>JAECWM010000094.1:0-1200000 GCA_018150695.1 Drosophila oshimai
TAATCTTTATTGCATAGTAATGCTACTTTATGGCACAAAGGTAATGTGTTATGGGGTGAATGGGGTAAATACAAGTGGAATACAGCATCGAGTGCCTAATAGTTCTCAGTGGTGCGCACGTAGTTCACTCCGGAGGGCATGGACACCTTGTCGAAGCCCTTGGGGAAGAGCTTGGTGGCCTCCTCGTCGGTGACAGTGGGCAGGATCATGACCTTGGTGCCAGGCTATCAAAGAAACACAATCAATAGGAGATCCCTTGGGTTTTACAGGCAGAAATACTCACAGTCCAGTTGGCTGGGGTGGCCACAACCTTGAGGCGATCGGTCAGCTGAAGCGAGTCGATGGTCCTCAGGATCTCACTGTAAAATATAAGTAAGTTAGTTGGTTACAAACCCCTTTAGCTACAACCCTTTAAAGCTACTCACTCGACGTTGCGACCCGTGGACATGGGGTAGAACATGGACAGGCGCACCTTGTGGTCCGGGCTGATGATGAACAGGGCCCGGATGGTCTTGCCCACCTCGGGGTCCTTCTTCTGCTCCTCGTCGAGCATGCCCAGGCTGACGGCCAGGTCCCGAGTGGGGTCGGCGATGATCGGGTAGGGGAAGTCGCCGGGAATGTCCAGGCAGTAGCTCTTGATGTCGTTCACCCAGTCCACGTGCGAGTTGAGTGCGTCCACGGAGTGCGCCAGGCACTTGGTGTTCCGCTTGGCGAACTCCGGCTGGTGCACCGCGATCCTTCCCAGCTCGGTGGTGCACACGGGTGTGAAGTCGGCGGGGTGGGAGAAGAGCACCACCCACCTGGAGATTGGATTGGTCAGAGTGGATGAGCTTGGGACTCGATTAAAGGAAAAGGGTGCCACTTACGAGTTGCCCTGCCACTCGTGGAAGTTGATGGGCCCCTTGGTGGTGTCGGCCTGGAAGTTAGGAATGGTCTGTCCCAAACGCATCTTGCTGATTTATTTGTTAGTTGGATACTTGGATAGAGATCTCTGGCTGCTAGCTGGTAGCTGTTGTTAGCTTGCTCACTTGTTGCTCACTCAATACTGACTGAGCGAGCTGGGTGGCTTTTATACCCAGGTGGATCGAGTCGATCAGTGGGAGCGATGGAGACGGGGAACGGGCGCTGCCTTATCGTGCTTGTTTATGTATAGTATAGGGTGTTGTGGGGAGATTACTAAACAGAACCAGAGGAGCACGTGGATGGGAGGGGGAAAGAGGAAACATCGGACAAGGTTTTCATATTTGTTTGAGACTCGTAAGGTGCCTCTGTAGAACCGGATTGAGGCTGTTTTGTGTTTCCATGTGGCTAGCCTCGCCCAACTATGGACTTTGTGACAAAATGCTTGGAGAAGTGTTTAATAAAAAAGTACAGTTTAGCTTTTAGTTTTGCTTATTAAATTCAGAATGAAATCCATTCAAATTGGCCAGGTAATGAGAATCTGTGCAAGAATTGACCCAACAAACAGTTGCTGAAACAGCTGATCCATGAGCAAGTGGCTCTTTGCCGGCTCCAAACACAAACAGAGAGCCAGAGAGCATTCAATTATTCACTGGTATTGGTGATCTATGAGGAAATACTAACACTTTCAAAAGTAAAGTACACCGACAGGCGCGAGAGAGCGCTGCGCAGTGAGGTGGTGTTAGTGGGTGCCTGCAAAACACGCACACTACAACAGATCGTTTGCCTCTCACGTTCACGTACACAAAACGAGCCTCCATTTGGGAGAAAAGAGCGAGTGAACTTGTGAGACTGTGTGCGTGGGTCTCTAGGGAACTCGCACACCAGTGCAGATTTGCTCTCAGGGGGCCACACGGATGGATCGAGTGGGTCTGGGCTGTCGAACGGGAAGTTTGGAGGCTCAGAAGCCAGAAGACAGCTCGCAAGAAAGGAACCTTACATGGAATTTTGGATCATAATACCAGAATAGATATAAAGGAATATTTTTTATGTGTTAAAAGTACAGTTCGAGTTTTTTACAATGTGAAATTCAAGACGCAAAAGCACTTGGTTTTGTGTATTATTCACAGTTTGTGGTAATTTTCCATTCCTTGCCTCTTATCGTTTCCTCCGCTGTTTGTCAACAACAAAGTGCAGTATGTAGTCAAGCGGGGAGAGGGTGAAAGAGAAAGGCCACGCGCAACAAGCTAGATGACAGAGTGAGAGAGAGTGGGAAAGACAAAGACAGAGACAAAAAGAGACAGAGACATAATACATAAGTAAGAGCGAACCGGGTTTTGATCGACCTTGCTAGATCATCGATAGGCTAAACCTTAATCGAAGTCGGACGTTTGGCGGGTGGTTCAAGTCTCTTAAATTCGACTATGAGTTTGTTTTAATTAAATATATTATAAAACAAAGGTTTTAAAAACATATTTAATTGTTAAAGCTCAACGTTCGAACAAAGTCGATAGCACAGTCCGGCATTTGAAATGTTCGATTGCATTGAGGTTCAGGTTATCGCTGATCTAGCCGGTTCGCTCTCGACTTATCACTCTCTTTCTTGCTCACTCTCTCTTTGACTATGTTTACTATTCTCTCTGCCTCCTCACCCTCCGTTTTCCCCCTCTGTCACTCACCCACCTTATCCCTCTCGCTCACCCTCTTAGCAACTCAATCTTCTTTCCCGCTTGACTACAAAATCCACTTTGTTATTGACAAACAACCTAGAAAACGATGGAAAATTACCACAAAATGTGTATAATAAACCTTGGATTTCATTTTGTAGTAAACACGTAAAAATTTCCAACAAATGCTTGGACTGTACTCGTAACACATGTGAAATGTCTAAAGAAATTGTAAACATGAGGTGCATCTAAAATGCTTCCTCAAACAACCTTTTAACACGTTGCACATTGAACATTTAGATTTATATTTATCGTTATGACTTCTATTGCAACATGCTGATCTGATTCCAAGTTGAGTTCCTTTCTTATAGACCGTTTTTTGACTTCTGAGTTAGCGATCTTTACATTCAACAGCCCAAACCCACTCGATCCATCCGTGTGCCCCACTGAGAGTAAAACTGCACTGGTGTGCGAATTTCCGAGAGACCCACGCACACAGTCTCACAAATTCACTCGCTCTTTTCTCTAAAATGGAGGCTCGCTTCGTGTACGTGAACGCGAGAGGCGAACGATCTGTTGTCGTGTGCGTGTTTTGCAGGCACTCACTAATACCACCTTACTGCAAACCGCTCTCTTGCGCTCATCATCCGCCTGTCGGTGTGCATTAACTTTTGAATGTGTTGGTAATTCCATACTGATCACCAACACCATTTAATAACAAAGTGCTCTCTTCGCTTTTATCAGCTGTTGGACCAGCTGATTGGGGAATAGCTCCAGAAAATATTTATTGATCCTGGCTTTTTTAAATTAATTTAAAGGGGAAACAATTAAAACAGAACTGTACTTTTTAAGGTAAACTTCTAGAAGTATTTCATCAGAAAGTCCAAAGTTACAAAAGGCTAGCCACATAGAAACAGACCAAAATAGAGGAACAATAAACATGGAGGCCTTGTCCAAGAGGCTATGTTCTATATATGTATTTACACATGTGCGAGTGTACTTATAAGAGATAAGGTGGCGATTGTTCTCGTGATCGACTCGAACCAGATGGGTATAAAAGCCAGCGAGCTCTCTCATTCGGTGTTCAGTCAGCAAAAAGTGAGCAAACTAACAACAGCAAAACAGCAGAGAGTTTTTTCTAAGTACCTGCCTTCAAAATGAGTAACAATTCCCTCTTCGAAACCGACGAAGATGTCGCCCAGGCCAACAAATTGTCCCGGAAAGTCAAAGAATCACCCTTTATGTTAGTGGGTATTGCTGGGTTCGTGGCCGCCGGTTTAGTTGGAGCCTACAAATACCGGAATCGGGGAACGATGAGCACCAGCGTCTTTCTGATGCAGCTTCGTGTTGCCGCCCAGGGAACAGTCGTGGGATGTTTGACAGCTGGATTGGCATACACCATGACCAAGGAGTACCTGCTCGATAAGGAACCCAAAGAGAATACCAGTCCAAAGTCGGAATAAAGATCGTTAGATCAATGCTCGAAGTGGTGAAAACACTGTAATGGTAAGTTCATATACTTTTTATTAAATTTCGAGAGAATTCGAACTGATTATATTTCTTCAGCAGAGTTACCGTGCCCACCGTGATCGATGATAAAAGATTTTCCAAGAGTTTTGTCTGGATCTTCATTATATAGAAGTATTAGCCACCTGATTCTTTTCATAACTTTTCATGAAGTTTTCCCACCATCTCATCATCTTTGTGCCATTAAGTAGTTTAATTATACAATAAAGATTATTTTATATCAACAAACACACTTTATGAACTTCTTTTAATGTTTCGGTAACAACTGTTTGTTTATAGTAATAACTGACATTCTATTTTTAACTTACTTATAATAACAATTTGATGGAAATGAAAATGGTTGAAATTACAAGAACAGGTATTCCAAATATTAATAAACTCCAAAAAGAAACAGGCACTCAAATGGCCTACAAAAATTGTTATTCCTTTTGTGCTTCTTAAAACTATAGCTGATCTATTTCAGACCTGCAAAATTTTAAAATTAAATTAATTTATTTTATCCAAATCAAGTAGAGTATAGAGGTTTATAAACATTAACTATTCTTTCCAGCAAAACAGCCGCCTATAAGTATGCAGCGTTTTTATGCGTACTTTAAGTATCTTCAGAACCAAAGAATAATTCCTATTTTCCCCACCTCGAGTGTCTGCTGAGCTTTTGTGCGCCTGAAAGCTAACGGTTAAGGCCAGCTGATTTTGATAAGCATCACCTTCGCCCACGCCGCGTGTTTTGCTCCTTGCTTTCGTGTTCTGTCCTTCGCTTTCGTCCGCTTTGTGGCTGCTTCGCTTTCGGTTTTTGGCGCTCCGGCTCAGTTCAAATTTAGCGATGCGCGCGTGCGGTTGCTCAGCGGTTGCTCAAACTAACGGTGAAAATTAACCCAACTTGCGGGTTTATTTATTTGTCTTAAATCTTCTCGGTGTTTTCGGTGTTTTTTGTGTGTTTTTTGGTGTTTTGGGACTATTTCACAGACTGTTTTCGCATTCAGATAGAGTAAAGTAAAGTGCACACACACACACACACACACACCTTGGTGGGAAAAACTTTATCCGCGAAAACTTTGCACACTTGTTTGCTCCCCTATTTGTGTGTCGTGTCCTTTGGCCCAAAACTAATCCAAACATGTGAGGCTGGGGATAGGAAATCATCTTTAACACTATTCCCACACCAATACCCCTCAAGTGATCCGATCTTATGCCAAAAAGGAAAAGTTTTACCGTGTCCAGGCTGTATTTTTGGTAAATGCAGTAAAGTTCTGTGCGAAAAGTTGCAAACTGTCCCTCATAAAATATGCCAAGACATTTACATCAGAGCTCTTTAAGCCCTCTGGCACCCGCCGGCCATCAAAGTGTTAAAGTGCTATAAAAAAGGTACGAAAAAATACTCCCTCGGCGCCCATTGAATAATGCATTCAATTACGAGTTGTCACCAAAATACAGAAAAAGAAAAAAAAAACAAACAAGAATTTATTCACACGTGTTGTGTAGGCAAAATTGTTGGTGTTCATAAATTGTGTGGTTTATTTTACCTGATGTTTGCTTTTGGACGGATAATAAATATTTAAGGTGTTGTTTCATAATTAATGTTTAAATAAAAGGCTTTTAAAAAAAGATAGATCTATGGTAGGCAGACAATAAAATATTGGAGTTAAAATGTAATCGGTGTTTAATTAAAAACAAACAAGTTCATATTTATACACTTAATATTCGTTTATGGCTGATAACATTTTAAATAATATTTTAATGGACTTTTGCCCAAAGATGTCAAAAAAATCATAAATACAAAACACTAGAATATCGTTTATAATGGCTGGTATTTAAGCTCCAAATTTTAAAAGAAAAAATAAACTGTATACAATTTTGTGAATCAATCAATCTCGAAACCTTATTTTTTAAATTATGTAAAACTTTCAGAAAAAAAGATTTTCCATTTTATAATAAACCAAAACATTCAGCTTTTATTTATAAATTATAAAATTATTAAAAGTATAATCGCTTTATAGGAGCACCATTACAAAATTAATGTTCATCTCAGATGAAGTTTGTCCGTTGTTCTTAAAACCATAGCTTGTTCAAGTTGAAACCTTACCTGTAAATACACCTTGCTTTAATGGGAACTGAATAAACCATACAAATATAATTAACAGCTTATCCGAGATCATGCAAAAGGCAGAAAAGGTGACACAAAACAAAAGCAGGCAGCGAAATTGAAAGTAAGCGAAGGGGACATAAAGCCGTTAGACAGATCAGACCGCCATAAGCCTTAAATATTTATAAAACGATTAAGCAAACTTTTTGTATTTTATTTTGCGTTTTCGGTAAGCGCCCTTTGCACACTCCCTAATTTTATTTTATTTTTTTTTTTACCCCGCCAGGCACTTCATGAAATGTTAATTTTAATTAAGCGTCGCAGAGCAGCTGAGAAAAGAAGTTGGAAAATAAACCGGGATTAAAACGATGGGAAAAAGCGGGGGAAAAAAGTGGGGAATATGTGTGAGTGACGGGCGGGACAATGGTAAAAAAAAGTAAAAAAAAAACAAAAAAAAAGAGACAATAAGTCAGCAGTTGATGATGGGCAGGTGTGTGTGTGTCGTTGTAGGGGACAGGAAATGCGAATTTCCTTCCTTCCTTCGCTCGGAAAAGCGGGTCAAGTTTTTGTTATAAAATATTCCGAGTGTCACAAAAAAATAAAGCAACGAAAATAATAATAACGAGTGGATGTCAAAGGGGGTTTGGGTCAGACCGCGGATGCGACGACTTGTTTAGCAGCTTCGGGGTCCTTTAGTTAATACTTGTGCAACAACAACAACAAATACAGCAACAACAACAAAGACAACTGGCGACGACTTCTTGCGGGACATTGTTGTAGGCCAAAGAATAATAAAGTCTTAGAAAAACAAAGACAACCAAAGAAAAGCCTCCCCCTGCATTCAGTGTTTATGATGAGAAAGCAGCAACTACACCTGAAAAACAACATACAATTAAATTCTTAACATTTTTGGAAAATAAATATCGTAAATCACTTTAAATATATCCATATATCAAAAGTTTCAAAACCTTAGTGGTTTCTTGAATATATTTAGGTTTATTGGTGAGGTTGCGTGAAGTTATTTAATTAATTTTAACCTGTGCAGGGTTTAACTATTTTTCTTCTTTTTTAAAATGTGACAAAATTAATTATTATCTTGCTTTGGATTATTTATTACAAATTTCTAGAAATAGAATCGTTAAATTTATTTTAAATTTTTTATAGAAATATTTTTTTAGAAGTGACTACCGTTTTTTGAATAAAGTTTAATATTTTGTAATCATTAAAATTTTTACGAAAAGGCTTTTACAAAATATAATTTCTGAATAAAAAGTTATGTATTTTAAATAATAGTAAGTAGGTATATATCCTTAATAAAAATGAATCAATCTTTTAAAAAAAGCTTCCTCTTTCTAATGTGATTATGGATAAATTTTGCAAACTATTTCACTATACCCCAATTAAATAATACAAATAATTTGTTGAGTGCAAGAAGGAAAGGTTATGGCCAACTCAACGGGACACGCGAGAGCGAAAGGCTTAGAAAGAAAAACAGGTCTGGGCAATTATTGTTGATGAATACACTACACCCACACAGACACAGAGAGGCGAACGCACACTCACTCAGACAAATAGAAAACAAGGGTTCCTCCCCCTAAAATCCCCCCAATTTCCACACCCCTTCTTTTAGCACGCAAAGTGTAGCTTTTCTTTTTTGGAAAATAATGGAAAGCGAGCGCCACCGCCCCTCCTTCCTTCCTTGTGCATGGAAAACAATAATTTGTTATCTGTCTTCTCACATTTTTGGAGCCTACGAGAGCAGCGGTGTCTATAAATCACAAAAAAACCAAAAAATATCTATATTTCTACGCGTGGGCTAGCAAATCGTTTTGTGTGTCGGCGAAAACATAATTAAGACATTATGGCAGAGCATATCTTGGCAGGCACAAATAATAACAATGGCAAACCTCGCTTAATGTGGTCGCATTTCATAAATAATGATTAGAAATTAAATGGGTTCCGCACGGCGCAGGAAGCGAAACCCATTTACCATTTACCGCCGAAACAAATTGGGAAACTAACGCAACAAATAGAAGGAAATCGATATTAGACCGAATTAGTTGGCTGCAAGAGTTTTATTTAGTGTATTTGTATAGCTGTTTTAGCAGGAATTAAATTAAATTATACAGGAAAATATTCAAGATTTAGTTTCTATTTTAAATACCATAATTAATATTTTAATAAACATAATTTTATTGTTTTTCTCTGATTCGTTTTTGGAATGATTTTTATTTTAAACTACAAATTTAAAGTATACTTTTAGGCGGAACATTGTTTTTATGATAATGCAATTAAATTTGCATACATAAAAAGTTTAAATATTTATTAAAAGTGATTAAACTATAGTTTATTTTAAATCATCTACTAAAATTTAGTTTGTTGTCTTTTAGTTGTGTGTGAATAATTTAAATACACAATTTGCCCAATTTAACTAACTTGAAAACCATTAAGTTCAACTTTGAATAAATTATGCAGATTAATGTTTAATATGGTTTCTATTTAATATATAATAATTTAAAATTTAAGTGCATAAATTATACTTTAATAACAATTTTCGCTTCATTGATGTTTAAAAAATAGATTTATAGAAATGTAAGAACTAAAAAAGAGAAAAAGTATGATAAAACGATATCTATAAGTAACACGTCCGTTGAGGACCAAATAAACACACTGTTCTTATCATCTCTAGTCCATCTGGCGACCATTGTCAGTAACTAAAACCTAGTAAACACCTCAGAGCTACCTAAGTTCATACAATTATAGAATAAACAGTTCATTGGGCTCACCGGTGTAGACGTGTTTCGTTAGGATTCACCCACACGCGGCCCCGCCAGAAAAAATGGGCATCGAACCATCACTAAGTTCCCGTAGGTAAGAAGTTAGAAAAAAATAAGAGGTCTGTCTGGTTGTGATATATTATGTTTTTTAAAAAAATTTGAGATTTAATATAAAAAAGACAAAAAAGTCTTTATGTAAAAAAAAAAATGCCATTAAATTAAAAAATGGTAAGGCGTGGCCATAACATCGGATAAATGGCGGCGTTAGGCCGTCAAGTGAAGGTAGAAGGGCAAAAGCATGATGAAGCAAAGTTGCGAAACGCTGACATATAAACCAACACAAGCGGAGCTCACATTATGGGTGCCTTACACATGCAAGACCTGGAGTAAGGAGCGACCGCCGGAGGCGGTGGGAACTGTACGATGCACAAACCCTTAAGGAGGGCGGGAAAAAATTATAATCGCCTGCGATAGACTTCCGGACCAAGAAACTAAATGTAGATATAAAAAAAAAATATTATTGTGATTTAATATTACCAGCAGACCTTTGTTCTTTAGGACTCTGTTTTAAAATAACTCCTTATAAAAAGTAAATTAACGAGAAAAAAAAATAAGACTGCATAATAAAATAGAACCCACCGCCCTGCAATGAAACATACGCATTTATAATGACTAACAGATGTAATTAAACGATATCTTTAGTATGTCCCGCGCGTGTAATAACACACTGTCTTTCTCTAACTACGCCTCTTGTAATCTAATAACCTATGTAAATAGTTTGTACTAGTTTACTTAATAGAAATAAACATTTTACCAACATGTTTTCTCTTACTCTAACAATTGAAAAGCACTGTTTTCAATATGTTATTTAATTAAAAGGGGTAGCAAAACCCACTACTTGAAACCGTCTTGTTTGCCCATTAATTTACGCTTGTGCAGACTAAAACTTTTATGCCAACAGAAAACTATAAATCTAATTGAAAAACTAATTTGACAGCGGCAAGCAGCTGGAGAAATTTAGATACAAATTTGTTGATTTCGCCCCCCGCGCTAATTTGCTGTATCTAATTAAAAAACACTTTAAGTGAAATATTTCGCAGTCGCATAAATATGCTACACTACGTGGAGCAAAGCAAATCTAATTAATGTGCGAAACAAACGGGCGGCAAATTTATTTAGCGCTTTTGCACAGAAAAGCACGGGACACACAGGACACCTGTGCTTCATTCCCCTCTTCATTTCGTACTGGCGGCAATAATTGCGTACATTTTTCACAAACAGAAACCCAACAACAAGTGGGACAGGACGGGACAGGACACTTGAAGTGCCTCCAAGCGCCGGCAATCTGCGTCCTGTTGTGTGTTTTTGTGTCTGTCTGAGAGATGATTTGATTTGGCTGTCTGTAATTCTGAAGCATCAGCCTCTATATACTATATATATAGTATGGCTACCTTTCTCACTCATGTGTCTAACTGCCTGTTTGTTTGTTTGTTTGTTTATCTATTTGTTTGTCCGTTTTTGTTTGCTCGTCCTTGGCGCTTGTTTGAATTGAATTTGCTGCCTTTTGACGTGAATTGGATTGCTGACAGACGGGATTTATGGGTAAAGCTGGAAAGCTTTTTAAAATGGCTAAGAAATGTGGTCGAATTGTTAATGTGTTACTGAAATTATTTCCTATTTTTAAGTAGGAAAGGTTTCTTGTCAATATTTGTGATATTTTCTAATCAATTTAAGAAACTTACCAAAGGATAAAAAAATCAATTTAACTTTGGTTAAATAAATTTAAGCTTCAAATTCTTTATATCCTTATAAACTTGATTGTCCCTATTTTTATTTATGATTTATATTTAAAATATCAAAACTCAAAAAATACTCAACTGCTTGCAAAAAAAAAGTTTAATCACACTGTTTATTAAATTAATCAGTTTCTGTATGGTTAAATTGACTGTAAAATTTAAATCTGAAAATAAATATTCAATAAATATAAAGTACTCAAGTGCAGCCATGTCATTTAAATCTTTATTGATTCCATTTATATATCAAAAAACATTTAAATAAAGTATTTAATTACAGCGTTTATTAAAGTCAAAGGTTTAAGCACTTTTCTGTATATTGAAATCTGAAAATAAATGCAATTAAATGCAAAATGTTCAAGCACAGTCATATCAATTGTGGGGGACTTTTATTTATATTTTTTTTATTGATTGAATACAGAAGCTATTTCCTTTTTCTGTGCATATTTCCAGGGCCATGTCCGCTGTACTGCTGAGATCGATACACCTGCACGCACCTGTCGCGAGACCGTTGTAATGCTAATAAATTCAGCGGTGCCATCGGTTTAATTAAAGAACCCGTCAGAGCCTGGGATTCGAGGAGAAGGGTCCTCGAGTGGGGCAGTTGAAGGCTGAAAGGTAAGGGCATTGTTCGACCAGAAGGACACTCGCCAATCTGTGGACGCGCCTACGTTCGCCGCGGCCCAATCGGGCCACTGGCGGCTATTTGCTGACGGGCACAAGTGCGCCACGCGAGGATGAGTTCGTCGCAGGACGAAGGCATCTCCAGGAGCTCCAGGGCAGGGATAAGGATAAAAATAAGGATAAGGAGCAGCTGGGGCTACACAGTGGCTACACAGCTGCCGATGAGTGCTTAATTAATGTGACGGACTTTAGTGATATACAAATTAGTGACGGGGCTGCCGGCAGTGAGGCAGTGGCCAAAACCATCACCGAATTGAGAGTGCCGACCATAACGACCACAAACATCAGCAACAACAGCAACAGCAGCAACGCGAACAACATTAACAGTAGCAGCAACACTAGCAACATCAACAGCAGCAACACCAACAACAGCAGCAACATCAACTCAAGCAACATGTCGCGCCTTATACAACCACGCTATCGTTTCCGGGATCTACTTCTGGGTGATTTCTCATTCAACGATGATGGCGAAAGGTAAGTGAATTTGTCCATTTGCCACCTGCTTACCTCACATATTGCGCATACGCCCCATTGGCCGTTGTAATGTGCAGCAGCTGCTGTGTCACTTGGTCCAAAAATAGACATTTAATTGCGCTGGCCAACTGCAATTGGCAAAATGATTTTCTCCTTACCTCAGGGTATCGATTGATTAATCGATTTTCTCAAAGTGGTGGGTGGGAATGTCCTGTCTTTTCAATTATTCAAGCGAAGGTTTAAAGCTCGTTAGCTAATCGAAGTCCAAGAAAAAAGGGGCCAATCGTTTGCTGACACTGAACTCTGGGGAATACATGAAAAGGTTGGACAATTAGCCGCGGATTTAAGTGATTTGAAAAGGTTAATAACTGAGGTTAAAATCATACAATCATAATGAAATGCAGATTGATGGGAATAACTTTTACAGAAACTTCATGAATCTTGAAAAAATAAAAGCTAAGCGAAGAGCCACAACAACATTATTTTAATACATTTTTATATGTTAAAGCTTTAGAAATATTTTTGCTACATCATAACAAATAATTGAGGTATCAAAAATGTTTAATTAAACAATAATCTCCTGTTAAATTTTAATTTGACAAATTTAACAGTCAAAATAAATGCAGGGAATTAAATTTAATAGTTTCAGTTTCATGAAAAATACAACAATGCTTTTCCATGTAAATTTTGTAACCTTTTGTCTTTGCCATACCAAATATTCCCCGAAAACCTTCCTTTTTTCAGTTATGGAAATTAAAATGAAATTGTTTTAGTTTCATGAATAACACAACCATGCTGTGAAATGTAATTTTTTTATTCTGTAACCTTCCCCCTCAGCAACCGCAATTGTTTCAAAATAACTGACCACCTCACATGAAAAACCTGTCCAAAAAGGAGAACCCCTAAAACCAATCAATATCCGCAGCTCTTGCAATTCCTTTTGAGTGCCAATTCAGTGCCAGGAAAATTACAAAAACCGAGAGTGGAATCACTGCGAAGAATGGAACGCGAATAATTTGATTTAGCTTTTGTTTGCTTTGACAGTGGAAACAAAAAACCATATAGGTTTGAATTTTGCGAATTCAGCACTTCAACAAAATGAGTGCGATAATCTTTATGAGTTTTTAACCATTTACTAAAGTCGAGCAGCGTTTTATGATTGCTCAGTTAATTTTGTTAAAGTTCAATGATTGCCCAGCACATATCAACCACATTTTTTGTGGCTCTCTGCTTGATTCCAATGGGAATTAAATCAAAAGAAAAGGTGCGTGAAAAGTTAAATTTAAAAAATGATAAAAAATATTTATAAATAAAAATATTACCAGAGTCACAAATTGAAGGTAGAGCTCTTGGGAACGGAGCTAAAACACGACGAAGCTTATCTGAATTATTTTGGGTTGGCTCCTGGAGAATCCCAGATGCTCATGCTGAATGTAACAAAGTTGGTGAAAAATGTGTTTATGGACACTGTCATTTACAACGAAGACACCAAGAAAACCATATTCAAAATAGAAAACTTTGGCGTCTGCAGTTTCTTAAATAATCGCTTGCTCTCTAGGCTTTACTCAAATTTCTATGAAGATTTTGTGGGTAATTCTACGGTTTTTAAGTGTCCCATTCGTCCCGGTTTGTACTACCTGAGAAATAAGTTAGGTGAAGACGTTGTGCCTTCATTTCATCCACTTGGAAAGTTTCGTTTGAATGTCCGAGTAAAGGACGAAAAGGAAGGACCTATTCCAGCTGAGATGATATGGAGATATCGTATTTTTTCGTAATAAAAAACCGTTGTTAACCCTTTCAGTTAAATAAATTTTAAAGCGGTATAAACTGGTCTTGAAAAACTAATGACTTTCACTGATAAACACATTTTTCTGATAGTATTACTCACTAATTAACCGCTTAAATGTCACAATTAATTGCTCATTAATGGCTGCAAATAAATGGGGCAAATGATTCGTTGGTTAGTTTTAAAATGAACTCTTGTCTTGGTGGATGTTTGTGGGTTGTTCTGTGGATTAGTGCCCTCGTTTCGGCTGCTAATCAGGAGGTAGTTATAAAAAAATAATTATGCTACAAAATAATACAGAATAATATCCCACAGCAACCCCCAGTTTTCAAAAGGGGACGTTCGAAATTTATCATGGAATCTCTGGTGACCAGTTGTGACCACAATTTTGTGGAGTATTTTCATAAAGTTCCCGGTTCTGTTGATCTTTACACCTTTCGGGTTGGAAAACTGGCCACCAGCTTTTACATTGATTTTGCTGTCAAGGTCCTGAAGACCAAGAGAGTAATGTTCAAATTGGATAACTTCGATGGCTGTCAATTCCTGACCAATCCCCTGATGAATCACGCTTTTGGCTCCGTGTACAAACGGATAGTCGTCAATGGTAGTTTTTTTAGCTGTCCCATAAAGCCGGGAGTATATTTCATAAGGAACCAGAACTCTGTGGCCCAGATGCCCCCTTTTCAGCCACCTGGAAGATATCAGATCACCATGCGGACCAAGATGCGGGAAAGTAGTGATCCCTTTGTTATGGAAATGCTGTGGATATATAATGTAGTGCGAATCAAGTAAAAACTGGTTTTAAGTCTTTTAAGATTTTTAAAACACAGTTTTAAACGATAATTTGAACTGTAAATGCTTTAAAACAAAGAGTCAAGTAATTAAAATTAATGATTTGTGTTTCTTTTGAGATGGTAATAAAAATGGTTTACATTTTAAGTGTTTGGGATAACGTTTTAATAACTATGCAGCTTTACCAATTTTAAAAAGGACGAACTAATTTATTTAGTACTAAGTAACAAGGTGTCTTAGAATATTGTATTGACGACTTGTTTTAAACTTAAACTTCCGATTGTATAAGGGCACTTTCTACAATAAATACAAATTTTAAAGGATGAGTAGGTTCATAATTTTGCTTATATTTATCCCTTTTTTACAATAAAAAAATTTCCGTTTAATTTGTTACATTTCATTGTGAAAAAAGTGCCAGACCATAACTGGTTATTAAGTAATCTTCCACCTGACTGATTGGCTTTGTGGTCAATTAATAGCTCATCAGTTGAATTGTGGTCGAAGAAATAAAACCATTTGGTCAGTGTTTTTTACATGGCTTTCAGTGGTGGTTCTCTTTTTTTTGTCTGGCTTTTTTGCATACTCTCTGCAGTAGCAAAAGAGGAGGTAAACTGTACCGTTTTATTTATTTAAAACTAAAGTAACTTAAGTTGTTAATATTTAAAAACTTCCGCAGCACGTTATCATTCATAACGGCGATGTGAATATAACTTTGGACTCCCTACAGACGAGCTGTGATCATGATTATGTGGATTTTTTCCATAAGGTGCCCAATTCGCAATGGTTGTACACCTTTCGAGTGGCCAAATTGGCACCTGCTTTCACCTTCGACGTCACAGTAAAAGTTCTTAAAACGCAGAGAATATTTTACAGGATAGAAAATTTTAATGGCTGTCAATTTTTAAACAATCCGTTGCTGTCCAAAGTGTTTGGGGCTGCGTACAGGCAGCTGATGGTCAATGGCAGTACCTTTAAGTGTCCCATCAAGCCGAAGGTTTATTATCTGAAGACCGAGGGAACATTGGCGATGATTCCCAGGCTCCATTCACCTGGTCACTTTCAGTTGATGGTGCGGGTGAAAATGGCTGAAAGCCAAAAGCCGTTCGTTATGGAAATGGTGTGGACTTATAAAGTTGTGCACAAAAAATAAAGTAAACAACATTTGTGTGAAAATTTCAAGTCTAAGTTGGCAGTCATTACATTGCTCATACGCCGCGTAGTTCGCGTACGTTGCTCATACGCCACGTGGTTCGCACTCACTCACTCCCAAAGGTGTCGTAAGGTGTGCGCAGAGTGTGTGTGTGTGGTGGGTTTTGCCACTCTCAAAATCATAATTCGCCAGCAATGCCTTCTTTGCATTTAATGTAGCGTAAACATTTTAATTTTTTATAAGCTCAGCCAGCCAGCCAGAGAGTGAAAGTGAGTCTCTTTCTCTTTTCCCCACTTTCCTCACCCGATTTTCCCCTACTATTCTGCGACGTGCGCAAGTGGCCGTGGCTGTTGCCTTTATAATGCCACGTAGTCCCAGCCACTTGGCCCATGGCCCATAGCTTTTACTGTGTCACGGATGCCTGCACGTCCTGCTTGGCCAGGATTCAGGACTGAGCACTGAGGATTCCCTACCTGAAATCGGTTATAAACGGTTTAGCAAGCTCCAGCGATTGTGGATGGCTCCCCAAATGCTTAGGGAGGTTATTACGTATGCCGCACATATGCCTCAAGACGTTTGAATGGCACACACAAAGCCCACAAAAAGGATATATGCCTGCCTTTTGTGTAACTTTATTGGCTGGTTCTATTTGTTAGCAGACTCAACTCGTTGATGGTTGCAATTTGGTGCCCACATTATTATTTTTTTCATAACTTGTGCATGTGCTAGGAAATTATAAAATATTTTATTAAAAAAATTTAAATATTTTGTTTAAATTATAAACATAAAATTATTGACAACTTAATAGACAACTTATAATAGGCTCATTAAAATTGTGATTTCATTGAACTGTAATTAACAAGTTCAATTTGTGTCACAAAAATATGATAATAATTTAATGCCTAAACACAATTTTATGACAATTAATTGGGTAGCATTGTTGCATTGTCATCTTTGTTTTGTGTATTTACAGCAATAACCAATCCATACAAATTAAATTTTAGGACAAATTAGTAAAAAGTCCTCATGTTTTCAACCTAGTTAGAGCATCTCACATTTGGTCACTTCATCTTTGTTATCCTACATTTATAATGCCCTCTTGGAGAATTCCGTTTGGGTCTGGGCTTAAAGGCTTTGTGACACTGTGAATACCTTTTTGGCGAAAGCGAAACCGAAACCCTTTTTTTTATGTGAAATATTTAATAAGTACGCGGAAATTGCGCTTTTGTTTTGAGAGAGAACGTTGACGACAACAGCATTGCGAGATCATGATTTATGGGCCCTTAAATACAACACACTTTTATGGCCTAATCCGACCTTTAAGACGGAGTTCCACAACCCAAGAATATTTAATTGCCCCTCCAAATGGCTGTGGAATTTGTGATTTTAATGGCCACACGTTCGAGAGCAGCAGCAAGTTGGCAATTTGTTGTTTGGCCCTTCTCGTTAACAGATGAAATGGGCCGCATTCTGTGACAAATATAACATTTCCGACCTGCTAATAAAGGTCAAAGTTCGAGGGCCACTTGAGGCGATCCCAGCAATCCACTTTGGCTTCATTAGCAAACAAATTCAAATTCCTGGTTGTGCGCACTTGAAATGATTTGGAAAATGCGCACGCAATTTTTCACTACGTAACATGAGTAAATGTTCAATTAAGCCAACTGGGGCTTTGTTTACCTTTTTTCCTGCACAAAAAGGGTTTTCGTCTGAAGACTTTCTCATTATGTCTAAGTGGCGAAAAGCCCCAGAACACAAACAAGTTCGAAGAGAAAAAAATAAGCGAGAAAATCAAGGGTAAAAACATTTTCCAAGGCTGCGTAATGGCGAATTACACGCTTTCGCACGTTTAACACAATTTTTCTCGCGAGAAAGAAAAATCTTTGCACCTGATAGGTGACTTGACTTGACTTGACTTGGTTTTTCCTCTTTTTCCCGCAACTAAAGTGCAGCCTTAGTCTGCCTGTGAAAATACTTGAGCATGCCCATTAGTGCTGATTATGCGGTTTGCCAGAGGGGAATTTGTATTCTCGCTTAAAGGGAACAATATAAGGGCCTCTGTTTGCGAAATACACTTTCTGACATTTTCCATTTGCATTCGTACAACTTTCGGACATATTCCCCCCACGTGAGTCGACTCACTTGTGTGGTTTACCATAATAACTTATGTAAATCACTTCCTTCTCAGGGCTTTTTCCATTTGCCACTAACATTCAACTGCAGGACTGCCTGTAAATTATTATTATTTTACCTTTTACTTATCAAAGGTAAGGGCATATTGTTGAATGCTCATTAGAAGAACCCTTTTGTCTGTCTGTCTCTGTGTTTATTTTAATATTTGCCACAACATTAAATCGATGCAAAATATACTTAACAACTTCCTTAACATATCTTGTTAAATACATTTTGGATTATTTTTTTATTGATGGGCTAACAAAATGTGAATTAACTGTTCCCTAATATGGTACTTAAAACATACTTTATTTTATTCAAAAATATAAAATGTCAGATTAAGAAATAAAAAATGTTGGACTTGATTTAAAGTAATTTAAATACCTATAGCTTTTTTGGAACTCCTAATTGTTTTTTTTAACTTTTATCACAAAACAAAATAGTTTTAATTAATGTTTTTAGTCAAGTTTTACCTCTGTTATGCTTCTGAATTAGAATTTCTGTTGACTGTTTGTAATGTTAGTATTTAATTAAATTTTAAATAAATTATATAACTTATCCCACCTTATGATTAAATATTTGATCTATTCCTTTACATATTATGGCTTTTGTTAAACGATTTTATTAGAGGGTAAAGTGTGGTCTAAACTCTTGTTTGGAGTTTTTGGCCATATTCTGCGGTTATGACAAGATGGACAGGTACTGGTTCCCCACATATCCCAACCGAACCGACGTTAATCCTCCTCTAGCTGCGGGAGCTCCCGGGGTTAAAGGTGGTGTGGCTGCCTTAATCCATACAGCTATAATTATAATGGCAATGTACATATGTACTATACGTACACAACGCACCCACAGGCTGTTGCCATTGGGCTCTTAATAATGGATATGTCTGGGGCTGCGGGAACATGCCTCAACAGCCGAGAGTCCTTCAAGGACCTTCTACTGTCGCATTAATGCTTGCAAAATGGCGTGCATTATGCATTCAGTTCTATATTTAGGTCCCTCGGTGTTCCACTATTAAGTGTGCCGTTCAGTTTCAGTGATTTAATTCGTTCGGTAAATATACTGCAGTCCTTGACGATTTCAACTACGCAGGATAAACCAAAAATTATTGATTACCGATTCGATTTAATGTGCAGGAAATATAATGATGCCTAAAATTATAAATTAAATAAACATAACAAGTTTTTAGTTAGTTTTTAATTTGTAATTTCTTATAGTAAGTTCTTGTTTATTTACAAATGTTTATTATGTAATAAAATGTATTTAAAGAATAATATTTCTTTTTAAGCTTAGATTTAAGTACAGAGCAATATATTTAAATACATATAATAACCTATAAAAAAAAGCAATTTAGGAATAAAGATTGTTTCTGTTTATTGCCTCTTTTCAACAATTGTTTTTCTTACCCTCCTGTTTTGCCCATAAATCGTTTCTTCCTATTTTCACAAAAAAATGGCAAGTGCGATGGTACTTTTTTAGCTTAGTATACATTTATATATAAAAGAGTCTATCCTGAAAGCGTCCTTTTCTATTTTCTAACTTTGGCAAACATCACCGACTATTTTTACACCTGGCAACAAAAAAGTGAAAAAAAAAATATAAAGGAAAGGCCATTCGGAGCCGCACTTCAGGCGAGGTGAATCGGCCTGAACCCTCACATTTTCACATTTTCGCAGCGGGTCGAAGGGCAAAAGAGCAATATAAACAGCGTTTGTGTTCATCAATGAATGAACACTCGTAAATAAATAATTATGTGTTCCACAACTATAGGCGGTGGCGGTGGTGGTGGTGGTGGTGGCCCAGGATCGATGGAGGTCAGCCAAGAAAGGCAAAACCAACTCGAACAATTGCGATGGCATCCGAAGTGCAGCCGTTTTATTACCACTTTTGTGCTCAAAGCAAGGAGGGTGAGTGGGGGGGTGTTTAAGGGGTTCTCTGTTTTACCCCCAAAAGAAAAAGTTCCAAAATCAATCAACGTGCGAAAAAAGCAATTTGTGGCTACCAGTGAGAAGCAAAGCATCAGAAGCCAGAGAACGGGGCTGGAACAGGAAGTTAATATGGTTTATTTTGGTAGAACGAATACTTAGATACCCAACAAATAACTGAAATTATATTTGTATTAATAAAAACAATAATAATATTTTTCTGCATTTTCCTTCTTACTATTATTTTAACAAATTAATTTAAAAAAACTTTGAGAAGGCTGAGCTTAATGATTTGGTAAAATCCAAGTTCTACTATGATTAAATAAAATGTTTGTAATTTCTTAAATAAATAAATAATCAATAAAAGTTTTGTTCAATTTTAATAAAAACATTTTTTTTAAGTACTTTAAATGATGTTTAAAAATGTATTTTACTTAACATAAAAATTTTAACTGAACCTTAGAGACATATGAGCTCTTATTTTGATAATAATATTTTATATTATATATTTTCTGGTATTTATAACTGAAATAAATTATTCAAAAACCGTGCACGTGTTAACTTTTAAAGGTTTGCCAAATTTTCTATGGCCCTGACGTCATTGAGGGTATGGTCATGCTTGAAAATTCTATTATAAGTAAAGTTTCCTCGCTGCTTCCTGTGTGATGTGTAGGTGTGTGGTGTGTGGGTGTGAGTGGCTCTGAAGGTGTTTGTGTCTGCTCCCTGACTGTGTGTGTGTGTGTCTGTGTTTTTTTTTTCTGTTGACAACTTTTTTGTACCGGCAAATGTGGCGTAAAACATGAGCAACGCTTGACTTTTTGGGATTTGTCCAGGGCCTCGTCCAGGTTTTTGCTTCTTTTCTTCTTTTCTTGGCCAAAATAAAATAAATATTTCAGCTGCTGGCCTGTTGGTCAATGATGCATTTAATAGCGTTCGCTTGAGCAAATTTTGGAGCTTCTTTTTCTCTTTTTTTTCTTCGGATTTCCACGCTGTTTGCCTGTGACAATGAACAATAAAGAATTTTTCCAATTTCCTGCCAAAATAATTCATTGTATGTGTGGAAAGAATATAAATTAGGCAGCCCACGTTTAAATTAAATTTAATTAGCAAAACGGGCCACATGCATGACTGCGACTGATGACTGACGACTGCGGCGACATTTTAAATTTAGCAATTACGTGGGCCCTAAAAGGTATGCAAAGGAGCTGCAGCGGATATCCTTTCTGGCTGGAAGAATCAAACCCATACCCATGCCCAAGCCAGGATTCCGATTCCGATTCCAAGTCAAGCCAAGTGGAAGTGAAGGATACTGCGGCCCGGCTGACTGAATCCGCTGAATCCGATTGATTGTCGGATTGGATCAGGGATTGGATTCGGGCCAGCAGACAGGACACAATCCTGACGGCATTTAACCGACTTCAGCCACGGCCACGAATTTATGCAAATTTTAAAGGGATTTCTGGCTAACTCTGCCATTTTGCGGCAATTGCCCTGACAGGCAACCAAAAAATAAATAAAAAAAAACAATAGGACGGCAGCGAATCGGAAAAATGTGTATTGAACGCACCTGAAGCGTTATTAATTTTCTGGATTTTAGGGATTTACGGTGCGGGATTTGGGGGGAAAATAAAATATACAAAGAGTTAAAGGTTTTTGTTGACTAAAACGAATGACAATATTTTCATACAAATTTGTTAAAGCCAGTTTTAGTTGTGCATTCTTAAATAATGTAGAGCACGTATAGATAAATCCATTTGCAGTTGTAAATTATTCAAGTAATTAAAAATTCATGCATTTGAGAATTTGATTTAAAAGCACCTGAAGCGTAAATAATTTTCTCTATTTTTTTACGGATTAATTTTTATTAGAGGGAATAAGTTGGTTTTTTTTTGTATTTGTTCCCCACAGAATACATTCTTAGTTGGTCTATAAAAACATGTGTCTTCTTTTGGTATTAAAGTGTGGAGATGATAAAAAGCTTACCAACTAAGATTGTCGTTAGCCGCTTTTAAACTGGTCATTAAAACAAAAGCTAGGCCATAAAATGTTATCCATTTAAGGAGAAATTATGCCTTGGCTAAACAAAAAAAATTCAAAGCAGCATAGTTTTTTAAATTAATTCCTCTGAATGCATTTATTATATAATATAACGAAATAATTGTTGCAAAAAAACAACTTTTAAGAAACAATGAACAATTGAATATTTTGGAATTTCAAATCAAGTCTTGCCACATTTAAGCAGCATTCTTTGGTCGACAGCCAAAACATCAGGCTCTTGAAAATCAGACTCTAATTACTTGGGAAAACAAAAACCAAATGCTCCTCCGTTCGCAGCTCATTTGCGGCAAATTGAAGACTCAAAGAGTTCCAAATGTCTTTCAGTTCCTTCCACTTGAGCAATTAAAATTAAATGAAACGTTTTGGGTTTCAGGAGGAAGGGAAAGCGATGCGAACTGAGAACGCAATTGCATTCAACTCGATTGCTTGGCAATGAGTGTGGGCTCAAGAAAACTCAAGAAAATGAGGCAAAATAATACGAGGGAAAATACGAGGGAAAATAAGGACTAGTGTCAGTAACGACTTAAAGGTCAGCGACTAAATGTCTACAATGTAAGGCAACTAATAATAATAAGATAATAAAATAATATTTATTTATAAATTACATATTATCCAATGTAAACTTTTCGTTTAACATCCCTTAAATAAATATACCTGCTTTTTTCATAAAACGATGCGTTTTTTTAACTTAAGAAATGATTCACATTTTAAAACAGTATCTGAAATAAATAAAAACCTCTGATGTGCAATAAATATTTGGTCCACTTTGAGTTTACATCTTTATCAAATTCAATCCTTTTTCTTTTACCTGCATATTTATTTTCTGTCATGAGGGGCTATAAAAGTGCTACCAAAATAGCCATGAAAAGTGAAAGCAAACATTTGGTCAGCCAGCAAAAGTGTTGGACAAAATCGAAGGGGATGATGGGAAAATGGGGAAAATGTGTAAAAAAAAAAAGCAGTAAAGTAAATAGAGAAGAGCTTTCCTTCATTTTCATTTTCCTTGACGCATTCGTTGTTGTCGTTGTTGTTGCTTACACTTGTGACAAAGTGCACTGCGGAACAACGGGTTTATTTACACTCTTTTGGCCCCCACTCGAGGGGGGTGACCAGGTGCCCCGGTGGCCAGTGGGCCAGTGGGCGTGGCAGGTGTACACAGGCAGAAACAACATGGCCATTTGAACTCGAGAACCTTGTGACGTTTGTCTTTCACTTTTGGGTCAATACAGACAGGTAAACGAACGCATCCTTGCTCCTTTGGTGACCTCTTGACTCCTCTTCCTTTTCCTTCCGCCATTTCATTTCATTTCTCCGATCTCTTGGGCAATTCGCAAATGGACCACCGTTTTAAGTTTCAACAACAAAACACACGAAATTGCATTGTCTGTCGAAAAACACAACCGAAATGGAAACGAGAAACAAGTCCAAGGACCTGCTCAGTTGGTTGACATTTGAAAGGGCCACATCCCCCCCAGGAGAGTAGGTATCGTATCCCTTGAGATTCCCGACCGGGCATATCCATGGCTCCATGACTCATACATCAATTACTGTCTAACCAAATGGCGTTCAATTAGCCAACAAGCTACCCTGCCAGCCCCAATTCTTATTCAAAATTCAACAGGGAAGGCTTCAGTGTGAGTACAGTGAAGTCTCACATAGGAGACAAAAGATATTCGGTTTATCTGTCCTAAAGCTAAGTTTAAAGACAGTTATTTGTAAGGTTAACATTATGTGTGAAGTTTATAAAAATATTTGATTGAATTTTGTAAACAAACTTAACTAAGAAACTTTAATTATAAATGTTGTCGGTACATAATTTTTAATTGAAACCTTTTATTCAAAATTCCACAAGGAGCTACAGTGAAGACCATAAATGTTAGGGTTATTTGACCTCAAATTAAGTTTAAATATCATTATTTTTCTAAACGTTGAATATTTAACACCATGTGAATGTATTTTTTTGTGATATGCCTTATATTTAGAATACAATTTGTAACGTGAACCTAGTCTTTAATTAAAAATTTGATAATATTGATATAAACATATTATAAATATATCAATTTTAAGACAATTTAGATTTCCCTTTCCCAGAAGTGTTATTAAATGGCTTATGCTAAGCAAAGTAATTATTAATTGATTTTCTGAAATAGTTAAAGCTTTGAAATAATAAAATTTAGCCATACAAAAAATAAGACATTGTCCACCATAAATGGCTTTTGCTGTAGGTATTCCGGTGTATCTTTTAACCAAGTTTCAGGCACGTTTTGGCCTTGCATAATTGAGCAAGTTGGCTGGGGTCTCCTTTTCCCTCTTCCCATTTCCCCACTTTGCAAGTCCTTTTTATTTTGGTTTTGGTTTCTTTGGTTTCCCTGTGCAACTGACTTAGATTCGCAGATCACGAAGGAGAGAATGACGATGTGGTTTTGGCGCTTGGGATTCAGACTCAGATTCAAGTTCAGAATCAAATTCGGATTCGAAATTCGCAGGAGGCTTTAGTTAATTGATCTGACATGGAATGCGCTGTGTTTTGGGGCCTGGACCAAATTCAAACTGAATTCGATGTGTCAATCAAAATTTGTGACCGAAAATAGGCCTCCATCGAACGTCCCAAAAGTCGGAGCACTCACACACACACACATGAACAAAAACAAATATTGACAGTCGCAAAAAGCAAACAACAAGAATTTTGGGCTGACATTTTTAGCAATTGTCGCGACGACTCGCGGGAAACTGCGGAAAACTGCCACGGCCCATCAAAAAAATAAGTAAAAATAAAAGTACGAGTATAATAAAAAAGCGAAATACGTGAAATGTTACATAATTTATGCCAGCAGTGCGAGTCGCCCTCCTTTCCATTTCCATTTTTATCCTCAGTATCAGTTTTTCACAGTCTCTCGCAGGACTCGCAAAAATATGCAATTTAGTTTAGGCATTTGAATATTTTTTCTTCTGCCTTTCAATCTTTTGATGAGCCAGCAGCTGCGTTTCCCGCTTTTCCACAATTTTCACGTCCTGCGATTCATTGGCAGCATGACACTAATGAAAAAAGCCAAATCGTGTCGAGTGCTTCGAGTTCGAAGCGATTGGAGAAATAATTTAAGCTTTAAGTTACTTTATAGGTAAAATAAATTACATGTATTTGGAGTTGGAGGTAATACAGATAGAGTGCCTTTTGGCTTAGTATAATTATCCTCTCAGCACGAAAAAGTATTTATTTTTAGACAAAAATTGATAAGAATCTTATATTATCTGATTTTAGCTTTTTCGTGACTCTCCTATTTATACATACCCTATTTTTGTGTAACTTATATGGCTCAATATCGGAAATCAAATTATTCAAATTGTTATTCAGCTTGTTACACGCTTTTCCTTTGATTACATTTCACAGATTACTTGTATCAATGGGCTAAAAATAACTGAAGGCTGCGTGACATTTGTTTAAGTTATTACAATTTTGGTAAAAAAAAATTTAAATTCAAGAAAATAAGCTGCAAGCCTGTAAAAGCTAAAAATAGAAAAATTAAAGAGCTGTGAAAAAAGCCTAAAAATAATTTATTCGCTTTGTATTGACTAATTTTTTTTATTTACACCAAACTTTGCGTGTTAATAAATAAAAGAACAACACGAATCCTTAAAGTTTTGTCTTTTTGAGCAGCCTTATCAAATATTTGCGTGTTTGCCCCACCTTCAGGAATTATGTTAGACACGAATACGAATATGTTTTTGCTAATTCTCGTATATACCCATTTGCATATTTTTGTGAAATTTAAATGGGTGAGAGCATAACCTGTCATCATTCGGACAGAAATGCAATCTCAGTCTGAAGTCCCTGGAGGTGGAAAGCCTTACTATTGCAATTCAAATGCGAATATTTCATCTTTGAAGCCTTTCCAAAGTTTCTGCGGGGGCAATAAATATCAAAAACATTTATTTGTTGACATTTATATATTTCTTATGTTATTATTATTTTTTTTTGCGCACTGTGTGCCAATTTATTTATATTAATGTCCCAAGTGATTTCGGTTGCCCATATCAACAGGGTCCCACATCTGATGTAAACCCCAGTTGGGGGAGGGGCTTTGGCCTTAGATATGATCTGTTTAGGTTGGGCTTTCCTTTTCAATTTTAATAAAGCGATTTACAGGGTATCGCATGTGGCATGTAGGAGGCTATAGCTACCTGAAATTGTTGTTTATAAGAATTGATATCCATAGGTAATAGTTGTTTTTATTAACATTTTTTAGGATGGTTATCAATTCCTACAATTTTGTATTTAATATTTCAAATTATGTTCTTTAAAAACTGGCTTTAATTTTTAATTGAAAATATTTATATATTGAATAATCAAATAAATATAATTTATTCAATATTTTTTTTTTATATCATATTAAAGATTTATAACTACTTTTCTTTGTTTTGTTTATCGACAAATTAAACAAACCAAAATATGTTTATTTTTAGGAGAATACCTTAAATACCATAAATAAATAAAATTCTAATATTGTATATAAAAATATAAAGCCCGTTTTGCAATAGGTATCATCTAGTTGTTTTATACAAATTTTTCCTGCTGCCTGTCAACAATGTTTTGAGTTGCTGTTTTTTTGGGCTCCGGTTGGCCTGTTCGTGAGCGTTGATGTCTTGTCTGTGTTGGCCATCTCTGGTCGTTTTCTATTTATACAGCAAAACTGTTGAAATATTCTTGCATCATTGCCTGGCTGGCTATCTTTCTGTGTGTCTGGGCAGCTATTTTTTCTGTTTCTTGGCTTTACAATTGTTATTTGAACTGACAGTGGGTAGGCGAACCACAAAAGTAAATGATAGGCCTTCTTTTGGCTCAGAAAATTCTTTTGCCAAAGAGAATGTGGCATGTAAATTCGTTTTGACATTTTAATTACACTGGTACGGGCCTATGTAAGTGCGTACGTGTTAACTTGGCTGACACATTAATGCATTCCGGCAAGATTAAGCAATCAGAGAGCGCTTGACTTCTGGCATAATTGGAACAACCTGACGGCTGGGAGGTTGAGAGGTTAAGAGCTGGCTAAAACACTCAATTTAGGCCATCAGCTAGTGCGCCTCGATGGCCTGGTTCACTTTCTACCACTTGACTTCTGGCAAGAAGAAGTTCCCTATCTTCCACATTCTAATTTACTTTTATATTATGTTGTGTTGATTGCGTTGCCTGGCTGCGGATCCATTACAGGATGTGTTCGTTCGTCCTCTGCCGCTGCTCTTGGCCCTTATCACAATGATTTTGTGCTGCCAACGACAAATTGCCGGAAATTGACAACAAATTTCCACAACACACTCACGCACTTCACTTATTGGATGGATGGATCGAGGGGGGAAATACACATAAGCAGCCCATTTACTAATTCTTGGGTCCAGTGTTTGTTGAGGTTTCCCTTGACTTGGCTGCTCCTTGGAATATCAATATGGGACAGCTGCGAATATTGACCGGAATGTGTAATCGAGTCGAGGGGACAATAACTTTGAACTTTGTCAAACCCTTTCAGAGTTTTTTTTTCAGCATGCAATGCTAAAACTATTTTAAATATGAATTGGGCCTAAATTGAATTTGGCTTAAAGGCCGGTTATCGGCTTTCTCTAAAGCAATAAATTTTTGCATAATCGGCTCTTTTTTGGCCGGAAGGCAATTTATATTTTTTGTTGATCAGCGTTAAAATTTCACTGGTCAACTTTACATTTTTTTACTTTTTAGTACACATTATTTTGTAAATCAGCAGTTGTGGCTTTGGTAAAAAATGGGAATAATCAACTGCTTTTTCTTTTAAAAAGAGGGTGTATATATTAACGTTTTTTTTGTATTTATTGTAGAGGTTAATTTAATCTGTGTGAAGAATTTTTGGAATTTTTTTGTGATATGAATATAAGAATCTTTCTTAATTATTCCATCTTATTTTGATGAACTAATAGTTAACGTTGATTTACATTTAAAGTACAAGTTAAAGTGTGCACTATAATATTAAACACATTTTTTAAATATAAATTTGTATACATATCAAAATTTAGCTCACTTGAGACTTGATTTCATAGATGAACGCATCCTTTGTTCTTAGAGTTATTAGATATCCCATTGCTCACCGCAATTGTATTCCCAGCACCATTTAAAGCTGGATTATATTGAATATTAAAGCGGCTTCAAATGCATTTTCGATGGTGAACTGGCTGCAGTTGAAGTTTGGGGGATTTGCATATAGAATGAAGGATTCCAAAGTACCCAGCACACCACACGAACACCCAAACACCCAAACCACTCAACCGCTGTCAGTTGCACTTTTGTTTTAGCGTATAGATTTTTGGTTTATACATATGTATATTAGTTACAGGAGCGTATAGAATTCGGGTTCATCAATCACTTATGGAAATCAATACGCTTTTCCCATTGTACGCAGTCCTAAGTGGGGGGAAACCTATTGTGTCTCGATGTTTTTGAATTCCCAAATGAATTGATGACGGTGTCGCTACCTTATTTTTGTTGTTCTGGTTCTTTTAGTATGATTGGTAATGTTTAAATGTGTTCATTTCTATGTTTACTCAGTCAGTGTTTTTGTGGTTAGTGGAAACGTGACTGAAATACAAATAAAATGGAGTTAACCTCCAGAGGGCATTATATTTCATATATTTAATAGAATCCCTTAACAGTTCCTAACTTAACAGAACTCAAAAAGCGACTGATGGATTTTCCAAACTTTTCCCACAGATGGTGCTTTTAATTTCTGTTTGTAGACTTTTCTTTTGCTTTCCCCTCTGACGTCATAAGGCCGCAACTGACGTCACAGAAAAGCTTCAATGTTTACACGCAACGCAATGGAATGGAATGGATACGTTGGTGTTCCAATTCCGCACGTGTCTTTGGCGCCAAATTAGGTTTTTCACGTTCTGTTTTGTTGTTGTCCTTCTTCTGGGTTACGGCCACAAAAGACCAGAAACTCTCTTTGCCGGAGAGCAGGATGTGCTCTTACGGTCTTTTGTTTCTTATATAACACGTGCTTTCTAGGCACAAAACGGAGCGGTAATGCACTGATAAAAATTCTTAAATGGAAGAATTGATATCCATTTTTTGTCAAGTTCTTAATCAACTAAATAAGTCATAAAATATTTTTTTAACATAAAAAAAACTATAAACTTATATCTGTATTTAATACATTTTGGGAATATTTACAATATTATTGTAAGGGTTTTTAGATTAAAGAAGTCCTATTGTAATGCTTTTTTTTTACTTAAAATTAATGGTACAAGTTTTTACACATTTTTATAAATAAAACAAATTATAAACCATTATTGGCTTTAACCATTTTTTTGAGTATTTCATAACAGTTTTTATATGATTAGTAATGAAAACATTCATATCTGAATGGTAAAATCACGAATCCACTATTGTGAACCTTGATAAGAAACTAAAAGGGTTTTATTTGATGAGGTTAACTAATTAAAAATAAATTAGTTGTTAATAATTTATTAATTTAGTTGACAACTCTAGTTAACTGCGTCCAGCATTCAATGCTGCTTAAGAGAGTCGAAATGAAAAAAGAGAGTTCGTACCGCCAAAGAGCGCGTACAAAGGACCAAGACAACACAGATGCACACGCACACAGTCACACACTGGTGACTTGGTGGGTCCTGCTCCTGGTGGTGCGTGACTTTGGACGCTTGCTGTGGAGCCAGCTACGAAAAGATTGGTAGCAGTGCCTCAGTTCGTTTGTGCTGCCAGTTGGATGCAGAACGGTCCGAAGACCAAGCAAAAGAAATCCGTGGAACCGAGCCTCGTGCTGAATAAAAAGCGGTTCGTTGTGCGCGACTGTGTCACCTTCGCGAATTAATCAAAGCGTATTTATCGTATGTCTGCGGTTTTGGGCCATGATATCCAAGGCCACAGCCCACGTGTCGGCCGTATTAATTAGCAGAAAATGCCTGGCCAAAAAAATAAAATAAAAGCAGGGCTGCAAAGAGTGAAAGTTATATTGTGTGTCCTTGGGTTAAAGGGAAAGTAATGATAATATATATACGAAAGAATACGAGGGGAATAAAAAACGAAATGAATGACTTAACCAACAAAATCGAGACATCTTTTGAGTGCGAAAACTTTATAGCATACTTTTGTGCGCAGCGTTTTGAAGAAACTTTTTTTTTTATCAAGATTCAGCCCCGTTGTCCCGTTTGATTTTTTTTTGTTTCAAGCCAAGCCCAGCGAATTATTTCCAAGTGAACATTTTACATTTTTATTTTTACATATGAGGCAGCACAGGTTTGTTGTCATGTTTGCTTATGTGAAAGGCCCCTGCAGGTATTTTGCCTTTGTTTGTTGTTGCTGCCTGGTGCTGCTGCTGCCTCGGAATCGCCTTGACACATTTCGTTTTGGCCATAGCAAATTGCTATATGCCACGTTACATGGGATGCTGCAGTTTATTTTGCTTATCTGTTCTCAACCCCGGCCATATTTCATGCACCACACCCACACCCACACCAACAGATAGTCGTCAGTTCGTGGCTGAAATTTTCAATTAGGTTTTATGACACATTTCGTCCTGTGCCATTGATGCAGTAAAAGTTCACCCCCGCAGCCCCCTGCCTTTTACCCGTTTAACCGAAATTGGCCAAGCAGCGCAAATTTGCATACCAATTAGGTTTTTTATATATATTTACTTTAACTTTCATTAAGCCACTTTGCATTGCGCGGCCCTATTTTTGTGGCTTGTTTTTTTTTTGGTATGTGGAGTGAATGAAAACAAAGTTTAATTGGGTGGCAGAGGTCTCAGAAGTAATGGAACTATTTTACAACTTTTGTAATTGTACAAACTATTTTTGGTTTGTTTTGATTATTCGTCTAATTAAAAGATAATGAAACACAATTTCATTTAAAAGTAGCTTACATTTTCGGAATACAAAAATTAAAGACGGTTTCTGTTTTAATAAAAATAAATGCAGTTTTGTATACAGAATTATAATATTTTTTATTTTAATAGGTAGACTTAAATATAATTAATTTTAAATTATTTTTGTAAGTGTCAACAAAATTAGAAGGACATAAAATATCAAAAAGATCAAAGAAAAAACAAAAGTTGATTTTTAATTAGTTTTTTCTGTGAACGCATTCAGCTTAATCGAAATAATTAATTATAAAGCCATATAATAAATTTTCAAAGTAATTCATGTAGCTGACAAGAAAATCAACATCAGCAATAAATAATCTGGCAATGTCGTTTGAGAAAATAAGAGAAAACCAAACAAAAAAACAGGCAAAAGTGTAACAAAATCGAAAAGCCACAAAACCTAAAATAATAATAAACATAAAAATAACATAAAGAACAAACTCATATTGGCTACACCGAAAGGAAAAGACCCCATAAATGGGTGGGTCGTAAAAGTCCTTTAAGGCGAGCAGCACACATGGCGTATGAGTTATATTTTGCATTTAATTCCCCACTCATTGCAGGAGTGATCAAAAGCGGAGTAGAAGGGAGGGAAGGGGGACACACAGTTCACTGACTGGGTAAGCTGGGAAAATACCTTAAAAAGCTAAAAGTGAAAGCTTAACAAAATTGAGAAAAACCACCAAAAAGGCCAGCAAAGAGGGAGGAATGCGGCAAAAACTTTTGTGGCTACGTGGCTGGGAATTTTGTAACAGGCTAGGCTAATCCCTGGCTAACGCCCCATTCACCGGGGGCAGGAAAAAAGGACGACAGGACGACAGGCCGACGACCAAAGGCTGGCAAAAGGTCGAGTTAATCTACGGTTATGCCACACCGGCAAATTGTTGGGCCACAAGGAAAAACAGAAGGCCTAAAAGGGATGAATATCTGGGATATCTCTGGGATGGAACTTCTTGTGTGAATAATTTCCTCTTGTCTCAATGCAGCCATTGTCATGCATTCGAAATGACAAACTTTGAAACTCAAACAATGTATCCCAGGCAATAATCACAGTATCTGTGCCTGCTCTTTAACTAATTTATAGGTTTTGCGCCCTCTGAGATTAATTAAAGTTCCTCTATTTCCACTTGTTATCTTGATGATGATTTTGCTGTGTGCCCACATTTAGATTGATGACTTTTTCATTCACTTGGCACTCTGTCAATCCCCCAGTAAATGCCATAGCCAGGCTCCACTTGTATATACTTGACTAATGAGCCAAAGTTCAGGGTTCACTAAATGTTTTTGTGCTGTATGGATGACATTTTGGCATTTCTGGACATTTGGGACATTTAATGAAAACTTGTGTTTTATGCTTGTTTGTGGTTTATCACGGGGAGTGATAAGCATGCTAATTTACTTACCAATGAAATGACACATTTACAAAATAACAAAATGGATGGGTGGGGGCTTTGTTATAATTTATTTATAATGAGCATGCATAATTAGTTTACCGAACAGATACACTTTATTCAAAAATCAATAGTTTTATTGAAACCCAAAGTAATTTGTTTGTTTTAATAAAATTTAGTTTAAATAATCACTTGTTTTAAACACACTTAGAGTAAATTGTATTATAATTCATTGTGGGTAACACAGTTTACTTACCATTTTCTATAAAAAAAAACACCTGAATAAACTCAATTCTAAAATTAAATTTATTATATTTATTTAGGTATTATATTTTTTCTAAATTTGCACACATGTTTAAAAGGTTTTCGTTTGCTAACATTTTCTTCCTAGAGCAAATCAGCTCCCAAGAAAACCCATGTAATCAAATTTCTTTGTGGGAAAAACATTTCAACTTTTGCCTTAACTTCTGCCCCAAGCATTTGTGGTTGACATTTGTTGTGGACCCCCAGAAAATCTTAATGCTTATTTTTATCTGATAAGTGATGACGGTTGCGGTCAGAGGAAAGTAGCTTGAGTGCCCAGACTGACTCGATTTTTGGTTGTTTGTTTATGCTTAATGTATTACACAGACAACTTGTCACGCTGTATTAACTCTTACCACATATATCCTGGGGCTCTCCTCTTGATTTGTTGGTGGACTCTGGACTCTGGACACACGCCCACTTGGCAGGGGGCATCGTTTGTTTGTACATTATTTGTCTGTTATATTGTACAGATTTTTTCTCGTCAACTCACAGATTTTTTTGTTATATCTGTTGAGTCACAGGCATTTGAGTAATTTCTGCTCTCTTTTATCTCTTGCCTTTTAACTGTTTTTGCAAGAATTTCTGCTAGTGTTTTCTTTTATTAGTAAAACTGAGTAATCTATAAGCTGGAAAAGGTCAGCTTCAGTTTCAAACTTAAGGTTTTATAAATGTTCATTCAATTGTGAAAGTTTTTCTTAACTTTTTCCTTTTACTGAGATAAAGTTTTCCTTTGAGTATAGGATAACAATATGTGAATGGAGGACCGAACCGGTTAAGATTTTGCCAGAAAAAAACTATCTTTAAATCAAACAACTAACTTGTTTGAGTTGCTAATTTTAGGGTTTTTTTTAGACTTTTAGACAGGTGTGAAAACGTCGTGAGTGTGTGGCTCTTGGATAACTTTTCCTCTCATGTCGATATGCAAACAAAAAAGGAAAGGAAAGGCAAAGTCGGAATACAAATTCAATTTCCCGACCACAAAAAAGTTAAACTTTTCTCCGCAGCCACAAATCAATTTTTAACTTGGCAGAGTGAACAGCCCAAAAAAAAGGCAAAGAAGTGAGAAAGGGAAAACGAAAATTGTTCTATGGAAGTTTGCCAAAAATTAGGAAAAAGTGCAATAACTTTATACTGGAGATAGAAACCTAAAAAAAACAAAGGAAATGGGTTAAGAGCTTGGTAAAAGAAATGAAAGAAGCTTTAATGTAGACGAAAAAAGTTTTTTTTGTTGTACAGTCTTTTAAAGAGTACATAAAATATTTATACAATTTTCATTTTACTTTGGTTTTAAATGTAGACAAAACAAATTTAAGGAACGCGTTTGAAGGCTGAAAATTATTTTAATAATAATAACATGTTGACCAAGTTTGCAGAACATCTTTGTAACAATGTTATCAAAGATATTTGTTGTACGTTCATAATATGTTGTATAAATTCCTAATTGAGTCGCTTTCTCCTTCTTGTATGTATTGCAATCTTTTTGTACACCCTATGACCTTCTTCCTTTAACCATTTGAATGCCAGAAAAGGTCATGTTTTTGTGAGAAAATTGAGTTCAAAGCGCTGCTGATGAGGGTAAGATACTGGTGACAACGTTTGAATACTTTTCTAGTATGCGGGGGGGGGATTTATTTTTCACATGCATATCGGTTGCATGGGGTCCAGTTAAACAGTATTTTACACAAGCTCATCTTAAAATGTCAACCGAGGATTATTCGCTCCTGAAAAGCGGAAGTACTTTCTCTTTAAAAGATTTTACTTCTATCAAATGGCAAACGTGTGTGAACTGGCTTATCTGTTTACCCAGATGTCGGCATATATTATGAGCTCATGTCAGGGGGCTTTGCTTTGTTTTTTCCCCTTTAATTTATGGCCAACACATGCTAGGCTAACACATTTTTTATTGTCTCCGCTCCCTGAACACACAGCCTCCTACTAACAATTCCCGCATGTTTACCGAAGTTCTGTTTGTCAGCCATTTTGAAAGACATTTCCTTTCGGCCCCAACAATAAGTGTTCTCGCTGGTGATATAAAAAGGAAGGAACTATTGTCACATGTTTCACTTTCTGCCTTTCCGGGCTCTCGGGGTGAGAAAGTTCATTAATTGATAAGGCGTCAACTGTGCTCATGAGCGTCGGAAATCAGACCAGGGAATTGTTCTGAGGTCACTTCCTGTTAATAAAAGCCAAAGCCTATTTTCAGGCATTTTTTATGCACATATTTGCATGTGTAGTGGTGTGGTAAATGAAAGTTTTAAAACTAAACGGAAGTTGGAAAATTACGTTTAATTAAAGGAAAACACATAGGGAATGGTTAGACAAATTAATTATAAAGACCTTTTAATTTATTTGAAAAAAAAATCTGACGCTTTTAAACCATTTAAAAATTTGTCTAAAAGTATGCAATAAGTTTTCCTTTTTGATAGTAAATTTAACGAAAACAAAAAAAAAGAAATTAAGCTTTCTTGTCAATATTTAAAGGTGTGAAAAAGACCATTTAAAACCATTGTCGTATAGTGACTTTCTTTGAATCCCTTTCTTTCCTCGATTAAGTGGAATCTTCTCTTTTTTAGTTGGCTTTTCTTTTGGCTGGCACCCAAAAAGTATGCTATAGCAAATACATTTGTAATTATGACCTTGCAAGTGTCGCACGAAAATGTCTACCCCGAAAAATCCGTTTCCCTCAATATCGCTTGACTGTAGGCCATTTAATGTCTTGGTTATGTGCAACTTTAGCTGGCAAATCGCGTGCCCCACTTGAGTTTTGGTTAAGGAGGAAGTGGGCGTGGCACCAGTTTAGCACTCTTTACATTTGTTAATTGTGGCACTTAGTTGGCCAAGTTAGTGTGTCGCATGCAAATGGCCTTGGGGAGCTTTTCAAGCAACTTTTCAACTCAGAAATTCCTTAAATATTTTTTGTTTGAGCCACAAAACATTAAACTCAAGTAGCCGAAAAGTGTGCAATAAAATTGTATTTTATATACCATAAAATAACCCAAAAATAATGGTCGAAAATGTAATTTAGCAGGGAAAACAATTCCGCAAGCAGCCGAAAAAAAAGAAAACAATTCAATTTTGTTCATTTCATTTCTCGTCTGCGTCATCTGGCAAAACTGCAGCTTTTTGTTTTGGGGTGTGTCTCCTTCTGAAATTTATTTTTCATTATGCTGATGAGAAGCGTTGCCCGCCACGCCTAGAACTCATTTCAGCTTGATAAGGGTCTGAAAGCGGACTTATTTTAGGGACGCATAATGAAAAATTTGATTAATTATGGTGACTAAAGTTGGAAATTAAGTTTACTTTGAGGAAAAGTACTCAAAATGTGTAATGACAAAACTTTAAAAATATGTAATTCAAAAAAGACAGTTACTAACCGAAAGTTAATAGCTTATAACATACATTTTTTTACGAGAACTTCATTAAAAAAAAAGTTGGATTACTGATTAAAAGAAGGTACATTCATTAAAAAACATTTTCCCATTTTATTGATGTTTTTCTCCTGTACTTTTTTATGCATCGAATTTTCGTAGGCTTTATTTTTCAGAAAAAAATATATTTTGTGTAACCTTTTTAAACTTTAAAATTGTATCTTAAAAATGGGACTCATTTAACTAGGAACATTTTTTATTTAATGAGGGGCACTCCAAAATTTGTTGATTACCTTTAAAATGGTGAAAAATTAAGAAAAAACTCTGTGAGAGATTTTCAAGGATTTCGATTGATTGAATGGCTGCCTGATTGATCGTCTTGGTATTTGAACTTTAAACTTTGCAAATTTTTGCGTGCTGCATGTCTGCTGCAGTCAATTAGCCAGCCAGCCAGTGTGAGAGGGATATAGGGGGTACATGAGGTCGAGGGGTCAACCATTTATCACTGTCACTTAGTTACAGAACATGCAGCGATGTGGCTGAAGACGATGTGGCTGGGATCGAACGATAGAGAGAGACAGTCAATTGTTTGGGCTGATTGTGCTTAATGAAGTGTCGGATATGTCATGAGCAGAGACAATAAACAAGCTTTCACTTGCTCCGCAGCCTGTGTTCGGTGCAGATGAAGAAACTCTGAGACTGAGACACGTACATGTGTATACAAAAATATGACCGGAAAATGTGAAAAGTGCCAGTGACAGTGTGTGTGTGAAAATCCAGCGAAATGTAGTTGTTGGCCCAGAGCAAAGACCGGGTCAGAATCGTACACATATCCATATCCCGACCACTTCTCCCGAAGGAAATGAGCCAGAAGCTCCAAGTGAGCTACACCGCTTTGGCCATGTCGGACGATAATCAAACCTGCAGCTACTCGATGCCCTCGGTGGCATCGCCCACCTCAAACTCAAACTCAAATAATCGCCTGCAGCGCAATGTCTTTTTCAATGAGGACCTCAACGATCTGGCCGGCTATCCCCCGCAGCAGCTGCCACCCGCCCCCAGCACTCCGGCGACGGCGGTCAGGCGCTTCTCCAAATCCATTTTCCAGCGACCGCGCTCCATGTCCGTGTGGAGTGACATCAGTCGCAGCAGCATGCGTCTGGATGAAAGGTGAGTGACGGGCGCCTGATTGGCGGTCCCTGGGGCCACGTAACGTACACTGTCTCCAGACAAAGATTAAGTCATTCATAAGTAATTTGAAATTAAATAGTTAAGACATCATTATTTTATTATTTTGTAATATATTTTTTACATATTTAAATCCTTTCCGCCCTGTTTTTGCGGCACCCATAATTCTTGTGCGTAGAAACAGAAGTTGATATTTTCTTAAAAATGTATCGAAAAATATACCTTTTGAAGTTATTTGTTATTTCATACTCTGAATTACATTTTTGTGTTAATATTGAATTTTGACTCCTTTAGAAATTGTCGAAAAAATTATAAATGAACCTATTGCCCATTCTTAATAAAAAAAATAAGGACTAAGCTTTATAAAGCAATTTTTAAGGATTCGATTAACAATAAAAGTTTCATAATAATAAATGGTTAAATATTGTTAAAAACGCTACTGTTGAAACTAAAATCTTTAATTTAAGGAAATTAGGTACCCTTATATAAAATTTAAGCTATGTTTTTATTCAAGTGTGGACCAGAGGTTCCTAAGCAATTTATGTGTTTTCTGTATTCTTAGGCTGATTGCGTGCGCTGGAATCTACATAAATATTTGCTTTTATCCATCTAAAGAGCCTGACAAAGGGGAATATTCCATTCGCGTTTTCCTTACGGATACGTGACACATAACGAAGTGTTATAAGCCCCATCTGATTACAGCTAATCTTTCAAGGCCGCAAATAAAATCGATTGCTAACAGACATTGATTTTATGACGCAAAATTTATGTATAAACTAATTTAAATATCGAAAGATACTTCTTGAAAGGTTTTGGCATGTTAATTTTGTCTTTTTAATGATTTATGGTACATTTTATATTTTCTAAAAAGTATAGAAAATACCTTTGGATGCTTATAAATAAATGTTGAATTTTAGCTTTGAGTTTTTTAAAAGCCTAAAATTTGATTGCTAGATTGACACTTAATTATTTTTGTCGTTTAATATTCAAGATTAATTACCAGCAAGCACATTTTTAAAGTCCCAAATCACATGCTTAAATAAAAGTTATGACAAAAGTTTCCAGAGAATAATAACTGTTTTTCATTGTAATAAAATATTAAATTTTCCAGGGACACCAAAAATTATGTATCATAAATAAGTAGAAATAAATCTATTTTCTGTTCAAATCCGCAGCGTTTCATTTAATATGTGGCTAAATTGTTTTTTTATTGTCACAGATTTTAGCCCATTAAATCGCGCTGTGCCATATTTGCAAATTTCCAGCTAACCGAACATAATAATTGCATAATTGTTTCCCATAAATTTCGTGAATAAACGCAAATTAAATTTTACCAGCATCTGCCGCTGCTATTAAATTCAGCTCTTTAATGTCTGGATAAAGCTTAAATCAACTTTGACACCCAGTCACAAATCGCTTATGCGTAAAAAGGCGGCCTCGAAGGCAGTTTAATTTAGTTTTAGCACTTTGGCTTTTATTATGCTTTTATCTAGTTTTGTTTGTGATTATTGTGTCCTTTAATCCTCCCCCAAGAAGTCTATAATGGGATTTAGGTGTTGAGTCAGGGATCTAGACACTGGTGGCTGTCGAAATAAATGAGTATAAAGATAAGGAGGAGGTGACCAATCGTATAATTTCAGACTTGGAACGTGGGGATATTACCCCTCACTTTATATCAATAATTCATGGAGGCCCATGCAACAATTGTTTAGTTTTGTGGCCTGCATATTTGTAATTCAAAGAGGTTTTTACTTTGGTTGGGAGGATGTGGCACGTAGCTGACAGACGGAAATTATCCTCTGTAAAATTTTTGAATGAAATACGTGCGGTGGTGCAGGAGGTGGTGTAAGGCCACGGAAGTTAAGAAGCCAAGTCAATTCAGGAGCCCCTTGAGTTTCTGCCTGCAGTTCAGCCAACCTACGTCATTAGGGCTGTGTGGGCCAATTAGTGTAAATAACTCAATTATGCTCGGTTCTGCCTTCTTTTTTTGGTGTGCAGATCGACGGGTGAACCATCTTGGTAATTGGCTTGTCAACCCCGTGGCAAACTGCATTCCCAGTCACCCGTTATAACCATTAATTAAGCTCATCTCACAATGGATTCACCATTCTCTAGCGTAATTGAAATGAATGATTATCGCTTGGCTAAAGGCAAAATGTGGGAGTGAAAAGCCAGATAGAGTTTAATGGCTCCTTAACGGTGTTTCGTCGTTGAGCTCTTAACTATAACTAAGCCAAGTCTCTGTTGTATCGTTTAAGCCATTTTATTGCAATAAGCACACACACACACATGGCTTTACCTCTTCAGAATGGAAAAAATCCTTTAACAATGGCCATAAAAGTCGAGACAGAAACGCCACCAGCACCAGCTCATATATCAAGGGCTATTGAAGAACATTAAAAGCTTTAGCTTCTGGACACGCCCACCAAACACTATTTTACAGAGAAAGAAATAATACAAATATATAAAAAGTATTTAAATAAACCTGCTTGAATGGTTGCACAGATTAAAATAATATCTCCCTAATACTTAGTAGAAAAACTGCGTTTTGGAAGGGAAAACAACAAGCATTAAATATAAATATTTTATTCTCCACAAAATAAATTAGGAAATATTTTAGAAAGTAATTTATTTATTAGATTACAAATTTTTCCTCAGTATTTAATTTATTGTGGTTTTATAAATGTTCTCCTTTTTCTTGTCTTTTTCAGGTGAGTGAAAGTGTCTAAATTAACGCAAGATTTTCTCCTTTGACTACGGTACGTATACGTAACGCGATATGAACGATATGTGGGGTAAATGGACTTTATCATGTGTAAACTTGGCTGTTGGCTGCTTGTGGGGAGCCCAAGAAGCCCAAGTTGCTTCTTGACGAACAGCCTATTAATTATGTCTTATCTGGGAAAAGAACACCTTTGTCTTTGTTGTTTGTTGTTCGCTGGCGAATTCCTCATAGGAATTTTGTGAAATTTGCAAATGACTTTTAGCATTCCGAAGTGGCCTTTGCTTTTGTTGGCCGCATTTCATTTAGCCCCATCCTCACGCTTGTGTACTCATAAAACAATCATAAAAAAAGCCGCAAATCATCACGGATGAAAAAGGACGAAGAATCTTACCCTTGGGTCCTGCAGGTGAATCCCGCATCCTGCCATGCGACGTGTGTTATGTTTAATGTTTTCGCATTGTTTATGTTAAGGTTTATGCTTTGGCCCGTGTGCGTGCCTCCTAATTGTGTTTTACGTGCCCGCAGTTTCCTGAGAATTGGATACCCCGCATTTTTTACTCATAACTCAGGGATATATTGTATCACTCTCGAAATGTCCTTTCAAACTTTAACGATTCCTTTTCAATTAGCAGTGGGCAGCCGTGCAGTCGTGCGGTTTAATCTTCACAGCCAGCGGGCACTTGGTCCCTTTGGTAATTTATTTTCTGACAACTGTTGTGGGGGATTCTCTGTAGAAAATTGTGTTAAAGCAATAAAAGTGCTGACACTCGATATATTGACATTTTTTCTTAAATTTATAACTGTGTTTCATTTTAAGGGTTTTATTCGCTCTTTAAATAAGCAGTAAATAGATTTATTTAATATACATGGAGTACAGATAAGTTTACTAATTTTAAACTATTTTTTTTTTTACAATATAACATTAAACGAAGTGGTTTAGGCGCTATCAAAACATTTAAAAATTGTGTGAGTTTTTATATACATATATTGTAGTTAATGTGGTAATGTTTTAAATTATTTAAGATTCATGAAATCTTTTTTAATTGAACATGTAGTACGAATGTTTTATCCATAATAGTAATTCATTCCATTAGAAGTCGATAAATAAATACTTAAAAGTTGTTTAAACTTTTAATAAAGATTAAATCAAATTAAGAGGTATTTTCTAGTCGTAACCCGTAACCAAACCATTATTTTTACTTAAGTTTCCAGACCTTTTGGGAAAACTCAGTCAGCTGCTTTTTCATCTCATTCAAAAACACACAAAGATTGAGACGGTTGACTAACTTAAAAAAATGTGTAAATATGTACATATACATTTAAAGATCATAAAATGTTCTAAGCTGACTTTCTTTATGGCTGATGAATTTTGCGACAACTATGAATAATATATGCAATTCCGTAGTTTATTAGGTTATGAAGCAGACAAATTTCTTTACTTTGAATTTATGGACTTGGCCATTCGAAAATGTCTGTAGTTCGCATTGCGTTCTCCCCAGCAAGAAAACTCAATAAATCGAGAGCGCGTTGGCTTTGCTCAACAACTTAATAACATTTTCCAAGCACACTCCGGAAAAATAGCCCCCTCCCCCCTTTTAAGCTGTTCGCTATTCATAACCACAAGGATAAAACCTTTCAGAGATGCTTAAAGTGTTTGCAGCATACTTTCCGGCGGCCGTCATTGCACGCGTTACGTATACGCCACGTTGCGTCATAAGGTTTGATTAAAACATTAATGCACCTTAATGGCGTGAGCATCAACAGCAACAAGTCTTGAAAATAGGGAATTTCAGCATTACCTGGATTTTTAAATTAATTTTCTACATTTAGACCGACGTGCGTGTGCTAAATTCATTAATCTGAAATCAACAGGAAGTCACGACAAGTTGAATTTTACTGAAATAGCCAATTAGACGGGAGGGCAGCTGCATATGCTGCAGCAGTAGCAAAATGAAGGCCAACGGAGGTCAACTGGGGCCACGAACGCTGGTCAGCAGGAAAAGGGCAAGTGAAAAGGCCAGGGAAATGCGAGTGAAAATGTCACTTACTATAAATGCGATTTGCGCCTAAGCATTTGTTTCTCCTGGAAAGGAAACGATGGGTCGCACATGTTTTCCTATGGGTTTTCCCTCCCATTTTCCCCCTCTTTAATCCTCTCTTTTTGACATTGCCCCAGTAACCTTTCTCTTTTGGGAAAAATCATCAGAGGTTCTCTTACTTTTGAGTCGACCACGTGTTCGTCCTGTTTATGCTTTCACTTTGTTATTCGCAGTTCAAGCTCAAAGGACAGAGAGGGAAATATACACATAGAAAGAGACAGAAGAAGGGGGAAAGAGAGAGAGAGACAGAAAGCTGTGAAAGAGAGCTTTAAATTCACAGGACACTATGCATGTGTCCTTTCTTTACGATAATGTGAAAAACAGCTTTTTTGTAGAGTTTAATGTTGCACAAAAAAGCAACAGATGGCGCTCAAGTGTTATGTTAAGAGGACATAATAGGTAAAATTAACTATTATACAAATTAATAACAATTAATAAGTCATTACCCTTTAATGTTAAGTACCTTGATTATATGTTTCATTAATTTCTCATAATGACTTACTAATTTGGGAATGACAAACCAACCTGTAATATTATTCATACCTGTCACATACCGCATCTGCCGGGGCCACATAAATATGTCCGCATAATGTTGATTATATCAACTACAGGCAGCAATTGAATCCGTCGTAAGGACACAAGCATTCATGACTCCATCCCACATCCTTTGGGCCAGGACCAGGACCACTACGATTAAGATGCAAAGTGAATATTAGTATGTTAACACACTTTGGCCCCCTGTCACCAAACCCACTTTCCACTTGACTTGGCTGGAGGCAGCTGCCTTGTTTTGTTGTCCCATCCTGGCTACTTGACTGCCCTGTCCCAGTGTCCCCATGTCCTTTGGTACTTTGGTCCTTTCGTCCTGGCAAACTGTTTGGCTTGAGTGGCCATCCAGCTGCGTGCCCCTGTGTCTGGCATTCGTAATGAAATTCAGAGAAGGAATGCTCGGGCTTGGGCTTGTGCTTGGGACAACCTTAAACGTCTTGTGTGCCGTCCGACATTGGTTGGAATTGATTTATTGGCTCAGCTGGGCTAAGGGCTATATATCTATTTGTACTTTTGTTCCGGATTCCTAAATATCACTTATCTAAATATTATTGTGTCGTGTAGGTATAAATGTCATGAGTGTTAAAAAAAAGCGATAAATAAAAACAGTTTTAAAAGCTGAGTTTGTCAGTTAACAATTTATTGTTTAACAGTCATTTTTAAATAGAGATTTCACCAAAAAATAAGTTATTAAGAAATGGTGATCATCGAGCTGGTTTAAATAAGTAATTCGAGTATTTTAGAAAATTTACCTAGTTAGATCTGAATACTTTATAAAAAAAACGCGTTAATTTTAAGATTAAAATATAGTGAGTGACTTTAAAATTGCATAATACAAAATATATATACATATAACATATATATTAAAATGCACTATAAATATTTTAACAATTCTTTAAAATAATTTTAGAAAAATCACAGATAGTATTTAAGTTTTCAAACAATTACATCAAAAAATTGTGTATAAAAAACCAAAACTTTCAGGAATACTAACGTTTTTTACTTTATATAAAAATAGTTTTTTTCAGTGCCTAATTTATTTTTAATTTTTTCTTATCATTAGTTTTTTCAGCTAGATTTTGTGTTTGTGATTGATTTAAGCCGCGGTTTTTGGGCTTAGTGTTTGGGGCACTCTCTGCGTTGTTTACATTTCTGTGGTTAAATATTCAGAATGAATAAGCCGCAAGCTCATTGCGGTTGCCACACACCTGTTGCTGCTGGGCGTGAATTTAATTATGGCTCCATAAGTGATTTGTGGCTGGCCGCAAAGCTGCAATTCGCAGTTCTAGTCTCAAAATTGAGTTCAAACTGAGTGCGGTGACGAATCGCAGTGAACTGAACTGGAGCCGTGTGCCAGTCATAAACAAACGATAATTGCACTCTGAGGTTGTACGACTGTCTATCTTTATTTCTAGTATTGCCACATTGCCTCGTCAAGTGCGAGTTATGTGGGAAGAAGCGCGAAAATAAACTCTAGCTACCTTAACATGGCCCAATTGTGGGGCCCACAACTGTTAACAGAGGCAACAGCGAAGCTTTGAGCTTTCCACGCTCGGAAAATCCTCCGGCATAACAGGCCATGTTATAACGGGATCGGGATTGGGAAAATATGTTAGTCGGTTAGTCGGCTTTGTCGGCTTTTCGCACTGCGCTCGGTGTTCAGTTTGTTTTTATACTTTGCACATGAAACATGTGATTTCCCTCGAACGCTCGAACCGCCGAAGCCAGAGTTTTCTTTAGAGATTTTCCCCATTTTCCCAACCAGTGAGAGTGAGCGAGAGAGTGCGTGAGTGCGTTCGTGAGTTTCGTTCATTTCGTTCGTCGTGTTCGTGTTCGTCGTGTCGGTGACATTTTCCTAAAGCGAGATTTTTTGTAACGGAAATCGCTGGAGTGCTAATTAAAATTGAATCAGCCAACCAAGGGAAAATTTAATGTTTTTGTCATAGGAATTAGCTGAAAAAAATAATTGCAATTAGGTCACTCACAAAAAAAAAAGAACATAAATCTTAGCCAACTAGTCTGCTTAGTTATTACCACATCTGTAGTTTAGTTTGGCCCACACATAAATCAATACAAATATAATAAATCACCAAGTACCAAGTTCTAGTTAAATATTTAATTTCACACCGAATGATACAAGTGGTAATAAAATTTCCGTGCGAATTTGTGGCTGTCTACAAATCCATGTGCATAAATAAATAAGGCTGTGACCAGCCGCCAGTTGACCCGTGTGCCGTAATTTATCTGGGCATCCACCTGATGCCGCGCTCGCGCACTCCGCTGTCCTTTGGGCCTCATTGCCGGCCAGCGAAAAGCAGCAGCGCAGCCTTAATAAAAATAAAAATCCTCAGACAACACACGAAATCATAAACACACCCTTCCATAGCCCTCACATAACACACTTCAACGTGCTCGGAAAAATGCCAAAGGTACGTTGGAACACCTCCTCCTCCACTCCTCCACCTACTACTATGTACTAATATATCCGCTGTCGACTCAAGTGTGCAATCGAAACCGAATCCGCATCCACATCCGCATCCGTATCCGCATTCCGGTTTGGATAAAAACGGGAACGTGAACGGGACTGTTGTCCCTACAAATTTCTCCCGTTTTGTTTGCTCTACGTGGGTAATTTTTTATATCAACAAAAGTTTATCTGTAGGTACCTACCTACCTACCACACAAAAGTAGTTGGGGCCAAGTATTTATATGGGCTTGGCCGCGCACTCTGGGATCTTCAAAGTGATAGGAAATGTTACGTTATTCGAAGTGGTGAAATGAAAACAAAGTTGTTCTCCAGGAAGGGTCTAAAGGTAAGTTAGCAAACGTTCAACAAACTCATTAACTGTTTTAAGTAATAAGCAGTTATAGCTGATGTGTGATTACTTTAGTTTAATTGGGACCAATGGTATTGGAAAAAACCATTTAAGTTCAAGATACAAATTGTCATTTCAAGAAAGTTATAAGCAAAACAGCAACAAATATAAGTTTCTCACTTTTCTAATTAATTTAAGTCAATGTCTAGCTTTTGTTTTGTTAATTTTTACTAATTTAGTTGTTTAGCTAGCATTTTTTGTGCTGTAATAAATTAAAAAAGGCTTGTTGAAGAAACACCAACAACACTTTACATAAGAAACCTAATTTAATTTAATTCTTTTGCATTTCTGCGACACCCATTTTCTTTAAAAATTTCTGGTAAACATGACAGTCTCTAATTAGCCAGATAACAAGTTGCCTTAAAAGTTATAATCAGATAAAGGAAATCATTTCAACTCCACTGGTTAAGCTTGTTTCAAAATATTGTGTGTTTTTGCCCTTTTGCCGAAGGAACAACAAAAGCCCAAACCCAAACCCAGCTGTGTGTTGATACTACATATATCCTAACCCCTTCGCATTTCTTCTCTGCTTCTCCACCATTGTGGTTTTGTGCTGAGGTTTGTTATTTTTGTTGCTTTGTTGCATTTGACATTATGCGCATTAAATGCGCTTGAAATGCTCCACTTCCGCTCTTACCACTTCCACTCCTGCTAACTGACACTGACAACGATAAGAGGGTTGAGAAGGCGGAGCAGGAGTAACCAGGAGTCAGGAGAAGGAGCCAGGAGGAGCCAGGATCCACCAACCAGGAGGAGACAGAGGTAGACAGCTGCCAAAGCGCTTTGTAAATTATGTCGTTGAGGGGCTTCAGCTCGAGTGGGTTTTATGGGGAAAGTAACCAAAACCGGAATAAAAGCACTAACCGTATGGCAGGACATAAACATGTGTGCTCCGTTCGAAAGTTTCCGAGTTGGGGGCACACAATGTGTTGCTGTTGTTGTGCCTCTGCCTTTAATTAAATATGTGGAAACCTGGCGTAAAAGTAATTTGAATTTAATATTCATACTAATTTTAATATCAAAGCGCAGCTCGCGGTGGCTTACGGTGCGTATACGTAATGCTTAACTTGATTGCTGGCTTTGCACCGAGCACTTTAGATGGGGTTGAGATTTAAATGACATTAGTGCCGAGATGCGGAGATATGAATTTAAAAGAAAGTGAAAACCCGCCAGTGACATCAGTCGTTGAGTTCCAAAAGTCCGTTAAACATGAGGGAAGTTTTAATTCTAATTTCATTACTCATTGGTGGAGCCTCCGTAGAAAAGCAACATTTTCTAAAAAGTTTCCTAAATTCCGTGCACAGAGAAAGGCCGTTTTTTACTCTTCTGCTGATGCAAAAAGAAATTCATGGAAAGGATCCACTGCAGGAGCTATATCCCTTATCCTGGCCCGTAATTCGTTTGGATGAAACTCAGAGAATTGAGTTGGTGGACAACTACAACAAGGACGTCGTGGCTCTTGTCCATATGGATTTAATGGAGGATATATCATTACTCACAGCACTGTCTGAAAATCTCAATCATATGAGGGAGGCCAGAATAGTCATCTGGCTGCAGTTCCAGATTTCAAGGGAATTTCTCGAAGACATTGCATATGAGGCATATAAGCATAAGTTTCTTCACCTCTTGGTAATGGAAAAATCTTTTAAAATTCGGAGAATGTACCCATTCTCCCAGACAAAGTTCCAAGTGATCCATGAACCCCTTGACGAAAAGGAAATCTTTCCAATTGTCTGGCGCAATTATATGGGAAAAATAGCTCTGACAATGCCCGACTTGGTGCCACCACGAAGTTTCTTTTTGACAGATCCCCGAACGGGTGACAAAAGGCTCACAGGCTGTGTCTACAATATAATAAATAGTTTTGCCCAAAAACGCAACATAACGCTGGAACTGGATGGGAGCTGGAATAAGAGTTGGTTTCAAATGGAGATCATTGAGAAGACCGTGAGGGGAGAGTTGGATCTGCCGATTACCATGGAGAGTATGAATTACAGACACCCAAATGGGAGTAGGATAGAGTCCTTATTCGGAATGGCAGGACTGTCCATCACAGTGCCCTGTGGCCAGGAATTGTCAACGTTTGAACTGTACTATGCTGTTTGTGGGTTTGCATCAATCGCTATATTTTTCGGAACGTACATCCTGCTGAGCACTGTGGAGGTTGTTCTCAGGACACTAAGCGATCGAGTCCGAGGACGTTTTGAACTACTGGGAATAATACTCAATTTAAGGGTACTTCGTTGTATTTTGGCCATGTCAATTCCACTGGGAAATCGGTACAGATCCGTCAAGGGTCAGGTGACCCTGGTGATAAGCTTTGCGGGCCTGATCTCGAGCTGCATTATTGGTGCCCAAATCAGCACTCTGCTGACCATGACTCCCCAGTACCATACCATCATGAACTTTCAACAGCTTCGCGAGAGTAACCTAACCGTGGTCTTCAACTACCTGAACTACCAATTGATCAAACATCAAATGAATCATGAATTTCTCGCGAAGTTCATGCCGAATATCTGGGTTGTGAGTGCCAGGGAGCAAATGCACATGATTAGTTCCATGAACACGAGCTATGCCTATCAGACATTCACCTACAGACAGGATCCCTTCTCGGTTCTGCAAAGGCACACGGCCCGAAAGGCTTTGTGTAGATCCCCGAATCTTAATCTTGTCAGTGGACTCTCCTACACGGCCGTCTTGCAGCGGAACTCCATTTATGGACTGAGCCTGCGAAATTATATCAATCTGGCCTGGAGTGCCGGACTTTTGAATCACTGGATCGACGACTCGATACGGGAATATACGTCGACAGCGCGCTATGCTCGATTTTCCAGGCTGCCATTTCAGACCGGCGGTAAAGCCCTTAAACTACGGGATTTTAAAGGTAGTTGGCGGGTCATCATAGTGGGTTTATGTTTAGCTACTTGTGCTTTCTCCGTGGAATTACTTCTGGGCTGGATGAAAAGAATATGGATAATTCTCAGAAACAAGAGGATGTTACAGAAGTCTACGTTTATTAAAGAACATATTTAAAACAATACTTTATCGACAAAAAAATCACTATTTTGAGCACGTACTTGTGTATGAAATAAGTGAATTTAATAAATAATAGCCTTAATAAATAAACAAATATTAAATAACACGTGCATAAGTATAATTACTTAAAGCACGAACAATATTTACTATATAAACAATATATTAAAGCTTGCAAAAAAATTCACATATTAATTAATCAGCTTTAAAAATACTCAACATGTATTAAAAACAGGAACAACAAAAGATTATTCAATAAAAAAAAAGACAAAAAATTGACTTATGCAAAAAGCGTTATTAAATGAAAGCTGTAAAGCCAATTTGTGTTTGTATAAAACTACTTTAATAATGTATTTCAAAGAGCAATTAAAAACACCTAATGAAGAACTTATCATAAATGTTAAGTATAATTTACACACATAATAATTGCATTATCTAATGGCTTGAATAAATGATTTCAACGTGAGTTCAAGGCAACTTGCATCATTCCGCCCCCTTTGACTATCTGTATGCCCTCATCAATGACAATAAAAACTCAGTCATAAAGGGGGCACAAATGACATATGTGACGATATGCGAGGCATTTATGATGGCCAAGCCAGGCCAAGAAGTTACGACAGAAAACGCTGACATGTTCGCTGCTGGCCAGATTCAGTGTGTGGGAACAGAGCATAAAGTCGACATGTGGACTATCAACCTTGACCTTATTTAGGGACATGTCCCGATTCCGATTCCTGAAGTGAACGACAATTAATTAATGCATAATAAATGTTTGGTGTGATACCATTGATTCGATTGATACGTTGGTCAACTACAATTAGGGATAGAATGGATCGAAATGGAGAGCACACTCCAAAAACCTATCGATTGACGTCAGAAGCGAACGAAAATTGGGCAGAAGAAAAACCGTATAAGGTGACACAATCCCACAAAGGATACATACTACATGGGGCCGGGCCACAGGGCGTATGCGTCACGTGAACTGTCGAATGCCGCGGAAGGGGTTTAAGTTCTCAACTTACGCGAATGCCTTTATGCCCAACTTAACGTCAAAAAAAAATAAACAAAATCCCGCAGCTAAAGTTACGATTCTGCCGTTTTATCATTTAATTAAAATTTAAATTGTAACAGCTAGCGGAAAAATCGTTAAAAAAACAAAGTGGGAACCGAAACACAACTTTTCCATATATGACATGAGTAACTTTCGGTGTCTTCCCCCTGCGTGAATTATTTATATATCGCATACAATTTGAATTTCTGGTATTTGCATTTGTCAGATTGTTATTTGCTGATTGAGATTGTGGGCATGTGACAGAGTGTGCTCCTGATTGGACTACATTCTCCCAGGGGAATGCCATGGAAATGGACGCCTCGCATGTCAATCTTCATTCGAAAAAGTGTTGAAAGGCACCAGTTAAAGGTTATCAAATCATTAAAAGCAAAGTCCATTTTTTTTTTGCACTGAATTTTATAGTAGAGAAATGCATTACATTTCAGCCAGAGAATTAATTTCGCTTGCAATGCTAAAATATAATTTGACCCACGCATGCCATTAGTATTCATGTTTGTCGTGGTCAATTTGCTGTCAAAATATGCCAGCCTAGCAAAAGTGGACGGGTCAGGGGTCAGGGGTCACGCACTTAACCGCAATAAATCCATAGGCCAACTAGTCAGCCAAAAACTCATTTGATGCAGAATTGTGCATTGAAAGCACTAACGAAAAACATTGGTAGAAATATGGATATTTTACTCATTACTTGCAGTAAAAAATATATATTAAAAATCTCTTTAAACCTATATATTTTTTGTAACAAACAACAGCAAATGTTTCCTTATTTTCAAAGTTAAAGCAAATAATTCTTTATTTTTATTGAAGTCAAGTTCTGTAGAACTACCATAAGTACAAAGTTTTGGTATGCTTAAGAATTCTATTTATACAAAGGAAAATATTCGCAGTACTTTTGTTTTTTAAATGAAAGAGATACAAATCAAGTTTATTATATCTTCATAACATATGCAGTTTCTCACGAATCCCTTAAGCTTTGACTATAGGATATTAAAACCAATCGAAAGTAACCTCTCAAAGACCAAAATGTTTATTTAATAATACTAAAAAAATGTATTCATTTTCATTAAAAGGAGAAAGAAGAATAATAAACTAAGTTATAACTAGATGTTGTTTATCTGGTCTGTGAGTGTTAACTGCTGTTTTTTATTTTGTTTTAGAAATTCTAACAACTTATGATAAATAAGACTTTTGAATAGTTCACTCAGAGCTAAACAAAGATTTTAAACAAAGGCAAAATATATTTTGTCAGCCTTTTTCTGTTAGTGTGGGATGCCAAATGCCGAGCCAACAGACTGGGAAAACAATAGGGGGAATAGAGGGCCTGTTGGGTTGGGAAAGTGTGAAAAGTAAAGAAACTCAGGGCTCTGCTAACTGCTCTTCTCTCAGCGAACTGGGGAAAAAGTTCAGTTTAAGTCAAATATTGGCCTGGCACAGTCTCCTCCTCCTCCTCCTGCGCCTGCACCTCCTTTTAGTCCTTTTCTCTGGGATATTAAGCGAGAATGGCAACAGGACAGTGCAGATGCAATAAAAAAATATATAATCGGAGCAAAAAAGGAAGGGGAAAAATAAAGCAGAATGACTTGCAGCCATTTCGAGGGTTGAGCTTTAAGAGTCAAGTCGAGGGAAGTATTCATCAATTATCCAAGCGGAGAATGCAATTGAAATTTTTCCTTTTTCTTTTTTTTTATTTTCGTTTGCTTTATACACTCGCCACCAGTTTCCCTCTCACACCGCTGGAAAATCGTAAATTTACAGCTGACAGCACTTCCAGCCGAAGGAACAAGAACGAGCCGGCTTATGTCAGGCCTGGCTAAGTGCATGACAATCACAGATAGTTGGTGAGCAGCAGGGAAAGGAGCGGTGGCATGTCCTGTTTCGACCCGGTTTTCATGTTGTTGTTCTTGTTGTTGCTGTTGTGGCAAACAACCCAACAAACAAACAAACAAACAAACCGTTCGACATATTGCAGCGAAAGGAACAAGGGACATTTTGATGGACAGCCTGTCAACGCGCAGTCGGTTCATATTTTACTATTGCATATAGTCAGTAGGTTCTAGTCTGACTTTCGGTTTAATGGCTTACAACCATTCGGTTTCACGCCAAAAATATGAATGACAACAGCAAAGAAATCATAAAATTAGTTTTTATCATGTTTGTTAAATTGATTGTTTTTTGTTCATAAAAAAAAGATAAACATTTCTCAAAAATAGATACATTTTACAACGCTTGATGTATTGTTCTTGTTTTTAAGAATTTTAATTAAATTTGTTACTCCAGTAATTTGGTTTTTATTTAAAACATTGTATATATTTTTAATACTTAAAATATATGTATGTATTAACCTATAAAACTTCAAGAACCCAATTTAAAGCAATTTTGCACACAAAATTCTTGATCTAATGCTATTCGTTTTTTCTGTCTATAAAAGACTCAATAAAATAAGCTATGGCGCCCCAGTTTTTGAATCGTTACGGTTTAATACCAAGTAATATAATGATATGTGACTGCACTCCGAACCATTTGTCTAATAAATAATAAGAGTTATAGAACATTTTGTATGCCTTTAATATTAGTTAATGTGCTGGACTTATGTTGTTTTACCCAGGTGGCGACTCTATCGTTTTTTTTTTAAAAATGAATCTTATGTGGAACCCTGTTCTTGTTAAATTTAAAATATACTATATATTACTGACTGGCTTTTAACTACATAAAATTTAAGTAAAACTTAAATTTGATTCATGTTCTGTCTTAAAGACTCATAAATAAACTACAAATAATTTAATCCAAGTAACTAGGTCATATCAACTGCACGTCCAGAAATATCCTATTGGAGTAGCAAAAGGCATGTAAGACATTCAACATTTATTCTGAAAGCCATGTGCAAGTTGGTTTCGCCATTTGAGAAATTGCGAGTGGCAAGCCCTATGAATATTTGACAAGATATGTGGTCAAATCCGGTTGTAAGCTTAGAAATGTGCTATTGCAGTGTTTTGTGCTTTAAGACGTATCTGGAAAATACGTAGAATTATTGGTCAAAGTTCAAGCTGTGGCAGTTTGTAGTAGTCAGCATTTTCATGTAAATTAATTGCATTGCCCGGCGAGGCGTACTAAGATGGCCACTGTCACTGTCACTGACACTGCACTTCAATTAAATCAACACATTGATTTAATTAAATTTCAACCGTTTTACGAACTCAAGCTCAGAACTCTGTTGCCGCATTTTTCTCTCTTTCCTCTTTTTTCGCGTGGTAGTTCAATTAAAAATGCCATCGATATGCGCAACTGCATAATTTATGCAGAGGAGTTGCCATGCACTTTTTGCAGGCTCTTGATCTTTCACAGCGAAGCTCTTAAATATACATATGAACTATATATATATTCCGGAGTGTGGTAAAGCCACAGAGAAAGGCGCGTAATGGAAAATTTTATTTAAATAATTTAAGTTTAAGTCCCAGATAAATATTTTTAAGAACATGGTGTACAAATTATTAAAAAGCAAAGTAAGGGGAACCCATTTACCAACACTTTTCCTTGTTAGGACTACACAAACGCTTTTCAAACGCTCGTCAAGTGTTTTAATTACAAAAGACCACGACAAACGCGACAAACACATGCAATCCTAAGCGGCTTAATTTATTTACACAAGCCCCAAAACATGCTTGAGCCGCCTTAGCAGTTTGCGCCACCTAAATTTGGCTTAAATGCCGCGAGCCACATGTTGACAGCCAAACAGCCAAGCAGCCAAGATACAAGATTTAGGCCGAGAGTTGGTGCCTTTGGGGTCCTTTGGCCCGTGTCAACAATTTGTATTTGTAATTTATGCACGAATAATTAGGCGCTACTACATGTCTCAGCCTGTCGCAATTCACACGGACTTAAGCCAAAAAGGAGGCGGATTTTAATTGTATAAATCCAATTTACTCACATTATGCAGTAAAACGTGGGAGTTATTACATTTTTATTTATTTTTTTTTTGCTTCTAATTTTACAAATAAAACTCAAATACTCTTTGGTCTCTATTTCATATTTTAAAGAACACAGCACGCTTGAGTTGTGTACCTTGTTAACTTGGCTTGTGATAAAAAATCCACACAAATTAACTTTATTATCAATAAAAAAAAATTCTAGGACAAACACATTAAATTCGCTATTGATACTGATTATGAGTATATTATTATTTAAAAATAATAACTTTTCAATGTCTGGAAAAATCTGCTAAGCGTGAAATAAATTTTAAGTGACTGTTAACATGTGTTGAAAAACTAAACCCAAACCCAATAAAACCCTCCTAAAAACCTTGAAGGTTTTCCCATTTTCAATGTTAAATTTATGACAATTCGTATTCTTTTACTGCGTAAATATACTCAATAGACTTGTACGCCGGGTGTAAACACCTGACTTACGCATAAACTACCTTTCAGCTCATTATTTATTTAAACAAAGTTTTCAAGAAATTCATTTCAACTTTTGCCCAACTATTTTTCCTGTAAATTTCCTTCTTTATTTGTTTGACACGTGTGCAGCGTTGAAATTTTATATTTAGACGAGCGATGGCAAACTTTTGGGCCACATAATGACTGTTGACAATTGGCAATAAATGATGGAGTTGGGGTAGCCATAGCCCCACCTCAAAGGACCCCACAATATTTTAGGCCTCGCTAAGTGCGATGAGTTTGCCATTTTATTGTACCAACAGCAACAGGCTGTCCAAACACAGTGAGGAATGTACACTCAAAGAAATTCCAGATGATTCTAAGGTAGCAGGGACATCTTTAAGGCACGTCCATCATTGTAATTTTTGCAGTGCAGGAGGGTATGTTTTATTAGCAGAAACAGCAGGACAGCACAGCCAACGGACCAAATGAATTACCTTTCTCCAGCCCCCCAAACAAAGGACGACAGAAACAACTTTCATTACACCCATAAATACCAACACCAGGGGTGGCCCATCTAGGGGGGATCCGGGGGGCTAGTGTTTGCTTAGCGACTTGGGGGGCGAATTCATTCATTCATTCTTGGCCAACGGCACAAATTGATTGTTTACTTAATTTCATCATCGATTTTGTCGCTCGGAAAGTTTTTAATCAACTCAAGCCGGTAATTCGTTGATCATCATCATCATCAGCATGCAAATTGGCAAAAATTAATAACAATTATAATTTACAAGCAAAAGGCATTTTGTGGCTTCGTCCTGTGGTCACATCTGGTCCTGTGTGACGTGACGTGACGTGCAAAATGTGTAAATTTCCCCCAACCCCTGATAGTTAATTATTAATTTTGGCTCGAAACTTTGAGTTTTCACTTTAGACTGCAGCCAACCGGTAAATCATGCGCTGCGTTGGCAATAAGTTGAGTAAGTGGAGGCTGGAAATTGTAATTGGAAAGGTTTGTTAATTGGCCTCTAATTAGCCGGTAAAATTTTGTAAACCTAAGCAAAGTTTAAGGAATATTAAAGTCTTGATTTAATAACATTTCAATCTCTTTAAGATGGCTAAATAAAAAATGAAAGGTCTTCGAGTTCTGAGTGCTACATTTTTAATGAAAATTGATGATGGAGAGTAGTCGCTCTTAAAGGGACTGTAACATATTAACAAGTAATGTCTAGGAAGAATACAAATTCGACATGATACATTGAAGAAAATATCGCAATATGACATTAATAATTTGATTTCATATTAAATATATTAATATAAATATTATATAATATACATAATAATGATATAAATAAAATAATTTTTATAATGGATTTTTTTTTAAAAGAAATAAAAAGGGTTTAGAATAATCTTAAACGAAATGTTAAAAAATTAATCGTTAAATATCGCTCTCTTCCAAAAACGCTGCCAATTTCTCAAATATTTCCCAATTTTTGTTCTCTCACATTGATTATGGCCCTTACGCTGTAATGCTAACTGACAGGTGGATAATTGAGACAGAAAATAAAGATAAATAAATAAAAAAGAGAGATAGCATGTGAAAGCTTTTAAGTGACAATTAAGTGGTCGTCCTGACCTGATGCGAATTGACGTGCACAAAACTTTTGCATTAAATATTGCGGACGGAGCGCAAATTAATATTAATTGTGAGTGTGCCATTTCGCGCAGCCAGACAAAACAAAGGACTGGCTAAAATAAATTGAATTTATTACGGACAGGGATTGTCGGGGATTGCCTAACCTGCAGGGAAATTTCATTTGCCGCTTATTGAATTTGGCACTTTCTTTGAATTCGCATGGGGGACAAGATCGAGTGTGAAGCTGGAGGAGGATCTGGGGCATATTTTATTAATAACCCGACTTGTTTTCCTGCGGATGATTTTTTATGCATTCCAGAAAATTCAAATTTGCCATACAATAATGAGCCCTCGCATTTCTCGTGGGAGTGGAGAAAGGAAAACTCAACGAATTCACAGGACAAAATTCAAATTGCAATTCGCTATCTCTCTCTCTCTCTGTTTTCCTCTATCTCTGGGTTTGTGTGTATTTTCCAGTTGGTCATAAATTCGTGTTCAATATTTAATGAGCTGAATGTTTTTGCGCTCGCAGTGGAGTGGAGTGGTGGAATGGAAGTGGATGTGGATCCATGGATTGTGGTCTTTAATGCGCGCCTTTAAATTGTTTATGGGGCGGATGAGTAATGCGCGCAACGCATTTGCCTGCTATAATGTGCGGCGAATGCACTTGCCAGCGGCCAAATCAGCCATAAAACCAGGTCTTTCCTGTCAGTGCCACACTCCTCGTCTGTCTGTCTTTTGTCCAAATGTTTGGCCTTCCCCGTTCCCAGCTTCCAGTTCCCAGTCACATTAGCCAACTCATTTGCGTTGCATGTCGAGAGCATCAAGTCACTCAACCGGTGTGCAAACGGAATTTCCAGCAGGCAGGGATTCAGGTTCATTTTTGCCGCTTAAGTGTGTTGCAGTTGCAGGTGTTTGCCACCTAACCCCCCTTTTAGCACGTTTAATTTGTGTAAGTACACCTTGGTATGCACATGCCCCACGTTGGGCGCCAGTAAGTGTGTGTAAGTGCAAGGACAGTCTTCATTGGCCTGTGCTGTGAAGGAAATCAATGAAAATACTGCATAACTTCATTTGTCTGTCCCCCTGCCTTTCGAAGTGCCATTCAAGTGGCACGTAGCGACAACAGAGCTGAATCGAACCGAACAGAGCGCACACAAAGCGATTTCTCAATTTAAAGTCATTTTGCGTTTTCCCAGCGAGAACGTTGGTAGTGCTCCCTACTGTACTGCATCCTCTTTCAGGTTCAGGACTCCACTCTTGCTCTCTATCCCTTTGGTGACACATTTTTACCGTTGCCAGGCAACGCATTGCATTTTTATGCGAGTGGTCCCCGCACATCCTCAGGATAAGTCGCTAGTTGTGCACCCTGCTCCATGCTCCACACCATCTTGTTTGCTAATCGCCCGAATGCAGCAGGGTTTCCTGCACTGTTTCGCTTGGTTTCGTTTGATATTCCCGGGGAGTCTCAAATTTCAGCAGCAGCATCAGCTCCTCCGCCATGTTGGGGCAAAATGGGTTTCGATTGGATTTGACAAACGAATGCAAAGTGTGCAGATGTAGCAGCAAAGTGCCGTCAAAGTATTTGGGTTAGACACTCAGCTGTAATCGTATATCGGGGTTCGTCAATAGGAAAAATCCAACATCAAACAGCGAAAAAGTAGCAAGACCCCAAAATGTAAAGGAGATGAGCAGAGCTCTTCAAGTGAATTATACTAAGTTTGTGTGTTGTAAGGGATTTGTCACGAAACCAACTGATTTTGAGTATTCAGAACAGAATTGATGCAAAATTCTTGTGGGTTTAAAAGCGATTATTATACAATTTGTTTTAAGTATTTGTCTTTGTCCAAGTGTATTGTATTTCACCCAACAAAATTCGCATTCTACGGAATTTCCTTTCGACTAAAATGTTCATGAAAATTAAATGAATAGCTCATATAGAAAGCCCATTATCTCTTCAGTGAGTCGTTAACGAAGTCACATGACAAGTACAAAACTTGTTGCTCGGGGGATACTTTTAAGTGAAAACTTTCAGACAAGCTGGCAACAGATTCAAATCGAATCGATATCCCTACGACCTTTTGCACATATTAATTAAAGTTTGTTAATGCATTGCCATGGCGAGCGAGCGAGCGAAAAGTTACAACGAAAATTGAAAACTTTTGAAAACTCGCAATTGAAAGTTGTTTAAACATTCATAAGCTTTCCCATTTGCCTTTTCCCGTCGAGGGAAAAAAAGGGGAAAAAGGGGGAAAAGGGACTCGCCCCCAGTGCGGTGCCAACTCGTATAAAAGTAACTAAACTAAACGCAACTGGAGCTAAATGGCCCTGTTGCGAAATGGTCAGCACTTAGCTGGTGCCAGGCCAATTATGAGCAGAGTCAAAGGACGAAAAGGACGAAAGGAGGAGGGGGCAAAATGCCTGAATGGCAGCCGGCAATCAATGAAGCCTTCTTGGGGTTCCATTCTGTCAGTGAGTTAATGTGCTCAATTGAGTGCCAAAAATTTCGCAACCAAGGGCGTGAAATGCCAAATGCCAGTCAACAACAATGCAGAAGCTGTTGAGCCAAGTTACCGAGTTACCAAGTAACCCAAGTTACAATTGTTGCAATGGATGCGGTGTGCGCTGTGGTGCCTTAATTACTCGAGACGCTCCTCCGGCTCCTTTGTGTATTTGACACGGGGGCGCAGGAGCAGGACCAGGTCCTCGACAGGACGAACGTGGCAGCAATTAAAGTAAGTGGCGCCACTTTCCTTTCATGCTGCCGCTGCCATTTCTTTTGGCCAAAAGAGAAGTGGTCCGTCATGCACTCTCCCCGCGAGCATTAATTTCCGCTGACAAACACCCTCAGCATAGTTTCCACTTTGGTGAGATTTTTCATAATTGCCCCTGCTCAAAAGTCACGTTTTTATTTTTATCTTTTTAAGCTTTAAGTTTGTGTCTTTGGATAATTATTATAAAAATTATAACTTGTATTTATGGCTTTTTTTTTATTAATTTAAATCTGGAATTCTGCTTTAAATATGGAAATATTATTAAATATATTTTAAGGAGCATAACTTACTTCGTTGTTAGATGTATCTTCTCCCATTTTTGTGTCAAGAGCACAGAGGCTTGTGATTAATGAGCTCAACCTTTTTTGCAAAGCTGAAAATAGTGTCACAGTTTATGGGTCAAAAGCTAAGTATAGCCGGGGATTTGTTTACGGTAATCTTGACTTGAGCAAAGTTCAAGCACTGAACTCTTGAAAAATAATATCTATTCAGATTAAAGCAAACAAATTTTTAACTAGGGAAATAATCTTAAAGCCAAGAATGTTTAATGTCATTTCTTGTATTTTTATAAATATATTTAAATCACTTTGATGGCCCAACTTTTGGGCACTCATTTAATCCAATTAGAGACACTTCATTGGTATTTTCTCTCTACTTATTTCTTATCAAGTTTCAGAAGAAAATAAAAAAAGTAGGTACACAAAATAAAAATCCGGGCTGTAATTACACAGCAAAACACAAACACACAAGCATCCAGACAGACAAATATGAGTAATTTGGTGCTATTTTGGAATTCTGTTGGAAAATTGCGGTGTGAAAATGCCAACACAGCAAAGCAAATTCCGATTCGAGGACCAAACAGCAACGACAACAGTGGTAACTGCCAGTGAAAACAATGGGAAATGGGAAAATAAATTGAAATGAAATGATTTCTCTGTGGCTTCGTCTCCTTCGACATTGGTTTATTCCCAAGGCGGCTTCTAACTGGTCCCTTGGTCCTTCGTTCCTTGGGTCCTATGTCCTCCATGTCCTTCTCCGCTTGGCATTTTGATCTTTAAAAATTGCTTTGAACTTTTGGCATAAAAAATCGTAGCCAGATAGCTGATGTGAAAAGCAGAAGCCCAGAGATAAACTTGTACGTTCAGGGTTGATGGGCAAAGTTGGGTGAGGTTTTTGGGTTGTGCTGGATAGTGGATAGTGGTCCAAGCCGAAAAGTTTCCCATCCTCATATAAACCAAATGTGTAAACTGTCGAGGCAGCAGCAGGAGCAGCAGCTGCTGCTGTTGTGTGTGTCTTGGCCATAAATTCAATTTCCAAACTGGAGGACACAAAGGGAGGAGGATGAGGGTGAAGCCAGGTCTCATGTTGCATGTGTGCGAGGTGACTTGATGTCGCGTTTTTGTCACTTGCAACTGCAACGAAAACTAATAATCGAAGACAATTTCGTTACCTTGACACACGTGTCGTATGAGCAATTTCCAGTGTAGTATTTATTGATTTTCGTTCTATATTTAGGCCAGGTCTTTTGCAGCAGCAGCAGATTAGTCGCTTGACTCCGGTCAAAATGAATTAATTAACGAAATTATATACGTACATAAATGGTAAGTTTTAATCAGCACTGAGTTTGCTGGAATTAAATTATTGTGGCTGCATCTGAAGGGGAGACAAGTGGCAAGGAGCCGGGCTAAGTGGCACAAAAGATGGCAAAATTGCTGCCTGGCACGCATTTGAACTTAAGAAATGGATGGCCAGCCAGCAGTCTCCTTTCTGCCTCAACGGGTGTCCTTTGCCACTTGGCTCCTTTTATTATTTGCAAAATATCATGGCCATAATTTCGTTTGGCAAGCAAATGTTTCAGTCGCTCCCGGGAGGCACACTTGAGTCGATGATACGGATAGTTTTTCCCCCAGCATCCGCATCCATTTCTATTTCCACTTCTTTCCCAGCACGAACGGAAGAAACAATAAATATCAACAGGAGTCCAAGAAAAGCAGCTTTAAATATATATTTACATTACATTATCGACAACAGCAACTGACCAAATAAACTAAACTAAACTTACTGATAATTTAAAACAACAAACAAATACCTAATCCAACTAAGCGGACCAACAACGCGGAAATCCTTCTAAGCTGCAAAAATCAATGTGAGACTCGTGCTTGACCAAACAGTATCGGTTATACGGATTTAAACTAGGAACTCGTATTATTAGCCAAACTTTTAAGTGTACATATGACCAGAATGGAACACAAACTTGGTAAAAGCTTTAAATTAGTCAACTAAGAGCGGAAGAGGAGGGCAAAAACCAAACTCGAATTTTGCTGTCAATTCTCGTGTGTAAACTGTAAACTGTAAAGTGTGTAACTGAACGTGTAAACTGTAGACTGTGCTATGAACATATTTAACCTCTATATTAAAAACTAACTAAGATATACAATATATTATTGTCGAGATAAAAAAAGCATTTAGGCCGCTTTCAGGTAACTAAGCTAAACTTAACTAAACAAACTAAGCAAAACACATCAACAACAATCTTTCCTGGGAGCTTTCCATGCTGTGTGCTTTGTAGATCTGTCTATCGGTGTTCCTTATGCATTTATGTGACTGTGTCCCTATTGCCTGTGTGTTGTGTGTGTCCATGTCCATGTGTTCCTAGCACGCAAAGGTGGCCATCTCGTCCTGGCTCTGCAAGATGAACAGCAGCTGGAGCATCAGCAACCTGAACCAAACAGTGGCTAGTGGCCACAGCGGCAACGACAACAATAATATCAATAACCACAACGGCAACAGCCATTTAACTAGCATCCGTAACTACAAGTTAGCTAATTGGTTTCCACAAGTAAGTTTTGTTTATCCCACTGATTTCCACCTGCCAACCATTCGGTTTTCATTTCTCATTCTTATTTGCCTGACAATTTTCACACTTTGCACAGCAGCAACAGCACCTGCAGATGGTTTCATCTTCATCCAATCATCAAATCAAATTAAAACGTCCACCCTTTGTACACAATTACATACCAGCAAATACACACCCACAGGATGTGAGGACTAGAGTCCATTGTTGTCGCCGGATGCTGGTGGAAAATATCCTGGAATGGGTTACTAGGTTCCGGTGAAACTAGCACAAGCAAAAAGGATTAAAATAATAAAAGGCAGAGAAATACAAGAGAAGTTATTCTTAAATTAAATCAAATATTTGCTCTAACAAAATATGAAAACATAACATTTAAAAGGGATTTGCTGCGTAGCAACTTAAGCCATTTTCTTGGCCAGATTTTGATTAAGCACCCAAAAGTCTTCTAGGAAACTACCCTTGGATTTTATTTGTATTTCCTGAAGCTAAATTCTGTACAGGGTATAATTACATTCGAACCCATTCACTCTCACTCCGTTTTTTTACCCAACTTTTGTGCCAGTTTAACCAACCCATCGACATCATCCAAAGCAATCGTCATCGTACACAGCTCCTTGGTTTGTGGTTTTTTGGATTTGCATGCATTGTGTACTATAGTTGATTTTTCCATTATATATTTGCTGAACTCACATACAAGTAAATGTTTGTACTGGTTCAAGTTGTGCATGTGCCTTGCTTTTTGCTTTGTACTCTTTGAAATTGTGGATTTGCTTGGGTTACGGCTTCAGTTTGTTGTAGTCGTCCTGCAGCCAGCAGATTGTGAACATAATCGACTTGGCCATGAGCTTCAGAGTCAGTTGTCGGTCGAAGGTAAACACGTTGAGAAAGGTGATCCGCTTGGGATGAAGGGCCAGCTTCAGTGTGAACATAGAGAGCTGAAATTGGAGGTCAAAAGGAGGGGTTGTCACAGAGTTTTATTTTGGTCAACTCACCAACGGATCCAATCGATTTGTCTCACGCAGAATACGCCGTGAGTCCTCCCTTAACTTCTTGAACATTTCAGCAAGGTCTGTTGCAAAAACCATATTAATAGTGTCCAGAATGTAGCTGAGGAACACAAATATCCTCATGGGCAGACTCAAGTCTATAGATTTTGGAGCTATCACCATTTGGAATATCTCGTAGCCATATGTGATCTGGAACCAGCTTTTGCAGGCCAAAACGCACACCGTAACATGACCAAACTCGTCATTAAACTGGTCACATAGCAATAGAAATTTGGAGTAAATTTTCAGGCAGCGTCGCATTTTACCAAAACGATTCCATTGCCTCGAACTGGTCAAAATCAGTTCCATCTTTTCGTTGATCAACTTGTGGATGCGACAAATTTGCCACAGGATACAGTAGAAGCCAAGGACAGTGGCCAGTAGCATGTTGTAGACCAGCCAATAAGACCCCACATTCAAAAGGTACTGTGTGGGGAAAAGTCTCTTCAGGTAGATGGGATAATATAGATGGATCCGCAGTAGTGTTATCGAAGTGAACAGCATTTTTAGGTAAAGTCGGCCCTTTAAAATCGATCCACTTGGTTTTCCCGTAAAGTACTTCTCCTCCAATTTGATTAACCCATGGGCCAACTTTCTTATGCCGTGTTTACTCTGCCAACATGACTGCATGCAGCAACCGGCGGTTCCGATCATGGTCAAAATGCTCACACTTATTCGCATATCTCCTGCGGTATTGTAAAACATCAGTCCCAGTGCCAAAACGCAGAGTAAATGGTGAATCAGACAATATATCTTCAGTATCCAGGAGCCCCTAAATCCATTTCTCTTAGGGTTTAAGTTATAGGTGTGCAGACCATTGAGAGCCGTGAACTTGGTTAGAAAACTATAGAACTGCTTATTGGTCGGACCCATTTTTAACACTAGCAGTTAGGAGCCCTTTCATTGGCTAATTTATAGGCTTATAGGTCACTATATTAATAGTTTAGCCATTCATCAGAAAAGAGCGATAAGTGGGTCATAAGGGAGCCGTTAGTTGGCTGTTGAAAAATTGTTCTCACATTAGTGGTCAATTTACAGGACTTGGGTAATCAATTTCCTGTCATCAAAGTCATGTTTTATTCATAAATAATTACCCATGTATATTCTGTTTCAATATATATACCAAAGTGTTAAAATGAAAATACCTCCCAAAGAAGCATAAAAATAAATGAAAAGGCAACGAATGATATGATTTTCAATATAGGGATAAATCAAATACAGAAGAGGGAGCCACTGACAAAGTCCCATTGTGTGTGGCAAACTATAACAAAAGTATGGATACATAAAGGTCCTTGGGGGCGCACTCTTCGGATGCTTCGCCTCCACGACCGTTGGTGGGCAATCAATACTGCTTTTTAATGAAGAAATAAAAGCGGAATGTCCACTTGTGTTGTACGGGGGGCAGTGTCGTAAAAATTGTCTACATTTTTATTACGTATCTTGGGGGATGGGTGGTCAGGGTGGACACAAGTCAGAGTCCAGAGTCAGAGTCAGGCCGTGCCAAAGACCATGAGAAGATTGTATCCTGTCTGCCATCAGTCTGTGGGTCCTGCTCTTGCTGGTCCTTCCTTACTATGTATTTCTTCCACTCACATGGCTAATGGAGACTGCGGCACGCACCACCGCCTGAACGCGTGCTGAGCTGGAAAATATTCTCTTTTGTTGGGTTGGGTAAACCACCTAGGCCACCACCAGCTCGACAAGTGTTTATTTTGGCATTTTTTTGGTTATTTTCTGGTCTCCTTTTTTTGGTTTTTTTTATTTTTGTGGCCCGGTCAGCATTTGACAACGCACTCAACCCAACCTCAATCCCTCGGCAGCAGGGGAGATCCCTTTGTTGGCCTAATGATTATTGCTTCCCTTCGTTTTTTCGGTTCGTGCACTAGCATTGTGTTCGCTTTTGCAAAAATATCTTATATTGTTCGTCCGCTCTTCGCTTTTTTATGGCGATTTTCAATGGACGTGAAAATACGTTTTCTGGGGAAAAGTATGAAAGCCTGTCCGCGGCTTGATAGGGATTTTATGATATTTAAATGATTTGCTAATTTGGGGGAGCTTATGGGTTCCGCACTAAAACGCTTCATAAATAATCCTAATTATGTGAGCTTTCTAAGGGAGTACCGGCCATATAACAAACCAAATGTAATTACCACTTACAAGTCTGTTAATTACTTACTTTAATTTTTTAGAGGCTTGATTTTAAGATATAGTTAGTATTTATATTTTTATAACAATTAAATTAGCAGGTTTCGGTTTGAAAAACTCTCGTTCTCCGAGTTCTTCTTGGTCTTCTAGTTTCTCTGGTCAATGGTAAATTTCCTATAAATGTTGTTGACCCATACTGAGGAGTTGTCATTGTTGTAGTGCCAGCCTTGGTTGTTGCACAAGTTGTTTGTGGTTTAGGCTCTGGTTTTTTTGTTGGTTTCGGCTTTGGTTTGGGTTTGTTCTTTTTAATGCAGTTTTTTTCACACTCGTTTCTTGTGTATCCCTTCATGCAATGAAGAGCCTCTCTGCATCTGCCGTTTCTAAAGACCCAGAGTGATTGCAGGGGATGGCAGGTCACTCGGTATCTAATCACCACCACACCAATATTACACAAATTTGTAGCTGAAATTTAGATAGATCAATGTTTAGAATCTGGAGATATAAAAATCTTACGTTTTCGTGTATACTGTACTGCGGTTTGCGTAGTAACTAAAAGAGTTATCAACAAAAACAGACCTGCTGTGTTTCCCATTGTGCAGGTAACTAACTAAAGAACATTAACATTTATTTAGACCTGTAAAATTGCAATTGGTCAAGCTGTTAAATAAAAGGTAATCTACAGTGGCACAAATGTTTTGTTTTTGCAGCATTTTTTTATTTTTATTATGATGTTTTTTATGACGTTTAGTACCAAGGGATTATTAATTGTTGGATTTAATGTGTAACCTTAAATGGGCAGTAGTGAAACATCATTAACACTAATAGAGGCATCCTTATGCAAAAAGGAGCCTGATGATGAACAGCTTTTCTTTTATTTTTCCCTGCACCCCCTTTTCATAACACGGTCTGTAATTTGCCTTTGAGCTCCATCATTCTGGGCTAAAATAAATGTAGTGGATTACATGTGCAGCTGATGCGGCATTAGAATATTTGTGTGTTTTTCTAATGGATTTTTAAAGGGAATTTATAATTGAGAACACTATTAGCTTACATTATACAGACTTTGGATTATTTTAATTAGATTAAAGTGCTGGAGGGATAATGCAAAAATGTTAAAGTAGTTTGTAGTTGTTTATTAATTTTGTAGAGCTTGTGCATGTATTTGCTCGTTTAATAATTAATTTGTATAATTTTAATTTACTGTAGAGATGCAATTTTTATTGTGTTTGTACAAAGATAAAATTTTGTAATACAATAATTTCAGAATTTTACAATTTTAGTCCACTTAATATTTTTCATCAATCTACAATATGCAATTTTAATTTAAACTTATTTTAAATGGAAATGTCGAGGAACCACATTTCCATACGTCTGATTTTAAATTTACTTTGCTTTAATGGGTATTTTTAAACAATTAGCCGAATCAATGATTATGTAGGGAATTTGCTTTTATTCCAGTTCATCGACATCTCCATCATTTTGTGCTCTTATTTGTGTTGGCTTTTATAATTAAGTTGGGCGAACGCAATCATTTAGAGTGTTTGGAGGAGTTTGGGCCAGACGACGACGCGACAATGTCTTCAGACCAAAACAAATTTATGCAAATTTCGGTAAATTCATTTCAGACACAAGCGGCAGCTTTTCACTCCGTCAGGCTCATTAAGGAGGGAATTCTCGTTGCTAATTGAACGGAAATCTTGAGCTCTTGATGACAAGAGAGAGAATCAGTTGATTTGCGGCAAATACAGCTGATTGCAGCCGATCAATCAATCAATTTGCCACTGAAATTTTGCCTCAAGCTTCGTGCATTTGGGATATCAAAGTAATGAGAGCTGCAGCTTTAAATTTTATTGAAAATCTCTCGCTTTCCCACAGAACTTCCGCCATTTCCTGCCGTTTTCAGCAAAGACATTGTGTTGGCATTTTCGAAAGGACATCTCCCAGAATGCGGTTCATATTTCAATTTCCGGAATGGAAGGAGCATTTCAGCTTTTTCAGCTTTGAGCCCTCCTCCGTTTGGCGGACAGTTGCCAGTTTGTTGCTGTTTGCTGCCTTCTCAGTCAGTTGTAGAGTTTTTCACATTTTTTGCTGTGCAAAATGCCATTTCACTTCAAATTTGATTGATACTAAGGAAGTTGGTTTGCGCCCTCGAGCGTATGGCTCTTTGCTTGATTTAGTTTGGCCATTAGTTTGCTTTTGTAATCTCTGGATTGCTGTGATTAAATGTGGTCTTTTCCTTGAGCTATTATATTATAATTATAATTAATTATATATTTTTGTCCTCTTATTTGTTGAGCATTATTTTTCCTTTTTTTGTAATTTTTTATCAGAGTCATTGAGAATAAAAGTTTTTCGCTTTATTCATAAACTCAGTAAATGTGGACCTGCAGAAAAATATTACCTCATGCATGTTTTCCTCTGTAAATTCTCCTTTAATTATTTACCACGTTTTTATTTTTGCCCTTGTCTGTTTTTTATGTAACTTTTGAACTCTTTTCAAGTATAGAAAGCTCCCAAATAAACAAACTTTCACCCACAAAAACACTTCAAACAAACCAATTCTGAAATTTATCCGTAAATTCGCTGTGCTTTTTACCATGCGCTTCACAAAAACTCACGCTTCAAATGAAAATGAAAACTGAAATCAACCAAAAAACAATATGAAATGCTTAACAAAATTAATAAAACAATTTGTGAAAAAAACCCGCAAACAACTGAAACTACCTCAACCAAAATAATCAAAAACATTGTGCACAAAAAACGCTGTGAAATTCGTCGGAAAATCAACCCGCTAAAAAATACAAATATTGGAACTGCCATCGAATCGAAATTATTTCTGCAATCAACTCGTCATAACATCCACGCTACCACCCATTGAACTTTGAACTTTGAACCCACCAATCCACCCTCGCAGAATGTCAATGTTCTTCTTTCGATTGCATAACCTGCAGCGGGCCGAGGAAAATAAGCGCAAGAAGCGCGTGGAGCAGCAGAGGCAGCAGCAGCGGCAGCGGCGGGGGGCCAAGGTCTTCAAATGTGTCAGCGATTCCACCGGCCACCTGACCCTGGCCCCCTCGCGCCTCTTCGAGCGCACGCCCATGAGTCCGTCGGACAGTCTGGACGAGATTGCGCTGCAGATCCCCAGGTGAGTGTGCTTCGCTTTGAGTTTTGTTTCCGAGGAGCAGCGAATATCCAAAAATATCCACTGTGACATTTTTGGGGTTTTATTTATAAGATATAAGCTCAATAAATAAAAGGTTCTTTTATATAAATATATTTCAAAACAATAGCTTTTAAAATAATATTTTATGGTGTTAAAAAACTTTATAAAGAATATTTGTTGAAATTAAGTTAAAAAAACTTTTAAATAAATACTGAATATAACTTTTAATATTTATCTTAAAAATAATGTTTATGACGAAAGCAAGGGTAAGACAAGTATTTTAGAAGAAGGGGAAATTTCGGGGGCTTCTGAAGCAAACCCCACATTTTCGGTTTTTTCTGCTTCCGAGTGACATCAAAGAACCTTTACAAACTTGGGGACATGCAAAAGTTGTGAGACTTGGGTGTGAATAAGCCAAAAGCGATTTTGCAAGTCACATTTCAAAAATGTGGTCATGTCAAGAAAGTCAAAAAAAAAAAGAAACTGGCATGTTCAAAGTCGACAAATTTTAAAATTCTTCCAAAAAATCGTGTGTGGCTATTAAAAATATTATAATATATATAATTTCTTATTTCATTAGGCTTCTTACAAATGTTCAGAAGAGTATGACTATTCAGGTAACTTTAGAATATAAACTGATATTGACTCTTTCAAAATAACTCCAAAGCAGTCTGTGGGTTTTAGGGTTTTATTTCTGAGATTTGGAAATCTAATCAGAACGTACTTACAAATTTTAAGTTTTCGAAATTTACTTTGTTTTATTTTTGACCACGATTTTTTTAATTTAAAATGCGGATGCTTTGTGACCGACTTTCCGCCTTAATCGTTGGAGCAATGGTTGGGGTATGGTATGCAAAGAACTTCCCCGTCGAACAGGCAAAGGCTGAAGGGGACAAGGGCAAGGACAAAAGCAAGGACAAGGGGAAGGATAAGGATAAGGGAAAGGATAAGGGAAAGGACAAGGAGAAGAAGGACAAGGGACAGGACAAAGGCAAGGACAAAAAAGAATAAGCAAAATGATACGTATGTGCAAGCAAGTCCTCTTATCTAAATTTCCTTTATAGCCACTCGTAAATCTCCTAGTAGGCATGACCAAAATTCAAACATAAACGCTGCAATCGCAACCCTAAGAGAACAAGCTGTGAAGTAAATGACCACCCAAAATGCTCTTTTATGATTCTTATGATCCGGAACTTTATTTTACCACGAGTCCAACCAGCTAATTTTGTTCTGAAGAACGTTTTAATAACATGAAGTTTAAATAAATTTAAAGATTTAAGACTTCTTGGAATTTTTCTCTCCACTGTGGGTACAAGAATTTAAAATGCAAAGTGTATACCTTTTTTTGTGAATTTGCAGTCCTGCGGTTTTCCCCCAACTGCTTCACATTTCGCCAAATCATGCCCTTTGTAGCACGTGGAGCCTTTGTTGTGCCACATGCGACACACAAATACACGCGAATTTGCAACAGGAGTTGGCAACAAGGAGGTGGTATAATGGTGCTTTAATTTCGCATTTTCACAGCCCAGGGACACACGTAATCCCAGCTAATTAAATTGGTCTTTGTAATCATTTTGTTAATTAAGTGTGCGCCAAACCCAATAATTTTAATTGTGTGAAAAGTGTGCTTCGAGGCAGGCTGTGCGATTTGGGTTAAAGTGCTGTGGAATTTAGTTTTGGGTCATTTTTTAGTTATTCGTTTTGGCCGCAGCAGTATACTTCCATCTGGAATCTGAAATATTTCAAAATTATATAATTATCCAAAATCATTAGTAGTTCTTTTCGGAAGACTTTACATCATCACCATGCATTTGATGTGCGAGCGACTGACTTCGGTTTTTGCGGGCGTCTTGGTGGGTTTGTGGTACGCTAAAACCTTCAATGAGGACGAGGGAAAGGATAAGGGTAAGGACAAGGGCAAGGATAAGAAGAAGTAGATGGCTATGACCTATCCCCACCAAAAAAAGACAACGCAGAAATCTGCAGCTTGAGTATTTCAGGTGGGTTTTCCACATTTATTAAATTCCAGCAGATAATATCCTTTAGTAGGTCCAATCTAGTAAGCGAGCTGAGAACTTCAAACCAGTTTAACGACCTGTCAACCTGCGTACTCTGACATAGCTCAGTATTTATTCAACTCTACAACCAGAATATCAAACTTTCGATTTATTTACAAAATTTTAACCGTGTGAGGTTTTTAACCTACAACCGCTAGCGACAACATTTCGGTTTAAATTGTGGAAAATTCAATTTCGTCGAGCCTCTTGGAACAATGCCCAGCTGCAAGCGAACCGAGATGCGGAGGGTGTGCCTCCCCTTTCCGTCGCTTTTATCCAGGCTCAACTGTACGCCATGCAACCGCGTCCTGTTCTTCCTGATCGGGGTGGGACTGGGCGTGTGCTTCGTGCGCTGCAAGGACAACAAGGAGGCCGATGGCAAGGACAACAAGGACAAGAAGAAGAAGGATGATGGAAAGGGCAAGAAGTAAGAACGATCCATTACAGGCAGCAATCCGTGCAGCTACCCAATGAGATCACCTGGAAAATCTTCAATTTAAGCGGGGAGGAATCCAATCAAGACAAATGTCATTTTATAAGTTTGTCCACCGAAGAATTAATCAACAAGAAATTTCGCAGTCGATAAATTTATCTAAAGAGCAATTTGTCAATCGAACAACTACCTTTCATATCACTAGATGGATTTCTCTGAATAAATCCTTGCTGAAGCAAAGTTTTTTTTAATTCCTGCCGGATTTTCCACCGTCTGAAGCAAATTGTTTTATTATACTGGAATAATTAAGTTTAATTGGTTGGCTTTAAAAAATTATAAAATAAATTATAAATAATTATTTTATTAATAGTTCCGTTTATTGAATATAAGAACCAGCTTAAATAAGTTACATTTTTGGACACCGTTGGCCTAAAATTTTTTTTCCAGACGTTTTTATTTGGTGTAGTTATAAAATTAATTTAGTAAATCTTAACAAACACGTTTTATATTGTTGTCAGCATCAGATCTCAGTTGACTTTATTAAAATTTCCGATAGAAAGTTTCTTCATTCCAGTTCAATTTCCTGTTCCGTTCCTTTTTGTTGATGGAAAGTAATAGTGAAAGTAAAAGAATAGTAAAATTAAGACTTTTACCAAAGATTTTAACTGTTGATTTTTTAAGTACTTGAAATTTTGCAATTGAAGAAACGATTGGTGATTCCAACTTAGGGGCTCTGCAGCGTTACTTCCCCTTCGCTTCCTTGTCCTTCTTGGCCTTGTCCTCCTTCTCCTTTTTCTCCCTTTCTTTCTTCTCCTTGTCCGCCCTATCCTTTGCCGCCTTCTCCGCCTCCTTCAGCTTCTTCTCGAGCTCCTTGGCCTCCTTCTCCCTCTCCTTCGGCGACTTCTTTGCCTCTTCCGCCGCCTTCTGTGCCTCCTTCTTCAAGTGGTCCCAGTAGAGTCCGATCCCTGCCCCCACAATGAAGAAGAAGAACCGGTTGCAGGACACGCAGTTCAGCTTCTGCCACAAAGTGGGCGGTGGGCGGCAGGCGGGTGGAGGCGGTGGACAACATCGCGGGGGCGGAGGACAGGTGGGTTTCTTGTCGCACATCTTCAAAGGGTAACGGTTAAGATGAATTTCAGGTGATCAGAGAATGATTATACTTTTCACCAAAATAAGTTCCGAAAATTGATGTTAGCCAAATGGAGAATTTTGAGTAGTGAGGGCTTTCGATGCTTTTGAGCCTTTGACTGAAGTCTACCTATCTAATTACCTGACATTGTTCTCAAACGCAAAACGATATTTCAATATTCTTTTTATTAATTTATATTTAACTTATTTATTTTACTCTTTAAACTTTTTTAAAAATTTTGGTTATTGTGGTAAAACCAATTATGCTTAATTCTTCGTAAAAAAATAATATTAAACTTTTAAGATACATAAAATTTTTACAAATTTCCTTTTTTTATTTTATGAAAAGTTACAAACAATCTTTACTTCCTTGCTAGTAATGTCATTTTAACTCTTTTGATCCAAAACAGTCCCCACACCTAATTTCTCTTCAAAACTTATACTTGTATTTTATTTAATTTTGGCTCATCGGTTATGGATAATTCTTGGTTTCTAACCTTTATTGTGGGCTGTATCGTTGGTTATTTGATAGGCAAAAACTATCATTAAGAGGTAAGAATGTCAGTAGGCTGTGAAAAAATATTCACTTTATATTATCAGGCTTCTCATATTACTCGCGTGCACAAAATTTCAATTGTACTATAAAAATTTAGTAATAATGGACGTTGATTGGGTTATTACTTTTCTTATTGGCTGTTTGGTGGGATATATGATTGCCAGGAATACCTAGAAGAAGATTTATGAATTTAGAACTAAGTGAAGATAGTGGAAATCCGCTATATATGGTTTAACCAAAGTATACCTGGCATTAAATGTTCTACTAAGCATATCAACATCTGAAAATCTCAATTGGGCTCTGAAATACACTATAAGGTATCTCCCTACTGGAATCCCCTAATCAAAAGTCGCAAAATCTTTTCGTACTTCCATTACCCAAATTCAAGAAGCAACATGACGCATATTATCTCCTTTGCCCTGGGCGTGATCATTGGAATGATGAGCTGCCGAAGATGCTAACTATAATCTGCTGACCTGGAACTACAATTGATCTAAATTTATCTAGAAAATGGGCCAATAAAAATGTGCAATACTATATTTATTTTGTTTTTCTGGGAATTCCAAAGATTTAGGCATTAACTTTTAGAACTAATCAAAAGCGATTGTTTTACTTCCAAGTAGCAAGCATTTCCTAAAAAGTCAGTTTTCCACATTTATCATTTAAATACCCAAATCAAATTTTCTGTTGTGAGAAACATAAAATTCTTTGACACTTTTTATCTTTATTCGGATATGGAGTGGTTTTTGACCTTTATCATTGGCTGTCTTGTGGGATTTCTGGTGTAGCGAAACACACCTAGAGGCCCTTAAAAGTGTAACTATCTTGATAAATATGATGACTTCTCATCATAAACTTGTGAAAGACTATACAAAATAAGTAGGCTTAGCTTTTAACGTTCTTTAAACTTCATAACTTCATATAACTTCATTCCTCAGTCGACGCTCAACTTGATATCACCTATACTTCAAAATTAACAAAAATTCAGTTCAAAAACGCTGTTATTTTAAATTTAGTAAAATATGTAGAGGTTCATTACTTTCGTTGTTGGAGGAATCGTGGGTTATCTCATCGCCAAGAACTCTCGTGTAAGTTTTTGTATCCTTGGGTTTATTACTTGTCAATTTAATATCTTTTCTGCAGTAAGCAAACATGGCTTATATCATCATCTTTGGATTGGGCATGGTTTTCGGCATTTTCATGTGTCGACGTTGTGACTCTTGATTAAGAACTCTCCATGGATTTATAGACGTTATGATGGGCCTGCAAAACAAGATCCAAATTGCACTCTTATGTATATTAATGGGAATAGAATAAAATAATTTCCTCTGACAAAACTTTAATTGTATTTTAATTTATTAAATTTAATGAATGTATATTTCTTTTATTGCAGGTAATTAATCAAACTCATTTGTTGAGTTAATTGATGTATGACTTGTAAGTGGACTTCTACCAAGTAAGCTCTACACGTATTTTATAAGTATAAAAAAATATACATATGAATAAAATATTTTTTTTATAACGTTTGACACTGAAAAATTTATAAAAAACGCTCCTGTATATGTTAAAAAAAATCCTTTCGACACTTCACACAGGTCGTTCGGGTTTAAAGTCAAGTTCAATGCATTTATGACTTTGTGGAAAGTTTTGGCGCCGTTTCCTTTTAATGGCTGGAAAAACAAAGGCATCCGCAATAAATACACACGTCAGGAGCTGAGTTGGGTAAAGTTGGGCAAACTTTAAGGAAAGGAGCTAACTTTTCACTTCCTCAATCCTTCGGGGGCAATCCCAGAGGTGGGAGTTAAAGCAAACTTTAAGGGTTACCAATTTGCCGTTTTACATGTGGGGAGAAGGGAGCAGGGTGAAAGGCATCCACCTGGCCGATTCATTATGATTGATTAGTGCGCAAATCCGGGGATATATGTAGATGTGTGCCACGTCTTCAGCCGCACAAAACGTTTAACAAATGAGAAGACAGACGACCTCCTGACACACAAATGAACTCGTTCGCCATTTCAATCAGTCTCTTTTCTGGCCTGGCCCCCAGATCGAGCCGCAGCATCCGCATAAATAAATATTTTATGAACTCGGCACCAGCACCATCACCAGCTCCGGATCCATATCCATTTCCATTTCCATCGCCAGCTCTCCAGTTGGGTTAGGCTCGAGTGCGTCGCTCTGCATAACTTAGGGCCCGAAAATGTTTGTGGCAAGTCTTATCTGCGGAGCAAACAAAGGTTGAATTTTCCTTCGGTTTTTCCCCCCTGCTGTTTTTCATCTGCGGTAAGGTAATTGGTTAAGGTGGCGCTGGCAAGATTGACTCGCCTACCAAATGAAACGGTTGCCCTCCAGAATGATTGATGCCCCTGCCATCCCAGCAGGCAGGATGTGGGCTCCACCCTTGGCCCAAAGGTTAAATTGCTTAAATTGCTTAGCCGTGCGGTTTGGGGACTTGGATTTATAAGCCAGGTTAACAACAGGTGGGTGGGGAGCCTCAAACTCAAGGGCCCTGCTTTTCACCTGGCCCTGAAAAATCACCCACTCTCACTGATTGCTTGATTCCTCTATTTGTTCCGCTTTTCCCGAGGAGTTTTTCCAGCATTCCTCATGCTAATTTGTTAATACAAAGTTTTAATTGAATTTTTGGTTCACATGTTGGCAGTTAATTTATGCAGTTTTCTGGTTAACAGTGAGGATTTGAATTTCGGTTGTGCGATGAAAAGCTGCTGTTGTAAGTGAAAATTGAAAGCTTTCCCTTAACAGTCTGCCCCTAGCGCTTTTCCTGCTCTCCCCGAGCTTTTTCCTTTCTCTTTCGACCGAGAAAATCCTGCTCTCCTTGGGAAAAACGTAAACAATAACGGTTGCCGGCATCGCAGCTGTTTGGCGCCCCACAAAACTCACCACTCTGGTGAGTTTCCGCGTTTCCGTTTCGCTTTCCGAGCCTGCGCCACTTCCTTTTGCCGAGCTGGCTCCTCGGCAGGACTTTAGTCCTTATCCCAGTGCCGAGGCGAGCGTATCCAAAAAAAAACGCAGCCGCTGAAACGCTTCAACCGCGAGATATTTTCAAAACGTTACGTTCGAAAATGTATTTCAAATCGAATTTTAAACAAAACCATTCAAAGTAGAGTTCAGTTTGTGAAAATGAACGTTCAAAAGCAATTGTGGGTCTAAAAATATAATTACAAATAATATCAAAAATAACAAATAAATTAATAGCGCATAAATTAAAATGATTTTAATTTAATACTGGAAAAAAAATGAAAAAAACAGTACAAAGTGATATTTATTAAAATTAAATAACTCTATAAACTCATCACTCTTTAACTAATTATAACCAATAAAATACCGATTTATTAAAAACGAAATTAAGCATTTCGTTACAAAAGTTAAACAATTAAATAACACAAAAAACCTTTAAAACTTCAACACACTTGCAAAGTGGCTCATTGATAATAAACATAAACAAATTTATAAAATACATTTAGATTGTAGCAGTTAATATAGAAGGCCAAAACAAATTTCACTTAATATTTAGATGGTAAACTATTTTTTTTGAAAGTGAAACCTTGGACGCAAAAAGATCAAATTATCTTAAAACAATTAAACTGAATTTTCTTTAAATTTTAGACAACCAAACAAATCAAAAATAATTTATTTGAAATAAATTAAAAATCCCGCAAAGTAAACCAATTTACGGAGCTTTAAGCCAGACACTTCTGTAATTAGCCAAGTTAATGCTCCACCCAATCAGTGGCTGGCTGTCAGGGATTATGAACTGAGCCTGCTGCTCCTGGCAGACTGCTCCTGTTGGACTAGTTGAATGTCTCTGAATATTTGCCTTTGCCTTTGCCTACAAAGAGAAAGTTTTTGGCCAAAGTTTGCACAAGTCGAAATCATTTATGATAACTTGACACGGGCCACATGTTGTGTGAGCTGTGAGCTGTGAGCTCGACTTAGTCAAATGGGGGAAGATTAATTGGATTCGATATTATTAATGAAGGGGGTGGTGGGAGGCATCAGTCAGTCAATGGGCCAAAGAAGCAAGAGAAGCGTCTTTAATTAAGAGGAGAGAGAGGGACAGTGGTGTTGACAAGTCTGGCCATGTAATTGAGTTATTCGCTTGGATTTCTGCCATTTTTATACCATTTTATTATTATTAAATGGACGATGGTGTGCTGCTGCGACAACAAGCTGTTAATGGCATCCCATAAAATGGGAGGCTGTGTGTAAGCCTAAGCGGCGTCATGATTGTTTTAATGGCTACTTGAACGGAAATTAACTGACAGCTGCAGATAACACTGAAATACCCACTCAAAGCGGTTCCCACACAATCTTAAATTCCCCAATCGATTCCAAAACGACTGCAGTCGAGCATTAAATGCGAAGCGACTTTTCATTCGCACTCTGCTGGGCCAAATATTTGCACATTGAAATGTCAAACAAGCTAATTTGGCCCATAATTCCCATTTCGTACTCGCTCGCTCTGTGCGCCCTGTGAATTTCCATGTATGTTAAACAGAAATGGCAACCAATTTGTCCTCAACAGCAAAAACAACAACTAAAAAACGCGAAATGCAAATTGCTTTTCGGCACGAAGAATATGAAAATTATGAAATATGTGCGACATTTCTATTTGCATACATTTGGCCAAGAAATGGGGAAGAAATTGGATGACAAGGTGAAAGGTTAACAGAAGGAGAAGAAGGAAGAAATGATAAACAAAAGTCAATTTGGGCCAAAGGTGAAAGTCGGTTTTCCATGATAATAAAGAGACTAATTGAAAATTGACTGGAGAAATTTATAACTGCGGTAAATCTGCGAATTCGGATTTAATTAGCATTTTTAATTCATGTTTTTTTTCAGACAGATTTCTAATAAAATAAATAAATAAATTAGAGACTTTGCATTGATAGCTCAAAAAATTTAGTTAGTTAACTAACAAAATAATAATCTTCTGGAATGAAATTTAAATAGAAGTAATGATAGTTAGCAAACTACATTTATTTGGCTTTAAGTTTCATTTGTGCTATTTAAGTAAGAGTTAATCTACTCTCATTTACTGATTCACTCCCATACACTTTCTTTTATGACTTAATTTTCGCAATAGTTCATCAGGACCCACTTAAGCCACAGGACTTCACCTTTGGCCAAACATTTCTTTTAATGCGTTCTCCTTTTATTCATTTTTCTTGGCCATCAACACAAGAAACACTAACAAGCACACGCACAGACCACAAAAGTGGGATCAAGTGAAATGTTAAATTGGGGAGTGGAAAAACAACATGCTAAACGCTTTGTAATACGCTTTTCTTTGGCCCAAGAGCCATTAAGCTGGCCAAGTGATAAATTCGTTCTGCCTACTCAAGTTTTTTGCGCTGCTGCTGGTTGCACAGAGAGAAAAGCATTTACATTTTTGTTTTTAATATTTTATTTTAATAAATATTTTTAAATTTAGAGCAAAATATTGTTGAAACTTATTTAAGCTCTTCAAATAATAATCAAAGTTTTAATAAGTCCTCTTAAAAAATTTAAACAATCAAATTTAAATACAGAGTTTTGACTGCTTCAAATAATAAAATCTTAGTACGTTTAAATAAAGTCCCGTGCTTAAAATATTTATTTTAACGAATGTACTCTTGATATTTGTGACAAAGTTTTTATACATTTGTTCAAGGGGTTTGTCGTTTTATGTGCGACTAATAAGCAGTTAAAATAAATGAAGATTTGATTAGTCAATTTTAATCTTAAATCAGTAAATGGGTTTTTTTTTCTGCTAGTGTATATCCGCAGGTCTACTGGCCTTCCCGAGAAAAAGGTCGCGTGCGGTTTTTTCCAAGTTTAGAGCATTGATTTATGAACGGGCTGCTGGTGCGGACATTCGCCTTTCTTCTTGGCCACCATAGGAATGCCCAGCGGCTGTTTTCTGTTGTCTGTCGTCTGTTGTCTGTTTGCTTGTTGCATGTAATGACGTCATTAGGGACAAATTGCCCCCCATTTAGCGGCAATCGATTGCTTCCGCACGATTAAATATGCTAAGCCAAAAGGGGAAGCAGCAACAGTTTGTCTGCCCGTCTTCATTTTTCTACTTCCTTCCCCTTTTCCATGTCCTTATTGCTGTTATTTTCTATTTTGTCGTCTTTTCTGTTCCAACATGTCGTCCTTTGCGGGTTGACGCCTACTTTTTAAACTGTTGCGCATTTATTGTTGGCCAACAGCCAAGGCGTGCCGCTGTCTACCGCTCAAAGTCCTCCTCCCTTCGTCCTTTTTCCTCTTTTACTATATAGTATTATAGCCACGCTGTCTCTTCCACTTTCCTCGGCTTTCACTTTCCCTTTGTTTTGATGGCGCGTGCCAACTTTTACTCGAACCGGGGAAGTACACGCTATGGGGAAAACTGCAAAAACAAAAAACTAAGGTGGTAATCAACAAGTTAGGGAAAATATTGTTTGAAATATATCAGGTTATCGAAGAGGTTATACTCTTTAATTTAGGTTAAAGACATTAAAATTTTTAAAATATTTTAAATATTTAATCTTACAATTTAGAATGATATCTTATTTACTTAACATAAAATACTTAATTTTTAAAAGTAATATACAAAAATTTTAGAACGTTTATTTATTCTGGCTTTCATAATATAGAACAAAATGTAACCCTTGCAAGGATTCATTTTACAAATTCGAATTTATGTGACATTTCAGATAATCAATAAATAATGACAACTAAAGTAAGTTTCTTTAATACCATTAACATTTCTATTACCACTAAAAGGTATCTTTTAATGCATTGAATTAGCAAAGAGGCTACTAATATTAATATTCCATAAATATACCCTTGCAAATGGCCAACTAAACGCCTAATAACCCTGTGTTTTGTGCCTGGTTATTTGGAAAAAGGTGAATGGTAAATGGGTCAATTGCGTGGGAAGCGGCAATATGTTGTGGATGCCTCGGAATTTGAGCATTTGTAAGGCTAATTTGGCCAGATGCGAGTGGTGCAGCTTAGGTCTGCTCCGATGAGCAGCTGCTTAGAACACATCAAAGCCGTTTCCATTTCCAGGCCAATGAAATGTGCAGCATTAGGAGCGATATATTTGATCCCATCACATTTCTGGGAATTTTGCGTGCAATCAAGATACAAGCCCATTAAAACGGCGACCTTCACTCAATTTAAGCGGTTCAGACATCAAGTTTATGATGCTGCACATAAAGCCGGGGCATAAACTGCGAGCAGAAATCATAAAAAGCAATGAGAGTTGGCAGAAGTAAGGGGCAGCAGCCAACCACCCACCAAAAAAGAGTTCATGAACTGTGACGTCTTTGGACTTCCGTAGGAATTCAGCGGGCAAAGGTCACCGGATTACCCAGCTCTATTCGCTTGGCTCACCAAAATGAATAAAGATATTTTCGGTATGCAAATGGCAGCAGCTTCAGCTTCAGTTTCAGCGAAACAAAGCCAAACTGTCTGGACAATGTGAAACAAAAGCGTGGCTCTGTGAAAATATTTAAATTTTATGCAGCCAAATTGATTTGTTTGCGAGCTGTCAGTTCAACGCTCCTCGAAGGACTAGCTTGATCCAGTCCCAGTCCCAGTCCCATTTCTGGGACGAGTGTGTTAATGCAAATGTTTGCATACATTTGGGCCACACACATTCGACTCCAACTCCTGCTGCCACAAGGAACTTTCTGTCGTCAAGGACATACCTACATATTGGGGCACGGCAGACTGCTCTGATTTGAGCAATCGATAAACCTAATGAGCTGTGAGGCAGTCGGGCAGACTGAGTGTCGTCGCCGCGGGGTTTTTGTTTTAAAATTAACCACCATGCGGGAACCAAAAATAAACTTGAGAAAGAGCACTCAAAGTACTTCCTTTTCATGGGGACAGAAAAGATAAAATGTCGAACTAATAAACTCAAAGACTCACACAAAATAAAGTTACAAAAGACTTTGTACTTTTTATATGCTGTTTCTTATTATAATTTGGCCACACCTTGTTCTGAAATGCGAGTGTGACCTTGCTACCCGCAGCTGGGTAAAATTAACTTAAATGATTTAGGTTATTTTTGATGCAACATGATTAACATGTTTGTAACGAAAGGCAAGTTTCGCACCCTTAGAGCCACAACAGTTGGTAACTAGAATTATTTTTGGTAACTATCAATTAAATAGTTATGTCCTATTTCTGTTTCTTGTTTCGCACCCTTCAAGCCCCAAAAATTTAGGTTACGTGCGTTCCCCAAGAGACCCACATCGTTTGGGCCTCGAACTGGAGCCCATAAAAAGGTGTTAACCATGGGACAGGCCAATTACAGTAATTGCCAGAGCCACGAAAAAGCGCCACATCACACGAGCATTACCAGCAGATACTTAGGCCAAAGAGGCGTATACTTGATGTGCGACACAGACAGTCAGTCGGCACGCACAAGATTTCCAAAGAAAGCACTTCGATTAATCACTTCGAATGCCTAAATAATTCAGGATAAGCCATTGCCATGCAAATTGCATTCGGAGACAGAATGAATAAAAGAATAAATGCATTCGAGAGCAGCTCAAGCTAGAGAAGTGAATCAATCACCCGAGGGAAAACGAGGGAAAAACGAAGTGCAATCAGTGAAAGTTCAAAGTTCACCAGGAACGGGATAAGAAGTTCTCAGAGGTTTTTGTTCAGATTTTCCCTAAGATTTTTTAATTGAAGTCCTCGTGCAAACCAAAAGCCATAAAGCGTAGCAGCAGATGGCTTGAGGTCAGACCTCAGTTTATTTAAATTACAAAAAGCGAAATGGCTGGGAGAAAAGACCGCTTTAAGGAAGACAAATCCATCAGGCGGAATGAAAACCGCAAAATGTCCTTTGGCTTGGTACTTGGCCTTGTCATTTGTCAATGTGTCACTTAGCGAGACTTTTCAGGTCACGTCTAATGATTTGGCTTTGTGTCTGTCAGCGAAAGTCAAAGGCGATAAATTTTATTGACTCTTTTGGAGGGTTAACTGATGGGGATTCTCAAATCGCTCACGCACCGCGAACTTAACTGTCAGTTACTTCCGTAACGACACTTAAACGCACATTTCCTATACCACCAATGGAGAACATGAATTTGCAATTAAAAAGCAATCAAAATGTACAACAACCGCTGAATACCGCTCAGCTCAGCTTTTTAAATAATGTATGAATCTACAATTGTATTCCGGATTAACGAAGGGCGATGGCGATGGCGGTGTCGGTGGGTGATATTCATTCAGTCGATTCATGCATTTTAATTAATTGCGCAAATTGAAAAGGGAAGTTGTTGGGAGAGTAGTAATGCCATGTCAAATAATAAAAAGTGTAAAAGCAGGACTTAATGACAAAATGAGGGCACAATGTGCTCCTTTATCGTCCACATCCACATCCATTTTCGCCGCTGCTGCCATTGCTTTTCAAGGCTATGGCCGTTAGGGCAATAAATTTATTAAATGGCCAAAGAACACACAATGGGTGGACGCAACAACACCCACTCGGCCAGCAACAAAAAATCATGTTAAACAAGCTATAAATAAGTGTGTGTGTATGTGTACATGCGTTGTGTCCTCAATTGCGTGTTCAAACAACAAAATTAATTGCTGTGGCTGGGCAATCAATTTTGATTAAAGTTGAAGTTCACCAAGTGAAGGAATTAAAGTGTGATATTCCTAAAAGGGTCCAGTCTCAACCAACAAACCATACATATCACCATAACCATCCAGATTTCGAGAAATACCGCACAATGCAATTTGACAAAGTGATCGAAACGTGAAATTATCTAAAGTGCTTTGTGCCGCGGTCATTCGAGCCAATGGATCATCTATTATGCAATATGGCGGGCAACAGTCGCAATTCGTCCTACAATTGTCTCTCCTCGTGGGACTCCTATGATCGAATACCCAGGTAAGTCCGCATTCTGTATACGCCGCTTTGGCCTTTGGCCTCGAGAAATCGCGTATACGCCGCGTGCTCCGTAACTCAATTCGAAATTCGATTTGGGCCATTAACAGGTCAAAGCAGTGACAAGGCGTCGATTCGTAATCGAATCAGTTCTCAACTAAAAGCTTACACTTAGAGAGAAAATTAAGTGATTTTCACTTGAAATATAAAAGTTAATATTCAAGTATTATTATCAAAATATTAAAACCTATTTTAAATATAAAAATAAATATACTTTAGCTTTTTTACCATATAATATCCAAAACATTTGCTTGCAAGTTTTTTGTGTATCTAATTTTAGAGAAAGGAGACAATTCTCAAGGCATTTGAGTTGCTTTTTCACAGAAATGTGTCTTCGTAAATATTTTAGCAAACTAAGACAACATTGCATTGGAAATTCCGAATGAGTGCCGGATGTCCGTCATGCAAAATGCATTCTCAGCTTGAGTAATTTCTTGAATTCCAACTCCCTCCCCCTTAAACTGTCATCCGCACTCACACATAAATAAATGTATATATCCGGATGAGAGCTCTTAGCTTTTTACGAGAAGCAATCAATGCAGCGCTTCCTTAATGGACACTTCAGCAGAGAGATATAGAGATGCCTCATCAGGGGCCTTAATAAACACTCAGGAACCGAGAACAAGCAAAAAACGGGGGAGATTCCCCACCCTAAGATGCAATTTGTAGCTACCTGAAACCACGCATGGCCCTGAATGGTGTCCTTTGTCCGGCAATCCTTTGTGTAGACAGGCCCAAAAAATCCTGGCTGTTGTGTTAGGCCTCCTTTGTGGCCTTTGATTTGGCTTGGCTTCGTCCTTTCGCAGACGCAATTTCATCAAGGAGTTGTAATCAAATCTCGACACGAACACTGAACACAGAACACAGAAACCCGAGACCACCACGCACAAGAAATTAAATCAAATTTTGCTTTAAAAAGCGCCAAATCAAAAATCAATAAAGGTAAAACAATCTTAGCACATTTCGTGCCGCGGGCTGGCCATTTGCCCATTTGCCATTTTAGCCAGCTTTAAATTCAATATCTGTGGATAATCAAATAATGGCACAACACAAAAACACATTACCGTGCAATTTGTCCGTAGCTTAACGTGGCTAAAAGGCAGTGCTCTCAGCCAAAGGACTTGGGACTATGAAAAGCTGGCAGCGCAGAAGACGGGAATCAATTTAAGCAAAAGTTGGGGGATACTTTAAAAGTTCATAACTTTACGGGTACAGCCATGAACTTCACATGGGAGAAATGTGAGTTCCTGCGGGAAAAACCCAATTATTCGAGGCCAAAAAGTTCACACAAAAGATATGCAGATACGTTAATAGCACGCATGCTTTTAAAAATAAGAAACAAAATATAACTCTTTAAAAGTCGGAAAACATGAAAATTGCATAAAAAGCAATAGTTTATTCGCTAATAAAAATGTGAAATATGCTTTACCTTCCAAAGCACCTGGTTTATTTAATTTTCAAATAAATAAACAATGAGCTAGGTAAAAATCTGCACATTTTATAACATTTTTTATCACATCGTTATAAAAAATAGTTTGATTTCCCTACCCACAGCTTTCACTTTCAATTGGATTTTTCACCAGAACTTTTTCAGCTCTGCCTGTATTTTTATTATTTTTCTTCATGGATATTTGCATTTAAACTCAATGCAAATATTTTCTAGTTTCGATTACGGATTACGGCTTGGTTAAATGAAAATGCAAATTTTATTTCAAATATATGCAAAGCTCCAGGCGAGCGACTAAAGACTTAAAGCGAGTGTATATGGCTCACAAGTGACACATGGTGATTGGTGACCCCTTCTTGGCCAGAACTTATGGCCATCTGGCCAACGCTTGTGCCGCGATCAATGGCCGGAATAAGGGAAAGCAAAAAAAAAGGAGCAAAGGAGCAAAGGAGGAATGAACCCGCCGCTGCCACAAAAACCGCAAAACATCCTTTGGGGGGGCAGGTCAGAGTTGATTGTATGCAGTGGCACGCTGGAGCTTCTGGCTTCTAGCTTCTGGCCATAACTGATTGGTCACTTGCTGAATGTGTGTTTGGGTTTGGGTAACGCTCGTTAATTTCGCTACCACGCACTCGCAGTCAATGTCCTTGGGCCCTCGAAGGGCCCCCAAGGTGCCATTTCGGAGTCAACACTTGAACCGTTCTTACAGTTTCTTCCCCTGCTCCTGCAGTGCATTAACCTTGACATGAATATTCCTAGCCGAAATCTACCCAAAACGAGCTGGGACAGAAAGCTGCCAGCTCACAAAGGTCGATTAGGTGGCAAACTGTTAATTGAATCTCGCCTTTGTTCCCGGTTTAAGCTCCTCTTTTAATTGCTGAAAACCCAAAGAATATTTTCATCTACGAGTACATGGCCAGTGACTTGTGCAGTCGAGTGCAGAATAAAAACCCGCAAAAATGTTTACGGGTTGAATATTCAGACACTGACACTGCCAAATGCAAAACTCGTGCCGCACATAAAAAAGATATATAAATGGTGGCACCCGCAATTGTGGAAAAAGCTTAAGCCCCACATTTTGTTGCTCATACGCCATGTGTGACCGAGTGGTTTAAACTCGTTGTACACTTACGGCAGCATGGTTGCAGCTGTGCTGCAGTCAAGGGTTATCAAATAAAAAGCTTACAAAGAAATTCAAGAAGTCGAAGAGGGCATACCCTGCAGCAGAACAGAAATGGGAAGCTATAACTTTGATAACATAATGGCAAAAGAGAGAGTTTCCTTTGATCTAATTCACGCGTACATTAATGCCCCAAGCGCAGACAGACAGACAGACAGTCATTGATGGAAACCCATTCACGCCGCATTTTCCCAGGGAAAAGCCACTCACAGACAGCCCTCGTCCTTGAGCGATAGGGGAGGGGTGAGGAAAGGGGGGAAAGTAGACAAGACAGTCACGTGTGTGCAGGGCTTTTCCTTTCGCTTCTTCCTCGTTACTTTCAAGACACTTAGCTGCACGCACTAACTATGTACTTACAGTAGGAGAAAAGCCTTTATGTAAAATAGAAAAAGAATATTGACATAAGCATATTATATTAAATACACTTAAAATATTTTATGTTTCCATGAAATAAAATTAAATGATTATGGATTTTAACCTATATATTACTTGAAATACTTTAAATAAGGTACCTAGTTTTTCATCTCATGAGTGCTGCTTATAAATTAAGCTTAAAAAAATGTGTATAATTTCCTTAACGAAGTAATTATTAAGGTCCCTTAAACTCTCTCACTTCCATATTTTATAGTCTGTCATTAAAAATAATTTGACAGTAAAGGATACAATTGCTAAACAACCATTCTTTTAAATTATACGGATTATTTTTTTAGTTTAGGAGCGTGGGTTTCCTTTAACAGATTTTATATTCACCAAGTAGAATACGGTATGTGGTTCCATTTTAAAGTTTATTTTATGGGTAAACAAAATAATATTTTAAAAATTTTTTTAAGTATTTTACATACACCTTTTTTCTCAACCCCAAGAACACGCTCTAGTTTTTTGTAAGTGCAAAACACTGAGGCTCAGGGTGGAGTGCAGCCATCTGCGTCGCTTAATGTGATAAGTAAGCGCATCAATTGTCAAGTGCAGCGAATGCTGGTTGGTTGGTGATGGTGGCGCCTCGAAAACGGGGGAATTCGTTTGCAGGGGATAAAGTACGAGGAGTACACGGGGTCCTTGCAAAGGCTTTGTTCGACAACTCAATTTAGAAGCTCAATCATCAGCACCGCTCTTTCCCCTCTTTCGTTGCAGAGTTCGTGTGGAGTACTATGTGAACGAAAACACATTTAAAGAAAGACTGCAACTCTATTTCATTAAGAATCAGCGTTCAAGTGAGTACCCAGCGACCATGAATTACCTTTTAAATTAACCAAAATATTCGACTTAATTACAACAATCAACAAGGTAGTATTTAATTGAATTTCATTAGTGGCGGGATGGACGGGAGTCCTGTGTAGCCTGTAGCCTGTGTATATCCTGGCAGCCACACAAGTACACAACACACACACACACAAAACACACAGACAGACGAACCAACGAATGACATTACAAAGGCGAATTCGATAATCTTGGGTAAATATTGATTTGGAAGCGAAATAATTGAACAGGTAAACAGGTCTTGATTGAGGGGGGAAGGTTGTTGTTTTTCGGGTCCAAAGGGAAACCCCTCATGGGCAAACATTGTGTAGACATTGTAATTCACTCAACTGACCCAAATTCCAACGCTATTGATATTTCATTTCATCCATCCATCCAAAAAAAAGGCCTGCGCATACGAATCGCCGATTTATTCCTTAAGTTACTGTCGTGTGTTCTCTACATAATACGTGTGATATTGGATAGAAATCCAACATTTATAACATGGTGAGTGCGGAGTCCCCAAAGAGAAGAGCTCAATGATTTATATATCATGTGATATCATCCCATAGCTATGGCTGCGAAGTGGGCAATAAAACGGAGTTTATCATCTCGGCCAAACTGACGGAGGAGGAGTTCCAGGAGAGCCCCATCATCAACTGGGACGGCATACTCTGGGTGAATCGGCCAACTGTGCTCTGGGTCCTTCAGCTACTTCTAGCCATGGTGTCGCTAACGCAATCCTTGGTTCTCACATATCTAGGCTATAAGGTGGGCTCTTTATTTTTACCTAATTTTTTTCTGGGTTTTACTTATGTTCCTTTTTTTTACAGGGCAACATCTGGCAGCAGATACTCTCATTTCACTTTATACTAGAGTTAGTAACGACACTACCCTTTGCACTGACGGTAAGTGGGGATTTAATATGAGACTAAGATCACACTTATCAATTGGGTTTTATTTCCAGATTGTTCATCCTCCACTACGGAATCTTTTTATTCCTATTTTCCTCAACTGCTGGCTGGCCAAGCGATCGCTGGAAAATATGTTTGTATGTTAAAATCAAAGCTATATCCTGTTCCTAGATTAATGTTATATCCCTGACCCTCAAGAATGACCTCCATCGTGCCATGCAAAAGTCTCAGTCAGCTCTCTCCCAGCAGTTGACCATTCTGTCAGCCACTTTGCTGTGTCTAGTCTTCACAAGGTAATGAGATCCTAACTTAAACCTTAAATAATATTTTAATCCTGAAATCTCTTAAATATCCCTAGCGTTTGCGGCATCCAGCATTTTCAGCGTGCTGGTCATCGGCATTTGAATCTCTTTCAGAGCACTTACTATGTGGTTGTGACCTTTTCCACTGTGGGATACGGTGACTTTGTGCCGGACATTTGGCCCTCGCAGCTCTATATGGTCATCATGATTTGCGTCGCCCTCATTGTGCTGCCCACGCAGGTGAGTCAAACGAGGGATCTTATGTTTTTCGGGATGGGACAAAGTACCCAAAAGCTAAATAGTTCCGTTTATAAGCTATCTTATGGCCGGGGCAAAAAAGCCACATCAAATATTTATGTTCCATAAGCCGGGGACGAACCTTAAATCCATACCCATTCATCATCTGCATCCGAGTGTGGGTGCGTGGGACGCATTTGGTCATCAATCGATATATTAATAAATAGGGAATGGAGAGGGGATGCTGTCAATAGAAATTGCTCACCATTTGCCCGGCTGGCTGTCTGTGTCCGTGACCCCACCCATTTTCCCCACTGACTGACTGACTGCCATGTTCAACAATTTGCAAACAATTGTTTTATCAACAAAAACAAACGCTGAACAAGCAGCAGCAGCAGCAGCAGGAGTGAAGATTCCATGGAGAAATAGGATGGCTAGGATGGATTCAGAACTTTGAAATAACGAGGCCAGGACACCCTTAGATGCTGCATAGGAAAGTCGGTAAAAAAACCAAGTTGGGTATCATTTACCATGTCTACAAAAAAAGAAAAACCTATACTATTCAAACATTACAAATAAGTAAAACTCAAACCTCCTAAAATATTAACAACACCAAAAGAAGGTTGTTTAAATAGAATGATGCATTAACAAAATATAGAATAACTATTAGATCAAATTTATACTGAAAGAATCACTTAAGTGAAAGTTTATTATTTGCAAATATAATTTTTTTGCACACAGAGTCTTCCTGGATTATTAATCTCCCAGGATTAATAGCAGTCAATAAAAAGAGTATTAAAAATATGACTGACCATTGGTCACTTGGCCAAACAGCAAACAACAAGAGCATCCATCAAATTCAGTTTTTCTACCTTTTTTCTAGCATAGTTTTGGGGGCGTGGGTGGGGTTTTTGTTCTGAAAGCACTAAAAGTTCCAAGTGCATGTCAATATGCTGCAGAATTTATGACTTTCTGGGCCCCGCCCTCAATAAAAACAACAAGTTGCAAGCGTTTTTGGTCAAAATGTTGCAAAAATCTAGGGGAGTTGCTGTCACTTAAATTTAATTGAACTTATTCAATCTCAGCAATCGAATTACCGCGAAAGAGGCTTTCAATAAACTCTACATGTGGAGCGAAGATATGTGTTTTGTTTTATTTATTTCGTATATATTTTTCATATCAAGAAAAATATTATTTATTTTAAGGGGATACAAAAGTGTTCACCTAAGCTTTATAATATAGACCTAGTTTATTACAGTTTGGTAGAATAGTTTCCACCCAGCGAGAGTATTACACGCAATATTACTTCAATCTTTTAAGGTCCACGCCCGAATTTTAGGGCTTACTTTTATGTGAGCATTAAACTGCCAAGTAAGGAAACTGCCCATGAAAATATTATTTTAAGTGCCTTTTCCTCATACTTCTGTTAAGTTTTTATGGATTTGTTAAATTGACAAGTGTCGTGGGAAACAGAAAGTTTAAAAAGAGTGAAATAACAACAATAATTCAAAGGTGTCTAATCTGAGAGCCATAAGAAGTTTATTTATAAAATAAATAGCTGATTAACTGATTTCATTTTGTAAATAAATTATTTCTCTTTGTGTAGTTTGAACAGTTGGCCTTCACGTGGATGGAAAGGCAGAAGCTGGGCGGCAGCTACAGCTCACATCGTGCCCAGAGCGAAAAGCACGTGGTGGTGTGCTCCACCACTTTGCATGCGGACACCATCATGGACTTCCTGAACGAGTTCTATGCCCACCCGCTGCTGCAGGACTTCTACGTGGTGCTGCTGAGTCCCATGGAGCTGGACACGACGATGCGGATGATCCTGCAGGTGCCCATTTGGGCGCAGCGCGTCATCTACATTCAGGTGGGACTCTGCTTTGGACCTTCTGGGTTACTGACCACTCACCCAATAAACCCACTCGCTTGCAGGGCTCCTGTCTGAAGGATGGCGACTTGGCACGCGCTCGCATGAACGAGGCGGAGGCCTGCTTTATCCTGGCGGCCAGGAACTATGCTGACAAAACGGCCGCCGACGAGCACACCATTCTACGCTCCTGGGCTGTCAAGGATTTTGCACCGAATGTGCCGCAATATGTGCAGATTTTCAGGTGGGTAAACACTGCTTGCACCGCTTCCTGTCCGAAATAATTTGCAATTTTTCTTCTGCCATTTGCAAATGCCAAACGCAAAACGCCAAACGCAACGCTGCGGAACCAAATTGATGGAAACAAACCAATCGCACATCCTGCGGAAATTCCATTTCGCAGACCGGAGCACAAGCTGCATGTGAAGTTTGCCGAGCACGTGGTCTGCGAGGATGAGTTCAAGTACGCCCTGCTGGCCAACAACTGCACCTGTCCCGGCGCCAGCACATTGGTCACATTGCTCCTCCACACATCCCGCGGACAGTACGTATACGCAATGTTGAACGCATTTCTTGCGACAGGTCAACTGTGAACTCTGTGAACTGCGAGCTGCGACCTGCGTACACATGCAAAAAATTCTCTATCCACCGTGCGTCATCGGTTCGCTTGGATGCGTCACGTCACCGGCGGAGTGGAGCAGCGTAGAGTAGAGTCGAGTCGAGTCGGTGGTCAGGTCACAGCCGCTTGATTGCTCATTCAGTTGCTTTCCCTGCCAGCCTTTTATGTGTATTTTTTTGTGGGGGCAGCTAATTTAGCTTAACTCAGGGTGGGCGGCTAAATGTTAGATGCATAAGCTAGACGGAAGGGCCATGATTCGTCAGAGCTTAGTTCTTGCTTATCAAAAGTGGTTCCCTCGAGGGGACTTCCGAAAGTGGTGGGGAAAGACCAGGAAACTTTATTACACAACTTTTTCCTAGAAGGAAAAGACATGCTTTCCCTTTAAAAATGATTTCAATTTTAAGTACGCTCTTAAATACCGGAACTGGAAGTATTTTAAATATAAACAGAGAAAGAATCACGTATCAACTTAGTCTTAAGTTAGAAAAACTTTAGTGAAAGGAAACTTATTACAAGAAGAATATTTAATATGTGGTTATTTGGTTTATGGTTAAAGGTTTCCTCAAAAAATATATCTGTTAGAAGAGCGTGGAGTAGTGACTCACAAATTAATGTATATAAAATGAGTTTATGGCCAACAAACGGATTATTTTGCTCCTTTTTCATTCACTATACTTAAACTCACATGAAAGAAATTCAATTTAAAATTCCAGTTTTAATTAAAAGGATTTGGTGACAAGAAAACTTTAATCGCTGTCGGCATGTGTAAAATTTAGGGTGGTTTTTTGTGGAAACCTTCAATTAAAAGCGGCTTTAAGTTGAAGTTTCCGTGAGCTGTGGTCGCGCGTCATGGAAAGCGGGGTTAATCAGCTGTCAGCGAATGCTAATTGGGGCGTGACTCATGCATTTCATATGAAACAAACCACGAAATTGATAAGATACATACATAAATATTTAATATCCTCGTTTAGGGAGGGCCAGCAGAGTCCGGAGGAGTGGCACCGATTATACGGCAAGTGCTCCGGAAACGAGATCTACCACATTGTGCTGGGCGACAGCCGGTTCTTTGGGGAGTACGAGGGCAAGAGCTTCACCTACGCCAGCTTCCATTCGCACCGCAAGTAAGTGAATCCCCATCCCCATCCCCATCTCAAATTCAAAAAGAGTGGGAATTTGTGCTAAACTGAAAATTCGAAAATTCAACCCACCCCCGTAGATATGGAGTGGCCTTGGTGGGCGTGCGTCCGGCTGAGCTGCCAGAATTCTACGAGGAGACCATACTGCTGAACCCCGGACCCAGGCACATTATGAAAAAGGATGACACGTGCTATTATATGAGCATCACCAAGGAGGAGAATTCCGCATTTGTCGTTAATCAAAATCAAACATCGGACCCATCGGCCGCTGCCAAGGATGGGGGCATGGGCGGCGGTGGAGGACCCCCCTCATCGGCCCACCACCACAACCCCATGGCTGCAACTGGTGGGTGGACCCTTCTTTATATGAATCTCTATATGATATGTGTGTGTGTGTGAGGTTCAACCATTTAAAATTCAACCGAATGAATGAACTACTATGTATATCCATCTACATACGAACATAAATATTATATATATAAATTATAAGCTTTCCTTATTTAGCAACAAGTTCTTGCTCTGTATCTCTCTCTCTCTTTCTCTCTTATTCCTTTTATTCGATTATCCTTTTTATTTGTTTGGAGGCTGAGTTGAAAGTTTTCCTTTGTCGTTTTCCCCGAGTTTTCCAGAGTTTTCAAGTCTTGAGTTCGTTTGGTTTGTCTGAATGAAACGAAATCGCTTTCAGTGTTTGTTTTGTGAGCGAGTCTGCCTCGAATTAAACGTTAATCATAATATTCGCCTGGCCCGATTCTGTTTTTTTGTGTTTCGTGGAAACTTTCCACCTTAATCATTTTGTATGGGTTCCACTTTGTTAATTAATATATCCTACGAGGGAGTTACTTAACCGCTTTATTATCTTTTTAAACAAATATATATATATATGAAAACTAATACAACATTTAATAACAGTTGATAAACACGCTTTTAGGTCCTACATATATATGAAACTTAGTTTCAATTTGGAAACATTAGGTTAGGACTTTTTGTCTGACCTTAGATCTCACTTGGGATTGAATAACTTTAGGTTAGCCTATGTCTATAACCCCCACACACACACACAACACTAGATTAACAACAATACATACACCACACTCCATTTGTGCTCATGTTCCGTTAGAAAAACAAACAGTTAGCGCCTACTTCCGTTTCCGCTTTCGATTTAATATGGCGGAATTGCAGTTTATGCTACTTTTATACCAAAAATTAAAAGATTTCCAATTCAGAACTGAAAAATATTACCTAATTCCGCTACATTTAAACCGATTTGGAAACAGAACGTGGGCTGTGGGAAATTGATCGATGAGTTTCCACTGTAGTTCACATACACAACAACACCCATTTAATCGTTTAAAGTAATTTGTGTGTGAATGTCGCCAAAAGTACAACAATAACAAAAAAACTACTACTATGACAAAACAGCAGATCCAACAACAACAACATCAACAACAACAGTACAAGCAACAAAAACAACAACAATTAGCACCACCTTCACATCATCAACATTACTATCAGCATCAACAACAACAGCAACAATAAATGCAACCTCAACCGCCGCAGCCGCACCACCACCTTCAGTGCCGTCTGTTTGTGTGCGTGTGCCCCACAGTCCCAGTTACGATAGTGGTGGTGGCACCACCGGCACCACCACCCACCACTTGCAACCGTATCCGTATCCGCAATCGTATCCGCAATCGCATCCGCCAATGCAAACACCAGACAGTGGCGAGTTTGCATCACTATTTGTGCGTGAGTGTGACACCAGAAATACCAAACCAAAAAAAAACCAAAACCAAAAACCCCGCAAGTCAAGAAATGCCTCCCCATCTTTTGGAAACAAACTACCACAAAAAAAATGAAGCAAAACACCAAATATTTCGTTCACGTTCTTTGCCTAACTCTATCACTCACCGAAAACCGATTCAATGACCCCCCATCCAAGCTATATCTTTCGCAGTTTTTCTCTCTTGCTGTCTCGATTTTTTGAAGCTATCATAGAGCTGCCTTTCAAAACCCCCCCTACATACACATATCTCACATTCTCCGCTACCCATGTCAAAACACATTTCCGCTGCCATAAAAAACCCGTTTCTGCATTCCTTTTTTTCTAACATACACACACCGAATAAAAAACCCATACATGAACACTAGGGTGGACCGTTAAAAGAGCTCTAGTAAAAACTTTAAGAAAGTAAAGTCAGTTATTTAAATCTTCAGAAAATAATGTTTTTTAAATACATATGTTTAACAAAGCCAAGCTCCTACCTAAAGCCTATTGAAACTGCCCACAAAAAAATTACTCATACGACATGATGGCTATTTGAAAATATAACGCATGGAAAATGTAAATAATATTTTTTGGGGAAAGCCAACAGTACATATGAGTATTAAACTTTGAAACAAATAAAAAAAAAAAGAAATAGATGTCAAATACAAACAAAGGTCCACCCTAATGACCACACCTAGCCTGGCCTTGCCTTTTCTTCTATTTCCTTATTTTCCCACTATGCAAAACTATTTTTGTTGTTTGCTTCATTTTTTACTTGGCTTTTTGCTTGTTCGTCATCACTTTTTGTAGTTGTCTTTGCTTAAAAAAACTTCACTTTTTGAACTTCCGTCCATCTTGTTCCTCTTCTTCCGCTTGCCTTTGCATTTCGTTCTGTTTGTCTTTGTATTTGTGTTTTTTTGGGATCTATGTGTGTGTGAGCATGAGAAATGGCTGTAAATATAAAATATATTCACCTCACGCAACAATTGTGTGAATTAGCTGCACAGAAGTATAAATAGTCTAGCTTGTTGTGCGCTCAAATTAAGCCCTGTAGTTAACCCCTTTCTCGCCTCAACCGCCCCTGTAATTAAGTAACCAAAAACTATTGGCAGAAAGGGAAAGACAACATTTTGGCAAAGTTGCACCTTAATCACTTTGCCGAAAGTTGCAAGCTTGTCGAGGACTTTTAACGAGTTGTTTTCCCCCAGGTTTGTCTTGTATATAGTATCCCCCACCACCATTCCGCCCTTTTATCTTTCCATCTCTGTCACATTTTTTATTCGCTGAGCTGAAATTAGTGAATATTTTAGCCTGTATAGCAAGCGCCAAAAGTAGCTGTAATTAGAATGGATATTGATCGACAAGTTGGCCCGGACTAACTGCACTTTACGCTCTCCCCCATCCCCTAATCCAAATCCAGCCAGCGATAATCCGACGGCTGTGATAATCTCGGACTCCAGGCAGAACCTCAAGGACACGACGGTGACCCAGACGGCGGCCACGATAACCACAACGACCCTGCCGCCACCCCAGCAGTCAATGGGATCCCCGAGCATGGCCTGTGGATCAGGAGGGGTGGTGGTGGTGGTGGCCTGGGATTGGGAAATGCTCACAGCATGGGCACCTCGCTGAGCGTCACCCCCGCCACAATGACCACAACGGGCAATCATCTGGACGTGCCCTTCGCCAACAATCCCAACCTGCTCAGTCCGGATGTCCTCAACCAGCGGAGGGGTGAGTTTATGTCCCACAAAAGGATATCCATTAGTTCCTCGCAAAATAACAACATTTACTATTTAAAAAAATTATTAAACTCTTAATAACAAAACGGAAAAGATATACTTTTAAAAAATTAAACTGTAATATTTTCTATTTCTATAGGTAGTAGACGTCCCTCAATCCTGCCCGTGCCCGATATGTTCACCTCCTCCTCGTTCAGCATCGCCGGAAACGATGATGGCGAGGAAGGGGACGAAAGTGATGATGAGATTGATGACGAGATGCCCTGGCGGTCGCCCTCCGAAAAAATTGCGTAAGTATCGACCCTCTAATCGCCTCCTATACGTCCTCACTTGGTCACTATTCCGAGGCACCGATTTCCCCCCAACACCCAGTGTAGTGCCTCTATATCTACATAGAGTTAAACCCCTACCACGTATGTGTATCACTAACTATAATTCTTAGCCAACTGATTTCCATGAGAAACTTACCTCAAAACATGAATCTGTGTATATAGTCCATGCTAGTCTGATCTCAGCAATCCGAAGGCTTGATCGCTGAGGATTGCGAGACCCAACTGAATGTAAATTGTATATGTTGTATTTAAGCACTAGACACCCCAACCTCCCCTACATATAACCACACCAACCAACCAGCCAACCTCTGAACGCATCAAACTAAACGAAAATCGAATCCTTTGCTGCTCAGCTGCTTGGGCGGGCACTTTCCACAATCGCGCACCTATTCGCTCATCATGAGCTCCTCGGAGGATTCGAATCAGCAAGGTTGCAGCTTCTGCAGTGCCACTGCTCCGGCTGCTGCTCCTGCTGCTCCTGTCCCTGCTGCTCCTGCTGATTCCACTGGTGACTCTGCCACTTATGCAGATGCTATTCCATCTGAGGAACACCTCCCACCGCTGCGCATGCGTGTGATGAAAAAGAGCTTCAGCTGCGACAGTGAGTGCCGTTCTGCTCCCGGAATGGGAGTGGGTCTGGGTGTGGGTCTGGGTTTGGGTGGAGGAGCTCTGGCCAGGTTGGCTGCTCGCAGGCGGCAGTTGCAGCGATGTTGCTCCTGCAGCTGCTCCACCACAACAACAACGACTACTCCAGCGGCAGCAGCAGGAGCAGCAGCAGGATCAGGAGCAGCAGCAGCTGCAGGAGCAGGGGCAACCGCATTCACGTCGAGCAGTTCCGTAGAGACGCGTAGGACAGTGCGTCCGGTGTGGGTCTACGACTACTCCTGGTAAGTCTGACGGGGGGCCGGAAGAAAGGGGAGGGGCAGGACGCCATTCTGCGGACACACGCCATTTGTTGAAGAGTTCTTGTCGTTGTTGCAAAGTTCGTTCCATCGTTCCTTCCTTCGTTCGTTCGTTGTTGTTGCTTTTGTTTGCCTGCCGCAGGACATCTTTTAATGACGCCGCCGTTTACCTTGGAACTTGTGCAGGAGCAAGAGCTCGAGATTCGTTACCGTTGCAAAAGTTGATGTTGCTCTTGATGCTACCTCATCTGCATCTGCATTTGCTTCTGCTTTTACCTTTTAGCCCATTGTTTTGTTTTCGGCTTCAATTGTGTACTTATTTCTTCAGCGGGTTTTGCAGTGGTTGTAGGTGGGGGTAGGAAAAATCACACTTTAAGTTCCTCCATTTGTTAATTCGTAGTGAATGCTTTGGTTCTGCTCGTAGTTTGCATATCCTCCTGACACACTTACGTAGCTAATTCGTTTGAATCCCAGCACACACAATTTGCTTGCTCCCCGCACTCGCACTCATCACCTAACCCGCTACCCCGCAACCCCGCAACCCGCTCCCCGGCCAACAGCCCAGCAGCCCAGCCACCTTTTCCTCCAGGGAGCACCCACCCATCTAACCCAGAGCTGTCTGCCTTTCCAGCATCGTCAAGGGCTTTCCTCCGGTGTCACCCTTCATTGGCGTGAGTCCCACGCTCTGCTACCTGCTCAAAGAGAAGAAGCCCCTCTGCTGTCTGCAGCTGGCTCAGGTGAGAGATACTGTGACAGCAGCCCTGCCCGTTCCAGGCCATTTAATGAGGGGGACACCCAATCTCCCTGACACAGGTCTGCGAGCACTGCAGCTATCGGAATGCCAAGGAGTACCAGTGGCAGAACAAGACGATCATCCTGGCAGCGGACTATGCCTCCAATGGCATATACAACTTCATCATCCCGCTGAGAGCTCACTTCCGATCGAAGACCTCGCTGAATCCCATCATCCTGCTGCTAGAGCGACGACCAGATGTGGCCTTCCTGGATGCCCTCTCATACTTTCCACTGGTACGTTGAACATACTCTTCAGAAATCATTATTAGTTATTTTTAAATGGTTTAAGGTCTACTGGATGCTGGGCTCCATCGACTGCCTGGACGATCTGCTGAGGGCTGGAATCACGTTGGCCGAGAGCGTGGTGGTGGTCAACAAGGAGCTGTCCAACTCGGCCGAGGAGGATTCCCTCTCCGACTGCAACACCATTGTGGCCGTGCAGAATATGTTCAAGTGAGTACAAATAATTTCGGATGAAGTTTATGTAACATCTCTGCCCCTCCTTCAGGTTCTTTCCCAGCATCAAGAGCATCACTGAGCTGTCGCAGAGCTCCAACATGAGGTTCATGCAGTTCCGTGCCCACGACAAGTACGCCCTGCACCTGAGCAAAATGGAAAAGGTCGGTAGAGCGTTGGCCCCACGCCCACACTTTCAGCTGTCATTTGGTTAATTTGCCGCTCACTTCATTGCAGCGCGAGAAGGAGCGCGGGTCGCACATCTCCTACATGTTCCGGCTGCCCTTCGCCGCGGGAGCCGTGTTCAGTGCCTCCATGCTGGACACCCTGTTGTACCAGGCCTTCGTGAAGGACTATGTGATTACGTTTGTGCGGTTACTGCTGGGAATTGACCAAGCGCCGGGCAGCGGCTTTCTGACCTCGGTGAGTGGTGTTGATCCGGACATGAAGACACATTGGTAATCATCTTCAACCCTTTGCAGATGCGCATCACCAAGGAGGACATGTGGATACGCACCTATGGGCGGCTGTATCAGAAGCTCTGCTCCACCACCTGCGAAATACCCATTGGCATTTACCGCACCCAGGACACCTCGAATGCGGACACGTCTCATGTGAGTAACTCGCCGGTCGAGAGATGGGGACCCTTCTCGGCCTTCAGCAGGCATTGTGTGCGCTTGCGTCCATCGGTGAGTCCAAAGAGCAAACAGCAATCAGCAAATCTCAAGATCCCCAGGATCGGTCGACCTCCGCAGGACACTCAAGAGACACCATCTGTTTCTAACCCAACTAACACACGCTCACTCACTCACTCGCTCACACACTTAGCCTGTCTCTATCTCTATCTCTCTCTCTCTCTGTTTCTCTATGTCTAACTCTATCTCTATAGCTCTTAAAATCTATAAACTATAGCCTTTATCTTGTCTCTTGCTCACTTATTCGCATTTCGAGCTGCGATTAGGTACACACACCGAAACACAGCGAAAAGCAAATTAAAACCAGAAGGCGATCGATTTTAACTTTAGTTGCCAATTACCCAATTGAGTTAACCAGATAAAGACGAGGCCTTGATTTTGTTTTCACTATCCTTCAGTTGGTTTTTCTACTTTTGAGTTTTGAGTTTTTCTCGATCACACGCTTACGCTTTCCTCTACTAACTGCATTGAGTCTCAAGTCTGTTCATCATCTGAAGTTTTGCTATATCGTTAAGTGCATACGTTAACTCTAAGACAACCTATATCCTTTCTCTCTCTCTATATACTATATATATAAATCCAAGTATATATAAACCTTTTCAACTTGTATCAGTAATGACAATGACAGAAGTGGTAAAGTCATAGATTTATCCAATAATTATAAACATAAGCTTGATTGATGCCATTAGCAGCGACTTGCTCCCTTTAAAGTAAACTACCCCAAAAAACCAAAATATATATACAAAGCATAGCGTGCTGATTCCGATTCTGATTACGACTCCCACTCCCATTGCAGTTTCGGTTCCTCGTTTTGCTTACTTGTCCATGTAGTTCTGACCCTGCTGCAATTGGGCTGCAAGATTCCCGATGTCCCAGTATCCCAGTTTTAGATTTTATTTTTGCCGTCACACCATTCATCATCCGCTAGGACAACAACAGATCAGACAAGCCAGCCTTCTGTGAGCATATTAGATCAGGTCAATGAAATTACTCAAACAAATTACACATACGCCCCGTTGTACAAATTGAACAATTGATTTGCGTTTGTATTGGACCTGACGCACACGCACGCAGTGAGTTCCCCGAAGCAAAAAAAAATACAAATAAAGAAAAATAAAAATAAAAATAAAAACAGAAAAATACCCATGAAATACCGAAAATTCCAGCCACACTTCATACAACAATCTCATTTGAATGCCCCATTAGCTTGGCCTCCAATTCGTTGTGTGTAACTGTGTGTAGTCTAGTCGTAGTAGTTGTTACCCCTTTGGGAGTGGGTAGTGGTAGCTCCATTCTTTTGGTTCTGTTCCTTTGGGTTACCCTGCGTGACCCGTGTTTGGCTGCTGCATGTTTGACTTTCCGGCTTAATTTGGTTTCGGTTTCTGTTTCGGTTTTTTTGTTTCTGGTTTTGTTTCCACTTCCGTTTCCGTTGCTGTTTGCATGCCACTTTTAATTAGCTGATTGCATTTGCTTGTTGCGCCAGGCCTTGCAGCTGTGACCCCTTCCTAACCCTCCTCGCTCCCAATTACTCCAAGGTTTTTCCCTGCATTTGACGCGCGCGCTGAGAGCTCATTAAAAATGTTTGCTCGATTAAAAAATCAATACGACGAAGGGAAAACAATTTTGGCTTAATTGGTAAACAAAACAAAAATAAATTTAATTAATTACTAGACTAGAACAAATTAAGAAAGTAGAAGAAGCAGTCGAAACCTTGCTTTTTCCCAATTCTCTCAGCCTAACGCTTGCCCAGCACCTTCTTTCATAGAGTTTTTTTTTACTGTTTTTGGTTGAGAAACTTTTTGCTTTCTGGCTTCTTTTGATCAACAAATCGCGTGTACTAATTTCCCTTAAAAAATTTTATAATTTAACTGTTAGCGGAGGGGGGAACTTTGCGTGTTTCCTTTCCACGGCATGCCTAAACAACCTAAATGTTAACATTTTTGCCAAGGCCACAGCTCAACAACCACCCAAATCACAACATACCATTACACATGCATACGCGAACAGTGAGAGCAGTTTGAAAGCAATTTGCCATTTCAATTAAAAACCAATTAAATATGTAAATCATTTTGTGTTTAACCGAACTCATCGAACTCGAATTTGCATACACCACCAATCTAAAATCATGGGCATGCCTCAGTACGACGAGGAGACCGGCACCCCCGACTCGACGAAGGACTCCTCGGAAATGCTGCGCGGGGTCACCTACCGCCCACCGGGGTCGGCAACAGGTGGCGCCAGCAGTTTCCGGTCGCAGCCGCAGCGCCAGCGGTCCACCAACTGCCTGGGCGGCTGCTCGGAGCGCAAGGGATCATCCGTAAGTAGTCAGCGACCCAATCCATTCTCCATTTACTCCATGTTCACCTGGGTTTCCGTCTAAAATCAAAGTTTAATGTGGGGGTTAACGGTTGAGGGTTACGGGGTTAAAGGTAGGTCCGGTTCGTCTTGTTTTGTTTCCTGCTTCTGCAGCATGATGTTCTTTGTTTGGTAGCATGATACTCACAGCAACTAAAACAACTAAACCAGCTAGTGACGATGACTTTCATCGGTTAGCCAGCAATCCTCACTGTCCATCCGTCTGCATTTCAGCACAACAACAACAAGAACACTCACTGAGGATCAGTTAACGGGCCTGTTTGGTGTTTTACTTTCACAAAAAGGTCATATTGGCCTAGGTTTGGTTTCGGAACTTTTGTTAAAGTCAAATGAAAGTAAAAACGCCAACTGGCCTGTTACCTTATATGAACGATTTAAACCCCAAGGCATTGTGCTATCAAAATGCTCAACTCTTTTAGTATTCCATCAACCTGGCCGACGAGGCGAGGGACAACCATGCTCAGCAGATTGAGCGCGCCGAGATCGCGAACCTGGTGAGGAGTCGAATGGAGTCCCTGAATCTGCCCACAATCGATTACGATGATGTGAGCGAAAAGCGCAACCACCTGTCCTATGTGATAATCAACCCGAGCTGTGATCTCAAACTGGAGGAAGGCGATTTAATGTGAGTATGGGCTTTGACCCTTCTAACATTCTTTATTTAAAAATCTGTTTTAAAATTGCTTTACCATTATCTTCGCTCCTTAAGTAAGACTATGGTTTTGTTAAAAAATAAATATGATATAATTTCTTATTTTTTAAAGGTTTAATTATAACTTATGGTATTTATTTATTACGTATTTTTATACTTCCATCCTGTAGCTATTTGGTGAGGCCGTCGCCGTTCTCGGCCCAAAAGACCTTCGAGCGGCACAACTCGCGCCGCAAGTCAAACATCTCGTTCTGCTCGAACATCAACCTGGGCGCCACCTGTGGCCCCCAGATGCCGCAGATGAACATGAACATGAATATGGCCAACACCGCCGTCGGGGCTGGATCGCGTCGCGGCTCCGGCATCGCCGGCTTGAACCCCATGCAAATGCAGAGCGTTCAGACCTTGGCCGGGTATGGATCATCCTCGCAGCGCTGTAGCCCCCCGATGATGCAGCAAATTAAATCGAATTCTCTTTCTCTACCCGACAGTCCGACGGTGGTTGGCAATCAGCGAGGACGGAGTAACTCATTGCGGGTTGGCTATTATTCCTATTACACCCAACACACCTCAACACACACACCACCTATCTCCTTCTATATGTTTGTTTGTTTGGTTTGATTCAATTCACGTTTTCACGTTGGTTTGTTCGATTTTGAAATCTTTTTAATGGAATTTAATGCTGCGATTTCTTAAATTAAATTGTTTATACTTTTAGTCTTTCCTCTAACTAATATGCACTTTAAAAATGTATTAATCGCAGTATAAATTCCATCTCAAGTTTAGAAAACACAACCAACTTGTTTCACACTTAAGTCTTAGCTTGGTTTTATTGTTGATTTCTTAGCAAATTGGCTCAAACAAACTAATGTGTTCACCCCGTTGCTTTCTCCCTGTTTGGGACCAAGCACTTGCACTCTCACACTGAGCATCAAAATTCTGGGTACACCCTTCAAAAATTAAGCCGCAGAACACTCCACCAAACAGCACGGCAGCAACTGCAACTGCAACTGCAACTATCAACAGCAGCAACAGCAAGAACAACAACTGCAACAATCAACTACAACAATAAATCATAGTCATAGCTCTCAGCACTCTCAGAGGATAATCACTAAAGCAAGAAACTCATGAAGTAATATATAGAATCCTTTAGATGTCAGTCCCATCATCGAGCCGAGTTCATGTGTTTCTTCTTAATGTGTTTGTTTATTTCTTTGAGTAACTGTAACTGTAACTGCAACGATAGCCAATTTGTATGTGTAACCGTAATTGAGTTTTGTTGGTATATCATAACGTCACGGTTCTGGTCCACTAACCTCACTAATGGCCGCCACTCTTGGTGGATATTCCCCTGCTTGCTCCTCTTGCAGATCGACAACGACATCCTGCTCCGTCGATCCTCGTCTCTGCGACAGGGCCTTCCCAGCGTGGGCGTCAGCCACGGTCGGAGAAAGTCGTCGCTGGAGGAGATCGGCATCAGCCACTTCACCACCCTCATGCAGGCAACGAATCATAGTAACCCCATTAAAATTTCACTCAATGGCAGCATCGGCATGGAGGTGGGTAGCTCTCTGGATTACGGGACTCCAGAAGACTAACCTTTCTTTCAGAATCAAATCTCCTTGCAGGTGACGCCACCCGAGGAGCCCACACCCATGCTGGGTGTGCCCTGTGGCATGGGTGGAATGGGTGGTGGTGGGATTAACCCATCCGGAGCTGGGTCCTCAACCGGCGGAATGCTGGGAGCTGGCTCCTCGCTGGCCATCAACACGGCTGACCTGGGACCGAGCACCTCGTCGGGGGCAGGTGGGTCACTGCAGGCACAGGACTCCATTGAACAACAGCGCTCGCAGGTGTCGTCGCCGCAGCATTTGCAGGGGACGATTGTATGATACAACCTGATGTGGGGGCGCCGACTCCGCTCCTCCATGTCGAAAAACAAGTGGATATAGAACACGGCCGGCACACACAGACACACCCGTAGAGATAAGTTTTAGGCAGAGCGAAAGTGAAAGTATTAGGAACCCAACCAACCAACCCACCCCAAAAGCTGTCTGTGGTGTGTGTCCCCCAACCCGAGTTCCATTAAGTTAGTCTCGTATGTTCAATAGATCACTAGAGAGTGGCGTGTGCTTATCAGTTTATCCCTAGGCCCTAGGGAGTACGTACATATATATATATATATTGTGTATTGCAGGTTTTGCAATTAGTTTTAAGCTATGATTATGTCGGCTTTGCACACTGGAGCCGCGGCAAATTGTGTTTTGGGAACAACAAATGTAGTTAAACTATTGGATAGGTGGGACGATGATTTAGCAAACTGTGTAACTGTATATATCTGATGCCTAGTTCTAAGCATATCCGAGGATCCGAGGACGTAGCAAACTATCAAATAGATCGGGCTTCAACGCTAAAATCCATGTATATACCTTAGGTATGACCATTCAGTTGGGCTTCAGTTCAGTTAGCTTCCCCTTCCCTCGGGAGGAACCCTTTCTGACCCACGTAAACCCCATATAGATACATATATGAAGGTGCTATCAATGTCTTGTACTATACACACACACTCAGATCCACATTTTGTGAAACCACTAGAAATGTTTTACACAATTATAGAAAAAGATGGAAAGGAGAAACAAAAAAAAAAAAAAAAACCAAGAAAGGGAAAAGGTTTTCATAACATAAATTGGAACAGGCTTTGGTATACTCTAATGCTTTACAAAAACCTACAGAAATATGTATACATATATTAAAATAAATTAAAGAATTTGTACATAAACTATATAGATAAGAACCAACCATGCATTCAAGAAAACCAAAACTAAAAACAAACTACTAGAACCTAATGAAACAACTTAAATCGGAAAACAACAGAATTTAGGAATAGAGCTATAGTTTAGAGTTAACTACTTAAGGCTAGTTTGGACCGAGGATCGGTTATCGGATCGGATATCGGCAACTGTACCAAATTCAATGAGCTATATGAACCAGCGTTCGCGGCCAACACAACCCTGTTGCATAGTGTCAGTCAACGCAAACCCAGCCCCTCTAACTCAATTCGATCCCAGCTATAGGCCCCATAGGAAGTAGCTAAAGCAAACAATGTACCTACACAAAAACAACCACACACAAACATCCACACTCACTTAAAAATGTTAGTTAAAGCACCTAAAGCAGTTTTATAAGGAAATTTTAGTCAACGATGACGATGAAATGCATTCCAGTGTCTCGAGAGAAAAGAAACCTAGTTAAGCTTATGCCTAGCACCCCAGAAACCTATTTATATAGATCTGTATACTTATGTATCTGTATATCTGCATCTACCACATAGATCGAATCGATGTCTCAATGTACAAAAGTAGGTAACTAAACCGCAACTGGCATTGGCTGCAGCATTAGAGATACATTTAGTGTGGACTAGGGTATAAACTTGCTGTAATATTTATCGGCGCCATGCTCTTTAAGGCATGCCGAACAGAACTCACAATAAACTCAAACTATAGTTGGAAATAATTAAATCGGTGTTTTATTTCTTATTATTACTAAGGGTACTGTCAAGGTAAGTTTTTCAGTTATTTTCAGGGCTCGGTAAAGAATTGGTCCATTTTGTTGGTCAATTGAGGTTTTCTGGATTCGGAGCACCAGGCGAACAGAAACAACAGCAGGTGGAAAATGATCAAATTGTTTCTACTCCCGGAAAAACGCTGCATACTTTTGGGCGGTCATATTTGGCGAGGCGGTCCATTTTGTTGGTCAAATTCAGTGATTTCTGGATTTGGGGTACCAGGCGAACAGAAACAGTAGCAGGTGGAAAATGCTCAAAATGTTTCTACTCCCGGAAAAACGCTGCATACTTTTGGGCGGTCATAGTTGGCGAGGCGGTCCATTTTGTTGGTCAAAATAATGGATTTCTGGATTTGGGGTACCAGGCGAACAGAAACAGTAGCAGGTGGAAAATGATCAAATTGTTTTTACTCCCCGAAAAACGCTGCATACTTTTGGGCGGTCATATTTGGCGAGGCGGTCCATTTTGTTGGTCAAATTCAGTGATTTCTGAATTTGGGGTACCAGGCGAACAGAAATAGTAATAGGTTGATATGGAACTTTATTTTTTTAAATTAGTCAGCCCAAAAGTATGCTACAACTTTTTAAGCATTGAAAACAACATTTACATTTATTTAACATTGTTTTATTAACATTTTCTTTACATTTTTTTAACATTGTTTACTTAACATTTTCCTTAAATTTTCCTTACATTTGTTTAACATTTATTTAACATAATTTACTTAACATTTTCCTAACATTTTCCTTACATTTGTTTAACATTTATTTAACATTATGTACTTAACATTTTCCTTACATTTGTTTAACATTAATTTAACATTATGTACTTAATTAGATTTTTTTAACATTTATTTAACATTATTTACTTAACATTTTTTTACATTTATTTAACATTTTCTTAACATTATTTGCTTTTTTATATTTTAACATTATTTACTTTACATTTTCCTTACATTTGCTTAACATTTATTTAACATTATGTACTTAACACTTTCCTAACATTTTCCCAAATCCAGAAATCCGAAATATGACTGCCCAAAAGTATGCAGCGTTTTTCCGGGAGTAGAAACATTCAGATCATTTTCCACCTGCTACTGTTTCTGTTTGCCTGGTATCCCAAATCCAGAAATTCCTTTACTCGACCAACAAAATGGACTGCCTCGCAACTAGTTGCATTTAAAATGTTACTAAAATGTAGATGCGGTTCCACCTTGAAATAAAATCCTGATAAAGGCTTGTTTTTCTTTATTAATTATTCTTCTTTGAGTAGCTTTACATAAAATGGCACACAGGCACTCCTAGTTAGTTAATTAACTTTAGTTTAGTTTACTTCGGTTCCTCCCCTTGCTTTGGTTAACTTGCTTTGTGTGTGATGGTATACGTATCAAAAAATAGTTTCAGATTGCATTAAACGTAGACTTAGTAGCCGGGAAAGGGCGCAGGCACAGTGCATCCGGTGGAGGAGCTGGTGCACTTGCAGCTCTTTCCGGACGGAGCCTGGCGGTTGACCAGGCACAGTCTGGCGTCCGTGCAGCCACCGTTGTTGATCTGGCAGGGACTCTGGTACTGCGGACAGTGCTGCTCCACGGCCGTCATGCCGTACATCTTGTGGCTGCCGAAGAAGGGCGTCTGGATGGCCTTCTGTCTTGCGCCCAGGCTGTCCACGATCTCCAGCTTTTTGCTAAGGGATATTGGGTATTACAAAATTTAATCCTTGGGCGATGAAAATCTTCAGTTAACTCACGTGGTCCAGTCCGTCCAGTAGAACTGATCGTGCGTGTAGGCGAGGCCGAAGGGATACGACAGCTCGTTGGAGAGGGTGCGGATCTGGCGGTTCTCCGGCTGGATGCACTCCACCTTTTGGTACCCGCATCTGCGTAGCACAGCTCACCGGAGTTCTCAAGCACCACCAAGGAGTTGGGCAGGGTAACAGCCTCTTGGCCGAGGAGAAGCTCCCTGCCAGTGCCATCCAAATTGGACATCTCGATTTTGGGCGAGGAACGATCCCAATCTGACCAGTACAGTTTCCTATCAAGAATAAAGAAATACATTAGTAGGGAAGATTGCGCACAAGTTGTTTTAATTTCTTTACTAAAAGAAAGTAGAAACTTACTCCCTGTAGGAATCCACGGCTATGCCACGCGGGTTCACCAGCTGCTTATTGATGATCACTGCCCGCAGCGAAGGATCGTCCAGGCTGGCCACTTCAATGGTGTCCTTCATTGAGTCCGCCCAGTAAAGGCGGCGCGAGATCACATCAATGGCAATGCCCTCCGGAGATTCGATGTCTGAGGATAACAAATGGTTAAGAAATGGTTTTTCAGGGGAGGCATTAATATCCTACCCGTGGTGATGAAGGGACGCGCATCGCTGCCATCGTACTTGGCACTAACGATCTTCTTGGCCGAAATGTCGCCCCAGTAGACACGACCCTCCACACAGTCCTTGTCCAAACCGATGGCCATCTGGGCCACCGAAATAGGCAGCACGTTGCGTCCGTTTAGAGGAACTCGCACAATAACCACGCCCTGGCTGACGATCAGGAAGTCCGAGTCGTGCTGCTGACGCTCCTGGCACAAGGACCCATTGCCGTAGAAACCTGGAATAAATAGGGACTTGTTAGAATGGGTTTGAAACACAGTATCATTAAATATGTTAACATTCGCTGTATTCCCAGCTGTATCACACTACCTATGCCTTTCGTTTCTGTCATAGGTTACTCTTTCCATTCTAAATTTCCAGTTTCCTCTTAACTACAACCCAATAATTTTAACCCTATCCTCAGTTAAGGTATGCATCACATTCAGAAGCTGCTGACAAAGATGTGGCGTCCATCAGCCGGCGGTTTCAAATTGAAATGCCGCTTCTTCAACCAGCAAAACTTTAACCTGAAGAGTCCCAAGGATGCGAACAAGCGCCCCACCCACTGGCAGTCCATGCGGGAGTTCTTTATGCATCCTTTGACCTGGGACCGGAACAACGGCTACTTCAACGTGGTGCTGGCTTTGACCATCTTCGGCTTCTGCTTCTTCAACTCTTGCGCCCCTTGCGAACAAAAGAGAGGCCTTGAGGAGCCGCCACGCCCACAGTGAGGCCCCTGTATCAAGGACATATGCGGGAACTCACCCTGATTGCAAACGCAGACCAGGCCGGAGTTGGTCGATCGGCACTGGGCGTTCATATCGCATAGTGTCGGGTTGTTCAGGCAGTTCTGCTCTTCGATGCACACGTATCCATCGCCGTGGTAACCAGCGATGCACTGACACTCGTAGTTAGCCGGATCCCTGAAAATATAATAGCAAAAGGTTTAATTTAAGAACATTTAATAGTTAGATCCAAATATAAAATGGTTTGGAAAAATAAAGATTATTGACTATAAAAAATAAAGGGACCAATAGTACCGTACACAAAAACTTACTCAGTGGGCTCGCAGGTGGCATGGATGCCGCAGTTGTTCAGCACGTGGCAGGACAAGGGCTTGCTGGTGCATCCCTGCTGGGCATCACCCTGGTAGCCCTCGAGGCAATCGCAGAACTGGACGCTCTGCACAGAGTCCCACTTGCAGATGGCGTTCGAGCCGCAGAAGACATTGCCACATCGGCCCGCCGGCACACAGCGATCGCTCACATCCCGCTCGTAGTCCGGCTGGCAACGGCAGACGCCGTCCTCGCAGACCGCGTTCTCCCCGCAATCCTCGGCCGCCTGGCACTCGTTGGCCAGCTGGCACCGGAAGCCGTTGCCCTCGTAGCCGCGTAGGCACTGGCACTCCGACTTGCCCAGCTGCTCGTTGAAGCCGCATTCGGCATGAACGTCGCAGATGTCGGGTTTCTGTAAGCATATCTCAGGGTTAGAGGTCGTCTGCATGGAGGTGGGATCTTACAATCACTTACAATCGCACAGGAGTCGTCGACAGGGTCACAGGAGTAGCCGTCGCCGCTGAATCCCACGTCGCAGGTGCAAATGTGGCGCAGCTCGTGGCCATACCACACGCAGGTGGCATTGATGTGGCAGTTGGCATCCACGTCGCAAGGAACTGAAAGTGTTAAAGTGGGCTTGTTGATGGGCTTGTCCAAAACTTAATAATTATAAAACTCACTCAGATCAGCGTTCTTCTCGCCATCGTACTCCTGGACGTAGAGGCATCGCTGGCCATCCTCGGACAGCTCGTATCCATAGGGGCAACGGCAGTCGCCTACGAAGTCGCAAGCCGGCTCCACATCGTGCTTGTCCAGCAGCAGGGGCTCGCAGAGTCCGTTCTCCCAGACCTCGCCGTGTCCGCAGATGTTCTCGCACTTGTAGCCGTCGCCAGCAAAGCCCTCGTGGCAGGTGCAGCGTCCTCCGTAGCAGTTTGCATCCTTGGAGCAACGCTGTGTAATGAAATTATACAGAAAATAATCGGTAATATGTCTAAAAATCATCTGAGATCATAGGTCCACTTACGTAGCACTCATCGGGATGTTGGGGCACCTGGTCCTCTGGGCCGGGATATGGATAAGGATCTGGCTGAGGCTGGGGCTGGGGCTCCTGCTCGCGATCGGGATCCTGTTCCCGCTCCGGTTCCCTTTCCTCGGGATACGGGTTGGGGTTGGGCTCGGGGATTTCCTCTGGCTGGCTGGGAGTGGAGTATTCAATGTTGTCAGCGGTGCTGTTGGACAGACAGCGGTAGCCATTGCCCTGGAAGCCCTCGGAGCAGTAGCAGTTGAAGCCGCCCTGCGTGTTATCGCAGATGGCATTCTCGTCGCACACATGGGAACCCGCAGCGCACTCATCGATGTCCAGGCAAACCTCCAGGCCACGCTCGTCCAGCTGGGCGGCGAATCCGTGGTGGCAGTCGCAGCGGTAGGTGTCCTCGTAGGGAACGCACACGGAGTTGTCCACGCACTCGGCGGTGCCATCGGTGCAGGCATTCGACTCGGCTGTGACGCCCACCTTGCTCTGGGCGCTGATCCGCAGCGCCTGGTCGCGATCCACATAGTCCAAGGCCACCTTCGAGATCTTCTGCAGCACCTTGGTGGCACTGGGGTCCGCCTCATCATCCCGCAGGCAGCTGCGGTACAAGATGCGTTGCTCCAACTGGGAATAAATTAAATTTAAAATTAGGTAATTTGTATTCATAGGATAGTTTAAATAAAAAATACATTTTTTTATAGAAGATCTTTATAAACAAAAGATTAAAATTATAACTAAAATGTGAATTAAAAACTTCTAGCAAATAAATAAATAAACAACTCGAAAATTAATCAAAAATAATTTAAAATATGAGTCCCTGTGACTCGAAGACAATTACTCGATTTCTTGTTTTAAAAGACCAAGAAAATATATAGTAAGGTTTTACTCTCACCGTTAGTCCCAGGACACGCTGTTCGCCCGTGATCTCCAGCTTGTGCACCTGCACGGATTTCAATTCTCCGGGCCGCTCGAAGACGTACTCCTCCACGTAGTCGGGCAGATGGAGGACAGCGTCCGCCGCCACCGCAGGCACCTCGCCGTACAGCTCGATCTTCACGGACAGTTGGTCCCAGTAGTTGAGGCCCTCGAAGGTCTGGTTCACATGGAGGTTCTCTCCGGAATCGAACTGCAGGCGGGAGACGTGGGTGTAGACACCTCCGGTGAGTTGGTAGCCATTGGCCACTCCACCCACCGACTTGGCGAACAGCCAGGGTACAGTGGTCAGCAGGGGAAGAGCCAGACGCAGTTGGGCACCCAGCTCGGCGCTCAGCGGGTTGATGGTGGTGTAGGAACGTCCGTCAGAAGTCACCACGTAGGATTGCAGCTTGGCCTCCTCGTCCACGGACTGGTGGTTCAGCTCCCCGGTCAGAGTGCCCGTCACGCGGATGGGCAGATCGTTGGCCAGACACGACTTTCCATTGCCATAGAACCCGGCCTCGCAGACGCAGCAGTAGCCTTCGGCCTTATCGTGGCACTGGGCCCGCTCGTGGCACTGGTGGGCATGCGCCTGGCAGCTCTGGGCCAAGGCGGGTGACTCGGTGCGGGTCTCGGCGTTGTCGGGGGTCCTCACATTCTGCTCGGGCTCAATCGGAGCCACGTCGAACAACCAGACTCCGGGCACGCCCAGGTTGGTGCTCTCGCTAAGGAAACGGGCCTAAAAATGAGGATTTTAAATAAATTAAAATAAGATTAATTACTTAATATATAAATTAACGTATAAAATTTATAAGAATAACTCAAAATACCTTATATGCAAGTCTTTAAAATAAATGTAGTAAATAGGTATTAAGCCGTAGAAATACTCTCATTTAGCTGCTGAAGTTTAGCATATTACTTAAACATAAAGATTTTCCCACTCACATTCTCTGATCCGGAACCATTCAAGCTGTAGAAGCGTCCATCTTCGGCAACGAAACCGGCCTGAGCACGGATGTCGGGAAGACCCAGACCAGCGGACTCGCCCTGCAGCCAGTTGAGACCGCCATCGGGATAGATGAACTGCACGAAGGTCTGCTGCTCGCCGGCGATCAGAGCCACCTGGAAGGTGTTCAGGCGGTCCGTCTTGGAGTCGAAGTAGCCCACATTGCGCCACGTGGCCACGATCACCTGGCGAGCCTCAAACTCTGGCTGGCTGCTGAAGGCGTAGCGCACCAAGGTGGAGGCCCGCTCAAGATTGTTCTGATCCTTGGTCTCGAACAGAGAGATCGAGGTGCCCTCATCGCTGTTCGAGGTGTCCACGTTGGAGTAGAAGCCCGCTATCGAGGGATACTCCAGTGGGAAGGGCTGGTTCAAATACTCGGCGAACTCCACATTAAAAGTGAGGATGCCGTTGGTGTTGATCTGGATAAGAAAAGAAGAAAAACAAAATTTAAATTACATATGTTTAGCTTTTTAAGAACAATTTCATAATTTCCTTTTTAACTATAATATAAGTAATCCAATATTTAAGTTCCTTTGCCAAATTAAAGTAAGAGATTTAAAAAACAAGCTAGAGCAAATTTCTTTCGGTGTGTGGGAATGAGGAAGTTACACTTGGGATCGTTTGAAGTGGAAATACTTGGCCTCCATATGGAACGGCATTTGATGCGCCCCGTGAAGTGCTAACGGGCCACTTAACTCCTAATGGGCATTCTCCTGGCGGAAACAAAACAACAACAAATCATTAACAAGGCGGCAAATGATCTGGCAAAGGGATATGGACATGCCCTCGAGATGTTTTCAGATGTAATCCGAGTCTAATTGAGTCCTCGGCCGACATCCGCCTAACGATCCGTCTAAAATTAGCTGCCAGTATGCAGTTTATCCAGCATCTCCAGCGATGCAACAGGCAATCTGAATAAACAACTCGGAATTGGAGCACAGGTGTGCGGGAAATTCTGTGGTTTTTTGTGGTTGCCGACAGGCCGCAGCATAAATCAGTGTCTTCTTTTAGACACCACAGGCACCACCGATTATCTCCGCTGGGGAAACGCTGCCTGTCTGGGAATCCCGGCAGCCAGGCAGGTGATTTGTACGGATTCCAAACTCCGCATGGATGGTCCACATGCCGCAATAGATGCCAAATTGAGGTTGGGTAAGCAAACATCAAATGCTTCACCCCTGATTGACCTCATTAACACATTTGAAATATTCCAGATTGGGCCTACTTTAATTTTTATATGAAATTAGTAGAGTGTGCATTGCATTTTTACGAAAAATCTATGACTGTGATAAGGAGAAATTCTTCTGATGGAGAAGACATGGCTAATATCGACTATGAACATTTTGTAATGATAACTCTATGCTTTAAAATAAAAAGTAGGTGTTAAGAATTATAAAGAAAAGCAAATAATATTAAAGTGTTTACCTAATTGCTGTAGAATTTTAAACTGCATGTTGGATATAAACAATCTTTGAATTAAATGACCTGGCTATAAAAATCCGAGCAAAAGTATTTAGCATACTTTTTTGTTATCATTGACCACATGGTTAGGATGTTGCATTGCAGCAACACAGTATAAATAAAAACAAGTAAATACTGATATCCATCTAATATCTTAATCCTTTACTAAAATAACTAGCTGAGCATTCAAGCATAAAGCAATTAAAAAAATGAGATCAAAAGTCTGAAATATAGGTTAATAAGTAGGTATATAAAATATTGTATCAATGTTCCACGGGTGGCCCCTTGAACAAATCTAGGCTGGGGTTATTCACACGCCATTGTGGATTTGTGGATTGGAATATGACAAATCTATTTATACACTTTCATAATGGTTTCGACACCAATTTGACCCAAGCGACAGGCAGCTCCTGTGATCTCTTCGACCATTCCGGACCAAAGGAATTTCAATGAAATTTATGGATTTCTATGGCCATAGTGCTCGTTTTTGTTTCGGCCCGTTCCGATTCTGTGCCGCGTGCTATTTCTCGACGTCAGACACATAAATTCAGTTAATTAACTAACAAAATGCAGAGCAGAAAAACATAGTTCAAAAATAGGCGACACTCGAAGAAGACTCTCCTCCACGCGGAGAACTCATAACTTTGGCTGCCAAGTGCCACTATGAAACCACTCAGAACTCAGACACTCTGTGCTGGTGCTGTGCGGGCACTCGGATGCTTAGGAGGAACTCTGGCATCTGGCAACTGGCCAAGGCGGCAAAGCGACATCAACGGTCTTGGACCACCCTCAAGTGGCTGCGGATTGTACATAAGTACTTAAGAGACACCCACGCGCGAGTGGGGTGTTGGGAAATCGATGTGCGACCTGTCATGTTTTGCCGAAAATTAATGTCGCCTATAAATACGCAGACTATAGTAATAGTCACAGAAACTATTGAAAAGCATTATATTTGCATAATGATTGCCGCTTATCGGTGATCTAAAGACTCGAGCTTATCACCTCGTCGTCACCCTGCTCGCTGCAAAAATTCATTCAGTGCACAATCTTGGGGATACTTTGTAGCTGAACTCGGGATTTATTGAACTGAGGGGGTATTACTCACATATAGCTGCTCGTACTGCTCCCCGTAGAAGTGAATGGGCTGCTCCAGCTGCAGCAGGATCGACTCGCTGTCGCCCTTGGGCAGGTACTGGATGCTGTCCGGAGATCCCTCCTCGAATTCGTACAGCTCCGAGGATCGCAAGCTATCCAGATAGTGCTCGAACTGACCGCTGACCAGGATCACCGAGCTGATCAGCAGGCAGGCGAGGAATTTACTGCCGAAGCTCGGCATTGTGGCGGGTTTGTAACTGGTTATTGCAGGTTATACTAGGTATATGTGTTTACTTCTTTGACTTTGACACACGCGAGGATTTCACAATTTCGCCAAAGGCATTTTCACACTAGACACAGAACCGAATTCCTAGAACACTTTTGCTTTCGCCTCAAGTTTGATCCAAAAATATGGGCGGTTTATAAATAAAATGCGGCACTATCTATGCGACACGAATATATCTGTATAGAGGTGTCTGCCGCGTGTATAGTTTGACAGATTTTTGGAACTGTCGCTCCAAGTGGCGGCCCAGCTCCTCTGCTTTCTGCTTGCCTGCTTTTATGCTTTTCTGCTTTGCTTCCTGAGCACGCGAGCAAAACCGAACGAACGAACCGCACGCCTTGCCAACAGATTCTCGACTGATTGGCCGTCGTCTCCGCAGCGGATTCTCCTCGGCTCGCTGCTCATCCGTCCGTTACATCCCAGTATCTGAGTATCTGTGTGCGCCGCCGCCTTGAGTGTGTGTGGGTGAAAGCGAGAGTTGGTTGCTCTGGAGGCCCCAGATACATCTACACACATGCCGAACAGCATCCACAAACTGCAATCAGGGCCAGATGCGGTTCGATTATGACAGTTCCTTGTTGATGTTTACCATCAACATCTCAGCTCGTGGAGGGAGCACCTAATTATAGCCAAATAAAATAATCAGTTAATATGGGAATAATGTTTTTCGTACACATGGAAAAGAACTATCTACCAAACTTGGCGAATATCTTAAATTTTAATTACAAAAACGATAGAACAATAAAACTTAAGAACACAGAGATCAAGAAAACTTGGACTTATTGTTGTGACCATTTAAATTTTTGAATTAATTCTCAGACAAACGGACTTTTAGTTTAAATGAGCTCAGGTGCGGATGATGTTTCATAAAATCGCTACGAAGACAATTTTATGGTATAACAATTTTAATAATCTCTTCTAATATTTTTAAGCTCAATTCAAAAGTCTCTACAAATTTCTAGTGATTTAAATAAAACACTTTTGACAGTCTTAAGTAGACAGAAATCTTTCGGTCTTCATAAACATTTAAATTAAGATTCCAAAAAAGATGGCTATAAACATATGGCAATCTTAGTTGTCTAAACCCATTCTCCGGAGGGATTTGTAGGCCGGGCTTCCGAGCGGCACGGATGCGGCTAGTTAGTTGCGGGCGTTCCAATTCCAGGGAACTGAACTTCAGGCGGGCACGTGCCGCTCGATTGCTCTTGCCCCCCAAATTCTAAATTCCCCGTTGCATGCCACCGTGAAGCGCCGCCAAGTCCACGAGGAGCGGATACCGTCCACACAGACACATTCGAGTCCACACGCACATCCACACCCATTCCTCAACTCGTGTCCCCACTCCAGACCAGTGGTGCTGAATTGGCCTTCTTCTGAATTTATTAAAGTAATATTTAGTGGTATCAGCCGGAACTTAAAATCATAAATTAGGGACGGTATGAGAAAAAGTAAAATTCAGATTTCTGTTGTCTGTTTTGTGATTATAACTTATCGAGTTTATAATCGGTTTTGACTCAGATTCATTTAAATTATTGCTGTTTAAATTGAAATAATACTGAATTTCAAGTTAAAGAAAAAACAAAAATAAAATTTTTAAAAATTTTGCAAGTTTTCAAAAGCTTATGTTAGCTTAATTATTATGTCTACAAAATTAAAAAAAAATGTCCGCCACTAAATGAAAAAGATTTACTCGGCTGCTACATACGATTGTAAAAAAATAATTCTTACCAAAATCTGCTCGTTTTTAAGTAAGTTATGAACTTAAAAGTAACAGGAAAAATTCAATATTTTTAGCGGTTTTTTTTTTAATTTTTGTTTTAATAAAATGAGAAAAAAATCCAAGGTTTTCTGAACAAAACTTCTCGAATTGACAACCGATTTTCAATCAGATTGCTTTTTCGAGTTTGTAATTAAGACTTTAATAATTCTGCGTTTAAAATTTAAGAAAAAACAAAAATAAAATTTTTCATAAAATTTTGCAATTTTTATGACCTAACCCCTTACAAAATTTTCAAAAAAATGGAAAAAAAATTTCTATTCTTAAATGAAAAAGTTTAAATGACATTTTACTTGGCTGCAACATACGATTGTAAAAAAATAACTCTTTCGAGAATCTGTCTTTTTTTGAGTAAGTTATAACTTAAAAATAACAGGAAAAAATGCATTTTTTTAGTGGTTTTTTTTTAGTTTTTGTTCTTATAAAATGAGAAAAAATCCCACAACTTATCGAAATGACAACCGATTTTCAATCGGATTGCTTTTCCGAGTTTATAATTAAGACTTTAATAATTCTGCATTTAAAGTTAAAAAAAAATAAACTGTTTCATAAAATTTTGTACATTTTGTGTTGTAGAACACAAAAGTTGTTGTGCTGTTTGACTAACTTTATAAATGTGAGTGAGTCCATTTTTAAGTGAACTTTGAACTTAAAAGTAGCTGAAAAGTACCTCATTTTAGGATTAATTTAACCCCAACACAGGTCGAAGGCATCACTGGCTCCACACCACTCCCTTTCTTCGGCGGGGTGTGTGCGAGTCAAAAATAAACAAATGGTTACTTCTGAGGCAGCGACGCAACGTCTGCGCCCTGACTGATGACGATCGGGTGCTGGCGAGGAGGTGGAGCTGCAACCGAAGATGCAACTGGAGCCGTGGAGGGAGGCAGTTGGACTATTTATGATGTATTTCTCGGTTAATTAGTTGCAGCTGAACGCAGCGGAATGGGTGTGGGAATGAGAATGGGATTGGGATCGGGAATGCTTCCGCATGCATTTGCTAGACATCATCCCAATCGTCTTCAGCCGACCAGAAGAAAGTGCGTGGCCTAGGGCCCTGGGGTATTTTTGCTATATTTGGATATTGCGCCGCTTGATCGGTGATGGATGCCTGCGCCTTTTCATCATTTATCTTCGAGTGCAGCGGGCTAATGGAGCTGCATTGGGTTCCAGGAACTGGAGCGGAACGATGACGACGACGATGGTCATGATGACGCTGCACCCGGGTACGCAGTTTGGGTAATTTCGGGAGAAATAATTAAAAATATAAATTAAGCCTCAAATTAAAAGCCATCAAACGTTACGCGAAATTACGCTTTCACAGCGACTGTTCAGTTATAAAAGCCGCTGACTTTAGCACTGAATTACCCCTGTAGATTCGAAAAATGTACTCTAGGCTATTAAAAGCGTTCGTGATGCTCCTCTTGACCGTTTGGGTCATGGGCAGAACCACTTCTTCCGATTTAAACGAGGACTGCGAACTGAATGCTGTGGACACAATGGTAAGTCCACCAACCAAACTGTTATCTTCCTCTAGAAGTAGTTTCTTTACTAAAACAAAGTCTCAGCTTGGTTTTAAATAATAAATGTAGAGAAATTTCCTCGGAATTCTATCAGATTTTTAATTGCAGCATGATTTTTGCTGCGAGCTACATGACGAGAGTCCGCAGTTCAATGACTGCCAGGTGGAGTGGCACGAGAAGATTCACTACGAGACTGATGAAGAGGAACAGGCCTACATGTTTGTGAGTTTAGTTAGAAAACATAAATAACTCCACTAACTCCACAATCAGTGCACAGCAGAATGCAGTTTCAACAACACAGAGTTCCTGGGCAGGGATCGTCGTTCGCTGAATCTTCATCAGGTGAAAGAGCACTTGGAAAGCGACCTGATTAACGACGCTGATGTGGCCCTCCTCTATGACACCTATGTCAAGTGTGACAAGCATGGTGCGTTCAAATTCCAGGAGATACTTAAAAAACTAACCTTCAGCTGAATCCCCTTCTTAGCTCTCTCCCTTTTGCCTCACAAGGGAGTCAAGCAGTTGGCCAGACGCCTCTCACTCCACGGCTGTCATCCGTATCCCGGCTTGGTCCTCGAGTGCGTGGCCAACGAGATGATCCTGCACTGTCCCGCCAAGCGATTCCATAAAACCGCCCAGTGCGAGGAAACACGCAATCATCTGAGGCAATGTATGCAGTACCTAAAGTACAAGTCCTAGAATTGGATTAAATACATAGCACTTGCAGCTTACACGTTTATTGTCCTTTGCTATAACTTAACTATGACTAAAGGTGGGATGCTCGGCTAGCTGGCTATCTTGACCAGATCGCCATCTACTTGCAGGGAGTCGGCGAGCTTGAGTTGCTTGTCGAAGCGTTTCTGGAACTTCTTGGCCTGCTTTTCGTTTAGTTCCTCTGCCGAGAGGTGCTTGGTGTACTTCTTGAGCAGCTTCTTGCGTAGTTTTTCCAGGAAAATGCCATCCGCCTGCTTGGTAACGATCTTAGTTAGCTGGGCGAGCCAATCAAAGTCGCTTGAGATGCCGTTGGTGCTCACCTCGGGAGCTGCTTCATCGGTAGCCTCCAGTTTGGCCTTCTTCTTGGGCGGCGCCTCCTCGGCCTCCTTCTTCTGCTGCTGTGCTGCCTCCTTTTCTGCCTTGATCCTGGCCAGCTCCGCCTGCTTAGCCTCCTTCATCTTGTTGAGCTCCTTTTCGAGGATATCCCACACCTGGGCGGCCTGCTGGCGGGGAATCCGCATGCAGTTGCCCACGAAGTTCTCGAACTTGGCCTTCTTGCGCGGCACATTGTCCACGCTCTGGAGTTTCTGGAAGGAGGAGCGCACCGCGGGCGTCAGGTTGTATTCGCTGCTGTCGAGGATCGCGCGGATGATGTCCATCCAGCTCTCCTGCTTCTGGGCGTTCTTGTTGCGCGGCTCCTTGCTGGTGAAACCTGTGCTCTGGCTGGCGTACTTCTGGGCCTCCGAAATGCACTTGGTGTGCGCCACGTACTCCTCGCCGTAGAAGTCCTTCAGGCAGTCCATGCACGACACGTTCTTATCGTTGCCGCGACAGCGCATCTGGTAGTGCTTCTCCACCGCCGGCTTCTTCACCGACTCGCCGCAGATGTTGCACGTGAAGAAGACCATGTTTGCGTTGATGTTTCTTTGCTGGGTTTTTGAGAATCCTTGAAATTTCAGCAAAGTTCTGTTGAATTTACCGCCGGTGGAGGCCAAACAAAACGCACGTGGGTATTTGTGTGACCAAATTTGAGCAGGGCAGAAATACCGCCAATTAAGTGTTGGTCAGCAGTGATTTCAGGGATGCAAATATAAATGACTTGAAATTGAAATTTGTAAATTATAAATAGATTATTTTGATCAACTTTACTGCTTTTTCTTTTAACGATTTAAACTAAAATTTTTAATAGTTTTTATCAAACACTCTTTCACCATTTTTATCGCATCATAAAAATACGTTTTTAAGCTTTATCATTTACAATGTTTTTTTCAATATAAGCGTAGTTCAAGATCAAAATGTTTAAATTTTTAATTATTTAAATAGATTTTCCACATTGCGCTATCAAAAGACACACCCCAATGTATCGCTTACCCATGTGTCATCCCTAATGCAGCAACAGCTGTTCATCGCCACACGTTGCCGGCGCTGACGAAATCCGCGAACTAGTTTTGTGAAATCCCCGTCTTTAATTGTAGTTATTAGAAGTTAATCGACCCGGGATTTCCACAGCCGACGTTATACGAATGTATATAGTGAAATTGCCGTGGTCGCCACTGCACAGAACACTGCGAACACTCAAGATGAGCAACTCGGTGGCGGCAATGGCAACAATTGCCTCCGCCACGGATCCTCTGATTGGACCCCGCTACGAGCGTGAGCCGAATGTGCTGAGGAAGAAGCTGGCTTCCGTGGTGCCGGGAACCGTGAATCTGCAGGTCTTGGGCTCGGGAGCCAATGGAGCACCAGCCTCTGTTTACCTGTTCACTGATCAGGCGCGTTACCTTTTCAACTGCGGCGAGGGAACGCAGCGATTGGCACACGAGCACAAAACACGACTCTCTCGCTTGGAGCAGATATTTTTAACCCGAAACACATGGGCATCTTGCGGAGGATTACCCGGTCTGACCTTGACCATTCAGGATGCCGGAGTGCGCGAATTGGGACTCCACGGACCACCGCATCTCAGCTCTATGCTGCAGTCAATGCGACGCTTTGTTGTGCTAAAGAATCTCCAGGTGCAGACGATCGACTGCTCAGAGGGCGCTTGCTTCGAAGATTCCATCCTCAAGGTGGACTCCCTTCCTCTGTTTAGCTCAGAAGACAGCGAAAAGAGTGTGATCAACTACGTCTGCCAGCTGAAACCGCGCGCTGGCGCTCTGAACCTGGTCAAATGTGTGGAGCAGGGTGTTCCTCCGGGACCTCTTCTTGGGCAGCTCAAAAATGGCCAGGATATCACGCTGCCCGATGGAAAAGTTGTACGTTCTGCTGATGTAACCGAGGCCAGCGAAACGGCTCTTTCATTCGTTTTCCTGGATTGTCCTTCAGAGGAGTATCTACCGGGACTTCTGGCACAATCCAAGCGGCTCAAGAAGTTGGGTGAAGAGAAGCTAACGGAAGTGGCCCTGGTGGTGCACTTCACGCCTCATCACGTGGCCTCCCGGCAGGACTACAAGAATTTCCTGGCAGAAAACTTCTCTCCAGGCACTCAGCACATCCAATTGAGTTCCCCGCTGAATCAGTTCTCTGGCTATGCAGCTGCCCATCGCATCCAGCACCAACTGCACCAGCTGGCCCCGCAGGTTTTCCCACTCCTAGGCGAGCAAACTCCCTGCCAGAGTCAAAGCCTTAGCCTTAATTTGAAGAAAACCAAGCTGGAAGAGACCGATGCTGACGAGAAAGCGGAGGCAAAAGCTAGTGATGAAGGAGAACAGGGCGTGGTATCCATGACCAACTTTCACCTACGGCCTAGAAAGGGTTAGTACTGTTGTTTGTAATCATCTAGAATCAATTAAATAAATATTTACCTCCCAAAGGTCTGGATCGTACTCTGGAGTCCAAGCTCACGCCGGAGGAGTATGTCAAGGAGACCCATGTCGTGCCTGGCTTCACAGAACTGTTGGCCAAATACAAAGAAGACTATAGTTTTCCTGTAAACTCTGCTGACAGCTACCCAAAGATAATTTTCCTGGGCACAGGCTCCTGCATTCCCAACAAGACACGCAACGTCAGCTCCATTCTGCTCAAGACTGCGGTGGATGCTTACGTTTTGCTGGATTGCGGAGAGGGCACCTACGGCCAGATTGTGCGGCTTTATGGAAGCGAAAAAGGGCAGCAGGTTCTCCGGCAACTGCAGGCGGTGTATGTGTCCCATTTGCATGCGGATCACCACATCGGACTGATCGGTCTGCTCCGGGAGAGGCGAAAACTGGAACCAAAGGCTGATCCTCTTATTCTGCTGGCACCTCGCCAAATTGAGCCTTGGCTGGAGTTTTACAATCGACAGATCGAAACAATCAGTGACGCCTATACTCTAGTGGCCAATGCGGAACTGCTGGCTAACCCCTTGACCGGAGAAAGAGTTGAACCCATGGGTATTGAGTCCATATCCACCTGTCTGGTGAGGCACTGTCCCAACTCCTTTGGAATAAGTCTTACTTTGGAAGCGAAGCACGAGAATAAACCCGTGAAGATTACCTACAGCGGCGACACCATGCCTTGCCAGGATCTGATCGACTTAGGACGTGATTCGACAGTACTCATTCACGAGGCCACCATGGAGGACGACCTGGAGGAGGAGGCACGATTGAAAACACACAGCACTGTATCGCAGGCTATTCAGCAGGGTCGCAACATGGGAGCTCGCCACACGATTCTCACACACTTCTCACAGCGTTATGCCAAATGCCCTCGGTTACCCAGTGACGAGGATATGCAGCGAGTGGCAATAGCCTTCGACAACATGGAAGTGAGCCTTGAGGACTTGCAGCACTACCACAAACTTTACCCAGCCCTGCTGGCCATGTATGCCGAATATACGGAGGAACTGGAGCAGCGGGCGGTTAAACGGGAGCTTAAACAGGAGCGAAAACGCAAATTGGCACAAACGTGATGACCAGTTGGTTGATCGAAGGAGCAGGATAATTTATTCAAGTAAATATTGTTAAACTAATATTAGGAAAGGATATTTGTTTATGTAAAGTTGAAAGGTTGTGCTCTGGAACCATGGAAATGTACCCAAAAGCAAAAGCCAGAATATATAGATTTTATATATTAAATTAAATACAATGCAAACGTTGCATTTATGCCATATTTAATACGAAAATCTTTGTTTTTTAGTTTCTTCTTTATTTACTAAATACGCTTGCAACAGTGTTTGTGTAATAAACGCTTTTTGTAATGAATATAAAATGGTTTCTGTTGGTTCGGACTCGACAATACCATTATAAATAATAATAATAATGATCAATATTAATTATTCACTTGGCCGAATCAACAAAGGGCACTTGGATCTTAGCACTTTTTTTGTATGTTTTTTATTTAATTTTTAGTCATTCAAATTTCAACTTTAAGGCACTTTAGTTCAACGGTTTCCACTTGCTTCTTCATTTTTTTTTGTATTTGATTTTGGTTTTTGGAAATTAGCTGTGACTAGTTAAAATTAGTAGGTAAACGACAAAGTATATATATGTATGATCTTAATTAAGTTTCTTCGATATTTGGTGTGTGTGTGTGTTGTGTGTGTGGGTGAATGGGGTGTCGGAGTGGGGGAAGGTGGAGGGGACAACTTCTGGTTAATATTTGCATCTCATAAATAAACGTAATTCCAACATTGATATAATTAATGCTCTGTTTAAAAATAAATAAATAGCTTTAAATTACGGCAAACGAAAGCAGCAGAATTAGCGGGATAAGAATTATTCAACAACAACATAAAATAATCCAGTAAAACCAAGTCAGAATTAAACATAGAACTGCCTTCGCCCCGGCCACGCTGATTCCTCCTCATATTAGACTACAAATTCATTAAGATTAGAGACGAACGCCGACCCGGGGGCAGGATCATCCGATCTCCTCTAGGCCCGTTCCACGTAGTTGCCGGGGAATGTGCCGAAGCAGCCGGTCCTCTGCGAGGTGCCCACGAACCATCCGTCGTCGCACTTCTCCAGCACATGGACCACATCCCCCTCGAGCAGTTCCAGTTCGTCGGAGTTCTGGGGTCGGTACTTGTACAAAGCGCGATACCTAAAATGGAGCCCCGAATTAATCATACATTTCCAACTGAAAGAGGTCACCCTTGTTGGGATTAACCATTTAAAGGACTCACGCTAACGGCTCCGAGCTGGTGTCCACGTGGAGGGCGTCCGTCTTATGAAGCGTCCGCGTTTCCTTGAGGATTCCATTTGGTGGCTGGACTCCATTTTGCGTAAGCGTGTTGAACTCATTGTTGATGTTTGTGCGCAGCACATCGAGATTGGGCCGCAGGTTCGTGGTGCTCTGGGTGGTGATCACGGTCGTTGTCCTGGCTGCAATATCCTCAGCACCAATATCAGTGAGTACCTATTGATATAGAAAGTATTAGCTATCTAACGTACTTTGTTAATAAATTTCAGGACCCACCTCCACATAGGAGCACGGGAAGATGCCCTTCCTGTTGGCAATCTTGCCCTCGAACCAGTTTCCATCTACTCGGCGCGTCAACGTGACCAACTCCCCTTTGTTCAGTGAGAGCTCGATGCCCGACTGGGCCTGGAAGTTGTATTTGGCACGGGCCTGACCCTCTGATGGCCTCTTGGATGGAGTTCGGGCCCCATCTCGACTGACAATCTGGAATTGGTTAAATAGTTGCATTAATAACAGACTTCAGGATGGAACAAACTAAAGGATCGGGGTCAAATCCAAGTGTTCCTCCCACTTACCTCAACATAACTGGATGGGAGCAGACCAATCATGGCATTGTGCTCGCCCTCGTACCAGTTGGCATCGATTTGCCGCCTGATGTAGATGGTGTCGCCCTTGCGGAAGGAAAGCTCCCTGGAAAGATTGTTGGCTAGAGATCATCTTTTTGAAGGAAACAACTAAACGGGCTACGTACTTGGAGCTCTGTCCCTGGAAGTTGAAGAGGGCACGGGCCACCGTCTTGGGACCCACCAGCGACTTGAGGGTCACGTCCGTGGGGAAGTCATCGTAGCGGTTGAGGGCAATGGGCGACTTCTGCGACGGCGTGAAGTTGTCCGTGTGGCGGCGCGAGTTCATGTCCTGCAGCTCCTGTAGATACTTGCGACGACGCTCCTCGTGGTAGAGCTTCTGCATATGCTCCGCTTGGCGAATGGCTAGTTCCTCCTCCGGCACGTTCTGGCGCTGCTCATGCCTGATCGGGGTCTTGAAGTGGATGTTCACGTCTGTGGCATAGTAACGATTGGGAGACTCTGTTCAGATGAGAGGCACAAAAAGCGGCAAGATGGGGTTCAGGCTCAAGCATAAGCGATGTGGCTTCGGCTATGTTGGTTCTTCTAGTCTTCTTTGGATCTATGGTAACCCACTATGAATGTACTTGCAATTACTCATGATATTTTATTGAGATATGTTTATCAACCCATCTTATGTAAGAACCATTTAAACCCATTGAAATCTAATCTGTTGTAAACTCACTAACTGATCACTCATTATATATGTTATTTTTTAAATGTATGACATTTGGGTTATGTAATCCCACTTTAATCTAGATCCAAATCATTTGTCTCTGCGACTATTTATAACATTGTCTTTAAAGATCTCAAGGAGAGTCAAGTGAGATGTATATTTACCAACCCATCTTATGTAATCTGTTAGTCAACAACCCCACCATTTGAATAAAGAACCCATTTTGCCTGAGTGTACCCGATGTTTACCCTAAAAATAGCAAACTGAGTCGTAAGACGATCTAACCGCAAATCGTCGTTACTGCTGCCGCTGCTTCTGTTACGAAACACTGGCTTATCTGGGAGTCGGGTGCGGCGTACATGTTCATATCTGTCTGCCAATTGGTAGGCAAATAAACAGCTAGAGCCACCACATAACCACATAAGCCCCCACCCACCTGATACCCACCCAGTAACGAGTAATAAGCGGCATTCCGCAATCTCAAATTGAATTAAGCAGCTCTCTCAGACGGAGAATTAGCTGCAATTGAAGTTAATGCTCGTCGTTAGCTGAACAATCTGGTAATTGGGGTCCAAAGGGAACCAGCAACAACTCCCAGCTATTTGGAGCGCTTTACTAAGCGATAAGGCATTTTCTTATTTGCGTGCGAATCTCTCGGAATTGTTATGAGTAATTTAGCTTTCAAGTGCCCCGATGCGTTCTCAGTTCAATTGATGCTATGATGGAACTGCGCAGCGGTTGGCCAACTGATAAAGATGGAACTCAAGTCAACATCCATTGACCCGATTTGGGAAATTTTCAAGGGGAAAAGTTGGAAGTGGAAGTGGTGTGGCAGCTGCACAAATATTTTTGTACGGCAAATACCCCATGAGCCGCAAAGCTTTGTCTTCGGACAACAACAATTAACCAGCGTTTTGTACGTGCTGTTTACGCCAAGTGAAGAAATGGAAAGAAATGGAAAGAGAGGTTTAATTGACACTCGGGGGATTTTCACTTTCACTGATTCGCTGCGGCATATTTTTTGCGCCAGCGTTTGAAAGTGCCTTGCACAGAGAAAAATCGTAGTGTTATCACTTTGATAGTGTTATCTTCTTTTATGCAAAGTTTTGACTTTATTTTTTATTATCAAAGTAATTCTTACTAAAGCTTTTTATAAGACTACCCTATCATAATTAAAAAATAACACCTTTGTCCGTGATAATTTAGGGAAATCGAAGGTTTAAAAAAACTAGAGGACTTTATTTTTGAAAACCTACTTAGCTAAATTCGCAGAAAGGGGTTTTTTTAAACTTTGACTATTTTTTTTTATTAAAATTTAAAACAGTGGCGGCTTTCATAGTATTTTAATAAGTAACTCTGATCTTAGTTGCTCAATTAGGGCCAAATTTGCCTATAGTTTTTCCCCTGTATGGAAAGCGTTTACGATTTCTATATTTTTTTTAAGACACACATATAAACACAAGCGCTTTTCAAGGCTTTTTATAGCTTTTCACGCTCAATTAACTTTTTAAATGGTTTTTTGTTTACTGTTTCCTTCAGTAAGCACTCATTAGTCACAACAATCAATCAGAATCAGAACCGAAGGTTGAGGCAATTGTCTGATAAAGCTGAGGAGAATCGGTGAAGAATCACGCTTCACTTGAGCCGGAGAAAGAGACAGAGACAGGGCGAGGGGGCAGAGAAAGAGAGGGACTGACTGTTTAACCGACTTTACCGTAGCACGCGTAGCGCAAATCGAAACTGAATGAAGCCCCAAGGCAGCTAAGCAATATAGGGAGAATGAGATGGAGAAAGAGGGGGCTGACTGAGAGAGTGAATAACAGAAGAGCAGAGGGAGGGGGAAGACCAGAAGACGAAGCTTCGCGCCGACGTCAAAGACTTTTCGACTCTCCGCTCTGCCGGGTGAGTAATTTCCAGAGATAGCAACATACGTATTCGTATTACTACAAGTTCCGTTTTCTTTCGGCGCCGCCTCACGTTTAATTGTTGTTGTTGTTGTTGTTGGTGGTGCAGTGGGGTGTGTGAATTGCTTGATGGGTGGCACAGTGGGTTAAAGCGGTCAAAACTTTGTGAACATATCACTACCTTAAAAAATAAAATGATCATATTTGAATTCTGTACACTTTTTGATAGCAAAGCGAATTAAAACCTTACAAAAATAACTATACTTTTATGTTAACTAGTGAACATTATATCCATTTTAATCTGTACAATTTTGGTACTCCCATGATTATGATGTGGCGAAGTTAAAGACCAAACAAATGCAAAATGTAAATATAAAAGTTCTAGTAATATTTTCATCTTAACTTAAAAAATTAATGTCTTAACATTATGAGGAAAATCCCATAAGCATTTTAAAAATCTTTACAACCCGACAAATTTACTGTGGCTACCTCATCTTGATCAGAGTAATGAAAAGCTTTTCCTCGCACCTACTCATACAGAACTCAAGCTTTTATCAAAGAAACGTGAGGAGCGTGGCAAAAACTAAAAGTTGGTCCAGCTTTATCTCTCTCTCTTTTTTAGCCACCTCTCTTCTGCAATCTCAGGAGGGCCAGGTGATAACGAGTTTTAACTTTTTTGCAAAAGAAAAACCGTGAGAAAGTGCAAAACAGGAAGGTCGCTTAGTCAAATGAGAAAGTGCACAGCGAGTGGGTCGCTGGGAGTTGGGTGCTGGGTGCTGGAAGGGGGGTTCAATCGATTGCCCTGGCTTTCTTCATCTCACTGGGGGTCTATCGTCCCGCTCACTAACATCTGTGGTTAACTGTTCAACATATTGTACTATTGTCTTAATAGTGCACTCTAAAGTATATTTAAAAAGCTATTGCTTTTATTCATCTACACAGAAAGAAATCTTTTCATATTTTGTTGTGATCGATTCACCATTTTTTTTGTTAGTATGATTTTTTTCTCTAAGTTAAAAGATTAAACTTAGGTTTCACATTTTTCAATTGTTTAGAAACATTAAGGTACTAATGAAAAACAAGATATTTATGTAGTGTACCTAATAAGGCGTTAAATGATTTGAAGTATTTGGATATAATTAAAAAATTACCCTATGAAGCATACACTTATCTCTTTTATGTTAAATACTATACTAACTGCTTGGCCATTGATGCTGCTGCTTTTGATATCTTTGATGTTGCTACTGCTGTTGCAAGAGCTGCTGCTGCTGATGTTGCTGCTGTTGCAGTTGCTGCTGCTGCTGCCAGAGAAGCAGCGGGATGGAAGCTCCAATGGCCTGTTGGTTGGCCAGGTAGGCCTGCCTCTGATTGGGCTGCGGTGTGTGGGGCAGTCCCACCACGTGGTAGCCACCTTGGTAGTTGGATGGAGAGGGTGGCCTCAGTGGTGCGGGTCTCGTGTAATCGTAGCCCCGACGATGTAACCACAGGAGTTTGCCACAGTTGGCTATGTCGCAACCATTGTTATTGCCGTTGTCCAGGACCTGGCTATCACCTCCTCCACTGCTCTGTGGCCGCTGCCAGGGATTGTCATTAATCTCCGTGCTGCGCCACGAGCTTTGGGATTTCGGAAATCGGCTGTCATCCACATCCAAGTCATTGCAGCTGCGATGCAACTTCTGGCGCCAGTGGACCGCCTTGCTCTTGGAATAACTGGAGGATTGGCTGCGATGCGGAGCCAGCGTTTGGTGGATCATATTTTACATAAGAACAGGGCTTTTAACTGGGAATTTTCCGAGCGGGGTTTTCCGCAAGCCAAAAGACACACGTTTTTTTGGCACGGAAAAGTGAAACTGACTAACGGCCGCGACAGGTATATAATATTCCCGAGCCCAGCAGTTCAGTTTGTTTTGTTGACGGCATCGTCTTGGCCATGGCAACGCGATTAAACTACTGCAGGCCGGCAAGGTGAGCCACCCCACCACGAGCACTGCGAACAACAGCAGGAACAACAGTAGCAGCAGTGCCAGTGCCACCACCACCACCACCCAAAAGCAGGTAGACAGTTGGACAGGTGGGTGGTGGTTCCAGGTTGGCCAGGTGAGCTAAGCAGGTCAGGCCCGTCCGCGTGGCCGGCATTCTCATTGAAGGTATCGATTAATTTGGCCAACTAAGGCACACGGCGCGCCTTCAAAGCGAAATTGCACCAATTGCGGAAATTGTCCGCCGTTGCGGTAGTAAAAATGCTTTTAGCAAAGGTCAACGAATGACAGATGCTCAAAAGGTGACATAAAATGTCCTGCCAGTAGTTCTAGTTAATCAGCTATCAAATATTAATTCTCTTATAGAACGTGACCTTTTTATATAGAATTTTTTAATTGATATTGTATTAATTGGTTTTTTTTAAATCAACGGATGACAGCTTAAAAGACGACTTAAGAGGAGATAAATTGTCCTAGCACAAATTTATAAAATTAATTTTTTTGTTTCTAAGAGCATTTAAATTAAAATAATTATAAAATTGGTTTATAAACTAGTTCTGTAGTTGCTTATTTTTAGAATCTATATTTAATTCAGGTATCTAATCTAAGTAAATACTTTAAAATAAAACATAATTTAAAACCCTGAATCTAAAGCTTTCCCTTCTGTAATTTTAGTACAGCTTTTAAGCAGCGATTATTTTTGCAGAACTCTAAGCCAGGCCAACACCTGCATCATCGTCACTCACCTGATCCGTCGACGGTGTCATGGTTGTAGTGGAAATCGTAAATGGAGTGACCCTTGACTGGCGGCTGGGGGGGAATTGGGGGCGCGTTCGGGTCGAGATCTGCGCCAACGATTACAGATAAGAGACGAGTAAAGGGATAATTTCGAATAGGTAAAACCAATGGGTGGGGGAGTACCCAAAACAAAAGCAGCAGCTAGCTCTACGAGATCGGGCGACCAACGAAGCATAGTTAAGGGGGAGTATGGTGAAGAGTTGCCCTAGTTCCCACTGACCCACTGCAAAGCCCTCACTCACTGTTCCCTGAAAGTTGTTTAGTCACCTTTAAAAGTCACCATCGCTGTCTTCTTGAGGCGCTCCAGAGTTCCATTGTCCTTGGTACTCTTAGATCCGTTCTCTGCACCCTCGGGCACATATCGAGCCTTGGGCCGATGCTTGTTGGGATCAAACTTCTGGTTGGCGAATATGTCCCTCATGCAGCTGGTTAGCCGGGAGCTGAGTTGGTGGCTCTGCGACCTGGCCGGTCGTGGCGGTGATGTGGAACTGGCCCGCACCACTCGCTGCGGCTTCTTGGGCAGCAGCTCCTTGGGTTTCGAGGGCTGCGGGTGCTTGTGGGCCACCCAATCGGCACTCAGGTGGGGGGAGATGGAGTGCTGGACATCCCGCATGTCCGGATGCGAGGTGGATAAATAGCTCTGGGTCTGTGGCTCCGGTGATTCGTAACGCATCCTCAGCCGCTCGAAGCAGTGACTGTTGCTGCTAACGCTCCTCGTGGGACTCCCTCGTGGGATGGGTAACTCCCTTTTCAAAGCCGCTGTCTTGCTGATGATATCGATGTGGGGCATAAGCCTGTCCTGGGCGCTCCTTTGCCGCCTCCTTCCCCGTTCCGGTGATGGTGTGGCTCCGCGCGACTCAAACTTGTGGGTCAAGCGGGGAACCTCTTCTGCTGGTTCTCCTGTCTCCTTCGACAACACCGCCTCCGTAGCGGTGTCCGGGGCGTCTTTGGATCCCGCATTCACTTCGGGATCGCTGCGCGCCCTCCGCAGCGAGCTAAGCCCAAAAAAATCACGCCGCTCGTTGGATGGCTCCCGGGATGACTGTTCCCCGGATTGCTGGATGCTCTCGAAGTGCTGTCGCATCTTTCGCACCTCCCCGGTGTAGACCCTCTGCAAGTAGGAGCTGGAGCAGGCGGAGGCCTGCGACTGGGGTGACAAGCTCCTCGATCTGTAGTAGGAGTCGGAGTACAGCTCAAGACTGCCGTCTCCTTGATCCGGTGATCCGTTCCCAAAGCTGATAAGCTCGGTATCGTCGGGCGGACGGTCGGGTGGGCTGTGCAAGTGAAAATTTACCCGAGCTGCCGGACGCTCTCCGAAAACACCACTCAAATCGGTCAGAGAGTTACTCAGCTCCTGGTGGTGATGGAGTTGCCGGGCTCGTTGACGCTCCTGCATGTTCTGGTTGATCAGTCGCATTACCTCTGCCTCGTCCGGTGAGGAATCCTCGCGAGCGTGGTAAATGGTCTTGGGTGGCTCATCGAACTGGCGATCCTCGAAGTACTGTATCTTCTGGCTGATGTCCTCAGCGGGTTCACGGGGATCCAATTTTGGTTCCTCCTTGGGAGGTGGCTTGCTTTTGACCTCCTGATTTAAGGTGGGCTTGGGTCTGGGTGGAACATTTGGAGGTTTTGTGAGAGTCAATTCCGCATTCTTGGCTGCAATGGCTCCACGGGTTTCCCGGGCCACCACCACCGGCGACTGACTGCGAGTGGCACGTGGCAGTGTCTGATTAACCTGCTGATCGTCTTTCTTCCGTTGAACTGGCCCTAAAAGTTGATCCTTGGAAATAGTCGAGTTGCAGCGTACCTTCAACCCATTCGGTCTGGAGCCCTTCTCCACAGTGACCACATACTGCTCCTCCACCGCTGGAACCTGGCGGTTCCCCGAATATATCTCATTTAGCTGCTGGGTAATCTTCTTGATCTGGTCCTTGGAAAGAGTGCTCACTAGATCGTTGTCCAGGTGGCGCTCCATCTCGGGCTCAGCAGTTTCGATACGATGCTGCAGACTGCTGGCCAGGTCAGCCACCGTGTTGCGTCTCCAGTGGCGATGAACTGGCTCCGATTGCAGCTGCTGCTGCTGCCTGAGAATATTCAGCTGCTCGAAGTTGTCCCGCAGATCCTCCACGGACTTCTTCTTGGCAATCAGCGAATGCTCCGCCTCCTGTCGCCACTTGATGGAGTCCACGTCCTTGGAACGGAAGTGCAGATCCCTTTGCTTCTGATCATCTTGGAGCTTGCCCACCAAATAGTGCAGCTCCTTTTCAGCGCGTTCGTGGAGTCGCACTCGTCGCCACTCATCAAAGTCCAGGAGCTCAGCATCTTTCCTCAGGGATGGAAGCTGCTGGAGGAGGTGGCCCTCTCCAGCTGACCCACTCGCTCCAAAGTGCTGTAGAAGCGATTCAGCTCGGTGAAGCGCTCGCAGTTGTTGCGATACCTGCAGCTGGGACTGTGCCGCTCCAGGTGGGTCAAAGAGGTGGCGCTGTGGGCCAGCTCTCCGCACTGGTAGAGTCCGTTTGTGGGAGCTGGGGTAGCCTGCCTCCTGCGTTCATCGGCACTGCTCAGGCTGCTGGCCCGGGCCAGGGACTGCTCCTTGTCCTTGGAGCGTAGGCTGTCGATGCGACGGCGAGAGGGGGAGCGCACTTCCCTACTAATCTGAGGTACCCTTACCTCCCTCGTGGGTGAGAAGCGACGCTCCTGGCTTAGCTGAGGAGACTGCGGACGGGCAATGTCCGTCACTGTCACGGGTTTGGCCAGACGCTGCTGCTCCTTGCCCTCGTACTTCCACACGAGGTCCTCGATGCAGGGTTGCTGCACAGTTTGACTCGCAAAATCGCACACATCCTCCGGGCTGAACTTGTACTCCTGCGGCAACGACATGGCCTGCTTGGCATTGTACTCGTTCCAGAAGTTGGTCTTCTCGCGCACCGATTCGCTGTAGGAGTGGACAGTGACCGGTGGTGGCTTTGTGGTGGACTTCCCAGCCTGACGCTTTCGCGGCACATGACCCTCGCTCCGGCTGCTCTGCAGGGGAACCAGTGCCTTCGTGGACGATCCCCTGGACTTGCTTACATAGGTTTTGGGTGGTGCTATGGGCACGAACTCCTGACGCACCAGCGAGTCAATGGAGAAGGTGGAGTTGCTAAGCCTGCCGAGACTGTCATTGGAACCCGTCTTAGCCTGGCCTTTGCCTCCCTTAGACGAAGACTTCCGCAGCGAGCGAGTTCCACAGTCCAGAAGAGTCTGCGGTCGCACTTGGGGAAAGCACATGGTCTGCCTAGTGGTGGTGCTCACGGTGGTGTGACGCAGTCTGGGCAAGGACTTGCTGCGCGAAGTGGCATAGGAACGCACTGCCTCCCTCACTTCCTGGGGGGACTTCAAGGAGGGATCCCGTAGTATATTGGTACTAGCCTCAAAGTTGGTGCGATTAGCTGGCAGCGTGTTCTCCAGTCGCTTCTTCTCCTCGGCGAAGCTCCGTTCCTTGGAGATGCTCCGGCCAAAGGCCACAGGACTCCGGCTGGAGTGACGCAGGGCCAGGAGGCGAGCGGGACGCCTACTGGGACTACTAGATCTCAAGCGAGATTGCTGCTGCTGCTGCTGCTGTTGAACCCGGCGGGTGAGTCGAGTCTCCTTGGTGGCCGTCAGAGTTTGCAGGAGGGTGGCCACCGCTCCAGCTGATTTCGATCGGCAAATGGGTTCACGACGCGAACAACTCGAGGTGGCCACCTTCCTCAAAGTAATGGTGGACACGCCAGGAGCCGTTCCATTCGGTGGCTGGAAGCACTGCTCGTGTCTGGACTTCGAAGCGGAGCTCAGCACTCGCACAGTGCTCTTGGTGCAGCTGGACTTCCGGTGGGGTGGCCTTGGTGGGGGCTCATCCTGTTGGGACGATTGCTGCTGCTTCTTGCTCAATGGAATGAACGAGGGCAGAGTCTTCGACAGCTGCGAGAACATCTTCGCTGGCTTTCTTCTCCTTTCTCTTGGTCAAAGATTGAGGAGGCGGTGGTGGTGGTGGCGGCGGTGGTGGAGGCGGTGGGGTTGGTTGTTTTTTCAAGGGTTCTTCCTCTTCCTCTTCCAACTCCTTGGTGCTCACACGAATCTTTGTGAGCGTGGGAGTGATCTGTATGAATTCGAATTCCTCCACAATTTCTTGAGCAAGGAAATAAATCAGTTTCGAGATTAGGCAGCTTCTTCTGCTGATTTTGAGTGGTGCCTGTGCCATAAACGGTGGTGCTATTTTTTTGGTGGTGCCCACATCCTTGTGGGCGGTCAAAAACAACTTCAGGTGAGCAGTGAGAGTGGGTGGAGGAGGAGGGTTAAGAAACTAGGGCAACAGGTGGCTAAGAGTTTACAGTCTTACATAGTTTGGGTGTACGATAGATAGACCTTGGAACCAACACCGTTTTGCAAGATTAGTGAGTAGAGAGTAGCCCAGCGACTTACAACTATGTTAGGTATTAGACTATGGTTAAGGGTTAAATCAAATCCCAAAATATAAGGAGATGTATCACTCACCACGGGGCTTCTCGGGCGCTGGCTTGCGGAAGCCGAGCAGTGGAGGTTCTCCGCCTGCCTGAAGACTCTTGTAGGCCTGCCTCTGTTCCACGGGACTCAAGGGACTGCTCACGGGTAGCTCCTTCTTGCGGAAGACCAGGTTCGAGTCGCTGGTGTAGCCAGATTCCTTGGCCAGAGCTCTGTAGATGTAAAAAGAGATTAAAGTTAAAAGGTAAATAAAGTTATATTATGTTAATGCTTACCTGGACAAGTTACCCTCGGTATACAACGGCGATAGTTTCGATTGTTCTAGATTCTATCAATGGGAATGAGAAAAAAAATAAATTAACATCAATTAAGAAAGAAAAACACATCTATTAGTAGTTCTGGTGCCTTTTGCAATGATTCCTGCCTGGCTTTTTCATAATAAGTATCTGACGACAGACCGATGGATCTATCTGTCCAGGGAAACTTACTCCGATGCCGTCGAAATCATCGACGAACTCTATGATAATTCGCGGGATGCGTGTGTGCTCCCTAAGCCACTTTGCGAACGATATGGATCATGGATCAGGCAGTAAATGGTAGGCAAATAGGAAAGATACAACAGTAAGCAGATAGTTGGGAACGGTTTAGTTCACGTTTAGTTTGGATAACGGATAACGGTCTCGAGTAACTCAATCGGAAGGTAAATAAACTATGACTAAAGCTAGGATTATAAAGTAGAGATCATACCCCGTTAAAGATGTCCATCACTTCGTCCCACCACTAGAATTGTGAATAAAATAATTGCTGTGAGTTAGAATATTTGAGGCGATCTAAATGACTGAATTATGGATGGGTGGGTGGTGAATTATGACATTATCATGATTATCGTGGGGCAGTAAGCTTTTATAGATCGGTGCTGTGGATTAGGCCAGTGAGGTGATTTCATCTAGCGAATGCCACTGATTGCTTCGCATGGGTTAAAAGTGATGGTGGTGAAGTGGATTGCCCCAAAATGATGAGCACTTCGGTCACACTGATGAAACGTTTATGGTGAGTGTATGGTGAAGGTGAACGCCTCCTTACCTCCTTCTTTTCCTTTTCGGAAACAGACGAATGACCTGTCGTGTAGTTTTCGATGCGACCTGGCTGATTTTTATACGAATTCTGCGCTGATTTTATGGGATTTGGCATAGTACCATACAACCTGCAAATAGAAGATATAGAGTCAGTCAAAGGTTCTTAATTGTTTATAATTTAAGGTAACTCACTTCTCGTCCTGGTTGAGGTTGCGCACATTGACAGCCGAGGACACGGACTGCACGCGGTGCGGATTCTGGGTGCGGTACCTCACAGTGGAGTAGTCGGAGTCGTAGTTGGGTTCGGGCTCGGAGACGTAGCCGTTGCTCTTGTACGACGGACGGGCTGATTGGATATAGAATATTTGATTAGTTGGGGTAAACTCTCAGGTAGCAGAAAGCAGTTTTTTCAAGCTCTACTAATCATAGTCATTACTTTGTCTTGGTGGTGTTCTGGCGGACATGATGTTAGCGTTGTTTTTTGTGGTTTAGCGGTGGGTGAGTAGGGCCTTAGATTAGGTTAGTCGTGAAATTTAGTACAAGCTTCCGATTTGTCAATGGACTGGACACGGCAACATGAGAGAAATCATATGTAGGTAAACCAAATAATACAGCATGCATGTAAATAAAAGATAAAACCCAAAATACAATGAGGCTCTCTATTTTTTAGAGGGTTTACAGGATCTCTGTCTATATTTGTACAGGCAAAAAAGCGGGTAACTAAAAGGGGGAGAGGCTACTAGGGGATAGTATAGATTATAGATCAAAGAATCACCTCTAGGACACTTGTAGCGAATCACGAAATCATCTTGAGGCGAAAGCGAATGGGAGAATGAGAAACGAGAGTATTTGAAGAGGTTCCGAAATAAGTCAAGGATCAGACTGAAGCATTAGAGGGATCGGGGGAATGGACACAAGAATGAGCTTGGATGGGGAATGGGAATTGTGTGCACTGGACAGGGAGTTTGTAATGCTTCAGACCGAGGGGAAAAGTGAGAGAGACATTTACCGCCGTTTTTCTGCTTGTGAATGGTCTGATAGAGACGCTTGTACCACTCATGCTGATGCGGCTCCTGGACTTCCTGCATGTGGATAAGGATAAGGAACAATACTGGTATACTTCGAGTTCAACACCACACCCCCTGAAATGTCCCAGTTAATGGGGCTTCCTTTACCGATCTGAGGATGATGGGCATTCCATCGTTGGTCACCGGACCGATGCCTTCGTACTGCCTTCGCCCTAACTGTGCCATTTTCCGGGGACGATCGCTGCCCGTCTCCGGTTCGCTCATATACTCGTGTTTGACTTTGTAGACTGGAAACCGCAGATGGATTTTGGTTAGTTTGGGTTTTCTAATAGGGGTTGGGGCATGGACTTGGGTTTTGGGTAATTGGGGTTAAACGGAGAACACAAACATCTACACAGCTACATTCAGTGTTGTGCGTCGACGTGAGCTCGCTTCACCTGGTCACTTGTCATCCCGCCCACTGGCTATACTTACTGACTTCATTGGGCCTGTAGACTGGACGACTGGCGTCGGACAGTTGGCGGCGCACAAAGGGCCTCTGCAGCTCCGAGTTGGAAGCCGAGCGTTCGAATGCTTTTCGGGGCGATAAACGATAGTGGGTCGTTAGCGGAATAAAGCGAAAATTGGGACAGAGAAATGGGTTCCGCAAGAGGGAGAAAACAAGAAAGACTTTGTAATATCCAATACTCAAAGATACCTTATAGATTTTTTAGATATTTAGTAATTTTACATGCCACAAAATTGATTATTAAAAAAAAAGTGTTGAAATATTATATAAAATGCTAAATTTTATAGTTTGAGAAATCAATAAATTGTGTAATTTTTGAATGGTTTAATCATTTTTGTAAGTAATAATCCGATAAGGAAGTAACAATATAATATGATCTTTAATATAATTATCAAAAACTGTACTAAAGTTTCTTTACGTCTCTTTCTAAATTACCTGCTTATGTAAAATTATGATTTTTAAGTTGATTTCTTTGAGTATTGGTTATACAATAAAGACGGAGGAACTCAGTGATATCACGTGTGAATCAGTCTGGGACAAAGACGCTAGGAAAGCTGTGTTTGTGTCGACTTAGTACTTCTGATCTTATCGAAGACACTGGCACTGGGGGCCACGGGACCGGGACCAAAGTGCCCGGAGCAGTCGGTTTCGGCGTAGTCCGAGTTGGAATTCACGGAGTTCAGGGAGGGTGGTCCCTGTGGCAGCTGAGCCTTTTCTCCGTTGGTATATGACCAAGGTGGGGTCGTCGTCGTCGTCGTCTTCTGTTGTTGCTGCAGGGCCGTGTAGCGACGTGGCAGAGTGGGTGACTCAAACCGAACCGGACGGAACTCCTTGCGTCCGCTGAGCACTGGCGATGGCTGTGGCGTCCACACTGGCAGCGAGGGCGGCGGCGGGGGCGGGGGCGTGCCACCTGATGGGCCACCCGATTGATTTAGGTCGCCACTGGAACCGTAAGGTGTCCACACACCTATCGAAAATGTTTCAGAGGGTGAGCAAGCGGCGACTTTTACTTTCATGTGGCTTTTTTCATGATGACATTTTCAGGGGCGCAGTTCAGAGATTGAGTTTCCCGCCCCGACGACATTTACACTTGTCAACAAATTTATGCCAGCAGATCAACTCGAAAATAGCTTCTTGGGCAGTCAACAAACCGAGCGGAGACAAATTGACAAACAAACACAGCGACGTGGAACAGCCATAATTAATACGGCTACGGCGGCGACCGAGGAAGCCGCCATTTGGCAGCCATTCAAAATTTGGCTAACACACACACTCACACACTTATACAGAGACGCACACTGACGCTCCTCTCACACGGACAGAAAAGTGTAAAAGGCGCTGAAGATGAGTCATCGCATTTGGCGCATGTTTAGCATTCACAAAAAAACCAAAAGGCACACACATGCAGAGAGATTGTATAAATTTATATTCCCGAACCGTTAAAGAACAGGGCGAGGTGAGCTCCTAAAATGATGTATTAGAGGGCTAACATTTTGGAAACTTCCACTGCATTTGAGCCTTTTAAAAAGGAGTCAATATGTATCGTAAATATCTTAAATATTAAACGACATTGTTCCTTAACAGAACTGAGTGTTAAAACAAATGACATCTTCCTAGGATCGCTTTTCTTACAAATAAAAATCTTCTAACATACAAATTTTAATTTGGTCTTCATACTATGTAGTATTCCTCTTAAGATTTCCTCATTTTAAAATAGCAATAATAATTTGCTTTACATAAATTCGATACTACATAGATTAACCTTTAATTAAGACATTAATTAAGGATATATGCAACAGTTTGTATCTTTAAACAGTCCTAGGAAACATCTTAAAAAACCCAAAATTGCTTATTTATGATAGAGACTTTTCAGTTCTAAAATACCATTAAAACTTGAGGTGTTAATAAAAGTTGAACCAATGGATTTCACTAATCGTAATCATAAATCAGTTGACTTAGATTAATTTTACAATCATCATAATCATATTTGATTTATAAGTGTAATTTAGGCTCAATTTACACAGTTTATGATGGCCCATAAAAAACTAGAAACTAATCATTCAATTTGCTAAGCGGTTAACCACTTTAAACCGCAGAAAGACGTTTACAAATCTGTTTTTCAAATGAGATTAAATTAATTTCAATTGTGGCCATCTCCTGGCAGCATAATCCTATTACTTGTCAACTAACCCACGCGATGTCTGTGCAGCTTTGCAATGGGTCTAGCCAAAATCTTTCATTCTACAGATTTATTTGCCACCTGTAAAAAAACAAAAACCACAAACAAACAGCCCCGAGATACACTCGGTCACAGATACATTAACCGATTCAGATAGAGATACATTCAGAGATACAGATAGAGATACAGATGCCCTAGGCGCATTGCCTTCGAGACATTGACACGTATTTGGCCGAGGAGGAGCAGCGGTGCTGCCTCTAAAAATTCGTTAGCGGATTTCTTGTATTTTTCACAGGGGGAACTGTTAGGTGGTTTAGGTGGTGGTGGTGGTTTTTCGGTGATGCTGTATGGTTCGTATGTGGGCGCGCTGACGTCTTTATTCAATCAGCACTTAATTGAATTATACAATCGAATCAAAAGGAAATTTCTCCTTGCAAATGTCAATCAAACTCGCACGCTCTGAGTCACTTTCTGATTAATCAGTTTTTATCAGGTTTATCTGAGGGATTTGGATTTACCTAAGGAGGAGAAATTTCTCACAGATTCACCGATTACGATATCGAGAGCGATTTTCTGATTGAGTTGCTGACTCCGCGCACGGCTCGAGGCGAACTGAATTTTGCGTGACTCGCCAGCGTCGAGCAGAGCTAAAAGCCAAAAGCCAAAAGCCCGGGAATGGGGATGGATTCGGATTCAGATTCAGATTCGGAATGGGACAGGGAGAAACAAAAGCTATAGCAAACACACCCAGTACTGCTCCTCATCGGCACAATCCCCAAATAGCAGATCAATTACGATTCTCGCTGCTCGATCAACCGGAGACAGGGGAAATTCGAATATTCAAAAGGGGGAAACGCCAATTATGCGTGCAATGCGAAATGGAACGGAAGTGTGTGTACGGCGGAGTACAGTGAAGCAGCTACAAAAGTCACAACAAAACATTAAAAACAACTCTTCAGCAAAGCCAGACAAACAAAAAGCAAACCCCCAAACCCAAAAAAAAAAAAAAAAAAAACAAAAAGCAAAGCCAAACACAAAGCCAATTCGATTGGTTTGGCTTGACTTGGCTTGGCACTTCCGGTGCTCCTCTGCTGGTTTACTGCTGCTTCAATGCTGCTTTAGAACAAATCAGACGGAAAATTCAACAAATTCGCTTGGAAAAATGAAAATAAAATGTTAATAGTGGCACTTGAGAGCGCGACACACCCAGGAGGCACAAGGAGCGCCCGCACTCGAGCAGAAGCCGCATTTCGCTGGCTTTCGTTGTTCGAGGCAATTCATTTCAAATTTATCGATTTGCGAACAAGAAAAACTACTAAAAAAAACAACAACCAAAAGGGGGACTCCACAGAGGAAAATACAAAAAAAGCAAGCTTAATATTGAGATTTTTAAATGACAAAATTGGATATTGTTCTTGTACTAAATTTTCATTAAATTTAAACATATATCAAAAAAAATTATATTGAATTTGGTTTTTAAAGCAATAAGATCCTTATAATTTGTTTAAATATCAGCCGATATACTTAAGTCTTTAGAAAAATCCATTCTAAATATAATTTACTTATTAAGTTTTCCCACAGTGTACCTCAAATGAGGGAATCATTTAATTTTAACTCTGGATAGTTTGTAAAATGTTTTTCCAATAGCGGAACCTATATGCTCGCTGCGGCCTTGTAAAATTCACACAATATGGTGAATGGGAATGGGGAAAATGGAATGGGTGAGGTGGCGTTGGGTTGGGGGATCTGTGCAACCTGTCACTGATTGGAAAACAAACGGGAGTTGGGATCGGGAGTTCCGAGTCATAGTGCGACCTGTCAATCGCAAATGGGAACGGGAATGGGAACGAGAATGGAAATGGGAATGGAGATGGGTGCGGCTGCCTCTGGCAAATTAAGAGCATTTCCTGAGTTGATTTATGTGGAATTCAGGGGGAGTGCGTCTGCGTGTGGCTCATGGAATAGGAGGGAACTCCTCCATTCGGGGTTATTTATGGAGTGCATATTTGCGGTTCAGCCGGAACTGATTGGAAAAGCTCTAGTTGGAAGCCACATAATGGACCATCAGATAAATAGGATTGAAAACCACAAAGATCATCATTCATTGTAAAACATGGTGTTTGTGTAATTAGAATGCAAATAAAGTAATTGAAATTTAATTGTATTCTCATTATGTTGTTTTTGTTCAACAGTTTGTGTTCCTATGTTCTAAATTTTATTACACGAAAAATAAAATAAAACTTCCTTAAGGCACTAAAAGCTGTAAAAAGAATTTTATTTTCTACCTGAGACTAAAATTTTTATGGGGTTTGTTATGAGTATCTGGATTTAAGAGCACCACTGCGATTTTATTTATTCTGTGTTAAGATTATAGGTTTTTTAAAGTGAACTTTTCTTCAAAGTTAACCATTAGGTTTTTCTATTTATCCCAAACAACAATTCCATCCAATTTTTATTTTAATTCATCTTCCTATTTACCTATTGACTCATAGTGATCGCCCAATTTTTTTCCAATCTCTAATATTAAGACCCCTTTCAACAGATTGATAATCCCACCGATGGCAACGTCATCAAACTAAATTAAATCGCTATTTCCCAGCCAGCAAACTTAGCAAAAGGAATCTTTTCGTTCAAGTTCAGCTGAATTTATACCGAACTATAAATTATTTTCACTCACTAAAAGTCTTAAAATTTTAGATTTTCCATTCTTTGGCATGGGCAAAATATAAAAAGGCAGAGGCGAAAAAAGGGGGGGAAAGGGGGAAATGTTAAAAATAACAACATACAAATTAATGCTTTAAATAAATGTGTAGGAGACTGAGATTTCCAAAGCACAGATAATGCCATCAGATGACGGCAATCAAGAAATTAAAGTTTTGATGGATTTGCATACGCCCCCGGTAAAATCCTCAAATGGGTTTTATGGCCAAAAGGCGGATTCTGATTCTGCTGAATGGAAATGGGAAAATACAACGGACTTGGCCAGAAACAACATCAAATGGATCCATGATGGCGACATGGCCGAGTACCCTGCTCCCAGTGTGTTGATCTTATTTAGAAGGCATTTTTATTGGAGACTGTAAAAGGCGGCATTCGCGTGGGCGGCCAACACGAACAAAACAAGCGAACAACAATTGAGAACATTGCAAATATTGTAATAAATATTCAGCATTTTCTCCCTCGAAATACAATTTTTTTTTACGTCATTTTGTATATTTAGCCATGGCGCACCTCGTTTCCAGTTTGGAAATTCCAAAACGCTTGCCTAAATCATGTGGAAACTCTGCTGTGTGCACAATTAACATGAACTAATGTGAAATATTTAAAATAAACAAAAATCAAGTTCAGGCCAGCAGAACACAAAAAAAAAATGAAAGAGCTAACACACAAAAACAAAAAAAACGATCTATAAATACGAGCAATAAATTTGGAAATGAATAAGTCGAAAGGTGGAAAGTTGACTGGGAAATCGCGTCGAAAGATCCACTCAACTCTCGTCAGGCTGCGAATCATCAAAGACAGCCCACTGAAAACGTCATGTTGTTTCGGCCATTTGTCACACTTGTGTCGTAGATGCATCCGCAAGATGCAGATGCAATTTTTCAGATGAATTTTTACCTGAGCCTGGGGGCGCGCGCGCCTTGAATTTGGGTGCAAACATCGCGGTGCCCGTTTGTGTGTGCTCTGCAAAAATCAAATTGCAAATGGCCAAATCGGCTGTTTAATTGGGAATAATCTTCACTCTGAAAACACTTCACTGGCACGGATGCAGCTGTAGTGCATCTTTTGTATCTTTCACCATGGGCAACAACACAAACAAATTCGAATACAAAACACTCAACTAACCCTGCCCCATTTCTCTGCTGTGGAAATATAGAAGCGACTTCTTTTTTCTCGATTTTTAATTTCTAATTTCCGACTTCGGACGTTTTTCTATATTTTTTCTATTTTCTGACGCGCCTTCGCGTTGCTCACACGACTTTAACACGACGACGACTACGAAACGGTTTGAATTTTCGGGCAGGTTGCTTGGATTTGGACTTTCGTATTCTAGAAAAAAGAAAATCCCAGCCGAAAAATCTCAATTTGTGTGCGAGCGCAAGACAACAAATTTGTTGAACGTTCTCGCTGCTCAGATGAAAAATTCGAATTTTTTTCCGTTTCGTCCAATATAAACAACAGTTTATACTTTTTATTTGCGATACTCGAAGAGTAAGCAAATACTGTAAACGATCAAATGTCTGTCTGTCCGTCTGTCCGTCTGTCCGTCTGTCCGTCTGTCCGTCTGTCCGTCTGTCCGTCTGTCCGTACAAACATCGAGATCTCGGGAACTATAAGAGCTAGAACCACCAAATTTTGCATACAGACTTCTATAAGCAAAGCGCAGATCAAGTTTGTTTCAAAACTTGACCACGCCCTTTTACCGCCCACAAACCGCGAAAATCTGTGGCGCCCTATTTTTATGCAATCGTTACGGTTTAAAAAGAAATATAATTATATGTGCACTGTCTTACTACATCCGAACCATTTTGTGCTCTAATAAATAATAAAGAAGTTATAGAACATTTTGCTATGCCTTATACATATGAAGTTAATGTAGCCCCATAGGTGGCGACTCTATCGTTTTTTTTTCGTTTTGTTTTTTAGCCCCATAGGTGGCGACTCTATCGTTTTTTTTCGTTTTGTTTTTTTAAAAAGGGAAAATAAGTATCGCAAATCTTATAGTCGGGAACCCCGACTATAGCGTTCTTTCTTGTTTCTTTTATGCTTTCGTAAACAGAGACAGGAGAGGAAACCGAAAGAGCAGTCTTTTTTTTTTGGGAGTGAGAAGGAGAGATCTTTGACTCAAGTGGGTCATAAATTATGGACACAATGCAGAAGATAAAGATACATGTGCGTATATATAGGTGTGTACAAGTGACCAAGAGAAGCCCTCACGTCGTATACGCAATGTGCTGAAACAAAACGTGCAAATTTCGCTGCCTACTTTCAGGCAGGTGAGCTAAATGCGTTATGTATAAAGTGGTATTCCTATAAATAAACTTAACATAATTACACGTATATCGAGAAAGGGGTTCAGACAATTAAACAGCAGGGGCGGGGATCAAGGGGGTTCGGGTTTTTCTGACACACCATTGGCGTAGAGGAAGCCCTTGGCCAGCTGCAGTTCGCTGTCGATCTCCTTGAGCAGATCACTCTCGGACCAACTGCGTCGCTGCCGCTGCTGCTGCATTTGCTGGGCGTTGAGCAGGAAGCGCGTCTGCTTGGGTGGGCGTGGTCGCAGCCGGACACCCATCCCCACTCCTCCCATCCCCTTCTCCTTCTCCTTCTCCTTAGCTGGAGGCGATTTAACTTCTACTTCTGCCACGTCTGCCTCGGATGCGGTTGCTCTGTCTGAACGATAGCATGCGGATTCGGTTAGATCTTCGCATTCGCATTCTAGCGGACTCTCTTCGTAGCCCCGTCCCTGTTTCATTTTCAGCATGCACATTTGCTAGTACACAGAGGAAAATAACATAACCGTTTTTTATAGAACTTTTGTACCTCTATTTAGAGTTATTTACTTATTGTCAGTCAATGTTCAAATTTCAGTATTCAAATTAGACATTCTTTAAAATTCATTAGTTACTTTTAGAAAATGTGACGCCTTTGACACCTCAGTTAATATATTTTTATCATCTGCCATCACAAACTACTCATTCCATATTTCTTTCATTTTTTTAAAACTTTGATGGGGTAACACAGTAAAAATTAAATTACACAAAACAATTTTGGCTTCATCGTTTTAAAAGATATTTCGTTTTTAAGTGAATTGTAAATATTTATATCCTTTTTTATTTTTGTGGTTTTTGGGGACCTGTTGTTTTATTCTGATTGGTAATTCTTTTATTGCTTTTTTTTAAAGAAGTAAGTGGCACTGGTTTATAATTAGGTATTTATTTTTCTCTGTGTAGACGCTCTAGCTGAACTGCCCCCGATTCCGTAATTCTGTTTTAAACAAACGTATCGTCTGTCTGGCTGCACTTTGTGTCCATGCAATTGAATGGAATTAATTTAAAATTTCCGCTTAATCGCAATTTCGCTTGTCTTTTCCTTACTTTGTTCTCGTTTCTTTAGCTTGATTGCGAATCTTGAGGGGTTGTAAAGGGGGTGGGAAGGGGGTGGGATGGGTGGTTTTAAAATGCCACAGAAGGGTTAAGCCGATTTTAGCCCTTGGGCATTTGAGCACAGAGTCTTAAGCGAAAGCTTGCGGATTACAAAGCCAAATGAGTTATTATCTTAGCTTAAGATTAAACTTAACTTAAGATTAAACAATTATATACGGTAAGTTGGAAAAATATCAGACTTTTCGTTTCTGTAAGATCAGCGTTTGAAATCAATGCAATTAATGGGTTCAATTGATAAACTTTGCATACCTACAATATATTAAATTAAAATGATGATGACTAAATACTTTAAAATAGATTTAATCAGGTAATTTCTACAAGGTCAGTAATCAATAGAGTATTAAAAGATTATATGTTTTTTTATTTATATAAAATTATAGATTAGGTGGACACGATTAAAAGCTTTATAGTGGGTACACATAACTAAACAAATTTCGAAAGTTACATATGTGTTAAATTTATTTCTTGAACGCCTTTAATTTATTTGTTTTGTTTATATACTTGAGTCTTAACAAGCATTTAATTAATTCTTCATAGTTTTATGGTTATTTTATGAACACATTTGAGGTACACATATTTGATACATTTAAACATATATTTCCTAATCATTTTGTTTACGCCTGTCTGATATTTCCCAAACATCCGTACACTGCACACAAATATGGATTAGTTTGGTTTTCAAGCACATCGTCTCTCTCTTTTTGGACACATCACACAACTAGGAGGAATCGCATGCGGAATATATACAAATGTCGAATGAATGCAACGAAAATACTCAAATCAAGTAAACAACGTTTGGTTAATCAAATAATTTCGTTTATTAAACATTAAACAACACACTAAATATAATTTTCGGTTTGTTTTATTATTGCTATTGCTATTAATATTATTTCTCAATGTTCTTCGAACATTTTTAACAAATTTGACAAATCTTGTGTGTATATATTTTAGGTATGTATATAACATGAGCTGAGTGGGGGGATGCTGCATGCAGCTGCAAGGGAATTCAGGTGGCGGGGGTCAGAGGTCAGGGGTCGGGGGTTAAAGCAATCGGTTTGTGGTTTCAGGATTTGCCCCTAGAAAGTGTTGGAGGCGGAGTGCTCGAAGTTTCGCCAGTACTTGTCGAACTCTTCGAAGATTTTCGATCGGAAGGGCGAGCCGGCGAAAAACTCGTTCAAGTTTCCACCGATCTTTGGGCTGGTGGTGTGATCTATCTGGTGGACTGTGGTGCTCCTGGAGGCGGATGTGTCCTCGTCTGTGTGGAGTAGGAGTAGGAGGAATTCGCGCACAATGAACAATCAGAAGTGAGAGAGAGAGATAGAGATATACAAAAGAGAGAGATAGGACAACACCAAGTATGCAAATGAGTGTGTGGAGTGTGGAAGTGGCCAAAAACCAATGGATTACTTTGAACTTGATTTTTGATTTCTGATTGAAAGAATAATAAAATGTGGGACAGGGAAATGAACTAACTGAACTTGTTCCAGGCGGTCAGCAGGGATAAGCCCAGCAACAAAGCGGTGCCCAAGATGCCGCCAGTGGCGCCGGATGGATTTGGGTTTGGGTTTGGGTTTGGAGGATTCAATGGTTCAGTTTCAATGGGTGCAGGTGGTGCAGGGGACTGTGCTGGGGATGGGACAGAGGAGGATGAGGGCAAACCACAACCGGAGTCAGGCGATGAGCGGTTACTACTGGTGGTTAGTTCCAGGGGGATGTTATGACTCACGAGTCGCGCCGTTTGCGAGCGTTCCCGATAAAATCGGGGCTTCACCCCGGAACCGGAGCCGGAAAACTGGCCGGGAAACTCACCCTGGACGGAAGGCGGCAGCCGGGACACCTTGTACGTCTTCACGATGCTCGTCTTCTTGCTGGCACTGCTGTGCGAGTTGTCCGTGGCCTCCTCCCGGCGCTCCTGCTCCTCGTGTCGCTCCAGTTGGCCACCATTCGGCAGCTGCTCGCTGGTGGAGAACTTGGCGAACTCCCTCAGATGTCTCGGTAGCTGGCGGAGATTGGCCTCCGCCTGGCCCTCGAGTATGCGTACGGGTGGCGCCTCCACATCCGATTCCGGCTGGGATTGGTTGGGTGGCTGGGGCTGCGACTCGGCACCACTCTCCCAATCGCTGTCCGCCGGCATGGCCAGCTTGTGTCGCCTCTCCTTGACGCGGTCCAGGAACTCATCGCTTATGGTGGCCCCCGTGGAGTGATCCTGCTCGTCCTCTATCTTGGATATGCGGATGATCTTGTGCTGACGTCGCTCCTCCCGCTCGGCCACCTTGTTCATCCACTCCTCGGCCATTTGCTGCCGGAAGACCTCATCCTCGCTTAGGGTGGGTAACTTTGCTGTGGGCCTGTAGCTCTCCCTCCGCTGAGGAGCTGGCAGGACGGGAGCCCGCTGCATCTCCTCCATCAGGCGACGCCGCTCCTGCTGCAGTCTCTCCACCTCAAACTTGAGCTCCTCCTCCTTGGACAGTATGTACTTGAGTTGCTGCTCGTGCAGCTCCCTGGGCAGGGAGGATCTCCTCTGCTGGCGATCGTAGGCGGGCGGTGGCATTTGCTGCTGCTGCTGCGGCAGTGGTGGTGGTGGTGCTGCTGGTGCCGGACTCACGCCCCTTCGCGAAGTGGTGCTGATGTACCTGGGATTGGGATCCCTCTCGATCATGGAGTAGCAGCTGCCGTAATGGGGACGCTGCTGCTGCTGCACCGCCTGATTCATCATGGGAGCGTGGGTTCTCCTTCCCTGATAGGCATTCAAATTGTCGAAACTGTACTGACTGGAGCTGCTCAGGTCGTTGGTGCTGGCGGAGAGTCGGGGAGCACGAATGCCATGGTGTGGTGTCCTCTGATTCTGCCGCTGATAGCAAATCTCCACCTCCCGAGCAAAGGGACGAGCTATGTTCTCCGAGTAACCCAAGTCGCTGGCATACCGCGACCAGTCATCCTGCACAGCCGAGTGGTGGTTGTAGTGACCCACTGTGGTGTGTGGCCTTGGAGGCGGTTCACTTAGGTTGCAAAGGGACTCAGCACGTCTCGATCTCGGCTCCAGTTCAATGGGAATCTCATGGGTGTGCGGGGGAGTAGCCTCAATTTGTCGTGGTACCGAGGACATGCGCTCCTGCCTGGACTTCGCGGACCTCTCGATTTCCCTCTCCAACTCCTGCATGTGGACGTGTCGTCGCTGCTGCAGCTCATCTAGCTTTGGATGACCACCGCCAGAAGATCGGGTGAAGCCACTGAGATCGTACAGGGAGGCGGACTTCTCCCGCTTCTCCCTGGTGGTCTGCAGCTCGGCGTGCATCTGCTGGGAGAGCCTGTCGAAGTCCTTGAACACGCGGTCGTGATCCAGGCCATTCTGCTGCTGCTGCTGCTGCTGCCGCTGATCTCCAAAAGAATCCACGGCGGCCTTGGCACGCTGCCGAAATTCCTCATACGCACCGTTGCCGCTCTCTTTTGTTGCTGGCTGGCTATTTTTGTTTTGTCCATCAATGAAAGTGGTGGTGCTGCCATTTAATTTCGCCGCTGACATAATTGGGGGCGGTGGGATCGGTGGGGGAGCGGGCTGCTCTGCCTTGGGTGGCTCACCCTGCTCCTTCTTCTCGTGGCTGGAGCTGCTCTCGTCGAAGACCACCTGACCATTCTCCAGACGCTTCTTGGACTCGTAGCTGCTGGTCTCGATGTTGGAGTACCTCTTGGAGTGCACCTGCTGACTGCCGCTGGTTGGGAACTCAATGTTGGAGAATCGCTTGCGCTGCTCCTCGAAGATGTCGCCCTTGTGCTGGGGGAACATCCTGGCCAGCTCGCTCTCCATGCCGTCCAGCGTGGGAAACTTGTGGGAAGTGGAAGTGGCACTTGTGGCACTGGACATGTTCTCCTGGGTGATGGTGCTGCTGCTCTGGCGGTGCTCTGCCGACTGCTTCTCGACTCGATCAGCTGCTCGCCCTGGTTTATTTTCAAGCGATGACGATTCACTAGTGGCAATCTTCTGTTTTTGCTCGCTTGCGTCATCTCTCTTGGCGTTTTCATGAGCAGTCGCCTTGGCCGCCGTCTCTCTGCTCTTGAGAGGAATGGGTGGTGGTGGCACGAGGGGCGGCGGTGTCAGGCTCTTGCGCAACTCGCGCATCATGGCCGCCGTCTTGAGCATCTCGCTCTGCTGCTGCTGCTGCTGCTGCTCCTGCTCCATCACCTCTGCCTTGCTCATCTCGTGGTAGCCCCTCCGCTCCACGAACTTCTGGTGGGCATCCAGCAGGTCATCGGGCTGGGTCTGGTCGTCCAGGACTTGCCTTTGGCCCGGGGAGAGGCACACGAGCAGTTGGGGATCCGATTGGGTGGGTAATCCCAGCCAGGCAGATGCAGATTTCTCCTGTGCACTCTGCAACTGCAACTCCTTGATGTGGGGCAACTGGGGCAGGGGATAGGGCATCTTGTGGTGCTCCGGCTGTTCCGACTGATCCGTTATGTTCTGGGCCACTTGGGCTAACTCCTCGAGCACCTGTTCGCCATAGGGCATGGAGGCCAGCTGCTCGGTGCACAGCAGTCTCAGCTTCTTGATGGCCTCCTCCGAATCCGAAGCCGAATCTGCAACTGAAAGCTCTGGCTCTGATTGGTGGGTGGTGGAGTGGGTAGTAGTATTTGTGGGTGGTTCTAGTGATGGCTTCTGTCTGAGTGGCGGTGTGGGTGGCTGTGGCTGTGGCGGTGACTGGGTGGTGGGTGGAAGCGGGGGACTGGCCAGATTGATGGCCGTGCATTGGCTGTGGGTGGTGCTGTCTGAGCAGTGGGAGTCATTCGACTCCTGCCGCTTTAGGGGATTAGAGATGCTCAGGTCAAAGGGCAGAGGACTGTATAGCTGCAGGTTAGCGGGGGGCGGGGGAACGGGCGGCGGAGACGGCGATCGCGCTTCCGGTTCCGCCGCATCTTCACCTTGCACCTGCTGCTCGCGTCGCGTCATCTCGATCAACTCGCGCACTTTGTCCATGTTGCGAACGAACTCCTCGCGCGTGGCCGCCAGCGCAGACGTTGCCCCGAAACTAACCGACGATCCGCCAGATACATTTGTATCTTGTGCTTTCGCTAATTGCTCTCCTCGGCTGTCGGCTGGCGTGGGCGTGGGTGTTGCTGCTGCTGCTGCTGTTGCGATTGCTACGCTCACCAGCGAAGAGGACTGCGAACTATCCGCCGTCGGGTTAACAGGTGTGCTCTCGCGACTCTCCTCTGCCATCTCTCTCTCCGTTTCCGTTTCCGTATCCGCCTCCGTCTCCGTCTCACTCCTCTCAGCTGTCGTGGTGCTGGTGCTGCTCATCTCGTCATCCGGTCGGTGGATTAACCTACTCGCATCCGTATCCAAATCCACGAGAGCCCGTTCCGCCAACGCAGCCGCCTGCTCCAGTTCGAGTTCCATGAGATCGGAGACACTGCTGGAGGCAGAGGAGCTGAGGTACACCAACTCTGCGTCCTCCGATTGGGGGGACAGGGCGCTCTGGAGACGGGTGCAGCTCTCTAGGTCAACCGACTCCTCCAGGAACTTGGTTTCCAGCTTCAGCGGTGTGGGAGCCTCTTCTCTTCGTTTGTGCCTGCGACTGAAGTCCAACTGGCTCTTGGGAAAGGTCTCAATTACCTTGGGGCTGCGTGTCCCCGCCTGATCGCTTCCCATGGAGGAGGAGGAGTTCCTGAAACTGATGGGCTCGCCATTCTCCTCCAGGATGCTGTCCAGGTAGCGTGGATTGAGCAGCTGCGGCAGGAAGTGCGACTCCAAAGCGTTCCGTTTCTGGGCGCGCTTCTGGCGCAGCTGCTCCTGCTGCTCCACTCGGCTGCTGGACGGCAGCAGCTGATCCGACGGAGATTGAACCAATCCCAAGGCCACCGATCCCTCCGATTCCGAGTCCACCTCGCAGACGAGCGGTGACTGCAGCGGATTAAATTCCCCAGAGCTGCAATCGCTGTTCAGTTCCAGCTCCTGGATTTGCACATCGCGGGAGAAGCGCGAGAACTGCCCTCCAGTGGATGGAGTCTTCGGAGATGGAGACTCCACCAGGTAGCGGGGCGGTGGGGAGAGGGTTCCAGCCAGGGAACCGGAACCGGATGTACTGCTGATCTCCTCAAAGGTGGGCTTACCTTTTCGGGCCCGCTCTTCATCGCTGGTTTCTAAGCGTATCTGATGGATGATCACCTTGGAGGTGTGTTGCTGTTGCTGGGGAGGAGTGGCTACTTGCTGTTTCTGCTGCTGTTTTTGGAAGTCCTCCACTTTTAGGCTTTTCTCTAAAGGATTAGGAGCATACTCAGCCTGTTGCTGCTGCACACTATCTTCATGTTGCTGTTCTTCTCTTTTTATCCTGACCTTCCAGGCTTTGTGCAACTGCCACATGTTGCTGCTGTGCGTCTTTTGCTTCATGTTGCTGTTGTGCTTCATATTTTGGTTGCTGTTTTTGTGCGTTTATCTCTGTGTCTTCTGGATTTTGATGACTTTGTACAGAAGCAATATGTTGCTGGTGTGCATTTTCCACAAATTCCATAGCTTTTTGTAGCTGCAGCACATATTGCTCGGGTTCTTTTGGTTTATGTTGCTGTTGCTGCTCCTTTAAAGGTTCCACTTCAGAATCCTTTGAATAATCCACTTCATCTGGCTTTGTTGTAGCCTGATGATCTTCTTCTTTATTTTGCTCCCGATCCTCCTGATTCTGTGCAACTGCATCATGTTGCTGCTGCTGTGCATCTTCTAATACCTGAATAGTTTCTAAAGGTTGCTGTTGGTTAAGCTCTTTTCCGAGGGGTTCTTTTGGAGCCAGTTGCTGCCCTGTGGACTCCACAACCTTGTCAGCTTCATCATCCTCTTCCCGCACAACCCGATGCACTATGACCTTGGCCTGTCGCGGACTACCGGGTGGCCTTCGTATAATTGTGGGTGGCGGGCGCACCTGCTCTTCAGTTGTTCCATTAGTCGCTGCTTGCTTATCGGACTTTTCCTTGCGATGTTTTGAGTTTTTGGCACCCATTTCTTCGGCTAAATCTTCTTCTTTTTGGATGACTGTTGATGCTGCTGGTTCCTCGGATAATTCTTCGCTTTTCTCGAGAGTGTTCGTCACACTCTGGTCGCAACAAACAACAACATTTTCGGTTGGCCCATTTGAAACGCTGCCAGAATTTCCATTATCATCTATGGAGGAAGAAGTAGTAGTTGCTACTGCGATCTCCGAATCCTGCTGCTGCTGCTGCTGCTCCTCCTCCCGCTCCTCCGCCTCCTCTGACTGCTGCTGATTGTTTTGGTTTTGATTTTGATTTGGATTTTGGTTTCGATTGCGTTTATTGCGATTGCGATTGCGATTACGATTGCGGTTATTGGGCATCGTCTACGGCACTTTCGCTCGATCTAAAAGCTAATGCAGTCTGAGATTTGTGTGTTTCGTGTTTTCTTTCTTAATCGGCCAGAATCTACAGTATACAACTAAGTTTTGTGTTCGTTTTCTCGATGTCGTTTATTTTTGTGTGTTCCCTCTGTGTGTGTCACTCGTCGCCAGAAACTCAACCAGAACTGAACGGAGAACCGCAAACGAGAGCCGCCGGCATTCTGTTTTTTTGCTCACGACGACGGCCGGCAAAAAGGCAAAAAAAAATGTGTAAAAAATATATATAAAAAGAGCACTACGAGCGGAAAATCATATAAAACAGCAGCAGCAGTAGCAGCGACGTCGCTGCTGGCGTCTCTGCCACCCCGCCCACCGCCCGACGAATGGCACGCGTCCGAAAATCGTTATGTTTTTCAGGTTTATTTTTCGCGCCTTTGTTTGGGCCAAATTAAATTGCGTTTTGACTACTGAACTTTCGCTCTCGTTTTCGTTTTCACTTAGATCTTCGGGTATCTTCGATTTTAAATGGTTTTTAGATTTTCTAAATATTTTTTAGGAACGCGTTTCCCGCTCTCCTCGTGGCGCTGGCGACCGACGGACAAGGAATGGGCCATGGGAATAGGAATGGGCTTTTCACGAGCTCCCCGATTTCCCATTTCCCACACACACACACACACACACACACACAACCCACAATTCGGATGCACAGAGGCAAGTATTTGAAAATATATACACACACAAAAAACAAATCGGATCGGGAAATTCATAATGATGCTCATTTTCAAAAACACAGAGAAACAGAGAAAAATATAGAGAAAGAGAGAGAGAGAGTGGTAGTGTGTGGGAGAAAAGTGCAAATGCAGGGTATTCCAAAGACATCAAAATACCCAAGAGACCGAAAAAACAACAATATAACTTCTAGGTCAATGCAATTTCCACCAGCCAAACAAAAACTCATAAAATCAAACGAAGAACAACAGAAATACATATATTTCTTGGCGCATCCATAAATATTAGAAAATGTTTTTGGAACACGTTCATAATTTGTTCTTTTCGGTGGAATTTAAGCCAAAGAATATATTTGCTTTCGAAAATACATATTTAAAAATGTCACAAACACATATTTTTGTTGTCTAGAATTTCAGTTGATAAATGCTTTGGAATGAATGATATGTAAGACATTAAGGGAAAATAAATTATTTAGAGGTCACCAATTAAGAATCTTTAATTTTGAATATCTTGAATTTAAAGTGTTTAATTTTTAGTTAGGTTTCTATGCAATATGCCCAAATGGATATTATGCAGGGCATTTTGAAGAAGAGAACTCATTACGGAAATAGTTTGCCACAGTTCGAGTTTGTCTATATCTTCTCGTGTGTGTGTGTATATGTTTGTATATTGGATGAGTCTGCGCTGCCTGAGATGTATCTATATACATACAACTTATGGCATTTTCAAGATATTTTTCGTGCGTAATTTTCTTTGATTTTTGTGGTCACAAGTCTCTGTTCTCGGTGTACTCTTGAATAATTGAAGCAGCATATATATATAGAGCTCGAAGCGAATGTATCATCCCAGTGGGCCATGCGGTTAGTAGTATTCTGTTTTTATTTTTAAAGGTACTTAATGGCTTTCCATTTCTCTTGTTTGCAGTCTGCTGTGCAGCCCCATCATCATCATCTCCATCAGCTTTTGTTCTGATCTGAACTGAAGTCATTTTGGGGGGGCTGTCAGGTGCCAGACGACCCAGACACGTGATGGGTGATTTTTACAGGGGGTATTATGCAATCCCTGGTTTCTGCACTGTGTGACAGAATGTCTGTCTCGCCCCGGGTTCCCAATTAGGAACCACTAAAACGATCACTTCCCCTTTAGAAGAACAGAACCCACACTTAAGTACATGTATATACTCAATTGGTTTCGGTTTCCGTTCGAAACTCTTTTGGGCCTAAATCTGAATCACTGACGTATGTAGCCGCTATCTGTGGAACTTTTGTAGTAGCTTCTATTTTCTGTACTTCTTTCTGTATAATATCAACAAATACAAATCGATTTCTTTGCCTCGCTTTATTTGCTGTAGAACAGCGCACATTTCAGTTATCTTTTCTGGGCTATCGCTGATAAATTTTGCATTTCTGATAAAGAATGAAGAACGTGGGGTGCTTCGCGAAAATCGAGGTTGGAGCAGTCAATGCAGTGGGGTGATGTCAGCTTCTTGGTAATTTATTAAAGATGGAACTTCGTATATCTAAACAAATGCATGGAGGGTCATCAAAAGAAGTCTTTCATTAAGATTTCAATCGACAAGTTCTCATGACAGCACATCTTAGATTTGCTTTTCTCTAGGGAAATTCTTAGGAAAGGGTTTTGAAATTTTTAAGATCATGTTTTTTAATACCATAAATAACTTTTTTTAGAAAGTATTTTAGAATTGAAGAAATTTTAAGAGGAATAAAAATTGTTTAATTTAATTATTTAATATAATAACAAGTTGAAAACATTTCCAAAAGTATTAATGTTTAAGTTAAAGTTAACTTATAATCTGTTGTTTTATTAAGTTTTTTAAGGGATAATTAATTTAATTATTAGCGCTTTCAAGCATGTTGGTTTTTTTAACTTAAATATATTTACATTTTAGTTAAATTGTTTAGATTTTCCTCTCTAAATTTTCCTTTCACCACTGCTGCATCTGAGGTCACTATCATTAGTTTTCCAATGTTTGATTTTGGCCACACTCTCCATTCACCCAACATTCTCTATTTGTCATTTGTGTTATTTTTTTGTTGTATTTTTTCTGCGTATTCAGAGTGTTTGGCTGCCTGCCGATTTGTTGGCTTTGCACTTGTGTTGTTGGGGGCATAATACTTATGAGTTGAGTTCGAGATACATTCTCATTCTCGGCAGGGAGAGCGGCACGCAGATACAGATACACTGTGTGTGTGTTGTTGTTATTGCTGCTAATTAGCATAGATTTTTGAGAGTCTTGGTGCTGTCATGTTTACGCTTTTGCTTTGCTTATTTATTTGGGCAGCGTTTTTCTTCGTTTTGTTCTCCCATAACGAGCTGAGCACATGTCTGTATTCTTCTCTCTCTTCCTACTTATTGTTTGTTTGCCTTTTACACACAGCACACACACACACATAAATTTAACACAAACAACTAAGTTAATTAATTTATGAACCAACAACCCCTCCACTCTGACGTCACGCTCTTACAATTTAATTCCCAATTAATCGCAAATCGTCGGCATCGGCGAAATAAACGTTGCATCAAAGGCCGCGAACGTGAGCCAACTGAATTGCAAAAGGCAAAGATGCCGCTGCATCAAAAACAAAATAAATGAAAATAAAATTGAAAAAGAAAAGCCGGGAGCCCACTGTCTCCCTTGCACAGTGGGCCACATCGCTGTCTTATCAGCCCAATATTCTAAAATCGATGAATGATCTCAGCCTCGCATCCAAGTGCCAAAGTTGACGCGTAATTGCCAACGATTTGGCCAAAAACAGTAGTAGTAGCAAAAACACATCAACTTTGCCCTATTGCGTCAGTTTTAGCAAGTTTTCCCCGCATTTTCCTAACACACACAAACACACACAGAGGGAAATAAGGAAAAACCAAACAAACTAACACACACACTCTTTTTAGGGAGGCTATTTATAAGGGCTATCGAAAAGCACAACTGAGAGAAAAGTCACTACAATTCCGGACGCGCGAATGTCTGTGTAGTGCAGTGTAATTTCCGATAGCTATATAGCTACTATATAGCTACTATATCGTTTAGCTCGATCGACACAACGTCAAAGTCGAAGTTCTAGTGCCAAACTGAAGCCGAAGCTCCAAAAGCTTTAGAACACCTGGAAATAAACGAAGCAGACGACAAAGATAAGTTTCTGCCGAAGCCTTCAACTTTTGCTGATTGCCCTCGTCTCTGCGTCTCTTTCTGCTATATAGTATATACGTATATATGACTGGAATCGATTCCAAATCAGCTAATTCGCTTTGCTGCGAGCTTGGTATCGGGCATTAGAAATGTTTTGGCACAGCGCCAATCTGTTGACAGCTGGAAGCAGCTTTCGATTTCTGGAATATATATACAAATATATAGAGAGAAATTTAGAGGGGAGGGGGACCTTGACTTATAGAGCAATTAGGAGTGCTATTCTGGTTGGCTTTCTGCCAATGAAATCATAAGCAAAATATAAACCTGATTAGGTGGGAAAGTTAAGGTTAAACGTGTTTTTGGCCACAGGTATTCCTCTTTAAACCATTTATTGTGTGTTGCTAAAATGTTTATTGTGTTAGTACTTTGTTAGGTTTCCCTTAAGTTCTTTGATTTCACATTTGTTTACACCTCTTGATTGTTTTGTTTTGCTTTAAAATTCATTTAACCTTGTTCGGCAACTAAATACAAATATTTACATATCCCAAATAATATAAACAAATATAAAGAAATTAAAAATATTATAACCAAAGATATAAACAAGCTCGGTACAGATTTCAAATTATCAGTGTCCCAAAAGTATACTCTTTTATTTTAAATTTTATATAACAAGTTATCTGAATAAAATATTATATTGCATACTTTTAGACTCAGAATAATGTGATTTAAAATCAGTAAAACTTCAAATAATAATTATGCATAGTTTCCTTAAGAACTAATAATTTTTCAGACATTCATCACTGCAGTTTCCACTGTACTATAAAATAATCACCGATTTGAGTTTGTTTTAGCATGATGTTTACTTATCACAAAACATGGGCCCACACAAATCAAAGAGCGATAAGAATGAAAATCTTTATCAACATTTATTCAAGCATTTGTTTTATGATTTATTTGAGAACTGAAGAATTATACAATCGAAAATCAGGCCCAAAAAAATTAGCAAAATAACAAATTCACGCTAATTGCATTGTCAAAATTCTGGTTTTGTTGCCTTTTCAGATACTGACTCACAATTCAATACTGAAATTCTGTTTTGTTTGTTGCCAAAAAGCCCAGTCAGCTGAGCGGCGGCAAAACGACTTTATAGATATACAGATAGCCACCACAAACAGGCAGCAAAATTATCATAATGAAATAATGGCCAAAAGCGACACAATCGTCAACGATTTTGGAAATATTCGGTGGGGGTCGAACTGCGGGGGCGCTACCAGAAAAGTAAACCTGTCTTAAGTCAAGATTTTAAGAGGTAAACACTAGTCTCAATTAACCGAAAATGAGGAACAGAAATGGAGAGGTGGCTTTTAGCGGTTTTATGGTTTCTTAGCCATAAACTCTTATTTTTAGATTATTTTTATTGCTTTTTTTCTACACTTAATTGTGGCAGGTACTTCTTTATTTGCATTCAGTTGTGTGTATTTAAATATTAGGAAATATTGTTCTTCTTATTTTTAGGATATATAAAATTTGTCGTTTTATTATTTTATTAGCTATAGTAATATATATACTATAATAACAAATGTATAATATAGGTATACCAATTAAATAAAAACAAAAACTTGCCCTAAAAAGTATACACAGACGTATATTTTTTTATTATTTGCACAATTTATTTTGTGAATTAAAAAGTTTCATTAATGAATTCAACTACTTTTACAACCTGACCATTTTTCAATTTTTAAGCGCCTAAAAGTATATAAGTAATATTATAAATAAATTATAACATTAAAAATAATAAACCAATTTAAATGGATTGTTTTAAATCGGAATAAGTGACTTATATAAAAAGGATTCCATTTTATTTTAAACATATTTCCATACACTTTCAAAGCTTAATTGAAATCCGGCTCCAAAAATACATAACGCGCGTAACCACGACAAATCGATCGCAATCACTCATTTATGCTTCATGGCTAATTAATATGACAAAAGCCATTAAAACTGATACCCCACAGACAAATTGAGTAGCCGCAAAGGTTACTGGTTACCAGTAACCCCTCCCTGATAATTTCCCCTAGGTAACCAAAAACCGCAATAGCTTCGATAGCTCCAAAATCAATGGCTCAAAGGGCCCCCCGACTGATTGATTGGGATGGAGGAGTGCTCCCCAGAAGCCAATGACCGCACTTGATTGAGTCACCGCAATGTGATGACGATAATTTCGTTAAATTGTGTACAAACTATAAGTGAACTATTGTCTTGGGACAAAGAGCAGCTGCTTCATGGTTAAAAATTTAGGAGAAGCTCTTAACTGGGTCGCCTCTTTCCTTTGTAATCGATTGGAGTAAACAAAGAACTTGTCACTTTAAAAGGTTCTTGGTAAAATATATTGATTTCAGATTAAATGTACACAAAGGAAAGTTTTTGATTTAATGGGGTAAGTAAAGTAATTCCATGTAAAGTGATAGTAAAGCTATTTAAATATGTGTAAGAGTATTTTCCGCCTGCCTTAGTAAACAGTTTTTTAAACAGCCACAATCAGACTCATTCCTTCTCCCTCTTTTAGTGTCTTTTTTATCGCTTTTTTTTTTTAGCAATTGACAATAACTTTTTGTTGGTCTGTGTTGTTGTACACACACATGGGGTAAAAACAAAAAATTTTGAATTTTCGCCAGCTGAGGCTTATCAAAATTATTTTGTGTGTCGCCGCCGACATCGTGGAACGGTAAACAAAAGCCGAATAAATAATAGTACATAGACACAGTGTTCGCTATTTGTTATTTGCCCTCGCTTTCTTTTCTGTTTTTTAGCCAAATAACAAATTGCGATAGAAGAATGCCGAAAAATTAATCATGAACGAGCTCGGGGAGTGCCGGTTGCCAATTGAATTATGAATTCAACGCAGACCCACTGGGGCGAAATTAATTTCTATAAAATACATAATTTCACAACTAAATCAAACCCAACATTTTTGGGACATATTCCCCACTTCATTTGCATGCACAACACACACACACAGGTACAAAAAACACTGACAACAACACTGACATCCGGTCATTAGCCACTTAATTGAACTATGACCAACAGAGGAAAAAAAGGGTTGCACTGTATAATTTAAATCAAATTAAAATCACATATATATATAGCAGTTTGTGCCATTTTCGGAGTATTATAATCACCAGACAGTCGCACACAGTCAATGATTAACCCAAATTGGGTCTGCATTTGCCTATCAGTTGAATTTTAAATTGGAACCCGATAATCAAATTGATTTTTTCAATGGGTAATGAAGTCAAAGCCAAGAAGGTATGACACTTTTACAGCTGATACTGTTTAGAGTGGGTCAAAACCATCTTGGCCCACTGACACGAAAAAAGGGCGCCAAACTCAAGCTCTGAACGGATTTTTTTAAGGGGTGGCTTAAGCTACGGGTATTTCGAGTAACTCACTTTGTAATTATATTTATGGGGCACCAGCAACGGTAGCTAGAAGCTAAAACATTTCACGCGTCCGTCCTAACTGTTTACGGTTTATATTTTTGCCACTGAACTTGATCGCAGATCGCGAATACCTAGCGAAATTATATAGATTTTTCGCTCGCGACAACTTGACTTGGCAATACTTCTGTAGTAACTAAAAATCGCTTGGGGAATACGGTATCGTATCGCATAACACAAACACAAGCACAAACACAAACACACTGAAGCCAAAAGCAAAGCAAAAGCAAGCCAAAGCAGCAGCAAAGCAGAGCAAAAGCAGCGAAAAGCAGAGAGCAAGAGTCGCCTGTTGATTAGTGACTTGTTGCTGCTGCTGCTGCTGCTGCCTCTGTCGCTGTCAGCGTCACTGCCAACGTCTGCGTTAACGTCAACGTCGAGTGGTGGGTGAGGACGGGTCCCCTCTTTTCCTTTACACTGGTAGTGGTAGTTGTAGCCGGCTTAGAGCCGTGACTTGTTGATGTTTTGCCATAGCAATACAATACCCAGTAATCGAAGGCCCTAGGGGTATGCTAAACTTACACAGAAATTCATTCATAATCTCCAGGGACTTAAAATCATTTAAAAAGGTGTCTTTGAGTATGCTTTGAAAAATCAGGCTTAAGAATTTAAAACATACCGTAGCACACTTTCAGAGATTTTTTTTTAAATTATTTTTGAATTTGTTGATTATTATATCTTTTAAAAAAGGTTTATTGATGATAAAAGTATAAAGAATATTTGTTTTTTTTTCCCTTTGTTATTCGGAAGAAGAATAATATTTCCAAAAACAAAGCAGTCTTATAAAAAGTTAATAATTATGATATTTGATTATAATATTAAGGATTTTACAAAGAAGAACAAGTGAATTTGTTTTCATTTGTTTTAAAACAAAGATTTTAGGATAAAAATACATATTTGTACCCTGAATTTATGATTTTTACCCCATTAGGTTCTTAAACTGATAAAAGTACCTACATTTCTTGTGTACTGAATTACATAAAGTATATAAATGTTCGTTTTTAAAGGATCCTAGGGTATTCCATTTTCCGTACACCTAAGCTCATTCGATTTTGTGACTTTGTCGTCGTCGTTCCCCCGATTTGCGTTCTGCGTTCGGCGAGCACGAACCACAGATCCGATATTTTTCAAATTTGTATGCATAAATTCACACACAAATGCACAGCGAGGGTCGGGGGGTCAGTTTGAGTGGGGGTGTACACTGTACAGGGAGCAAGGGGGCGAAGGGGGAGCTCAGGGGCGGAGGTTCGAGGCCTGGCCAGCAAACAGAACAAAAGAATCCAATCATTGTCAGTGCATTGTGAGCCGCAGCATGTGCGCATCTGGTTTAGTTTAGGGCAGAAGCTGGAGCTGCAACTGGAATCGAAATCGGAACTGGGACTTGTAGGGGGCTATATCACTCACACCACGAGTATAGTCACTGGTCGACATCCACAGACATATGTCTGGAGTGGAGGCAGTCGATGAATGACGATGACGACATTGCGGGTGTGCAGTGCACATGGTCAATGGGGAGATCACAGAGTTCTTGTAAACGAAAAAATATAGTTTTTAGTGACATTTAATCACAAAATATATTTGATAATTTTCCGAGGATATTTATTATAAATCAAAAAAATCTTGCAGTCCCTTGAGGTACTTACAATTTTTTTATATTTCGTGCGAAGATTTTAGTTTTATTTCTTAGTTTTATGTAGCAGTAATTAGTTTGTCCTTGTAATTTTGTAAATATATTTTCTAAAAAAAATACAATATTAAAAAAAACATGAAGTAATAAAAATATTTTTAATAATATTTTTTCATCGTACTTTAATAAAAACTTTTGAATCGACGCTCTCATTCTTGATGATTTTTACTTGGTTTTATTTTACGTTTTGCCGGCTTAGGCAGTGACCACTCGTTCCGCACCCTCTGGTTATGCTGGGGTCGCCCCTCTCCCTCTCCCTGATCCCCTACTCTCCTGCTCTCATGATCCCTGACAACCCCCATCCACGTCCGTGTCCATGTCCATGTCACTCCACCCCCGCCGACTGTCACACTCCGCCGTAAACACATAATACGAGCGTCATTGTCATCGGGGCGTCGTTCGCGTCGTCAAGCTCCAACAGTTGGACAGGGGCGTTGGGAGTAGGGATTTAGTGGAGGAGAGGGGGTCTGAAGGGGAGTGAAAAGGGGTCCGCTTTGAAATGGTTTAGCGTGCACTGTTAGTTATTATTTTTCCAATACCATTTGCGAGGGAGAGAACTGTTCTCTGGTGTGTTCTTTTTCCATTAAACTGTTTATGGTTTGTTTTCGTTTATGCAGGGGAGTGTTTCATGAACAGAAATAGTTTTCCTTTCATTATGAGTTAAATAATTAATTAACTTATTTATAATTTATTAAAAATAAATTTTAAAATGACTCGTGACAAGCGATTTAATACCTAGGTAACTTAAGTACCTACAAGCTATATAAAAAGTACTCCGTATTTCCTATGTTATGATTTTTTAAAAACGAATTTAACCAAATGTGTTTTTACATATAAAGGTGATTAACCTCCCCGGGGAACCAAAAAAATGTGTGTTACTGAAACTCTTTTTGGGTTTGGGTGATACAAAATCTCTAGAGGATATTTGTCAACAAATGGAATTTGAATGGTTGACCTGATTTGTTAGGTTTGAACAATTAGGGGAGGAAATGTAGACATACAGTAAAAATGAGCTGGACTTTACCATATCAATTTAGTCTCTTACATTGTCAAATGAATTGTTAATAAATTAAGTAAACATGCGGTCAAGTATAGGGAGCTCCCTGCGATATCAGACACCTACAATCACTCACCTGTTGTCCCGTTTTCGACCACCTGACGACTTTCGTAAGGGGTTCCGCACTTCCGACAAGTTTCAGTTTCCGTTGGACTCACCGCACTGAAAGGGGAAATGGGGGAGTCGCTCCTCGAGGAAAACCCATCGAACTGCTCACCTGCTTAGGGCCAAAATCAAGGGACCCCGCTCCCGCTGCGAATGGAGCACTCTTAGCAACTGGGCGTCGTTCAGCGGGACATCCTTCAGCCGCGGCGATGACTAATGGTTGGGGGGACAAGGAAAACACCTCGGATTACATCACAAATCACTTAAAGCACGGTTTATTATACGGCATAACACTTAGGGGAACAGCTTATGGGACTTATTCTAATTTGTCGTACACTCTTGGCCACTTTGGGAGCGGGAGCCGGAATCGGAATCGGGGGCTCCTTTGCCCTTCGCAGCGAGCAGAACTTCAGCATGTCGATGAGTTGAAACCACGCACACAACTGACCCGCGAGATCTCTGTTTTGTTTTTAGGGGGCGTCTCCTCGAAGATCGAGCGTCGGATAAGGGGCTACGCGAGGTCGCAGATGCCGCGGTTGAGGAATACCTCGAGGCACGTGTTGTCCACCCGATCGAACAAGAGCGATCCGAATCTCCGGGCCGTGTAGTCCACTATCAACACCATCTTGCAGTTGATGCACTTGTCGCGGTAGTGGAACAGCAGACCCACTGTGGGGTGCACCACATGATCGGCGTAGCCGGGAGCCGTGCGATAAATCTGGTGGTTGCCCATCTCCACAATGGCCCTGGCGTTCACCACCACCTTGCTCCTTACGTAGGCGGGCAGGACCTCCAGGGTTCTCCTGACCTTCGACTGGGTATATAGCAGTCTGTTGAGGACATGGGCTGGTGCATTGAAGGTGTCGTTGCTGTCCCGCCGGTGGAAGAAGACATTGCGGAAGACGAAGCCCGCGGTGCGTCCCTCGTCGCACTGCCGCAGGTAATCCGCCAGAGAGTTGTGCTTCAGCGGCATCATCACCTCGTCCAGGTCCACCACCGCTGCATATCGGTAGTTGTCCACCACATTCGCTCTGTAGACGCAGTCATTGAACTGAGCCACGATTCCCGCGTAGTGCAGATCCTGCAGATGGGCCTGCACATTCCACTCGAAGACGTCGGCCAGACCCATTCGCTGGTAGTGCTCCAACACACGACGCACCTCCTCGCTGGCCTCCACGTAATAGAAGTAGAAGTGACTGGCTCCCTGGAGGCGGTACATCTCCACAAACTCCACCAATCGCAGCACATTCGAGTAGTTCTCCTGCAGCGGACCCACGCACACCGAGATGGTGGGTCGGGATCGTCCAAAGAGATTGGTCATGTTGCGGGGGTAACTAAAAAATAAAAAGAAATTAGAGAAGGAAACTTAAGGATGGCTTAACTCATTGACACACTCACCTGATCTGGACAAAGGTGGGACTGAGGTGACTGAGTCTATTGGAGGCATAAGCCAGGGCCACCGCCTGGGGAAGTCGCAGGGGGGAGCGGCGGGAGGCGTGCAGCGGACACATGATGCTCCAGGCCGCAAAGGTGTTGTTGTGGACGTCGTGCATCGCTCCCGCCTCCTCGGCCACAATCTCCTGGCTGGAGAAGTCGGAGAAGCGGACGATGCAGCTGACGGAGGAGTCGCGCAGGCGCTCCGGCAGAATGGCAAACACCCGCAGCGACCCAATGGTCATCTGTTCCTCATCCAGACGGACACTGCCTGTAAAAAATATATAATCATGTAATTATTATATTATATTTTATATTTTTATGGTTTTTTTTTCTAAAATTAAGCTAGTCCGACAAAATTTTCATTTTAAAAATAATAGTTTACTGTAATAAATTCATTTATACATCTTATATAATTATGTACTATGTCTTTTAAACCAAGAATTTCTTTGTCACCTGCAGCATACCAAATTAAATTAAATTTCGATTTAATTGTTTAAATTTTAATGGAGATGATTAAAAACTATATCGCAAACTGTTGATTTTTAATAAAGACTAAGCTAAGAGGGCCGAAGGGAAAGACGTTAATGGTTTCATTTCAGTAACACTGAACCAAGGATTTTCTCTACATATTTATTAATCAAGAACACAAATTTCCTTTAGATTTCTCGATACATTAAACAATTAAAGAGCAGCTTATAAATTCAAAAACTGAAGAAAACATAATTGCATACTTTTAGACTTTGTACCTATAATTTGAATCGCGTGTCGCAGAAGTGTCTGGCGATTCAAAACAATCCACGACCTATTTTAAGAGCGGTATCGTTATAAACCATTTTATTATTTGATGAAATATTTATGTTTCTGTAGAGTTTTAGGGGTTAAAAACGCACCTATAATTTCCGTCCTGACATCAAAGTAAGCGGAGAATATCTCGTGCCTCAGAGTGGCGTTCCCAATCCTCCGCCAACTGTTGCTGTAATCCCAGTGAGGATTGGGCCGCTCGAAGATCATCTGGCGCTGGGTCTTCTCCAGATCCTCCCGCAGCCGTTCGTTCTGGAAAGGAAGAAAACGAAAAGGATGAGTTTAGGGATACCCCTAAGAGGAAAATGGATCCCCCATCCACTCACAAGGCTCGAGCGCATGGAGATGTAGACCAGGATGAGCATGGCAGTGGCCACCAGAGCAGACAGTGCGAAGTACACATACTGGAAGCGGTTCTCCTGGGCGGCTAGCATTTCGAGTGGGCAGCTCCGCTCCTCAGGAATCGCCGACAGCAACTAAAGCTGCTTTTGTTTAGTATTTTCTAGCTGCTCAGCCCTGCGTGCTCGTCGACTGAGGCAGCGCAGTCGACTGAGGCAGAGGAGGGGTCTTCGGTCTTCTGATTCTCGGACTTTGGGTTTGGTTTTGGTTTTTGGTTTTGGTTTTGGGTCTCAAGCCAACCCCAAAAGTGAGCTCCTCCTGTTGCTTATTTGTTTAGCCTTCTTGATGGCCGGCCATCATCGATTAGCGATGGTTGCTGTCGCTGTTTTTGTGGGGGCGTCTCTTCAGTGTCATCACCATCGACTGCCACCCGTCCTCGGCATTCTTTTGACCCACCACCCAACCACAAGTTCACTTGGCGCACCACAATACGCAAATAATTATGGCTCACACACACTGGCAGAAATGACAATATACATTTGGTTTGATAAGGTAATAAATTATAGCACTTTAATCCCTCAAGTTCACCCTGAAATCTTTTTCAAGGGACTAATAGTTTTGCTGAAAAGTTTTCAGTGAAGAAGACATCTCCGACTAAATATATTTGTTTGTTTATTTCTGCTGGATTAATATGATCACAATTATATTCTATTGGATTTAGTAAATAATTTTAACCAGACAACTACATTTTATAGCTGATGATTTTTAAAATATTAACATTGATTCATGTATGTAAGTAACTTAGTAAATACAAATTTAAGAACCACGACTTTTTCGGTTATATTTAAGTTGCAAGTTTATTAATTTTTCACAGTGCACAAACAAGAGGCGTGGGGTAAGCGCCTTTCCGCTTTAAATCAAATTAATTTTAAAAAATCACAGCTCATTAAATGAGGTTTTAAATATTGTCACTTTCAACTTAATATCTTTAGGTACCTAATGACCATTCTTTATAAAAAAGTTTGAGGGTTATAGATGTATCACAGTTTGTAGACCTTTTTAAATCATTTAAGAAAAAGTTGACTATTTTCCACAGTGCACTATCAAAAGGGGTGGGGGGTGGAAAGCGCTTTCCCGCTTTTCGCTTTTCTCCAGGACGCGTATGCAACAAGTTAATCAACGCACGCCTCGCATCAAACTGGCGCCTCTGCAAACGGACGCTGTCATCAAATGGCGGCAGCCCCAAGGCAGCGCAGCCACTGCGCAGCAGCAGCGCAGCGGCAGAGGCTTCGAGGGCCTTGTAACCCCCAAGAGTGGGTGGCTTTGGGGTGGTTAATGGTGGGTGGTTGGTCACTGGTGGGGGGTCGGGACTTAATAAATTGTACGCTTGTCTCCCGATTGGAGTGTCCATGTCTCCATGTCTCCATGTCTCCATGTCTGCCACTGGGTGAGTGAGTCAGCATCGCTTTTGCAAGCTATTTTTAAGTTAATACGGCCAACATCCTCCACTTTTATTATTGAGAATGAAAATATATCAATTATACATAGCCACATGCCAGCACAAACACAGGCGGGCTTTTCTTTTATTCGGACACATGTTTATGTATAATTGCCGCATTTAATATATTTATCTTGGGCATGGCAATCGAAAGTGAGCGGAGGCGACGACCACTTGATGCTTCAGTTCAGTAAAAATAATGTGGACACAGTGGGGCCAAAGTGGACTAATAGAACTTGAACTCAATTTCCTCAAAATTCTCGAACTATAGAGCATTTCGAAGGATGAGGTAGACTAAGAAGGACCAAATAGCCTTACTTATGTATTTTATTTTTGGGTTTTGTACACTCTATAAACCCTTAATGTATAACAATTTTCACTCATTATTATAATCGATTAAACCGTTTTTCACTTTATCAGAAGTCATAAAATTAAATTATGGATCATAAACCCTGACACATGACCACTGTAAATTTATATTATTATATATTTTTCTTCCCAAAAATAGCACATATAATAAGCACAACGATTCCGTCTAGCTAAGCCAAATTGTTAATTATTCAAACCATTAAGTACTTTAAAGAGGTCCGGATGTGCTTTTGACAGAGCCTATTTGTTGCCAATAGAATGCAGCCAATTTGTCACACTCACTTGTATTAATCTGTGACCGACGAGAAGGAAAACATAGACGAAGAAGATCAGGAACGCGAAATGCGTCAACCTGGGACGCTGCCAAAAATAATTTCGACGCATTTTTTTGTAGGTAAATTACTGGAAACCCGCCGAACTATACTCCAAATGTTGTGAAACTAAACTGGAGTAAAGTGCGCCGGCCTGCCCATGATTTTCCAGGTCTTATCGGCTGGGTTCCATTGATAAGATGTGCTATCGGTGGAATTGATATGCACCGAGGTGTGTTACCTAGGTAGCGAGCACGCTCTCAGATAGTTTTTATATAGGTTTTACCAAACAAGAAAAAGGTTCTCCCACATGAATAGATAACAAAAGGTTTGGAGTACGTCAAACAAAAATACTTGACTAAACAGTCATCAAATTGGTTATTTAACTGATTAGGTTTTTAAATAAACTAAAACTTTAAGATATTGTAAATTAAGTTAATAGTGCTTAAGTCATTCAGTGCTTTTTTAAAATCTTCCTTAGTAAATCTTCTTGGTAAAATATAATATAATATACAATACATATATATTTTTGTTACCCTGATATTCTACAGATATCGAATATTTGGTATTTTTACTTATCATATTTTTGTAATTACATACAGAGTCAAACAAATTTTACTTTTAAGTTCTTTCAAAATTCTAAATGGGTATAAAATTGAATAATAAAATGACCTACTGTATTATTTAATTTTCATGAGCCCACGATCCCTGCAGCTGCACCTTTAGCCCATCCCCATTCTCAGCCCGCATACTGCCAGTAGCCAAATCATTGTCCAATTGATGATCCCACAAGAGTCCTAAATGAAATTAAATGCAACCAGCATAACTGATCTACCAGTAGCTGAATGACACAGGAGCTGGCATAAAACCACCCTGATGTCCATACCCCAGCCCCTATTTAATCGCTTTGTTGTCAGTTCAGTTTGAGGAAAACCTTCGGGTGAGCACCTTTCACGGTGGATTTTCGCCACAAGGACCAAAAGAAACCCCCAGGAGCGTGAGAAAGCGAACGGGAGAAATCTTGACTAATTACTATGCACTCAACTGGTAGCACTACTAGATCAGGATCAGTTCGGTTCCCACAATCTGGGGGTGACATAACATATAACATACAACTCGATAACCCTCCACCGAGAATCGGAATCTAGAGCCAAGAAGTAAAGCGATCTCGGGGACAGTGCTGACAAACCAGCATAAAAATGAAATAAACATTTTCAATTCAATTCATTCCTTGGGCCTAACCCTCGTTTTATTGTTGTTATGGCCCAACGGCACGCACCCGGTTCTTGGTTCCCATTCCCAGTATCCAGAATATATATATTTTTCCCCCTCTGCTGGCACGCCTGCGTCATGCGAAAGTATTTTCACTGGTGGATGTGGTGGTGGATTTTCCGCACAATATAAAAGACCGATCCGATCGGCATTGCAGCACAGTTCATTCCAAAGTTTCGAAGAGTGACGACATCGGGCTCAGAGATCGCTCTAAGCCGCCACCGTTTGGTGTGGCGGCCTCAGCCCTTAATTAAAGTTTGTTAATTAAAAACCAATTTAACGCTCAAAAGTACTCACAGCCTCATGGAATTTTTCCTGGATTAATGTAAGTATTAAACTAGTGGAAATCATTGACCCAAAGAATACAATAGCTTGTTTTCCTCCTGCAGGAATTCACTGAACACAAAAATGGAACAAATCAAACAGCTAAACTCTAAATAAACACTAAAAATAGTTACAGATTTAATTGCCGAAAAATGTCTAAAGCAACGAAAACTTTTGACAACGTAAAACAAAAAGAAAATATTACACAGCTGATACTCAAGTTCAACACGTTAACACAAAACCAAAGTCATACAATGTCATGAGTCACTGAATAAGTCTTCATAATTTTTGGCACCACTAAAACAATATAGCCAATATTTGTTTTCCCAAAAGTCAACAAAATTCAAACAAAAAATTGGACAAGTTGTGAACTGAAGATGAATTGTCTTGAAGCCATATCAACAAAGTAGAGCTTTGTCTTGTAAAAACTTTGTCAAAAAATACACAGTACTTGAGAACAGCACTAATAACAACAATATGACTAAATACCAGAATAAAACAATATTTTAAAAAAATATTAACCTCCAAAAAACTAAGGACCTCAGCTCAAACAAAGACTACCACGATCACCTTAATTAATTAAATTTGGTTGAATAAAACAAGGACTCAAAACTTCCAAAACCACGATGACTCACCGAGCTCCCAACAAAAGAAATAAATCTTCCAAAATAATATTAACATAAGTTCTCCGGGACAAATAAAATCCAAGTTTAGTTAAAAATTTATTTGTGCCTTTTTAGTTTCCAATTTCTTTTTTTCCTGTTAAAGTTTTTTTGTTAAACCATTTTGAAAGCTATAAATTTGTTGGTCTAACAATATCCTTGAAAAAGGTTTCCATTAAAAAGAAATGTTCTAAATTAAAAGAGGAACTATTAGGAAAGTTTTCTCAACGTGTATTGCCAATAGCAAGGCGTGTTTTTGTTGCGAAATGTTTGTTTTAAAAATGAGTTTTCCCGAGCTGTTACTCCTTTTATTTAAAATCATTTTTAATTTAAATTTCTTTGAATTTTAAATATTTTTTACATTTCTTATCTACTTTTTATTTATATTCGGTTATATTTTGTTACTTTTTTCAAAATATTTCGTTGTGATTTCTTTCGGTTCATAATTTCTTGGTAAGTTTTTCTATTTTTATTTATTTAAGTTATATTAATTTCACCACTTTTATTTTTATTTATTTATTTTTTATTCACTAGAAATTTAGCGTTTGTTATTAAAAAAATTTTCATTGATTTCATTTTTATTTTTTATTTTTTTTATATTTTTGTTAATCTTTATTCTTTTATCAACATTTTTATTGAATTAATAGTTTCTTAAAATCGATTATAAATTGCTTTAATTTTATTTCTTTTTGGTTCTGGTTTTCATGTACCATTTTTGTTTTATGTTTTGTTTGTTCTTAGTTCATCATTATGTTTTGATTGTTCTTAGTTTATTATACAAAATAAAAAAAATTGTGTACCATCTATGAACTCCACAAGATTTATATTTATGTTCCTTTACCATCTTCAATTTATTTTTTATTTATTATTTTCTTGAACATTTTTGATCAGTTTGCTTATATGATATTAGTTTTTTAAAGTTGTATTTTGCTTAAACATTCTTTTTTTCAAATTTTTGATTGTATATTAAATTTATAAAATTATTTTTGTTCTCCATGAGATTATTCCGTTTTAAAATTTGGTTTCAAAAGTTTGGTTTGGTTTCATATTTTTTATAAAATTTATTTTAAGCATCGTTTTTTATTAATTGATAAATATTATTTAAAATTGATTGAATAATTTTATTTAGATGTTATTAAATGTTTTTTATTTTAGTTTTGCTTTTTTTCTTTTTCAATATTTTGAATTTATTAAGTTATTATTAGTCCCCACTTTGCTCAAGTTTTTAAAATAAGTTTTTGAAGATTAACTTATAACTTTTTGCTTTTTTTTATTTTCTCAATCTTTATTATTCGTTTGTATTTTTACTTACGTTAACATTTAACTTTTATTTTCATTTATTTACATTTTGTTTATTTTTGAATTGTGTTTTTCATTCATTTATTTATGATTTGTTTTATTTTCTTGTGTGTTGTTTTTTATTAAATAAGTTTTTAACCATTTTATGTTGATCATACTTTTTTTTTACTACTTTTTTCCCCTTTTTTATAGTCTAATTATTTTTGTTGAATTTATTTATATATTTTATTGTTTCTATTTGGTTATTTTGTTTTATATTTAAGTTCATGTTTTTTGGTTTTTATTTTCAATTATAGTTTATAACTTTTTTTGGTTCTTATTTATTATTTTTTTTTTAAGTTATAAATTTAATTTAATTTCTTTAGTTTGATTACTCGTGCTCAGGGTCTCTCAAGAAATTTATGAAATAATAAATAAGTGTATTACCTCTAAGTTAAGCATTAAACACTTGAACAAAAAAAAAAATGTACTTCCACCTGAAAAATACTTGCTGTTCTGTTTACTTTATAAAAACCACAAACTTATTTGAGGATCTTTGAAGTTTGTTTATTTGAGCAAAGCTGTGCCACACATAAATAGTTTCTTTGGAGACTTAGCTTACGAATTACACATAAATACGGAAGGTAGGTTACACTAAGCCCTTACTCTCCCAGCCGCTGCACTGCATCTGGATCGGGTCCCGGTTTAAGATCGGGTTATGGGTCCAAATCCTAGTCCAGTTCCAATTCCATTTCCAGGCTTACTGCTCGGCTGTGCCGACACTTCCTTCTGAAGCTGTCTGTGCAGCTGGAAGGGGCATGCTCTGGCCACCAGCACCACCACCACCACCATTATTTGAGCCAGCGGGATCCGCAGTGTTTCCTGGCCCCTCCGACGGAGTCTCCGAGTCCCGTTCGAGCAGATAGCTAACGCCTAGAGGACGTGGTCGGCCACCATAGGAAGAGCTACGAGGGGCGACAAGAGGGCAAGCCTATCTTAATGCCGTGACCGACTCAAAATCCTGTTCCGTGCAAACATATTTGTGGGTGCACTCAGTAAACATTAAAAAATCATTAGGCTTAGAAAACTAAACACCCTTTTTTCGAAAATTTTTTTGAGATATATGGAATTTTTTAATACATTTTTAGATGCTATTGTTTTACTACATTTAAAGAGTTCCTTTCATTAAAATTTATGTTGTTATCACTCTAATTTCACTCTTTTTTAAATGGAATTTAATTTTTAAAACCCAAGGCTCTTTAATATTTCTGAGTGCGTTGATGTTGCTGTTGCAGGGGCAGCACCCACTGCAACTTACCTCTGTGCATCCCGCTCCCTGTCCCGTTCCCGTTCCCGCTCCCGACTGCCGCCGCTGCCGCTGCCCCCGCTGCTGCTTCCATTGCTGCTGTTGCTGTTGCTGCTGCCGCTGCTCCCTGAGCCACCACTGCCTCCTCCGCCGCTGGCTTTGTCCTGATCCCCCAGATACGTCCAGCTGCCGGGACCACCCTCCGAGCCAAGGACATTGGTGTGGCCACCCACGCGGGAGCTGTCGCTGCCAATGGCCGAGGAGGTGACCTTGGAGCCACCGGCATACGGACAATTGCCGGAGATGCGGCCACAAGGGGAATTCATCGAGGAGGAGGAGGAGGATGGGCGGGAATAGGAGTATCCCCCATATCCCCGATTCCTGTTGTCCTCGTCCTCGTCACCGGCAAAGTAATAGCCACGTCCGGAGTTATCGAAGCCGGATTGGCCCCTAATCCAATCCAAGTTGTTGTTGTTTGGGCAAACGGAAGCGGAAGCGGTAGTCGAGTGGCAGTGAGAGTCAACGGGGCGGATACGGAATTTCGGGGGGAAAAGATTGTGAGTGCAGGTGCATTTGTTTTGTTTTTGTATTCATAATTGCCAGCCGTGGAGCATCCGCAGTGTCCACAGTGTTGTTGTTGTTGTGTTGTGTATTTGTTGTTCATGATGTTGGTGTTGTGTTGTTGAGTTGTTGTATGAAAGTAGAGAGTAAAAAACGGAAACAACTCAGTGATAGAAAGGCCAGAGATATAGAGATAGCACACAACATGGATATATATATACAGAAGAGTGTGTGACGATACCTGTAGGTCTCATCCCAAGGGCGATAGTTGCGAAAATCATACCTGGAGTAGTAGCGATCGTACGGATCGTAGCGATCATAGCCGCCGGACCTCGAGCGATCGTAGTAGCGGTCTGAAAAAAAAGGTTATAATTAATAAGTAAAAAAAAAAAATCGATAGATAATTATCTAGTTGTTTATAATATTACTTACCTCTGGACGAGCCCTCGCTATAGCGATCACCTCCACCATAGTAGCGATCCCTGTTGTCGTATCCATATCCGCGTTCCCGATCGTAGGATCCTCCATAGCTAGATCCCCCATATCCTCCAGATCCTCGTCGGTAATCGTCGTACCCACGACCCTCGTACCGATCGTAAGTCCTTGGACTATAACGATCGTCGTAGCGAGAGCGATCGTAGTACCTGTCGTAGTCGCGATCTCTGCCACCTCCAACACTGCTGCTTCCGCGATCATCATACCCAGAATAATACCAGGCACTGCTGCGCATATCGTCACCACCAGTGCGACTGGCATATCCCCCATAATAGCGATCCCGATCCTCGTAGCATCTCACGCAGCGCGACTGGCGGCTCTTGCCGCGCAGCACGGAGTCCAGGATTCCCACGCTCGCCGTAGCCAGCTGCTGATCCTTGGGGTCCACACTGGATCGGGCCTCAGGTCCTGTCACCGCTGCCTGGACGCAGACAATGAAGGCCAGGCAGGGCAGCTAGTTGTGAGGGAAATATCATAAAATATCAGTATTTATTTAGGGTTTTAATATATTATATTTTATAAATATTATTCATATTCTTATTATTTTTAAGTACATAAAAAAAACTATGTTCTATAACTTAAATAAAATGTTCCCTAATTCATGATATTATTTATCATAAATCTATCCATAGCCAATTAAATGATTTTGATTTAGTTTTAAATGGAACCAGTGATCTAGTTTTAAAGCTGCAGATAAGATCCTTTCTAAGCACTTAATTTATGATAAAGTACCATAGTACTTTATGGGTTATGCTTTATTCAGTGTGTGTTTGTGTGGGGAAAACCGAAAACGATCATTAGTTGATTGGCTTTAATTACCGCTGAGTGGTGAGTGCTGGGAGCGAGGGGAAAGGGGAACCTATCGCAATCTAAGCTAAGCTGCGCCGGGAAATCAGCCAGCCAATACATATCTCACGGTTCAGCGGCCAACTGGGCCAAAAAACACAGAGCTCACAGAGCCTCAGCCTCCGATCTTAATTGAAGACCCTCCGCCACCTCCACCACCACCTCCACCCACAGATGAGCACCACTAAAGTGGACGACAATGCGGTGGCCAGTCGGCGTGAAATATGATCAGCTCCCCCACCGATTATGCAATGGATTTTGGGCCAGGCCAGGCCAGGCAGAAGTACTAGGGATGGCCACATAGCATTGACATCATTTCTAAGCCCGGCTCATGGCTGCATGAATCAGTTTTCGGAATCGGAATCATAACTCCATTGGCTAAAAATTCGAGAATGACCAGCCCACAAGCCAAACTAAAAGCCAAGTTAATCATGGAAAATATTTTGCTAGCTGGCCGCCACGCTTTGTTAGCCAAGCATCAGGAACAACTTCCGGCCAGGCCAATGGTGTTGGCTTTTTGGCATGTGGCATGTGGCTAGAAAGAATGGAATCGGAATGGATTGGATCGACGTGACTTGTCACTGACTCTGGCCAACTTCATTAGAATAATTATATTTCGAGCGAGTACTTATGGTACCTACTATACTATATATGAATGTGGTTAAAACTGAGGGTCGTTGCCATCGACAAATGTATGAATGAGTTTCTTAATTTACATAACATGATCGTAATATTTCGGGGGTTGCATAATGTGTTCTACAAATGTTACATAACATTATTTTGGGGTCGGGTTTAGTTTAAACAAAACAGGATAGGAGGGAGGATTTTAAGAATCTCATTGTTTGAAAGGAAACAATAACTGTCTAAATGTGATTTACGTAATGTGTTTCCGTTGAAGAAAATACAAAGAGTGTTTATTGTAACATTTGAATAATCGAAATAAATGAAAGCAATATCAGCGACAAGTTCAGATGCACAAATGCCTATAAGAAACTTAAGTTCATTTTTTAAAAGAATTTAATTTAAATAAAAAAGATAATCAAGGATAAAAAATTAAATTAATGCGCTGATAAGTAGGAACTAAGAATGTCAAGCATTTTTGTTTTAGCAATCCAAATAATCAAATACATAAAACATTCAAGTCAATTGAATAAATTGATCATACTTTAAAATAAATAATTTTTGGTACTACTAAAATTATAGTTTTTAAATTATTGAATAGTTTTAAGAACTCTACTTTGTATCAAACCTAATATTTTAGAAACCCGTTTTTTAATGTTTAAACTATGTTAAGTTAGTCCTTTAATTCTTCGGTTAGTTTTTAAGGTTTTTATATTTAGAACAAAGCGAACAAAATGGAACATTTATTAAGTACCTGCCGTTTTTATAATAATTAAAAATTAAATTGCATTTAAACAAACATATTTTTTAAATTCATAAATGAAATTAATTAATTATTACAAATATAAATTTCCAAAATCATGGTAAGCTTATTTAGGGCATTATATTCCTTAGGTTAAGAAGTTGCCATGACCTCAGCACTCACCAACAAAATAGCACGCATGATGACTCCGCTTCACTTGGTTCCACCGAATCGATCACAAAAATGTAGCACCTGGCACACGTAGTGCCTCTCCTATTTCCAATTTGGGGGTAAAAACCGAAGGTATCCTTTATGTTTACTATATTTATCACAACGAGCCAGAGCTTCTGAATCTCGATCTCGGACTGGCGTCACACCGCGAATGATCTGGCCGGAACGAGTGGCTCCGTATTTATTTGAACTCCAACCCGCCGAGTTCTGTTTGAGCCGAGAGCACTGAACCGCGATCCCAGCCAGCAGCCCCGGATCATCGTGGCTATTAGAGGTGGTTTTTGGGTACTCGGTTTTTGGTTCGCTGGCATTCGTGGCTAAGGTGTTGGCACTCTACATATTTTTTATATTTTTTTTATATTTTCTGACTGGGCTGGGACGTCGATTTGTCACTTGGGCTGCTCCAACACCTTGCTCTCGTTTCATGGTCAGTTTGGCTTTCGGAGAATGACAGCCAGGGAGGATGTGCCCAAAAAACGCCTTGACTATTTCGTGGAGACTAATTATGTGTCTGTCTGTCTTGCGTAATGCCCCAGAGAACACTCCTGTGAAATTATCGCAGATTATTCGGCTTCTCAGGCAGTGAGTCACTTTTCACTTATGGTAAATAATCTGAGGCTTAGACCTCAGACATCAGATTAGCATTTCCACTTCCAACTGGAACAAAACACTTTTCAGCGCTTACATAATCCACGACCGTGACCATGAAAAGGCTTTCCACCCGAAGGCATCCCACATTAGGAAATATCTTGGGGGCTTATATGAATTTTGTAATACCCTTGTCAAGTGGAGGAAATATTTGAGGATTTTGCTTAGATGTAGTTTTTTTAAGCATTTTATCATTTCTAAAAATACAGGAAGAAAGGTGTTTTTTAAATGGATTGACTTGACACACTAAAATAAATAGTTAAGTTTATTTTAATCGATCAGAAAAAGTCCATTGAAATTATTATCTTTTGTAACCTTTAAAAATGGATACACAATTATAAAAAAGATTAAATAAAATCAGTAGCTCAATCGAAAATTTAAACATAAAGTATTATTACTGGCACTATGAACACAATATTAGTTTTTATTTAATAATTCATTAATTTCTTCTCCTTTAATTTAATACCCTTTGAAATGTTTGGATAGGTTTTAGGAAATATGTTCTTTCGGTGGTAGAGTTTATTTTTCCTTGGTGTTAAAATACATACCATATAAAATAAGCATAGAAAAATAACATAGTTAACGTTCATATAGACATTTTCTAATCCATAACCGACATATCTGTTTAGATAAGCTAGATCCAACCGTTAGTTAAAATCAATTTAGTGTAAAAGAATTTCCACTATGAAAGCATGACAAATTACCTTTACCAAAAACATATACTCATATGATGATCGGGGGTTCGGGCACAAGATATATGCTTTATGGATCACCTTCTTGGTCTGCATGATCACTGAACCCAAAACGGAGGTCGTTGCCATCATCCATTAAAATCATAATCAACGACCAGCCAGCGAATGAAAACAACAACCAGGCGACAAGTTTAATTAAACGATTTAATTTAGTTTTTACAAAGCGCGCGCAAAAGTCTGGCAGATTTGTTACGGATTCGATATGGTACTCCTATTCGTACTCGTAATATATGGTAAATATACATAGTTTCTTGGGCTCTGGAGATTGCATCTAGTTTGCTTCATGGAAGAACAACTTGTGATTGTGATGTGTGTGTACAGTGCGAGTGTGGTTTATAGTATATGTGTGTGTGGCACTCCACTCGAGGGCGCAACAAGATCAACAATTAAGCTAATTCAACGATTCTGCTAAATACGAGTTATTGTCTCAAGTTGTACATACCTACAGTACATATAGCTTACATATGTGTGAAACAGTGGCAGTGATTTGGTTGTTATAGAAAAATATTAAATAAATAATAAATGTAATTAAAATTTCTAAAGGTATTTAAGGTTCTAACATTAAAACAAAATATCACACATATTCATATATCCTATCTAAAATTTTAATAATACTTTTGTTGATACTAAATAATTTTTTAAAAGAAATTATAAGGCTCATCTTGAAATTAGCGTTTTGTAACGATATTTGTGCTCAACTTTGATACCTAAAAATATCAATTTTTTTATTTCCAAAGTAGAAAACTATACAAATTATTTAAAACCCCAAAAGAATTGTAAAATAATTTAGAAATAAACAATAAAAAAAGCCTTCATCTTTCACACACACTTGAAATTTCGACTTAGATAGAGTAGCCAAGCGATAAGGGATACATGGGGAATATTCGGGTATCACGATAACATCTTGGCAGCATTAGCAGCTGCTATATCATCCCGGAAAGCCAGGAATCCAAGCTGGGCATGAGAGGCCTCATTCAAAGCCCTTGATCTTATGCAGGCGCGATACTGATCTGCTGTCAGCGAACTGGAACAGATCTATAAAAAATATATACTTCAATTCCATTTTATTAAGTAAAATAAATTATAGTAAATACCTTCGTATGCCAGCGGTGGAAAATCCCTGGATCGGTGGCCCGTATGATCTTAATTTTAGAGCGAACGTACTTGCGATAGAGCATCACATCCTCACCGCCCCATCCCACTATTTCCTCCTCATCGAATCCCCGCACTTGCAGGAAGTTCGAGCGGTACTGGCAGGTCATTCCATAGCCAAAATCCCGCCAGAATCCCGTGTCCCTGGAGATCACCAGCTGCTCCTCCTCGCCGGCCAAGGGTTTGCCCTGCAGCGTGTACACCACATGCGGATTGTAAAGGCTAAAGACCACTGGGTAGTAGACCTAAGGGAAAATATATAAAATAAATTTTGTTTTTAGGAACTGTAATTAGAAAATCCATGACCAACCCACCTTCTTGCCGGGAGCGGCATTCCAGCGACACCGCTCCAGATATCTGGTGGTGAACATAATGTCCACATCGCACATGAAGAGTAGGACATCCTCACCCGCTGGTTTTATGTGCTCTGCTCCCAGTCTTAAAGCTTTCGCTAAAAATATAATAACAAAAATACATTTAAATAATTTAAATATTTCTGTAACTTAAAAACACCATCTTAATTAAAGATAAGCTTGAGGTAAAGTTATTCTGTAAAATAAATGGAAATATTAATTTCAAAATAAATACTTAAATATATTTTAAAATATTTAATATTCTGAATAATTCTAGGATTTTAAATTTTATTTTAAAACATACGTTAAAAGTTTGGATCGATTTTCCCCTTACCCCTGCTAAAAGTCTCATTGAGTGCCAGAAACTGGGTCCTCTGCGTCCGTCCTGCCAGCCGCTTGGCCTGGGCCAGTCCACTCACTCCAAAGTAGACCACGATGAGCTCCAGTCTCCGATCCTCCAGCTTGGCGAACATCTGCAGGAAGCTGCGAAAGCTGTGCAGTCGTCCCGCCAGTGGCAGTATCACATGGATCACTGGAGGACCTTGACTCTTAGTAGAATCCCCAGAAGAGTATGACAGCTCCGACAGCTGGACAGTTTGCAGGGGGGCAAAGGGTCGCATTACCAGGGCTCTGCGCACCGGACTCGTTTGGTGCTTGACGCTCTGGAAGTAGAGCTCGTACTGGGTGCCAGTGGTGGGTTCATTGCGGTAGATGCCCTCGATGAAGTCGTCCAGGGTGTACTTGATCACATCCGGGGACACGGCTCCCTTGGCCCGTATCCTCGCTGAGTGGTTCCTGTTCAGGCTCTCCAAGGCCTTGTTTACAGCCTCGATGAGATCTCTGCGTCGGTATCCAATGGGTTTCTCCACCACCCTCTTGCCCAGTCCCAGGTCAATGGGATACACTCGGGTGAAGGTAAAGTGATTATAGGGAATCAGTTCGTACTCGTTGTTTAGTGGGAGTCCATGGAGGATTTCGGCGGCACCCACCTGCTTGCGGATATAGCTGCTGCAGTCGTAGTGGTGACCACCACCCAGTGGAGCAGCAGCCGCCGCAGGTGGACCCACCGTTGTCTCCTGCAACTGCAGACTGCTCCCATTTGACACCTTTCCTCCACTTCGATTATTTTGCAGGAACAGTATTTGGGTGCGAAGGGTCAGGACCTCTTGTTTTAGCCGCTCAATTTCCGCCTCTTTTTCGCTCAGGGCATAACTGAATCCACTGGACGATTCACTGGGATTATTGGACTGCGTTTCCCGCGCCGTCAGCTCATCGAATCCGCACTTCGTGAGCACCACAATGGAGGCGGCTGTCACGAGGGCGAACAGCAGCAGCAGGCGCAGCAGCAATTTGGAAACCAGCGAGTTATGCATTTTCCATAGTCTTTTTTTGAGTTTATTTTCTGAAAAGTAAAGTATTTAAAAAGTCGTTAGTGATTTGGGTAGGTCTGGCAACTCCCTAAGTCTTGTGGTTCTGCAAGTGTTGTAAAACACTTTTCAATACTTATTGCTTATAGAGATGAAACAAATTTTAACGATAGTTTACACTGAATCATCGTTAACAGTTCTATTAATTTAAAATAAATAAATGTTTTTTTTCTGCAAGAATATTAAGTAAATTTTTAATTAATTGTTAATTTATATTTAAGCAAGCAAACAAACTAAAAATTTACAAACCTTCAAGCAAGCATTATAATTTAAATACAATTTTATTAAGCTTTTAAATAAATAAAAAAATTTAGTTTAAATAAATAAGTAAATAATAAATAAATTTAAACATTATTAAGTTTAAAACTCAAGCTAATAAAAATAGCACAGACAGCAACCAAACGGATCTTGGCTAACTCAGGGATATTTTAGTACATTTCAGCCAGAAAAAAAAAGTATTTTAAGGGGTCACACTGATCACAAGCTGATATTTATTAAAAAAAAAAATTGTGCTATTTCAAAGGCAGCCGCAAGTTTTCCGTGGAAAACCCGAAATACAAAGCAGTATTCTACAGGCACATTGTCAAGGTGAGTGTGCAGGGGGTGGTGGGTGGCCGGGGGGGTGGTAAGCAAACAGTGTGCGTTGGCAATTTGCGGCATGCAACAAGTTCCTCTGTATTTTTTCCGCCCGTGTTGGTGATGGCATTTCCATTTCTCTAAACCGAGTGAGTGATTCATTGGTGGGATAGATAAGGTGTGCTTGCGGTTTGTTTTCTTTCTTTTTTTGGGTTTGTAATCTTTTTGACTCTATTGCGTAGGTGTGTGTGTGTGTGTGTGTCTGAAATTGCATACAACTTTGATTAGCAATTAATAAAACAGCGATTAACAGCCTTTCTTCGATTCACAGCGACCTCACAATGGAGAACAACGAAGCCCCCTCCCCCTCCGGGTCCAACAACAACGAGTAAGTGCCGTGCAAATCCATGGAAATCCATGGAATTCCAACTGAATCAACAGGCTCCGTGCACAAAAGAAGGAAAAGGAAAGGAAAATCCTATCAAGTGACGTCATTTGACACACCGGAAAGAAAGTCTAGTGATCAGAGAGTTACGAACTTAGGAATACCCTTGAAATGTAGTGAAGTTTTTAAAAACTTCAGAATTCTGAACTTTGGAGTACCCTAGAAAAACCAAAGAAATCTTTAAAAACTCTTCAGTTATGCTAGTTTTCTCAGTCAGACATGAATTCATATGAAACCACCTAAAATGGCAAAAAATCATGATTTTTGATCAATCTTTTCTTCACCCATAGGATATTATAGTCTGATTTTAGTTAAAATGTATTAAACCATTTCAAAACAAAAGCTGACAATTTGAGATCATTAAGAGTAGACGTTTCTTTGCAAGGTAAAGACATTTTTCATCAAATTTAAACAAATATAACATTAAAAATTCCATTTTGTATCTTCAAAGACATACAAACTGTATTCATTGTTTGTATATTACTCATTGTGATCTTGCTTTTAACGAAAGTCTATAAAAGCGATCGTTAATATATAAACCCTTACTATTTCAATCAACTTCCTTCCAACTATGTTACAATTTGCTCATGTTTAATTCACTAGTTCTCATAATATTCATACCTAAATTATTTAGAGCAATTTTTGCTAAGGTAATTGATAGATATAATCGTCAGATACCAGCAGACTTAAATTAGCGTCTTTATGAAGAAAAGAAAAAATATAATAGCAATAATAATTAAAACCGGAGTTCCTAATTTGTATAGAATTAATAATTTCTCCAGCTTGTCAGTATTTCTATTGATATCATGATGTTAATGTATTCTTTAGCCAACTTATAGTAAAAGAAAAAGAAATATATAAACGAAGCCCCTTGCTTTTGTGCACTGCGTGTCCCTGATCAACTTTATACATAAATGTAAGCTTCCCCCACAAACACACATAATATTGTACAGTTTTCCCATACTTCCGCCACCACCAAATGCTCGTGACAACAACAACCACTTCGGGGATCACCACCACACTACCAGCAACAACAATGCGCAGGCCCAGAAGCGACTGCAGCAGACCCAGGCCAAGGTGGACGAGGTGGTCGGGATCATGCGGGTGAATGTGGAGAAGGTGTTGGAGCGGGACCAGAAGCTATCGGAGCTGGGCGAGCGGGCTGATCAGCTGGAGCAGGGCGCCTCCCAGTTCGAGCAGCAGGCCGGAAAGCTGAAGCGCAAGCAGTGGTGGGCCAACATGAAGATGATGATCATCCTGGGCGTGATCGCCGTCGTGCTGCTCATCATCGTCCTGGGTAAGGCCACTAATAATATACTCAGCTTTAGCTTCTGCTTCTGGGGCTTCTTCTGGTTGCGGTTTCCTGTCGGTCGATAGTCTAGCTAGGTGGCTGGTTTGGTATTGTCATAACTACAACGCACAAGTCGCCCCCTAATCTTGCTCAACCTGTGGTTTCGGTCTGTTCTCGCAAACTAATCCATGTGGCCCTCAGCTAACTAACCCAATAATTTATACTCGCTCTCGTACTGATGACAACCCGTTGTGAATTTCTGTTTACTTGCAGTGTCGCTTTTCAATTGATACAAATAATCACACACACTGAAAAACAAAAGCAAAGCCAACAAAAAATCAAATCAAAATGCAATTCCGTTTTCCATACAGCAAAGTTAAGGTTCAGATTTATCTTTACGCGTACCGGGCTCCTACTATATACACTTAAAATTGTATATTATATTTTATAAACGTCTTAAGCTAAGCAACTCTAAAAACTCTAAAGGTAAATGTTGTTCTTGTGTCTGTCCTAAGTGTTAATTATCATTTTATTTGTTTAGTCTATAATGTGTGGAGATTAGAACCGCGGTGTGTACGTGTGGAGGCATTTTAAGACATTCTGTATTGCTTGAGATCTGTGCGTTCAGCTAGCTTTAAGCTAGAATAATTTTTTAAACGTCTTTTTCAAGAGAAAGTTATATAGTTTCTGTGTTTAATTCAACCCTGTGACTAGAGATATTATTAAAATCATCTTGTTTTACAGATTTTTAAAAGAAAAGCATATTTAACAAAATCTTTTGAACAAAGGCAACATTTCTATTAAAACATTTAGATTTCAACTTTATTGAAAAATGAATGAATAGGGGAGAGTGGGGATAGGTGAACCACTTTTTTTGTTGAACATTATTATGTCTAAACAATTCGACGTTAGGGTCTGCTGTTTATAGGAATCTAAAAGAGCATTCATTCCTTTGCATTTAAAGTATTTTGTGAAAATAATATGTCACGTTTTTTAAACTTTATGAGCATTTTTTTTGTTCGAATGGTTCAAGTATCCCCACCCCTGGGGATAGTTGAACCACCTTTCAGATTAACACAAAATACAATTGTATAAAAAAGTGTAATTTATTTCTTTGTTTATGCCTTTTTCTGTTCAAATATAAACATTGCACATTTACAGCATGGAATAAAACAATAAAATATTTATTTATAAATTTTTTTTTTTCTTTTTTTTCGAAGGTTTTCTTGAGTCTTTTGATTGTGCTTTTGGCGATCAATTTTTCTGCGGTGAGTCAGTGGCAATGATACTCCTCCCTCGTTTTTTCCTCGAGTCAAAACAGACGACTGGTTTAGTGGTTTAGCCTTTCCCCACAAGTACTGGTTCATGTATCCCCACAAGTACTGGTTCATTTATCCCCACAAGTCATAAGCCAATTGGAAGTGATTTGGAGAAAACATGGAATATTTGAACTGCGTCAGCAATCCATGAAAATATCATAATTTGCGTCTACTTACTATAAAATACAATTTTAGGAAGTTCAATGCCACTGACGAAGAACGATAGAATTTTTCCTAGAAAACGTAAGGTCACAATTAAAGCTGCAAACGGGGAATAAAACTTCGATTAGCGATAAAACGACACCAATCGTTTGACGCGTTGTGCGTGCGTGGGGCTAGGATAACGACTAAGTAAGCAACACACATATAAATGGTGCACAAAAACATGTCAGAAGGTAAAATATTTGTACTGGTTCATCTATCCCCATGGTTCACCTATCCCCACTCTCCCCTAAATATTAAACTTGAGTCACTGGAATATATTTTAAATTCCTATTCGTTTAAAATTGGATAAGACTGGAATAGTGTGACTCATACAATTCAGGAAAGAAAATAGCTAATGACGGCTTAGTTAGTTATTCTATTGTTTTAACAGCTTTCGTAAAAAGCTGAGATACTTTCAGATGCTGTCTAGAAAAAACTTGTAGAATCTTTTGAAAGTAAAGTGAAATGATCTAAACATTTGTTCCCCCCTTTTAGTGTCCGTTTGGCCAACTAGCAGTGGCAGTGACAGTGGAGGAACTAAGGCCATAGCTCCAGTCGTCGCCCCGGCCACCACCCTAGCACCGCCGCACTAAAAGCCTTCAACGGATTGAGGCAACCCACACGGACACGGAATGGAAATGGACCAAACAAACACATTTACGGACGGGAACCTCAATTTCTGGTCTTTTCGCGCAATCAGAGAGAGGAAGAGGAAGGAGGAAATCAAAAGGATAACTTACTAAAATCGCGTCTAGCATATATTTAACCAGAATGTAATTATTAAAACCTAATGTTAAACAAAACATTTTTACGTATTGTAGCCGAGACCAGAGGTCCACTTGAATGTGTATGCATATGTACAATTATATATTCTTGTATGTCATCCAATTGAAAATACATCATGCCACCTACACTTTAACCAGTCCAAGGAAATCCGCCGGAGTTTTGTCGAAACGGTTCACAGAGCAAAGCCATTTATTTACATTCAGCGACGATTGAATAGCGCGTGCCAAGGAAAACATTTATCGATTTTCCGGCAAACCGAATCGAGTCGAGTTGCACCACCCAGCGACAAACTGCCCCATCGACCAGACCAGACCAGGTGAGAGGCACTGAGCAACTGGCGCTTCGCAGAGAGGAGGACGCCTCGTCTCGCGTAAACATTCTGCTGTCCCAGCTGCTGCTGTTCCGATAGTCCGCGCACGCGTTCCACTCAGTCGTGAGTGTCCCGAAAAAAGATGTGCTTGAATATGTGCTCGAAGCGGATGTCCCACTGCATTAGCTCCAGGAACGAGGCCGTCGTCCACACGTATCCCATGTACAGGGCGTAGAAGTTGAGGTAGTACAGCTGACCGATCAGTATATAGTCCCCGTCCGCAAAGTAATGGTAGAAGTTTGGCCTTCGCAGCGAGGCGGCAAAGACAACCACGAACTGGGAATAATTTTAATTTATTTATAAGGAATTTAAAGAATCTGAAAAGGTTTGTCCTTACCACATTCGAGATCACGGTGTACACCAGCAAAGTAGGAAACTCGATCGAGACGCGCTTCATCTCAGAGCAAACGATGATGCCAAAACAGGTGAGCACAAATACTCGCTCGCTCCACAGGATCACCGTGTTGCGCGTGGTCTAGAGATTAAACGGGGTTACTAAATAGGTGATGAAGAAATCTTCACTTACGAAGAGGCCTCTTTCGTGTTTTATTGCTCTATTTCCGTAGAAGACACTGATGACCAACATCATGAGGGTGAGGAAGACGGACATGATCAGGCTAATGTACGGGGCTCGTTTGGCGGGCTTCATGATTGACAAGGTGTTGATCTCGTACTGGCAAGGAAATGGATTAAACTGGGTAAAATGTTCTTCCTAGTGGCATTAAAGACCACTCACCGTCCAGAGCCCCGCCAGGATGCGAATCCAAATGGGCTTTTTCGCGATGAGGTGGTAGAAGAAGACGTACAACTGCATGGATAGGAAACTTAACAGGAACGCGACCAGGCTGAGGTAGTAGCGTTCCGCCAGGAATTTCTTCAGGGGCTCGCTGGAATGACGAGTGGGATGACCTATCAGAGGCTGTAGGGTGTCTTCCTTGGACCATTACTCACATCTCCATGGCGACACAGACTTGAATTATTCCCACGATCAGCATAACAAGGGTTACCATGTACGTGGGGCCGACTAAACTCTTCCGGGACGGTTCGGGACTTTCACGCAACATCAGTAGAGACGCTCTAGGTCCGGAACTGGTTTTGGAGCGGCTTGTTTTGATTCACATCTAAATTTATGAAAAAAAACATCAAACTTTTTTTAGAAAATTAAAAGCCAACTGCTCTGCTTTGACCGCCATCGGGAAAGCGATTGGACTAAACCAACTGGAAACAAATACCTTTCTGCCTTATAAAAATAATACAAAAATCCAATACGGTGTAAAACATTTTGTATAATTCCTAAACATTTACTTAATATTTCTTATGAGCCATTTCAACAAACCCCTGGGATACCTAGTTTTTCACATTCTTTAACGTTTTTTTTAAACGAATTATAGTATGAATGTTTTAAGAAGACTTTCACTTTGATTAATAATTTATACTTTTTCTAAATTTAAACTGATTAATACAAAAAATAAAAGACTTTAAAGCATTGCACTTGTTTTAAAAAACATCTAACATCTGAGTGTGATACATATGTATGTAAGTAATCAGATCTTTATATCAGAGCGGCCTAGATTTATCCTTTAAGTTTAGACCTATTTTCCGTTTGTTATTGTATTATTTCCCCCGACATTTAAACCGGGTCCAGGCCCACTTTGCCATGGATGAGCGAAGGCAGAGAATGCGAGCCTACAGGCGGGCCCGTCGGAAGTTCGCCTGCATCGTCTACATGGTGACCATAGCCTGGATGGTATTGGCCCTCTTGCAGTGGCTTCTCGTTAGCCTGATGTGAGTTTTGATGTATAAAACCACATATGTATCTACCCCTTCATACTCCTCCTTCCTTTCAGCCTGGACATAAGCCAGGTCTTTACGGAATTTTACTGGATAAGCGTGATCTTTTTTGCGGTGGCCATGGTGATGGTGACGCTGTTTATATTTTTCGAGAAGGTCCGCTTTATAATAGGTCTCAACTGGCTGATCACCGTGCTGATAGTAAGTATCCTATCCTGAAGGCAGATGCTATATGATCTTGTGATTTAAATTCCATTGGTTAGGTGGAGTTTGTGATCATAGGAATATTTGCGCTGGCAGCCCGATCCGTGTGGCCAGATCTGTTGATGTGGTTTTTCATCTGTGTGCTGCTGGTCTTCCTCTTTGTGCTGCTGGGATCTATAATACCAGTAAGGATCCCTATGATTTTCCTAAAGACTTTTACCTTAAATCCGTTCTATAGCACGATCTCACATTGGACGTTGTAATCCTTTTTGTGCTGGCCTTCATATTCCTCATCGTCACCATCTTCTTTGTCATGATGCACATTCTGATCGATATGCCGTACTCCTTCATGGTCTTCCAGATCTTCATTAGCATCATAGTGCTGTTGGTAAGAGGGGTTAGGCTTTTAATTATGACCCGGAACTTAATTCTAACCCTTTTTGGGCCACAGTTTGTGATGTACCATGCCCAGACCATCAACGGTGGTCGCTTTGCAGAGATGCGACTCAATGATCACTTGCTGGCCTCGCTCATTCTCTTCCACGACTTCATCATCATCTTCCTGCTGACCTTCTATGCCCAGATCGTCTACAAGATCGCCTCAAGGCAGTCCAACACCACCAAGGATCCGTGGCTTACTGCAACCTATACGATGAAGATCGATGTTGCTGATGATATTAGTTCGACTGCTGCCAACGAAGTTGATTCGAACCCTGTTGGCAGTGACAATTCTCCCGATGAGGGACTATCCCCGAGTGATACAGGAATTGTTTTCTTCTAATGTCGTTGGATCTTTTTTTGTTGGACAACTATAAAACTTAAGACCTTTGACAGTCTATAACACTCAATAAAAAGGTTCAAGTCATGGAGACAGAAGTACAAAGTTGGATAACTTGGGGGAACTTCTTACCCCTAAATTATTATTTGATCCTATATCCCCTCCACACCAATAAAACACTACTTCGTGTAATTATAACTGGAACCTTGAAACTTTAATCACATATTGACATTGATTAAACGTGGATACATATTTAAGCCGGATAGTTGTGGAGTTTTCTGGCTAACTAGTCCCAATGGACGCTGCTTCTCATCGGAACTAGTTGACCACTGCTCGTTAATCTTACAATTGGATATAGACATAGGCATGCATATAGTATAACGGATATATAACGTACGGCTCAACATTGATTGGAACTACGATTGATTGCATTATTGATTGATTGCACAGCAGCGTTGGATATTTGGTCCTTCTCCTCAATCACACTCACACACGCACATGTACGCACATTTATGTACATTTTGAAATGATTTTTTAAATGGGTTGTTAAATAATATTTGGGTAATACCAATAAATATATCTTAAGAATTAAGAATATATATGTATTTTAAATATGGATCCATTTCGCTCACATACAAACAATTTATTTTCAATGGAAATTTCACTCATTTAAATTAGTTAGCTAAAAATTAAAACCTTGTTTTTTTTAAACTGAATCAAATGATTCTTTTAGGTAGGAATTTAAGGATAAAGTTATCTAAAAGTTCTAAACGAACTGAATTAAATAAATTTATAGATCAAATCAAAATTAGTTTTTTACGTTAAAACTATTTAAAAACTTTTCAAATTATTCGCTTCTGTAATTCGTAATAACGAATAATAACCTAAAACTAGAGTGACTCCATCGAGGAGTTCGCCGAGCAGATGGTGGCATCCGAATCAGTGTCCCCATGATCCCTTTGATTACCTTCGCCCTCCCCGATGCCATGGGCGGAGAGCATGGGCTGCGAGGAGGGTGAGGCAAAGGACTCTAGCAGCGGGGTCACCAGGTCATCGAGGCTATTTGTGGGCGTGGCCGTGTCCCCGCCACTTAGACTGCCGCTTTCCGTCGAGGAGTTCTCCAGGGACTGCGAGGAGTAGCGTTCCAGGAGCAGCTGACTCAATGTCTTGGCCGGCCAATCAGGATCCTCCTCCGGGGTGTCGCGGGTGGGCGTGGCCAGCGGTGTGGGCAGGCGGAAGATGCTGCTGCTAAAGGAGGCACTGCTCTCGGCGAGACTTTCGAGGGGCTCCAGAAAGCGCCTGCCATGGTACATGTTGCACGAGGTGACGGGGGTCAGGAGGCTATCCACGGACACGGTGACATTGCGATTGAAGGGCAGCGACTGATTGGTGATCCCACACAAGGCAATGGGTCGAAACTGGTGGGCAGGTGGGGAATGGGAGTGGGAAATAGAGTGGGAGTTGGAGCTGCAACTGCGACTGGGAGTGGACAGGGAGTGGTCATGGTCAGGAGTGTGTATTGAATTACTTATCCGACACAGTGACAGCAACTCAGTTTCTGGAATGCGAAAACAAATCACTGAGATGATTAGGAGGAGGATCTTGGTGGAACTGGTCAGCGGAGAACAGGTTTCCTAGCACTAGCGATAGTTCTAAGAGGACGACTACACTACCTGGGCTTCATACCTTCCGGCGACTCTTCGTTGTCCTCCTGGATGCTCGCCTGCCTCTCATCCTTTCCTTGATTCGTGGCGGTGGTGTGTCCATAGGAGTTGGTGGTGCTATTCTTGGGAACACCACTGCCTGCGTCCAGAGTCGTCTGCACCACCACGTCCATGTGGGAGTCCAGTGAGAACTGCTTCCCAGACATCAGAATCCCGCGCACACGTCGTCTCATAGATGGTGATTCCTGATGCTGCAAGATCATACCGTGTCCATGTCTCCGATGTCTATGTTATCCCATAAAGACTCACCGCTATCCGAACTCCCGCATACGTTTTAGCCAGGAACTCGTCCGCATCGAATATGGCTGCAAAGGAACCGTTAACCACCTTGGGCGAAAGCGGAGAATTCGAGAGCAGAAGACTCGAGCCGAAGGCTTCGCTTTTCTCCTTGGTATCTGTGGGGTAGCAGCTTAGTTTTAGCCCTAAGTTTTTATGACATGAAGTTTAATTTTAAACAAATAAAATACAAGTAAAACAAATTTTTTGTATACATATTTAAATCATAATATTAATAACAATCAAACAATAACAAACATTAACAAACTGAAAATATGAACAGGAAACGGAAACGGAAACGGAAACAGGAACAGTGGTGACTGGAACTGGAACTTAAACTGGAACTCAAAACTAAAACGGAAGCGGATGCGGTGGCTACTGGAGGCGGTAGGACTTGCGTTTACCCTTGAGATAGACGCGGTTCGAGATGGTTATGTTCATCTCCTCCAGCACCATGGAGGCCACCTGCCGCACCTCCATCCAGTCCTTGACAATGTCGTCCAGGGTGGTGTGCGTCGAGGTGATGGTGAACCGGATGACGTATTGGCCCTTGAGTGACGAGGGGATGCAGTGGAGGTTGCCTCTGTGGTTCAGACGTTTCAGCAGCTTCTCGGTTATCTCATTGTCCCCCCGGATGCGGAAAACTACCAAGCCCAGATGTCGCTTGGCGGGCAACTCGAACCGGTGATCGGCCAGGACCAAAGCCTCGAACTTCTGGGCCAGGCGCACTCCCTCGCGGATGTGCCGCTGGAGACCCTTGATCCCGAACGAGCGGAGGACGAACCACACTTTCAGGGCCCGGAACCGCCGGCTCAGCGGTATCTGCCAGTGCATAAAGTCCACTGCCACTCCGGAGTTCTCATGCTGCAGATAAAGAGGCTCCACATTGAAGGTCCTGTGCACCGCAGTGCTGTCCCGCACCCACAAGGCGGTCGCGTCGAAGTGCACCATCAGCCACTTGGAGGGGTTGAAGGCCATCGAGTCCGCCCGCTCGATGCCGCGCAACCAGGTGCGGAACTCCGGGCAGATGAAGGCGCTGCCGGCGTACGCGGCGTCCACATGGAGCCACAAATGGTGCTCCGCGCACACCACGCCGATCTGGGAATGAATTAGGATTGTAAGTTGAGGATTTGAATAAAAGAAAACAAAACAAAATTGTTCATTAAATTTTCTAATTTTTACAATGGTAAAAAATTTATAAAAAAAATTTTTTTAATAACTAGTATGCTTTTAAAATAAAAAATAATTAAATTAATGTCATTTGACTTGGCTGCTTAATACGATTATAAAAAAGTATTTCCTTCTGAAATGTGTCCTCTCTTGAGAAAGTAATGAGCTTAAAAGTCAAAGGGAAATTTATATTTTTTCTGTTTTTTTATTTGCGATACTCGAAGAGTAAGCAAATACTGTAAACGATCAAATGTCTGTCTGTCCGTCCGTCCGTCCGTCCGTCCGTCCGTCTGTCCGCACAAACATCGAGATCTCGGGAACTATTAGAGCTAGAACCACCAAATTTTGCACACAGACTTCTATGAGCAAGGCGCAGATCAAGTTTGTTTCAAAACCTGACCACGCCCCTTTTACGCCCACAAACCGGAAAAAACTTTGGTGTCCACATTTTTAGTGCTAGAGAAAAGTGGCCCTTACAAATGTTGTTCGTGTTGAAAATATTTACCCAAATATCTAAAAATTTTTAAAATCTGACAATTTTCAAGAAATTGTGTTACAACTGTTTGAAAATTTTTTTGCGCTCAAAAGTAGGAATTTTTTTTTAAGAGAGGCCGCTTAAAACTGATTGCGCTGAAAGTAGGCTCACATTATTGAAGAGGGCTAGCTAACTGTTTTTAAAGAGGGCAATGAGTATCGCAAATTTTATAGTCGGGAAACCCGACTATAGCGTTCTTTCTTGTTTTTTATAAAATGTGAAAAAACCCAAGATTTTCTTACCACAACTTATCGAATTAACAACCGATTTTTAATCGGATTGCTTTTCCGAGTTTGTAATTAAAAGTTTAATAATTATGCATTTAAAGTTTAAGAAAAACCAAAAATACAATTTTTCATAAAATTTAGCAAAATTTTCAAAAATATGAAAAAAAAATTTTTGCTTCTAAATAAAAAATTTTAATGTCATTTTACTTGGCTGCTAGATACGATTGTAAAAAAGTAAATCATACGAGAATCTGTCTTTTTTTGAGTAAATTATGAGCTTAAAAGTCACAGAACATTTTTCATCTTTTTTATTTAATTTTTTTTTTATAAAATGAAAAAAAACCTAGGGCTTTCTAAACACAACTTATCAAAAAGGAAAGAAACCCTTTTAATATTTGTTATTAACTTGAGAAAACGTTCATTTGTGCATAGTGAAAACAGGTGGTTAGATTATCCCCATGTTTTTCTCATAATTACTCCCTGAGTACCCACCTCCTCCAGGTTATCGAAGCTGCAGCTGCCGGTGGTGCCGAGGGTGGCGCATACCTAAAAATAAACCACAGCAGGACACTTAAATGCTGACATGTATTAATTGGCTCCAGTGGGAGTTGCGAATCAGGAATCAGGACTCAGGAATCAGGACTCAGGAATCAGCTGGCTGCGGAAGGCGGGCCAATTAGTTTTGACAGACTGCCACTCACCCAGAAGGGAACCAGGCCCTGCTTAATGTCATCCTCGATGGCCTCGCGCAACAGTTTCCCCCGCATCGCCAGGTCCTCATCCGCCTCGATGTACCGCATCCGCACGAGTCCTGCGGAAAAAGGAGTGGGAGTGTGGCTTTAACCATAAGCGGATTAAACAATGGAGTAAGCTATGATCGGGTGAATGAAGAGTCCCTCATTTGGTTACAAAATTGCAGCAACATTTCCCCGACTTCATAAATTACAAGATTATGTCCTAGGAAATGTTCGATACATATATTAAAATGAAGTAAATAAAATCCCTTAAATTTAAATGACCCAAAAAAAGGAATTAAGAGAGCTAAAAACCCACCAATCAATGCAGCCTTCTCCACACTGGAATGCGCCTGATCCGAGCAGTAGGCCACCAGCCTGGCGTTGATCTCCGCATCCTGGTAGCCGGGATGTCGCTCGTGGAACCGCTGGATGGCCCGAGTGCGTCCTGCCAGCAGACAAACCAGTGTGGCCTCACTGGCCGTGGTCTGGAGTACTCCGCCACCCTGACTGTTCGGGCTGAGGTGGAGGAACGCATCTGGGAGACCGATCATCTTGCCCAGCCAGTTCATCACGATGATCTCCAGTTCGGTGCAGGCGGGTGAACTGGCCCAGGTGAAGCCCAGGCAGTTGATGGCATCGGCCAGCATGTCGCCCAGCAACGAGGGCATCGAGTTGAGGGCCGGGAAGTAGGCGTGCATGTGAGGCGACTGCCAGTGGGTAATCCCCGGCATCACGATCCGTTCCACATCCGCGAATATCTTCGGCCAGGGTTCCCCCTCGATGGGAGCCGATTCCGGCAGCAGTTGGCGCATGTAGCCGGGACTCACATCCGGAAAGACGCGCCGTTCCCTTATGTTCTCCAGATAGTCCGCTATATAGTCGACCATCTCCTTGCCTGCGAACGTTTAATTAATTATTTCGTCACATTTAAAAACAGTTTAAATTGTTCATGCACGGAATAACATAGAGGTAATTCATTTTGTATCACATGCACAGATTCAACTAAATAAAAATTCTTTATCACACGGATGTTAATTTAATTTTGCACAGAGAAGTAGTAATAGTAGTTTTACCTAAATTAAAGTTCTCTATCACACGATTGTCCTGTATTTATCATAGTTTTAAATAATAGTCTTATTTTTTAAAACATGTAAAAAAAGAATATTTAAAACTATGGAAAGTTGCCGTAGTTCTTAAGGAAACTAAAGCTAATATATATTTTCATAAATATTTTATTGAACACAAGAAAAATAGGCTAAAGTTTATTTTCGATTTTCCGTTCCGTTTTTGTTCGATTTTGTTTCAGATATATTTTATAAACATTTTGTTAACCACTAAATATATTATTTATGGTAAATTTGATTTATAACATGAATCTTTAAATAAAAACCTGATACTAACTATAAAAATAGACTTTCAATAGATAATAATGTATTAGAAATTTTTTTTTAGGAAGGACACAAATTGAGTAAACTAAATATTTAAATAAAGGTTTATTTAGAAATATTGCTAAAAATATTTAAAAAGGAACTGAGATTGGTAGTTAATTGAAAGCTTTATCTTTTTGTATTTGAAAATAAAACAAGTAGTCTAACATTAGTTAATTCAGATATATAAAAAATATACCAAAAAATGTAGGTATAGAAAAAAATTAGTTAAAATAAAACTGAGATTTTTAATTGTCAAATAATTGAGATCCCTTAAGGGAGCTTCTCATGTAACACGTCAAAAGTAGTGTGTTTTTGGGATTTTTTTCCCTCGGAAAATAAAAACAGACACAAATAATTTTTAGCATATATTTGAAGACATGTTTGAAGTATAAAAAAAAATTTTTGAAAGTCTTAAAAAACAAAATGGCGGACTTATTGAAGGTCGCGTGCGGCGCGATTCGGCTGAGGTGTTTATCGCGGTACAGTGTGGAGCCCAAAGTTTTCATCTGAAACATACAACAAATAATTTTTGTTATTCAGCAAACATTAAACGAGTGCGTGAATGTCTGCATTTAAAAAAATTTTCTTCTACAATATTAAAATCACGTCTTGAAAAAAAAGTGCTGTTTTTTCGACATTTTTTGTCGCTAAATAAGGCTTAAAAGTGTATAAAATAATTTTTTTTTCACAATTCCAGACATTCACGCACTCGTTTAATTCATAATCAGCAAAACACTTTTTAAAAATCAAAAATCGGTTCAGTAGTTTTTGCGCAATCGTGTACCGCGTTTTTAAAATCATAGTTTTGAGAAAAAACGATTTAAAGTTTTGAGTTAGCGCCAAATCGCACACAAAGCGCCACCGAGCGCACTGATTCAATCAATCATATCTTTCATAATATTTAGAGTTGAGTCATAAAACTTTGGGAAAATACTCCCAAGACGTCATTCTATCAATCTATGAAAAAAAAAAATTTATTTTTTGAAAATTCTACATGAGAAGCTCCCCTTAAAGTTAACCAACGTTAGACAATATTGACTAGAAAAGGGCTGTAACAAAAAAGGGATTTCAATTATGTCCATCAAACGAAGACAAACGGCCGGGACAAAGCCAATCAAATATATGCCCCTGGTTTACATGTTGGATTTGCATCCGGTATTTGAATTTACATATCTACTAAATGCGTCTGCCGCTGTGCATTTTATGGCCAACGGATTTGGCCAACACACACTCCAAACACACACACACACTCACCCCTCTGGCGGTATTCCTTGAAGTCCATGGTGCAATCGCCTTTACTTAACTTAACCCTTTTGCTGGCTGTGTAAATACTGTGCAATTGTTGCTGCTGGCAATCCGAAAGGCTAAATGTTAAATGTATCTGGCAGATACGTCTTGTGTCGCAATGAGTTTGGTGTTCGGTCTAATCCTGTCGCTAGGCCAGCTCCATTTTTCGGGGATTGTGCTAAATTGATGTGCCAAATGCCAAATGGGAACGTCAACCGCTGACCGCTGGTGAAAAACAGAAAAAAACAATGAAATGTCGGGCACTTCCGATGTTGTGGGGCTTCTGGAAATGAAAAGAAAAGCGCTTGGAAAAGCCACAGCTGTGAAGCAAAAAAAAAAGGGGGCTCTGGAAAGGGTTACCTAATTACGGCTGCGATAATATTAGTCCAATAATAACTGAGGCTCGTGGGATCGCGCCCTGCTTTTATAGTGAATCCCATTGATTCGTGGGTTTGGGTTTGATTTGTCGACAAGTTGTCGGTACATGAAAACTCATTAATTGCTTATCCCCCGAAAAAAAAGAACACGATAGCCGCGGGGAAATGCACTGAGATCCCCAACAAAATTCCGTTTAAATTGGAAAGCGCCCCCTCTAATTGTTTATGCTTGCTGACTCGCATAGCTGGATAATATATTTTAAATACCGCAAATTAACTATATCGCTCGATCTGCAGCGCGTGCAGTCATACAGGTGTAGTACCCATCCTCCCAAATTGCCAACTGCATTTTGTCATGCATTTAGAACGAAGGAAACATGAACAATAATCGCAAATTAAAATTAAATGCTTGATGCTTTTTTTTTTTTGTTGCAAGAAAGTTGCTGAAAAATTATATATTTTAAAATTTAGTTAGAGCTAAGGAGCACAAACGTTTCACTTAAAAGGCCTCTTTACACCTCAGTAGAAATTTTCGAATGGAATTGTAAATGTTTCACGTCAGATTACATTTTCTGTTATTCAACTGGACACATAAAAAATGCTGCCTGCTTATAAAATGGATAATTGGTAATTATGTTCATTTATTTTGAGTGTATTAAAAGCGTTGATAAATTTTTAATTATTTTAGTGTGTTATTACTGCAGATTTTAATCACTAACTTGGGGGTCTTGCGTCGTTTCTAACGAAAAAAACGGGACAAAATTAAAAGGCGTCGACGCAAATGTTGGGAAATCCCTATCTGAAGAAAATATACTTTCACGGAAGATTCGCGAAAGACTTTGTCGATATGGTGAACAATTCTTCCGTTTTCTTTGATAATTTTCAAATGTCCTATATTTTTTTTTACCTATTTTTAAAACAATCACAATCACAATAGATCACAATTTACCACGCACAGGACTCGATTCAAAGTCAAACTGAATGGAACTGGAGTTAGACAGGATCTATTTATACCAGGCGACTGTTGCTTCGTTGTGCTGCTGCTGCACAAACGAAGGACATTGGGCCAAATGAAAATGCTATTAAACAGCAGGAAAAATATTTTCCTAGAAGCTTAGTGAAATGCGTGGGTGAAGCTTGAAAACTTTGTGTACTCTGTCGAAAGTTACATTTCTTGTTTCACTATATTTTTTAAAAAATAAAAATGTTTCCAATTTAATAATTGTTTTAGTTCTTCGGAAAAATTTGTAATTTGTAAATGTTTGTTTTTTTTGTGTAAGTGTACTTTTGTATATTTTTTTTGTGGTAGCCTAAGTAACTGATTTTAAAGTTAAGTTTTCTGTCACTTAATTTATTTCATTTATCAAACCTTTTATGGCTTTTGTATAGTTTTTTTTTTTTAAATTCTAATAATAATGTGATAAATATATAAACTTTCTTTGCCTTACCAAATATAAATTGACATATAAACTATTTTATAACTTGTTGCTAAGGATATGCCTGTGCAAAGAGAAAGAGTATACGAAGGAGCAACAGGCAGCCGCGACACAAAGAGAGAGGGAGTAAGACAAAGAGAGAGCGGGGGTGGAACCGCAAGGAACAGCCAATGGCGTTAGGTGTCCTTTGGTAGGGATACGAGCCACTGGCCAATCAAAGGCCAGCTAAGGCAAACAGGATCAACAGGCTGACAGTCTCCCCCGTTTCCTCCCAAATTCGCTGCCTGGCCAACAATAAATACCCCAACTGGCCAGATTTAAACGAAATTCCCCAGGGAAAACGATTTCAAGACTCGCACAGGAAGGCATAAAATCCGAAAATGCTCCAAACTTAAGTTAGCTGGAAGCTCGTCTCGAAACGCCCAAAAAATATCAAAAAAGCAAATCAGAACCCCTCATTTCCCCCCGCTCATTACACACTTGTTACAAGAGGGTGGGGGGCAAAACGGGAAGAGAGAAGTGGGAAGAAAGACAGAGAGAGAGAGAGAGGGAGAGGTCAATGAGCTTTGTACTCGTCTCGAGACTCTGAAAATTTCGACAAAATACCGCTACATTGAATGGCTTTTGCACGTCGAAAGTATCTGTGTATCCGTGAGTGTGTGTATTACCAAATATTGAGCAATAAGAATAAGAATTTCGGTTTCTTTTGGTCATGAGACAGACATTTACAAAGCGGCTTTTGTTCTGCCTCAATCTGTACCTCTCTCTCTTTCTCTTTCTCCCTGTTTTTTGTTGAACGCTTGCATTCTTATTAAATCTGCGGCTATAAATACATTTTTTTGTAAGCTTTTATTTGGCTGTAAGCAACAGATAAATTCGTTTCAAAAGTGCATGTGCATACACAAACACTGTCTCATTTCTCTTTGAGTTTGTCTCTCTCTTTGTTTACCTGTGGCGCTCTTAAAACGATCACCTGGCTTTCTCTCTCTTTTTGTTGTACTTTCTTTGCTCTTACTCTCTCTTCCGCTCTTTCTCTCTCTCTGGATTTTTTCGTGTGTGTTTTGATTCCTTCATTCTTGAGCGCTAAGAACGTTCGTTGACCTCGGAGAGTTGGGGGCCTCTTCTTTTGCTGCTGCTGCTGCCCGCTTAGCGGTACTTCTCAACCTGTTTGCCCCTCTCTCTCCTGCTGCCCCTCTCTCCCAGCGGTGCGTGTGTGTGTGTGAGTGTGTTTGCCGTAGAAGTCTTCCTGTTTGCTCAGCGATTAAAGGTGCAACTGAGCAAGCTCCAATGACGGGCCCCAAAGCAAAAACAAAAGCAATAACAAAAGCACCAACAACAACAAAAACACGTCACGGGTTTCGGGTCTCTGACTCTTTGGCGTTTCGAGTACTACGAGTATCAGTGTTTCAGAGTATCAGAGTATCGGACTCTCGGACGTCTCATTCTCATCGCTGATGAAATGCACGCATGACTCCGCTGGCATGTGTATCTGTATCTGTAAATGTATCTGTTACCAGCCGATACAGGCCAACTTCTTTAATTTAGACCTATAATTCGGTTATCTGTAAATTAAAATTTTAAATTTATATGGTTTAAAAACGATCTATTTCTCAAGCATATGTATGTGTTTTGGGTTTTTATGAAAACCTTAGCTAAAATATAACAAATTTTTAAGATGTTGTAAATCTTTATAATTTTACACCCCTCAAGTATTTGTCATTTTTAATTAAAGAAAACATCAAATTGCTTTTGAATTTAATAAAATGTTCAAACATAAATATTCTACTTTATTTTTATTTTTATTTTTCTAAAATTTCACGTTTTGGTTTCCCCAAAATGTAATATTTAGCAATTCCACTTTTCCCGTTGATTTAAATTTTGCAGAATTTTTTCAAAATAAATTCCTAGAGAATTTAAAAAATATTTGAAAGTATACAGTGAGAATTATAACGTCGTCTTTTGAAATTTATCCATTGGACTTCTGTACTAAAAATATATCATAGCATACTTTTTAGAAACTTTATAAATGATTTCCAATCTCTAAAGATTAATGTAAATTTGCAAATAAAAATCCAACTTAAGAAGGCCTTACTGTACTTTTTCGGTTGCTGCGCGGATATTTTTGGGCAGTGATCACGCATTTAATTAGCAGGAATTGTGGTGAGCGTTCTTCTTCTCAGGTGAGCTGGTGTGTTGAGGTGGGAACTTCTTGCAGCTCCTTTCTCCTTTCTCGGCTTCTGTTTCTGTGTTTCTGTTGGTGATTCGGGTTTGCTTGCTTTTCCTCGCTCGCCTCCACCTTCACACAGGTTCCCACAGAGGATGATGATTCTGATGATGATTCCTCTTGCCGATGAAGAGGAACAACGGAACCCCATGATGAGCCCAGTGATCATGATCATCGGATGCAACGGGTCTTCGACTCGGTCTCTGGCCATTTAGTGTGCAATCGTTTGTCCCCACGTCCAATCCAGTAAACTCGGAATCAGGAATCTGGGCTCTCTTTTGGCGGATCCACCACCAATCCACCTTCCCATTCGCTCTCCTTTTTGATCCGATTTCGTTCCGTTTCGCCGGCTTCATCATCGCCTTAGTGGGCTTAAGTCTAACCGTTTGAAATCCGTTTGATAGTTGATGCCATCTACTACGAGTCGAACTAATTCGCGAATTTAACGATCATGATCATGATCTGGTCTGGAGTGAAGAGTTCAAAGCCTTGACACTGATCCAATGCGTTTGCGTGTGTGAATGAAAGTCTATTATCCATTGATGAGATCTAAGAACCTGGATACCATTACCATGCCCAGCACCATCAGAGGTGAGTGCTAATCAGGGGAAAGATAGATCAGTAGTACGGAAGTTGTACTTACTTGTTTTATAACACTAGGTTTTTATACGCAATGTTCTAGTAGATTGAAAATTCTTCTTTAAATATTATCAATAATATTACGCTGGTTTTGCACAAATAAAATAATAAATATTTAATTAAAAAACGTATTTATAAATATTTTTACAATTTTTAGGTAACTACAGATAAATAATTGTACCATGTTATTATTATAATTATTAATTTTGTGATAATTTTATATTTATCTTTTGAAGGGAAGTTATATAGAATATAATATAGAATTTCATTATGCAGATCATTTTTGAAAGATAAATTTGTAAAAAAAAAGATTGAAGATGCTTACAACTAATTCATACTTCTACAAAAACGATTTTGATTTTAGATTTTTTTATTCAAGATTCTTTGAGTTCATTACAGCTAGACTTTTCCACTATTTGTGGATTGTCGAAGCTGTTTTCAATTTCGGCTTAACTTTACAACTTTAAAGCAAAGTTTCTCTGGTAATCAAAATAGTTCTGGTGATATTTCTTAGCCATCTTAGCCTTGCTTGGCTAAAACCTAATGGAAACTAATGGAATCATTAGGCTGCTAAAAAACAAAAACAACAAAAAAAAACTAATTGATTATAAAAAAGGCAACGGCTTTCAATAGCCGCAAATAAGTGGATGGGATATGCAGTCAAGCTGCAAGACATGCAATGTTGCTAGCTGCTGGATTTCCGATTCTAGCCAAAAGATTTTACCACATCTTCAAGGCAGCAGAAAAGCAGCAGCAGCATAACAACAAATAACCAAGAACAACAGTAATGGCCAACTGTTGCCTCATCGACAGTGGGGCTGCAATAAACCAGTTGGTAGTTGTAGTTGTTGGTAGTTGGTGGTTGGAAGTCGCAGCTAATCTTGCAACACAGTTGCGCAACAAAGAATCCGAGGCAACGGTACTAACTCGTTTGCTGACTGCTGCCTGCTATTGTGGTGGCTATGTTCTGTTCTTTTGGAGCTTGGCAATCTCTGGGCTCTGAGCCAGTTGCGTGTAACTGGTTTTTCCTCTTGAATAACTGGGACTTTCTTACGGGACTTTTTCGGAGAGTTTCTGCACACGGAGAACGCAGAACGCAGAGAAAACAGGTTAGAATCGGCACAGACTTGCAATAGATGAGGCAACCAGCAGCACGCCACAAGAAGTTTACAACGGTGAGGCACACATTTTCCACGTTCACGTTAGAACCAACGGTGTTTTAGCCAAGTTAGCTGCTGTGCTGCAAGTCAAGTTAGCTGGCCAGAACCAGTTACCTCTCTTGATTGTTGTTGCGCAAGCGGCTGAAAGCAGCACAAAATAAATCTAACATGATTCAAGCAACGGAAAAACATGAAATATTAATGCCGATGGTTGACTCTTGGCTCTGAATTCACCGTAACGGTTAGCCTTCATCAGAGGAGGGCTCTATGTAGTACAGACAAACCCTAGACTCTAATGATCGAATCCGATCAGATCTGTTAGGTTGTTGGGCTTTTGGGCCCAGTTAGCAGTTAGGCGATTAGTCCAAATTCGCTCTCCCTTTTTTTTTTGGGCAGTCACTTGGGGGTCATTGCGGTTATAGCTAGCTGTTCTTCGATTTATTTTTACAGAAATTTGCTACTTTTTGTTTGGCTCTGGGGGAGCTTTAATTATCGAACTGTGTAACATAACTGCATAACTTCTGTTGCAATACTATTTTTTGTATTGTCATTTATAGAGCTATTATAATCTTAATGTTACAACTTTTACAACTTCCTTAAAAAAATAAAACTACAACTTAGCTAAAATTCTTATATTACCTTGCCCTTTCTGTTATTTATTTATAGGGGAAAATTAGTTAATATAATATATTAATAATATTATTCTTATGTACAAACAAAATAAGCTGCTTACCTAGAATGGAATATTGTTCTTCCTTAGCTTATGAAAATTTAAATTTAAAAAGCTTAACAAAAATGATGTAATAAATGACTCAATTAAACATGAAGCATGAAACCCTTTTTTGATTAAGTGGATATTACAAAATTGTAATGGAGTTCATCGTTACATTAGTTCGAAAGAAAATAATTATTAATTAATAAATAATAATTAATTCATAATGTATAGTTATAATAAGAACAACGAGATTTACAAAAATGTTTTTATATTTAAATAAATAATTTTCTAGCCTTGATAAAACTAATATTATTAATGTATAATTTAAATGAAAATTTAAAGAGCTCTCGATTGTTTACATGTTAATTGTGTAAAAAAATAGTTTAGTGCATTAAATCTTATAATATCTTAAATTTTATTTCAGTGAAACTATTTTTTTACACAATTAACATGTAAATAATCGAGAGCTAAATTTGCATTTCATGACTGTTTTAACACTAGAGTGAATTTCGTGTGAACACATTTCAAAATCTGCCGCCTTGTCATTTCCACCACCAGGTTGCAGAAATTTCCCCATGACACTTTTCCACCACTACCACGGGAATTTCCCGCGGCCCTCACCCACAACCCCACGTGAAAATCTAAGGGTGGAAAAGCTGCGCAAGCACAGTCGTAGTCGTAGTCGTCTGTGCTCGTTTTCCCTCGTGCCTTCGTGGCTTCCAGTTTTTCCTGGCTATGCACTTGGCATTATGCCTACTAACCCTATTTTCCCAGCAGTAGTTGGCAGCGAGTCCCATTTTTCGACTTGCATGCGGATACACACACACACACTCTTTGGTTTTCCCATTTCCCATTTCCCAGTACCGAAAGGCAACCCCCACGAAACGGAAAGTTAAGAATTTGTGCAGCGGCAGAACGAACTGTGAACTGCAAACTGTGTTTGTGGCACTCGAATTTGGGACACATTCCTGTAAAGGACACAGCTCCTCCGGTCAGCTGGTGTTTCTGAAAAACCCAAAAAGGACAAACAAAAAACGCGCGCTTCTGAAAGTGAACATTTTGAAAATATTCAGTGGAAAATATTAAATACAAAATACAAGTGAAATAAATACAAAAAAATAAACTAAAAGGAAAACGGAAAAGGGAAAGCTGCAGCGTTATTGATTTGCATGTGTGTGCCGCTGAAAAATCGATTATTAAAGCCACTTTCCACTCACAGCTGGTGGTTGTTGTTGTTGTTACTGTGAGGATGAGGAAAGGGATGTGGATGTGGATAAAGGTGGTTGTTGCATAGGCAAGGGGTTGCGTGCCGCAATGTGGGGAATCAACAACAACAGCAACATCAGGACATCCAGAGACACACTTCCAACTGTTTTGACGTGGTCGAGTTCCAATGGCGCTGGCTCCACCGAATGCTGCAGCGCAGCCTTGCAGCCATCCAGCGGCGACGCGTTGCATGTGCAGCAGCAGCAGCAGCAACAGCAACAGCAACAGCAGCAACAACATCACAAGCAACAGCAGCAGCAGCAGGATACGAAAGCGAGGATGACAAGCAGCAGCAGCAGCAGCAGCAACACAGGACACAGATACAGAAACAGCAGGCACAGTCACAGATACACAGCAACAATTGCTGCACAATAGCCCATATTGTGACTTGAACAGAAATTTAACAAAAATCTAAGGACTAATCGTAAATTAAATACAAATAAATCGCACAAAGTTACGTTAAGTATACGACGCGTATTTCCAGCTGCAAAGCGAAACGCACAGGTGCATCTGTGGCCCCCAAGTAAACCCCCTTTTAGGCACACCCCTCTATTGAATTACCAGTCCAAACCCCCTCTATAAATCCCCTGTAGTATCTACACCAATTGACAAGCAATCGAGGGAATGCAGAATGAATGAACTTGTTTTAAGTGCACTTTCGTAAGGCTGATTTTGAATTTATTTCGATGTTGTGCTTCTACACCCCGTAATCAAAAAATAAAATAAAATAAAAGCAATGAACCAAGTGAAAGTGTGAGTGTCAAGTGTTTTAAATAATAAGTAAAGAGACTTGAAACTTTGAGAGCCTTTGGATAGAAACGGCCGTCACAACGGATAGGCCCAGAGATCTCCTGCTGATCCAGCAGGCCAAGCCCGCTGGAGGCCCCAAATCCTCCGGAGGCGGTGCCACTAGCACTCCCACTTACATTGGAACCGATGCAGCCACAGCAGCTGCAGTGGCCAATCTGCGGAGCAAGGTGCCCTCCATCTCGATAATCCCGCTGCCAGTGTCCACCACCATTGTGGCAAGAAGTGGTGGCAGTGGCGGTGGCCCAGCTTTGCCCCAGCTGATACACACTGGAAGTGCTGGGAGGAGTGTGTCCAACAAGTCCACCGGTACCTCACCACCACTCACCTTCATCTCGTCAGAGGGAGGAGGAGCTGGAGGTGCTCCTGCCCTGGCCCTACTGCCTCGCCCCCAGCAGCAGCATCAGTACCAGCAGACCGACAAGTGCACAGTCCTCAAGCTGGATGTCCTGAAAGCCCAGTCCCAGTCCAGTACCAATACGTACCTGCAGATCGAGCAGCAGCTCAGCGAACTGGAGGCCGCCGACGAGGAGGAGGAGAACATGGCCAGTCTGCTGGGCAGTGCAGTGCCACCCGCACAAATCCTGGCCAATCAGCCCATCATCGTCAAGATCGAGCCCACGCAATCCTTTCACATTGTGGACGAGGGCGACACGCGGGTCCTGAGTTTGCCCCTCAGCGACGCGGATAAACTGGGGGCCAGTTGGATTGATCTCAAGGACATCGCAGGACTGCAGGCTGGCGGTGGAGCCACTCTGCTGGACGTTTGCTTTGAGCAGACCAACGAGGAGGGGGGCACCATCATAGCCACTGTGCCAGCGGACATGGAAACCGAACTCGACTCGGCTGAGTTGGAGGCGGATAACGAGCAGGAGGATGAGACTGAACCAGAGCCACCGGCACCCAAGCGATTGGCCACCATCAGCAGGCAACTGCAGTCGAGGATACTGCAACAACAGGGAGGTCAGCAGCAGCAACAGAGCCAAGTGAAATTCCTGTCCTCCGATCCTCCAGCCTTGGCCCGTTCCAGCAGCTTCAGCAGCCTCAGCAGCTTCAGCAGTCTCAGCAACATCAGCTCCGTGTGCAAGAACACCAGCAACATGAGCAACATGTCCAGCAGCAACACCAGCACCCACGAGAGCAACATGAAGCGTTCCAAGGAGCGAACGCCACCGCCAATGCCACCACTAACCGCACAGAAGCCCGCTGCAACAGCAACAGCAACATCAGCAACTGCAACAGCAACAGGGACATCAGCAACTGCAACAGCAACGGCCAGCACATCAACAACATCGGCCAGGGAAACCAGCAGCAGTCACCACAGCAGCAGCAATGGAGCCATGACAGGTAACATTTACTTAAAAAGGATTATGTTTTATATTTTATGAAGCTAAGCAGGAATCATAGTTTCTTTAAAGATTGGTAATATAAAGTCAAAATCACACTTTAATCATAATAAAACTTTGATGAACTTATACACTCAATTATTCTGGGAAGTCTTGACTCTTTTATAAAGACACTCCAGAAGGTTTTGAGAAATCTTGAGATATCTATGTATTTCTGTGATTTCAAATGTTTTGTTTAGGTAAAACTGATTACACCTTACATTAAATACTATTAAGGTAACATAATATTATATTACATTTAATATTTTCTTTGTTTTAAGTTTATTTGTGAATTTTAGAAAATTTTAAAACGAAAGATAAGAACAGATTAATTCAGCTTGCAAAAGAGGAAACACTGAGTTACCACAAATAAGAGAAATTAGAGAAGGCATTGTTTAAAGATAGGTCGAAAACTGATTATGTTTTTAAGGAATCCAAAGAAATAAAAGCTTTTGAAAATTGTTTAAAAAGTCAAGTCGTTTATTGGTTTAAAATCTTTACTCAATTCTCTACTCAAATATATTTCTGTAACAATATAATAATAATGTTATTATATGGTTTTAAGAAAATATAATAGGGAGAATTTAAAATTGACTTTTAATTTTATTAACATAATTTTTTTGTTATCATAAAATTTGACCAATAATACACCTTTTTAATATACTTTTAACTGTTAAAATTATCGTTATCGTTAGTTCAGGATTCTTTAAAAGATGAGTTCACACCCCATGAAATTCTGAAGCGGCAGCAGCTCAGAGAAAATTCCACTTGTTGCAAGTGCACAAGAACAACTGTCGGCTAACCACAGTGAGCACTCACCCAGAGAGACCACTGACGATCAGATAATCACATACATATACTCTGTGTACTTGGGTACTTGTGCATAAGAATCCGAGCTATGCAAATGAACGCTGGCTGATTGCGCAAGCATCCCAGGCAGCGGCAATTAACAGTCTGACACATCAGCAACACATCACATCAGCAGCAGCGGCAGCAGCAGCAGCGACAGCAGCAACTCCAAGACAGCAACAACAGGTGTACTGTGTGTACACACCCCATGCTAAAAAGAATTTCAATTTACAAGCCTCGATTTATTGGCTATTCACCTTTGTGTGGCTGCAGCAGCAGCAGCAGCAACACAACATAGCTACAGGCATGTGTCCCACTTTCCATAGTCAACAAACAGCAACACTAGCAACAAAAACATGTTTTGACATACTAAATAAGCCGCTGCTGCTAGGCTGACTAGCTTTTGGCCAAGTCTGCTAGCTGGTGTTCTTTGCCATTAGGTTCTGTTAGCTGTTTTCTTCCCCCTTTCCCCCTCTCATCTCTGTGTTTTTGCGATTCTCGCTGCCTCGGCATATTCGCTTTACTGCTGTTGCGGCACAGCAGCAGCAGCAGCAGCAGCAGCAGCAACACCACTCTGCCGTTCGTTCTTCTGCTTCTTGGCTCATATTTTTACCGTAGCACGAACCTTAGCGGTAAAAGCGTCAACTACAAACTATACAGTTAACTGAATAAAGTCTACAGAACGAAGGAAAGGAGAAAAAGAGTAACTGGCTAGAACAGAATTAACTTTATACACTCAACTCAAAGTGTGTAAAATAAGGGTCTAAATCAAACAATACGATACAACCTAGAATTTTGTACTCAAAAATAATATATTTTAATAATAAAAAGTATGTCAAAGCTTAAATACAATGATATAGGATAAGAAAAAATAAATACTTCAACTTCAACATTTTAAAGTAAACATCAGAGACACTTAACTATTTTAAAGTTAAAACAAATTTTTTAGGGTAATTCATTTTAAAAATTATGCTTAAATGAGACATAAGGCAAAATGCAAGGGTCCTTCAAAATCAAATTTTAGTCAAAAAGATATATTTTTGGTGATTTAGAAAAATTTGATTAGTTGGATTGTAAGAATTATATTCTTCTTGGGGAAATTTATTCTCTAAAAACAAACCTGCACAAGAATATTTTTCCAGAGAAATCTAATAAGTTTTGAGGCCGCTTAAAAATTCATTTGGTGTTTTAACACATTTTGCAGATTTATTAAGGCTTAATTTACAGTTTAAAATTTAAATTGGTTACTTTTCAATGTTCTTAATAATATTAAAGAAAGAATTTATTAAAAAATGTATTACACATACATTTTTTAATACAAATTTAAGGGTAATAATTTTAGTTTTCAGTGCAATAGGTAAAGTAAAGAGCGATTTGAGGGCTGAGAGAGGCAAAAGGGGGCTAAGCTGAAAAATTGATTTGGCAGCGCCTCTGGGCCAGCAAGCTAATTCAGCTCCCTGGGCTCTGTGCACTGTTCACTGCTCACTTGATGACTACAAATGAGTGTCAGGCACTGACACGACTTCTCATGCAGAAGCCCTACAGTTTCCCCCCAAGATTGATCTATATTTTATAGTTTATGTTGATATCTTTGCGCTTTGGGCGTACGTATCTATATGTGGATATTTATGTATGGCTCATTAGAAGGCTGGGGCGGTGGCCAAAATGTCGGATTTACTTATCTTGTGATTGATGATCAATACGATATATCGTTACCTAATTGCTGTACATTTGGGCTCAAAAGAATGGATCACTCCGTTATGATTAAAGATTATCTGCTCTCCCAATTCCAGAAGCTGACTGATCGATCACTTAGATAGATATAAATTCTTGAACAATTACTAAATGCCCAAGGGCCTTCAGATACTATTTTCGAATGCCTTTGCTTTCTGTAGGTTAGGAAAAAATTTATAAGATAGGAGTCTTTTTTACTTACAAATATTTTACAACAGTTTTGTGACGATAATTAATAAAAATTATCATAAAAAATCCGTTTTAATAAATGTATTTTTCTGAAATAAAAATATATACCTACCTGTAGTATTATATATAATTTATTAACCTTTTTTGAAACTGAAACTTTTTCAATATCAAGGAATTTTGAAATTTGTTATTATTATTATTGGTTTGGTAAAGTACCCGTCACGTGAAATTTTCAAAATGATTTAAATCGTTTTCAAACCCGGTTTTTAGCTCTCTAACACAAGCGGATTTGACAATGATTAGCCCACAAAATGGCAGTTGGCAAAAAAGATGTAGTAAAACCAAAAACTAAAGGTTTTCTTCATCCGAATCCGAACCTTTCCGCAGATGAGGCGACCCTGAACGTGGTCGATGGACTTTGGTGTCGCCGGAGATTTGGCAACCGGGGGATTACGAGATATTGTATCTTGGCCATTGGGACGACTATCGCACTATCACTTTTGCCTTTGCCGAGGGTTTATAGTTGTAATTTCCCATATGAATCGGAGCCAGGTTCATTATAATTTGGTTGGACAACGCTTTGCATTTCATGCATGAATCTTCTGCTTATTGGCTATTTTTTTATACTTTACCTGTTACCTGGATCGATGGCTATTAGCTATTAACTATTAGCTGTTGGCTGTTGGCCAGGTCAGCTCCGCATGGGATTTCGCCTCCAATCGAGCGAGTCGAAGAGTTTCATTATCATATTTTCGATTTTGGCCAACTTCATCGGTATTTCGTAACTATCTCATCTCTTTTTCTTGTCTATGCAAAATGCGAATTATGCTGCTGCGCACACTTGTATCTTTGTATCTGCGAGATGCAGAGTTAATAGCCTTTAGTCTGCGAAAACACATAAATTATCGAAAACGAAATATTAATTTATAACTTGAGCAAAGTTTGTTTCTTTTTCGTTTTTTTGTGTTTTCAACATTTACATGGAAATTTACTTTTTTATTTTGATTTTTTGTGCTTTGCTTTTCATTTTGGCAAACTTCGAAAGCAAATTGCCAAATGGCTTAAACTAATTTTAACATTTTTAATTGGCCAGCAAACTCCGTGTGCAGTTCACCTTGACTGTTGGGTGATTTTTTTTTGTTTTATTTTTTTGCAAGCAAAATGGTTTGAATATTTATAAAATTATTAACAAAAATATTTGCGTAAAAACTTGGCTGGTTGGGATTTAACCTAATTTATATTGGCTGCATGGCTGAAGAATATGGAGTTTACTGAGTTTAAATTATAGGAATTTGAATGTTCAATAGGATTTATATTTTTAACCCTAAATTTAAATAAAAGTTATTTGAATAAAAAACTTAAATCGCATTGTTTGAGGACTCAATTTGATCGGTTTGAAAAATATTTGTTAAACTATTAAAACATCCCAACTCAATGTATTTTTTTTTTTAATCCTTCCTTTTTTAAATTTTGTTTAGTTGTTATGACTTCTTCTTAAAAAACCCCAATTGAAAAGTGGACCTAAACAGTAAACTAAAGAAAATACATTGTTTACGACTGCCCCAATCATTAAAAGCTCGTGCTCGTTGACAGGACTCAAACTTCTTAATCTAGGGCCAATTCCGATTTCTACTTCCGCCACACACAAAAAAGGCATTCGAAACAATTGGCCAAAAGTAAAAAGTGCAATTAATTGCTGGCAACTGCAGTGCACACATTTTGGCCTAAAAAGCAATTGACCTGCTAATTGAAGGAAGCGTCGAAAGCTCGCTCTCTCCCTCTCTCTCTGTTGGCCAAAGAGAGACTCCTGCGATTAAGAGAGCCGAGCCCCAAAAGAGTGAGAGCCCCCACGATAACAGCTGATTATCCCCCACTCTCTCGCTCTCTTTCTGGCCAACGAACCAGCGAACAGAGCGGTTGCCATAGCGAATGAACGGCCCAAAGCGGACGGGGCAAAAGTGGGAGTGGGAGGCAGTGAAGGGGGGAGGGTGAGGGGGTGAATGGGGCAGCGAACTGAAGAAGTCATCGGCACAGAGACACATATACCCACTAATGCCGCCGCTCTCCGCTCTCTTTGGGGCTCAGCGCTCTGCCGCAATGCGGCGCTGCTACAGCGCTGCTGGCGTCGGTGTCGTCGCTGCTGTCGCTGCTGCTGCCTCTGCTGCCGCCGCACGACGACAACGAACACTCGATAACATTTTGCGGCACTCTCAAACTACACCTCGTATTGAGCGTTTCGCGGCGGCGGGTTACGATGCGTGGCGCGTTGTATCTTTATTATTAATTATTTGTTGTTGTTGTTTATATATCTCTGTACCGTTTTATTTCGTACCATCGCTCTGTCCGTGTGTCTCGCGTGCGTCTGTGTCCGTGTGCATTGTGCGTGTATGTGTGTCTATGCGTTTTGCCCCCCAAAACCACCACCCCCTCAGCTCCCCCTCTACTACTCCTCTGCCGAAAAGAAGTAAAAAATTCGACAACAAAAAATACATATTAAAAGGCAAAACTACGAAGCGCGAGTGTGTGTCAAAAGTAGTAGTTGTAGTGGTGTGTTGAAACAAGAGAAAGAGAAAGAGTGTGTGTGCAACATTGCAACATGAAGTTTGTTCGGTTTCAGATCAAAACAAAATCATAGAATATATACAAAACACACACACACACACACACACAGTACCAGTCAATCAATCAATATCGTGTGCATTCAAATTCCACATCGTGCCTAAAAACTGCAACTGCAATTGCGCGCCCCCCTCTAAAAAAAAATAAAAATCGGAAATCGGAAAACGGAAGTGCCACTGACGTAATACTCTTCACTCTCTGGACTCCCCAAAACAACAACAACAAAATCAGGAGAATTCCTCCCACAATTTCCCCCCTTCAATTGTGCAACAAAAACAAAGCCAATTTCAGTGTATGTGTACGATCGATGTGCCCACGAGTGTGTGTATGTGTGTACTTGCCACAAGGATATGAAAATATTAAAAATATTAAAAATCTATGATGAAAATCCCTCATCGCAACACGGCCAAAAACTGCCATCATCGCCCGCAAATTGGATAATTTATTGGAATAATCTATTTGCCTCTAATTGGATAGCTAACCACCAGTTTTCGGATATATCACACGATCGGGGACTTAATGATTGGTATAGGGAAATTTATGACATCGTTTAGGATTGTTTGCCTTTATATTCGTTCCTGGCATTTGGGGTTTATTAAGTACACGTGTCTTATACTTAAATTTCTAAGTGAAAATCTATGAAATTTAGTTGAATAGTACAATGAACTTGGTTTCAAAGTCTATTTCTCTAAGCTTTACTTCTTAATAAATCAAGTCAATCCTTACAACAAGTTACTTTTTGGGAGTCTTAATGAAAAAAAACTTTTCTCTATATTTTGAGTCCTTTTAAGTAAAGACATATTAAAGACATATTAAAAACTTAAACTTAAAGTTATCTAAACTTATTTACCAATTTGGGAACAAAAGACACAATACAAAAAATTTTTTAATGAAAAGTTAAACTTTTTAAATGCATTTTAAACTTGTATTAAATAAATATTTTTTGAAATTTCGTTTAATGCTTTAACTTTTTTCCACTAAAGTATTAGGAGTTCCCTTTTGTGTTTAATTTGTATTTAAACATCTTTTGTATATTCAAAGGTCTCTTAAATAAAGCAATTTAAATTTGGACTTGTACACAATCTACCCATATGATAATACCAATTTTTATCCTCTTCGGCCAGCTTGTTTGTTAGCCCATATAGGAAATAGTTTTCCCCCAATTAACAACCCCTTTTCCTGGCACTGTTGCCAACTGTCAGTTGAAAGCTTTTCGCAATTTTTCATAGTGCTGCCAGCATCGGTTGCTTGCCGCTTCTGGGGGTCCATTGTCTTTGCCGTTCTTCAGTTCTTCGGATCTTCAGAGGAAAAGAGCCCGAATCTCCGATGGCATGCCCTTTTCTTGTCCACGCTTTCTGGCCCCTTTGTTGCAAATAGCAAATAGCAGTTTTGTGTCTGTTTCTGTGTCCATTGTGGCATCTTATGATTATCAACAATTGTTATTGTTGTTATTGTCGTTAAAAGCAGTTAGAGGCGGCAGTACGAGTACTTGCACCGACTTTTCAGTTCAGCCGAGTTCAGAGCAGAGCAAAGTCGGTCGTCGCCAGAACAGAGCACCGCCACCCACTTTTCCGCCTGCTTCTCCTTCTTTCCCTTCTCCTCCTCGTTCTTCTCCTTCCTTTTTAGTCGACTGTTTGCATTACCGTTAGTGGAACAACATTGCTGAGCACACACAAGCTCACATACTCGCACACTCCATGTGTCGCCCATAAGTGTGCCACCCCAGCAACAACAACAACCTCGGCTACACTCAGAGAAAAGAATGGAAAAATACATTAGATAGATTTAGCATAAGTTGTTAGAACAGGCAATTGATACATAAATATTTTACTGTTTAGTAACACTTACTATCTAATTAAATACGCAATGTTGGACAGTTGCTTTAATTTTAATGTTTGATTTAAAATGTATTTATTTTTCAGTATGACACCAAACCATGAAAATATTTAAAACTAATTGCAAACTTATGTTCATAATGAAACATATATATGTATTTAAGATATTAAGATAATAATATTATCCTCTAAAAATTTCTTGTAATGTTTACTTCATTTTACAACAAAATATAATTCCAACAATAAGGTTTTTTTTTTCAAATTCAGTTCATATTGATAGAGATATAATGTCCTAACTTCTAAACATAAAAAATTTCAATTTGATTAACCGAAAAAAATCCTTTAATAATGATAATAATGATCAACTAAAAAAATCCTTTAATAACGAATGTCCATCCACTCAATTTTTATTAGTAACTTATTATAAATCACTATCGTAGCTCATAGAAAGGAAACATTAGATTTTGAGAAGAACCGTTAAAGTTAATACAAAAATTGGCCAATTTGGGTGACTTTTCCTTGCCGTGTAGAAGCGGAAAAGAGCCTAAGAGCAGAAGTCCCAGGCGGAAAAGTGGGGGCAGCAGCAGAGCCCACCCATAGGTCATTGGTCTTTTTCGTCGGCGTCAACGTACTGCGACGGCAACAGCAACAGCAGCAGCGCTGCCACTGCGATGCCGGCAGCGCTGCCTTGTAAACTTTGTCGTCTGCTTTGCTGTCGCTCTGTTGCTGTTGTAACTGTAACCGCCTTCGGCTTCTGCCTCTGCCCCAGCCGCCCCCTCTCTTCCGCTCCCGATCTCTCTCTTTCTCTTTGCTTCATCATCGGCTTGACCGGCTCGTTAGCTTTAGTACCGTTAGTAAGTTCGTTGTCGCTGCGAGAGAATTTTTCATTTCCACAGTGGGGCTATTCATTTTCATTTTCTTTTCAGCGTTTTTCTTTGCGTTTTGTCTATATGTAAATTTCTCGCTCCCTCTCTTTTCTGCTTCTGAGCTGGCACAATTTCAGTGTTGTTGCTGTCGCTTTGGTGACGTATTTTATATGTCTGCCAGAGGCTTCCGCATGGCCACCCAAAAGCCACCCCCAAACCACCAACCTCCAACAACAAAGTGATTACAGCCCCCAACCCCCATTAAAAGAGAGAGGGAGGGAGAGGGAGAGGGAGAGAGGAAAGTAAAAATGTTTTTATATTCATTGGGTTTGCCGGCTCGTTTGTCGCTCGTTTTCTCTCTGTGTGCGTTAGTGTGTGTGTTTGAGCTTTAGGTCATAGAACTTTTTTCCATGTTTACCCACACACAAACACACACTCGCATAGAACACACACACCCACTATGCTAGGCGACGAGATTTATGCGCTGCATTTCAGAGTTTTTCCCCATTTACCACCCACCCCCCACCGTCTGTCTGGGCACCCTTAAATCCCATTTCTTTATCGATTTTCCATGCTCATGTCCATATAATAATCATCAGCAGCCAAAGGGAGTTGCCAACCGAAAAAAAAGGGAGAGCTAGGGGATCTACTTTATGTTTTGTTGGGTTTGGGGTTCGGGGTTCGGCACAGTTCCTGAATTGCGATGGGTGCACATACATATGTATTGTATGTTTTATGTAGGATTTTATGGAAAACTCAATATGAAAAGATAGGATCTCATGATATTCAACACAACTATCTTTTTGCAACGAGCTTACTGAAAAGTTTATGGGATTAATTGAAGTTTGATATTTAATGATGATAAAGTAAGTCATTAAATATATGTTTTTTGTTTTTGACTATGGATCGCAAGTTTTCATTTCTGTGTTTTTAGGGTTAGGCTCACTGGCTGTGTTGCAGATTAATCATTAATCATTGTTCGGGATTTAAAAGAAATTATAGTATTACAAAATTGTCTAATTAATTTGATGTGTTTATTGATTCAAACAAATCAATATTGAGCCTAAAAGGCTTGTAATCTATTTAAAAATATAAATGAAAATAAAATGAAAAAGCGTCACACACACACACACACACTCAAAAGCACCTATCGAACGATCTTTGTGGTCATCAAAGCTATCGAAAAGATCGTCCGATTTTATATATCGATTTCCCCCTTCAAAAATCAGACATCAGACATCATTCCCGTGCAATATGCTGAATGCCATGATTTGGCCATGGCTGACAGTGCGTAGCAAAAGTATTTACATAACTGGCCAAACCATTTTGTACATCAAAGTGTTCAAGCTGAGGGCCTAAACAGCAAATAAAAAATATTAAAAAATAAAACAGATGAACGTTTCCAAGGCAGCGACAGTTCGTATCGATGAGAAACAGATTGCGCCTAAATGTCTTCCGGAATTAATTGTCGTGAAATTTTCGTATTTTTGGAAATTTTGATTTGGAATCAAGCAAAACAGAGAAATCGACAAAACAATGAGCATAGCAACAACAACACAAGCAGCAGCAGCAACAACAAGAAATCAGCAGCAGCAGCAGCAGCAACAACAGCAAAAGCAACCAGCAGCAGCAACAACAACAACATTAACAACAACAGCAACAAGCAACACAATAAAAATCACAGCAACCGAAGAAGCAGCAGCAACAACACTAACAACAACGCAGTGAAAGTGATAAAGCAGCAGCAAAAACAACAACTGCCGACAACCAAAAACAACAACAGCAACAAAAACTACAATAGCAATAACAATAACAATAGCAGCAACAACAATCTGCACATACTGCAAAAGGGTTAAAGTTGATTTAAATAGATATTATTCAATCATAGAAAATTGCTTTAAATAAACGATAGTTAAATACATACGCGAACAAGTGTCTTATTGAAAAATTGAAAAAAAAAAAAAAAAATAGTTTAATAATAATAATAAAGCATAACATCAGATCCAACAACATCAACAATTTAGTACCTACAGGCCTGACAACGTTAGATCATTATATACATATACATAAAGATATATATATAGGGAATATACAAACAAATATATATATTATATATCGATTGGCAAGCCCCCCTCCCACACCGCCACTCCCCCTCATAAAACACCCACACACACACTGTGATAGTTCTTGATTCACACACTGAAAAGCGGAAAATGAAAATTCATTCATAAAATCAACGGAGACAAGCTAAACACACAACCAACCACAAAACATTAGTAAAGACCAAGTGCAATAAGACGATTGGCTAATACAATTGGAACCGAAGCGAAGGGCAGCTATATAAAGTATATATCTATATATATATTAAATACTGTATACAACGTTTTACATATTTACAAAAAAAAAACAACAAAATATCCAAGTTAAATAATAAAAAACTAAGCGAAATTCATTCAACTGCAAAGAGCAGACAGATTGCGCATACGCCGCGTATGGCGAGTGTGATTGTGAGTGTGCGTGTTGCAACAACAACAATAACAACTATCAAGTGTACATAACTATTTCACCAATCAACTGCAACAGCAACAGCAAAAGCAGCTGCAACACCAACAACAGCAACAGCAAACAACGTTACAAACGTCACCAAAGCTTCGCATTTCTCATTAATAATTATGTATACGCAACGTATGTTTGACATGTGGAGCAGCGTCACTTCGAAACTGGAAGCACACGCAAACAACCTCGGTCAAAGCAACGTCCAATCGCCAGCGGGACAAAACAACTCCAGCGGTTCCATCAAAGGTAAACCAATATTATTTTAAAAAGTCCTTAGACATGGCTCAAATATCCTGCAATGGAAAAATGGTTAAGAAAATCTTAAAAACACGTTAATGTAAGCCAAAATAGTTGACTAAAGAAAACTACTTCTTGATTCACTCAGCAAGAAATAATTTATTGCAAAAATCTAAATTCAAAACTTAAATTTAAAAATACGTTTACACAACATATGGTTTTACATGCATTTTTGATTTTATAAAAGTTTAAAACTTAAATTTAAAAATAAAACTGGATTTTATGTAACAAAAAATACATGAACATTACATTTATTATACAATCGTAAAAGATTTTGTTAATACAATAAACTCTAAATCTTCAAAACTTTAAAGCAAGAAAAAAGGAATAAATGTAAAAAACTCTAAACTTGTATATGAGGGGTATTTTTTTATTATTGAATTTTTTTTCAAAAGATAAAAAAAGTTTAAAAGTTTTTAATACAACTTACACAAAACCAAAAAAATGTAGAGCCGAAAAACTACCATAACCAAAACCACAAAAAAGGCTACGAGCTAGTTCCGCATTGATAATAATATTTTGCACTCTTTTTGCATAAAGTGATGCATTTTAATCCGTTTTAAGTGCGTTGTCCTTTAACTATTGTTAAAAAAAAAATTAAAAACAGTTGGTGAAGTTAGCCCCAAAGTGTGAACTTTCATCCCGCAAAAAGTAACAAGTGAATTGCACAAAACAGCAAAAGGCAAAAAATAAAGTATTATTTTTAATGAAATCCAGTTAAGTTGCTGGTTTTATGTGGCAGAGCGGAGTCACTCATACTGGATTTATACGTAGCCCATTTCATGCAATCATTTCATGAAATCGGTGTGTATAAACACCATTGCATGTATTCGGCAACACACGAAAGTTGACTATGAATTCAGCGTCATTGCGTGAAATGTAGAGGCGCTACCAACTTAACACTGTATAAATTAGGTGGCAACGCCAATACAAAAAGTATGAACGGATTTTACTTACATTTTTTGCCAAATTATACTTCTGGCAACTCTGCTGACATGAATACATGCATTCGTCTCTAACGTATAAACAGGGGCTATTTTTAATTCACGCATTCAAGAATTCATGAAATAGCATAGTATAAACTAAGTATCAGTCAGTCAGTCAGTTGGTCCCTAAATGAGTTGCTGCTCTTTTTCTTTTATTTTTGACTTTTTCGTTATTTTTGTATACATATATTATTCGTTGGCTTGGCAGTGAAAGTCACTTGGGTTTCTCAACAGAAAAGCAACAACATATTATTTAAGGGAAATCCATGAAATTCGTAAATGAAGAAAGACAGCCAAATGAATATTACGAAACACACTTTGCGTGTGTTTTTTTGCGTTTGTGTGTGCGAGTGGCTTGTTGTTGCCTTTTTTTTTTGCATTGACAATTCAACTAATTCGAAAAGGCAATCAGAGAACAGGAAAACAAACCCCTTTCTTCGCTGTCAAAGATACAAAGATACAAATTGTATATGTAACAGACACAGTCGTCATAAAAAAAAGCGTACAGCTGGAGATCATAATATAAATGAAATGAAAAAGAAACTTGCGAATTAAAATTCGCGCGCCAGCCATAAAAAAATATATATGCGATATTGTAATGCCAACAAAGTTTCAACAAGCCATATAAAAATATATATTGCTGTGTGAGTGAAGATGTGTGTGAATTACACGTTTGCGGCTATGGGATTACTTATAGGTATTTGTTAATTAGCTTCTTTCATTGTATTTTACAGTTATTGGGCAGAGATTTTTGTTTGTTGATCTTCACAATTGAATTAATTGTATTTTTTGGAAACTCTTTCGTGAGCAAAAAAAAGAAATCCAAAGAAACATTTGTTTAGGACAGAGTAAGCCTAAAATACTCAGTATTAAACTCAGTATTTTAAGTTGTTTTTCGTTTTATGTGTTTTAATAAAACCCTAATTACTTAAATTAATCATTCTTTTACTTTTATTGAAAAACTTTGTCAAAACTTTCTCTTAAGTATAAGACGGATCTTAGGATTGTATTTTGAATGTGATTAATACAAGTTTCTTTAAGAGTTATCTCTTTTATAAGGTAATCAAAAAATAGTACACATTAAGTAAGATTTAGAATTTCCAAAAATCGTAGTTCAGAATAAATTCAGTTCAGATTTTGAAAAACAGCTACACAAAAAATTGTATTGAAACTCACTTCAGTTCCATTTCAAGTAAAAACTTGCTGATTTCTTAGAAAATAAGTCATTCTCTGCAGGACTTTAAGTTCAGAAGGCGGAACTAAATTAATACGTACAGTGCCGAGCGAAAGTGAAGGCACACTTAGAAATCTCAACTTCAAACGCAAGTGCCAGTCTAATGCAGCATATTTTTGATGAAATTCTTTTTACATGTATAAAGTAAACATTTCTTTATTCAAAGCCAAAGTTTTTTGCATTTTTATATTATGTTCTTAAAACCGTTTAAACTTTAAAAGAAAATTACCTTATTTGTTGACACAAAAGTGAAGGCACACTTACATTCAAGTGCATTTTTTTCAAAACTTTACCGATTCGGCTCCTTTTTCAGCAAAATCAAGGTTATCTGTACGCCCTAAATGGCGGAGTGAAACATTTTCAAGCTTAAATCGGCGCAGGACCTTTATTTTAAGCTAAAATTATCCTTTTTCGACCAAACACTAGGTGTACAAATTAAACCTACCGAATCTCAGCGGAAAATACTTTTTCTTTTGCACTATCAAGGCAAATCGTCCTTGGGTATTATAAAAATCAAGCCCAGTAGCCATTAATAACTTTTTGATCCTTTCTCCGCGTTTTAAAGGCCATCATCGTTTCAAAATGCAAGGTATGCAGGCCAACCCAAGGCTTTGAGGGCCAGAAAACGAAACAAGATCTTTAAAAAAAAAACGAAAATTTGAAAATCTCATTGATTACACATCGCAGCTCATGTTAAAAGGATTTTGGCAAGGATATTCATCCCCTGTCGGTGTTACGCACTATGCAAGAGGCTAACTACAAGGGCCGTAGTACTAGAAAAATAGCATTGATTTCAAAAGTCAACCAACCGATGAGTTAAGCTGATTCCAAAGGATATCTTAATATCTCAAAAGGACTTTTGGAATACTATCATCCCCTCTGAAAACATGAAATTCATTTCCGTGGGCAAAACGCTTCCGTTGGTTGACTTTTGAAATCAATGCTATTTTTCTAGTACTACGGCCCTTGTAGTTAGCCTCTTGCATAGTGCGTAACACCGACAGGGATGAATATCCTTGCCAAAATCCTTTTTAACATGAGCTGCGATGTGTAATCAATGAGATTTTCAAATTTTCGTTTTTTTTTTAAAGATCTTGTTTCGTTTTCTGGCCCTCAAAGCCTTGGGTTGCCTGCATACCTTGCATTTTGAAACGATGATGGCCTTTAAAACGCGGAGAAATGATCAAAAGTTATTAATGGCTACTGGGCTTGATTTTTATAATACCTAAGGGATTTGCCTTGATAGTGCAAAAGAAAAAGTATTTTCCGCTGAGATTCGGTAGGTTTAATTTGTACACCTAGTGTTTGGTCGAAAAGGATAATTTTAGCTTAAAATAAAGGTCCTGCGCCGATTTAAGTTTGAAAATGTTTCACTCCGCCATTTAGGGCGTACAGATAACCTTGATTTTGCTGAAAAAATGAGCCGAATCGGTAAAGTTTTGGAAAAAATGCACTTGAATGTAAGTGTCTTCACTTTTGTGTCAACAAATAAGGTAATTTTCTTTTTAAAGTTTAAACGGTTTTAAGAACATAATATAAAAATGCAAAAAACTTTGGCTTTGAATAAAGAAATGTTTACTTTATACATGTAAAAAAGAATTTCATCAAAAATATGCTGCATTAGACTGGCACTTGCGTTTGAAGTTGAGATTTCTAAGTGTGCCTTCACTTTCGCTCGGCACTGTATTTAATTGGGGGGCTTTGACCCCTGAGCGGGTCAGTTGGTAACTGGTAGTGCAATTAAGGCTTTTAGTGGGGGGCGGGGCTCGTGGAGGATATTACGTTTCTAACATAAATCTTAATCGCGGTCAGCAATCTATCCCCTCGATTTCCAAGTTGCGTGTAAGCAATTAAGGGAGCTCTTTGACTGTTATTTTTGGCTTGCAATTTTGCCTTTACGACTTCCGCAAAATCAACTCTTATTTTATTATTGAAATTTTCACTTTTTCGCTGCTACTGCGTTTGTCTTTTTTTTCGTCTTTTCGCCTTTCCTTTTGTGAAACAGATAGAAACGTAGGCAAAGTGAAAGAAAGAAATTTTGCGGCGTAAACAGAAAGCGGTCAAAAACGAAATTTAAAAAGCGAAAGAGTTGACAAAGCTGTCCCTTGGAGAGGCAGAGGGAAGAGAGAAGCAGAGAGAGAGAAAGAGAAGTAGCAACAATAAAAATATTCAAAAAAGCCAGACCGAAAAAAAAGTTTTGTTAAAGTGAAATGCTGCTGTTGCTTTGGCTTTGGCTTTGGCTGATTGTGTAGTCTGCTCACAAATACATGCGTGCCAAATAAAACAAAAAAGAAATGTGTAGAAAAAAGCGCCCCATGCAGGCCCCGCCCCTTTCTCTCCACCGCCCCTGCAAGATAGTGCGAACGCCCGTTTAACACTCGAAGAAAGACGAAAAAAGCCAAAAACTATGAAGCTACAAAATTTCTGACTGCCTGAGAGAGTATGAGTGTGCGTTTGAGCAGGAGCGTGGGCGGAAATTTATCAACAGGGGGCTAACGAATTTCATAGCGGAGATTTTAATGAATTTGTGAATTAAAACATTTGTAATGATAAATAACAACAACAACAACAATAACAAAATATAATGATAAATAATACATTTGTTGTCAATAAATTCTTCTTTGACTTTATGAATTCAATTTTAACAGAATATGTTTTAACAATGTACATATGTAGGTACTTTAATAAATACTTTATACATTTTTCCTACAATGTTTCCATGTGAAAAACAAACTTAAAAATACCTAGTTAACTGGTCTTTTTAAAAATTATGTCTTAAAATAAGTGAAAATATTAAAGAATTGTAATAAACTCTTTTTGTTTGTTTTCTGGAAATTTTACAAATTCTCTTAACATTTTTTGTTTGACACAATTTCTTAAAAAACATTACTTACTAGCCCCTAAAAGCCCCCCTTTTTTCTACAACCCTGTGTGTGTGCGTTCTTTTGTCCATGTGTGCGTTTGAGAAGCGCCAAAGCACACATTCACACATCCACAATCATCATCGCAAGCGTCAACATAGTAAAAGTCTAAAATCGACGAAAAAACTTATTTTCGGCGGTCATTCAACTCGCACGCACGCACACACTTACGCACTTTCTGATAGAGCAAATGGGGGAAGCGGGAGCAGAGAGAGTGGGAGAGAGCGGGAGAGAGTGCGTGAGAGCGTTGACTGTTATGCGGGAGCGGGCGTCGAAGTCGACTGAGACTGCGACGCTGGCTGCGCTGCCCGCACCACGCACATTACAACATCAACAACCAACGCAACACAACAACAACAACACACAATGAATAATACTTTCTATGGCTTTTTTTCACTTCTCCCCCATTTCTATTTTTCTTTTCAAACAAACCGAAATTTTATTATTTATGCAGTCAAAGTTTTGGAGCCATAAAAATGAGCAATAGAGGAAGAGAGAGGGAGAGAGAGCGAAATTCTTTGTTTGACAATTATTGCGTGAATTTCCACGATTACGGCTTCTATGGCTCATGTAAATGCCGTATTAATTGCCCAGCATAGAAAAGTCACCGAACTTTTGACTTCCTTTCTGAAAGGTTGTTAACTTCTTCGATTTGGCACAGGCGATAATAACTTATAAATAGTATTAAACCAACTTTCATGATGCGTTAATTTGAAGTTATTATTGAACATGTTTAAGGAGTCGAATAGCAATAATAGAACACTCTTTTAAGCCAGATAAAAACTATAAAAAAGCAACTAAATTAATAAATTAAATACATCAGAATTAATTAATTAATTTTTTATAGGCATGTCAACAAAACTCTGTTCTAACAACTCTAGAAAAAAATACTTAACAAATTATTACTTATTTAGATTAAATTCTTACAAAAATTCGGTATATTTAAACACTTAAAAATTTCAAAATAACATAAAATAGACAAGTTATTATCATAACTTCAAAATTAAGACTTTTCCTCAAAAATATTTTATTTAATCTTACCAAAGTTTATTCAAGCTAACTAATTTTTACTAAAAAACTGCAAAGGCCACTGAACTGAAACTATTTAAGGTTTTTTATTAGATTAATAAAGTGATAAACGATAAAAATGCCAAAAATTATATGACACACGCATGTGGATAATATAATTTGTGTTAAACAGAGGTTTTAAATAGTGATACAAGTCTTGAGGTTGCTTTTACAATACCAGATATATTCTGATTTTCATTTTATTAAATCCCCAGGAAGTCTTTGGCCATATAAACTCCTGCAAATGGGCCTAAAACCATTTTTGGTATTTGACAGATGTTTGTAATGAATATGGGCGCACTTAAACACACAAATTCTTGGTTATGAGAACCCAAAGAAAAAACCTAAAATTGGCATGGAATTTCCCATCAATTCCCACCCCCATATATCCCATATAGAATCCGTATGTGGAGCATGCAAATATTTTGAAATATTCTGCTCTGTCTGCTGGAGGCAAATAGAGTAATGTGTTTCTTTTTCTGTTCCCGAAAAGTTCATTCGCATGTGTCCTAGAAAATGCTACGAAATGCAGAAACCACACACATTTATTTGTTCTGATAATTTATGGAAACTTACAAGAGTTCGGCCAAAAAGCTAGCAAATATGTGAGTAAACACAGGCGATGAGTTCAACGACCTCTGGGCAGAAACATAATCGTACAGAGATATAGGGCCCAACCCATAGAAATGTCTGGGAGTTATCAATAGATTAAGATGATTATGTGTTATTTATTGATCACTATCTAAAGCGATTGATTGTTAGGGGGTTATTTTCGAACTATGATCAAGAAGAGAGATGGAAGCAGCTCTATCTCTTTGTCTTTCTCCTGAAAACTACTGTACGCTTAGTAGTTCTCGCCTTACGTACTCATAAGTAAGGCAAAAATAAACTTTATACATATACACGAGATAAGCTTAACCACAGAATGTGTGTCATAAGGCCACCGCAACTTCAATGCTATGCACCAAAGCTATTGACAAGACATCTAACTAGAAAACTAGACTTGAATGGCAAACTAAAACTAGAAAGTTCTATAGTTCTTACAGCTCGTACTGATATTACGTGAATTTGCTAGACTTTAAATAGAAGAAATCCTAAAAATAGCTGCAGACAAACACCAGCAGTAATAACTTATTAACAACTTTTGTGAATCCAAGAAAAATCTTAAGAACTTATGACTAAACAAAATGTATTTCATTAACAGAAATCAGTTATTTAGCACTGAAACTCTTCAAGTGAATTGTTAATTCTTTTTTTTAGTAAAAATTAAAGAAAAATACGTAACTTATTATTAAAGTAAGGGCTTAGATTTCTAATTGAGGTTTTTTCGACAGCACGCTATCATTCTTCAATGTTTTACAAAATTTAAAAAACATTAAATATATTTTTGTGTTATATTTTAAGAGACAGCAAACAGTACTAAAAAACAATTTTTAAAAAGTCTTTTTTTATTATTTTTAAATTTAACAGAAATGTTTTTTATTTAGATAAAAGTGCATATTTTTTAATAAAATAACTAATTGTATTTTTGAGTCAACAGCTGGTCACAAAAAATGAAATACAGCTAGCAATCTGTTAATATTGACCATAAAATGAAACTCTCAGTATTATTAGGTTAATTGCAGTCTCTCGAATGTGGGAATATGCACTGTAGACCACAAGAGCATATGTACATATAGTATAATGACATCCGTTCAATATAAAAAACTGTAATAACCGAAATGACAAACGTTTTCATTATGTTAGGCAAAGCGGCGAAAAAAAAACCAAATTAAATGATATTATTCTAGTAATTATAAAGCAGACATCAAATGCGATGCATGAGTGGGCCCCTGCCCCCTGCCCCTCCCCCTTGCAACAACCCCCAAAAACCGCCCCACCAACCACCTCCCACCTCCCACCTCCCACTCTCGGTAGCAGCTGCGTATCTTATCTATGCAACTCTTCGCATAGTTTAACGTTTTGTGCGTGAGTTTGTCACAACTATATATATATATGTATTAACAGATGTATATCTAGGGGTGCACATATATATATATATATTCGTGATTACTTACGAGTGTGTGTATGTGTTTGTGTGTATATATAGGCAGCAAATAAAAGATTGCATGTGCCCCACAATGCAGACACAAACAGATTCACAGACATTGCATTTGAGTCGCGTCGCCAAATGAATAGACAAATACATGCACACACTCCCAGCTAAAGCACACTCACACACACACACACACACACGCACACTGGGGCACTGAATGCAACGCCAACGTTTCGTTTGGAAGGCAAAGCGCGCCAACAAAATGCGAAAAACTGAAAAACTGGGACAAAGTTGAACAGACGAGCCAAGGACGGATATTAGTGCGACGCGGCGCGAACAGTTGCACGATGATGGAGAGTGAAGTGGGTGGAGAGGGGGTTTTCAGGGGGGTTTTAAGGGGTTTTGAGGGGGGTGAAGCTGGCAGCGAAAAGTGGAAAAACAAAATGAATGTTTTCTACTCTTGTTGTTGCTGTACAGTGGATGTACACTGGGCCACCGTTCAGATTCAACTCCATTTTAACTCTTACCCTTTTTTCAAATACTAAAATATGTGATATAAAATATTTTTATTGAATAAAAAGGTCTATAAGATTACGTAGATTTATCAACCTCTAGGCTTATAAATTATTGCTGAGAATAATTTGATTTGTAAATTATTTATTTATCTCTAACATTAAAGTTACCTATTTTCTAGTTACCTATTATCGGTATTTTAGGACACACCAAAAAAACATTAAAGTATAAGAAATACTTAATGTAAATAAATAAGGTAATATCATCATTTAGATATGAAAACAAAACATTAAAAATGATCCACATTACATATTCAAGTTTTGTATCCTATATTTTTGGAAAATATTTTGTAAACACAAATTTTGTCATACAAATTTTCATTATAAGGTTTCAAAAAAGTATTGGTAATATGTAAGACAAACAATGTTTGGTAAACCACTATTTGTATTTTGTATTTGTATTTTATTATTAAATATCATCCTAACGCTACAAGTTTGGAACTTATAAATTAAAGCGTTAGTCACAATTTAATAATAAAATATTATTATTAAATAATAATATACACTTCTTTAGGCGAGGCTTCACTGTGCTTGCAGTATAGTTTTCAACTTTACAGAAAATTTTTGTTGTTTGTTGATTACAATTTGCATGACGCCAGCGGCAAAACAGTGCAACAAAAGCAACAAAAAAATAGAAAAACAGAAAAAAAAACAGCCAACAGGGCGGATAGAAGCACTTTATCTCCCTCACTCGCTCGCTCTTTCGGGTTTTTCTTCTGCTTTTTCAGTAGTTGTTGTTAATTTTGCAGACATTTCAAACGAAAAAAAAAACGAAAAAAAAAACAAATTTTAATTAATGGTGGAAAAACGAGTTTGCCTGGTTTCCATCAACCCAAGCGACCACTATGAATGGATTTTCTTCAAGAACTCTTTTTTTTTGTTGGTTTTTTCACCACACAGATTTTCATTTGTGTGCAATTTTTGAGTCTGTCTTGGGCTGGCTCAACTTGAAAATTCTTGTTTTGGCCAAATTGCAAGCTGCAAAACGGCTAAAAGTTGATGTCGAGAGTTCTTTTGGGTTGATACTTTAGTCAAAACACTTAAATACCATAAATAATTGGCTACTTAAGTGCATTTGTTGCGCAAATACAAAAACAAAGAAAAACAATCAGAAACCAAAGAAGTCAGTTTACAAGCTCTGTGTGTGGCTTTTGAGGTTTTCAAGGTATTTTTCTATTTTTTATTGTCGAGTTTCATTTATGCTGCAGCATTGCTGGTGCATTTGAAGCGTGCATAAATAATTTCGTTGCCGTAGGCCTACTTTTTATGCTGCGGTGGGGTTGAATATTTGTCACGCACATAAATATGCATTTACCCATACCAACTACCAACTGCGAATAATGTTTACGGAATTTTTGATAGTGATTTTTAGCGATCTGTCTTCATAAACAACTTGTTTTTGTTTTGTAAAGTGTATTAGTATAATCTAGAAATTATTTATGATGCTTTGGGTTTGATAATGGAAGTCCTATTATTTTATTTGTTTTTATTTTAAGATAACCTTTTTCTAATTTGAAGTATTAATCACATTTTACCTTATTTATTTGACAGAAACAAATTAAAATATTAGGTTTTAACGAGATTAAATTAATACTTCATTCCGGAAATTCAATATTTGTAACGATTTTCGTACTATTACAAATTAAATTTATTAAACCTTACAAAAAAGTGAACTTAAGCCATCTGATGATCCTTATATTATTTCCACATTCTTAATATTTCACAGTGCAAAACCAATAATTTTGTTGTGTCGAAAATCAACTTAAAATGGGCTGTAAATCTAAATCTACGTTTTACACAATGAAAATTTTCCACAAAACCGTGAATCATTTCGAAGAAAACTAGTAAATTTCACCGACTCTCTTCTCTCAAAATATATTCCGATATTCGATTGTTCTCATCATCATAATCATCACGTGAAGTGGCGTATACGTGATGTTTGGGAAACAATATAATAAATTGCGCATACGTCATGTGTCCGTTTCTCAAAAGCTGACTAACTGAGGTGTACGACTAATATATTTAGGCATTCTCATCGATACTTTGTAGGAAATCTTGTGGCAACGATCGGGTTACGAGGAGAAATTACATCATTTGGGTGAAAAATGCTTAGCATTTCATTAAATCGACTAAAAATGGCAAATTCTTCCGCTGTTTCTCTGCTTCTTCGTTGCTTTTTGCTTTTTGCCTTTTTTTTCGTGGGTCAATAAACTTGTGGGCCCAGTCAAAAATTTGTATATGAGAAATTCTTTTGTTGGCAACAAAAGAACGAGCGCGTCACGTACGGCGGCTGAGTGAGGGAGACAGCAAGAGACTGGGAGGAGTGCGAAATGTAAACATTACAAAAATGTCTTCATCATGTGGCCAAAAATACAGAAAAGAACCGAAAGCGAACCGTTAGCCAAAGTTTATAGGCCCTGGTATTATGTATATTTCGAGATGAATGAAATTTTGGTTAGCTTACGAAATTCTAACGGCATTCTACAACAAATATGCAAAGAGAAAATAACCGAAAAGAAAGCGACAAATTACGTAGCCAGCATGTTAATTCTCTCTAACGGCATTTCGCACAGCCGGCTAAAAAAAAAAAGTCCAACCTTTTTTTGTTGTGTTTTGTTTTTTGTGAAAGCTGGAAACCAGTTTTCTATTAGCATTTGCGCTTGGCGGCAAAAGAATGAAAAACCCAAAGAGAGCTCCCTCTCTCTTTGGGGCCTCTCTCTCTCTCTGCCGTTGGCTCTCTTTGGGTCTCTCTTTTGGCCACAAGGCAGTCGGCTGGTGCAATGACCCCACAGCTCGCTGACCCACTTACGAAGCTGCTTTTTGCCAGTGCGAACGCGAATGCGAATTGCCGACGCTGCGACGCTCGTGCCTCTGCCGCCGTTTTCAAACGAACGAACGAGCAGAGCAACTTGTGCAATAGTCGCAGCAGCAGCAACAACAAACAACAACTACAACAACAGCTGCAGCAGGAGCAACAGCAACAACGGCAACATCGAAGTCGCTGCGACGTCGACTGCGCTGCCACATGGGCAACTGCAAACTGACTTTGCTTTACTCTTTACTGTGCCTTCTCATCACAGTGGTAAAAGATGTGCAAAAAATTTAACACACTTAACTTGCAATATAGTAAATAAATAAAAACATATGCTTAAGTTTTGTATTAGAAGTTTAAAGAGTATTAAACCAGACAGAATGTTATGATGGAGTGCGGTGAACACACTATTTTTACTGCCCTTAAACAAAATATGTTGCCTACTTTTTGGCATGTTGTCTTGAAACAAGCTGATTTCTCCCAAAACATTACTTAAATAATATGTTGTTTACAAAACTACATGTAAGTACTTAGATATTTTAGCAACATTTTTAAAATTTATTATTGAAATTATACCAAATGTAATTTTTATGCGAAATAAGAAAGCAATATTTTTAAATCCATAAACAAAATTAAACTCTGGTAAATAACAAGGTTTCTATATTTTTTTAAAATAAAGAGATCTATTTTAACTTTACCAAGTTTTTTCTCCACTTGGTCACACTGTTCGTTCAGTATTATGTGTGTGTTTGTTTTTTATATCATTGCTATAGTTTCGGGCGTTGTTATTGTTATTTTATTTGACTTTGCCGTTCGCCGCAGTGCCAAAAACTGCAATTCATATGCAGCTTTACGTTTCGCCCGGTCTCCCGGGTTTTTTATTATATTTTTTGTACTTTTTTTTTTGGTTTTTTCGTTAGCACATGTCGTTGCATATTAATTTTCGTATGCAAGTGTGCACACACACATGCATATGTGTGCTAGTACTTTTTACACATATTTTTTTTGCTGCTGCTTCTTGGCGAACTGCATTTTTTTGCGGGCATGCATTCGCAATAAAGAAGAACATATTAATTTTGACTTCTGGTTATTGCTGCACCCAGAAAAAGAAAAAGAAAGCCCGCGGGGCAATGCAAATAAATTGCATATGCAAAATATTTGGGCGGTTTTCCGCTTGGCCATTCAGAATTTATAATATCCAGTGCGGCTTTTGGACAGCAATTAATTTTTCGCTGCTGCAAACTTGTTGTTGCTTGACCAACCCACAAAATGCAGTTTTCTTCTTAAGTTAATCAAACTGCAACTTGTTTTTTATTTTTATTTTTCCCCCGACAACGGTGCGTGTACGTGATGATGTGGAATTACCTAATAATTGAATGGATGCGTTTTCATTGAGCAAAGGCGTTCGTGATTCGTGCTTCGTGCCACTCGAAATCAATTAAACAATCAAAACAGTGTTAGTTAATTAATAATTTTAGTACAATTTTTTGTATTTACTCGTACGTACACTAAATCCACCGTTGTATTACTGCCTGTTTACCTCTGATAAGCAAACAATTTCACCCAATATTTGCCTTCATTTCGAGAAAAGTATGTCATAAATTTTGTTTTCACCGCCGTCAAAATACACAACGCAAAAAATGCCAAATAAGACAATAAAATGTATTTCATGACACACTTTTCCGCACCACTTATTAAGTAAATATTTGTGCGTGCTATTTGTTAACCCAAATGCGGGCGATAAATGCGTATGTTAAAAGTTTAATTGCGTTAAGGCAGTTTGTCACCATGTAAAATTATGGCAGATATTTAGGGCTCTAATAATAGGAAGGGTTTTTAGCTCTCAGACAGTTAAGGAAGAAATTTTTAATTTTCTTAACAATTTGGCAGTGAGCCAATAAACCCATTAGGTTTTTATTATAATTATAAATTAATTTAGTGTTTTTAAAAAATAATAACTTATAAAAGATCGGAAAAGAATAAACATTAAGATAACATTTTGCTCTTTTAAAGACTTCAAACAATATATTTAAAAAAAAAAATATACTCAATCTAATGTACTCAAAAATCTCTTTTAATCTTTATAAAATGACTTTTTTACCTAAACCAATTTTTTGACAATACTTGTTAAGTGCAAATACCTTTAAATAAGCGAGTGTTATCGGTTGACTTATCGATTTCCTGAACTGCATACAAATGAGTGGGAATGGGCTGTAAAAATGGAAGCTTTTACTTGTCATAACGGTAAATGCTGAGCCCCTTTCTCTCTCTCTCTCTCTCTCTTTCCCTGTTATCTGTCTAAAGACTCGTAAACACGCACATTCCGGTACTTGAGATAAAGATTTATGTTTTTGGGGGAAAAGTCTTGCATATACTGCATTTTCCGTGCAAGTATTTCGAGTATTTCGTAATGTACGAGAATCATAAAAACTTTAAAGCGGTTTAAGTGAGGCCTACCCCCCTTTACACCCCTGCCCCTCTTTGAAAACCCCTCCTCCTTCGCTGATGACGACACACATTCTAGCATTATTAAATATCTGTCTGCCGCTCAGTAGCAACGTAAGAGAGAGAGCGAACGGCTTTCTCTTTAGCCCTAAGAGAAAACCAAAATAAAGAGAACTTTCTTTTCGATTTTGTTTTTGTTTTCTTTTTCTTCGCTCGCCGAGAATGTTGCTGGCTGAGTGTGAGTGTGAGTGTAGCGGTATCTGTGTCTGCGTCTGTGAGATACTGCCGTGTTGGAAAAGTTCATTGACACTTGAAAAACATTCAGTCACTCACTCACACAGCGAGACCTGGGTTACTCACTCATCATCTGTCACACATTTCTCCGATCCGATGAGAAACCAAAAAGCAGCAGCAGCAGCAGCTTGGCTTGGCACATTTTTCAAGCTGTGCTTGTGTTTTGATTGTGCTCTGCCCCTCGCTGCCTACGCTGGCTTCTCTGTTAGCGTCGCTGCCGCTGCGGATGCTGCTGCTGCGGCAGCGTCTGTGTTTGTATGCGTTCGGTTCAGCGCGCATCTTTCATCCTCGTGGGTAAATACAAATACGCAAGGCAAAGCGCCTAGATTACACAATACCGCCGCCAGACGAGACCAATCTGCTCGCAAGCTCCTCTCTCTCTCTCTTCCTCTCCCTCTTTTAAGTCCTACACTAGACTACAAAAGTTTGGGAGTTAAATTAAAGGAAGTGCTTTTGGATGAAAATGGTATTATATTGTAATATTATTTTAATATATTATAATATTCCTAGCAACTTGTTTTACCATTAATTTGTTTCTTAGTTCGATTAAAATTATAGTCAACTTTTAAATAATAATATTGCATATTTTAAGCATATTTAAAAAATCGTATTACCGATCAAAGTTAATTAACCAAATTGTAACTAGGTCGACTGTAAAACTTAAAGTTTCCAAAAATATCTTTGTATGGTATAAGTAAAAAATATACGTTTATATTAAAAACGAATAATGAATAGTTATTGTTTTAGTATGTCTTTTTATTTTCTTTTATTAATCTTTAAGTTTAAACGCTTTTCAAAAACACAAAGACAATAAAGTTTTTAATACCACAGTAGGTAGTGGAAAAATTAAAAGAAATTAAAACCAAATCCATAGCCAGATTTGGATATCCATTCATTTTTTTTAAATTTTAAATTAGGTAATTTTGAGACTGAAACAGAAAGAGTTGTATACCAATTGTGGCTTATATGATTACAATATTACAATTATGATGCTTTTCATTTGTGCAGGCCAGTGTAAATTGCCGCACATCTTAATTCTCTCTGTGAACCAGTTCTCATCTCATCTCAGCGATGCGATGGTGCAGTGCTGCACTGTGTTGATCAGGAAATTGCATCACCGCTGAAAGGATTGCGGATTGCAAGGCAAGGGAAGCCCGAACAGCTGTCGCACTATCTCCCTCTCCATCCCCCTCTCTCTCTCTCGTTCCCTCAATATCGGGGTATTCTTTATTGTCTGGGGCAGACAAGTGGCTTTGGGCCTTAAGGTACGAGTACGAGTACGAGTACATTGTGCTGCATGGATAATACATTACAATATTGCGCAATAGTTCTCTGGGGTCGAAGTGGCTTTGTCTGAACTCCGACAATGGGAAGGGGATGACTGCCTGCCGAACGGGAAATCCATTGATTGTAATTGCGGGGCGTTCGCTATCGGAAATTACTTGAGTTGAACAACTTTAAGGGATTAGCAGTCTACCTTTAATCCTTTAATATTTTTGCAGATATTTCTTAGAGGATTGTACTCTTAAACATTGAATTGAATTATATACAAACCATAATATATGCTTTGAAGATGTTTTGTATTTATGTATTTATTTATTTAGTGCATAAAAATGTAAATTTTACCTAATCCTTTGGTACCTCAGTAAATAAAAGCTTTAAAATATGCATTATTTCTGACAATCTTTTAAAAAATTCAAATAGTGTGGGGTAAGAAATAGTTTTATCAATTGACATCACACTTACTGTACTACTTATAAATATTAAAATTAAGTAATTGAAACCCTTCCCTAATGCATTATTTTCCACCTTTTTTAATTGCAGCTCAAATTGAGATAATTCCATGCAAAGTCTGCGGCGACAAGTCATCGGGCGTGCACTACGGCGTGATCACCTGCGAGGGCTGCAAGGGATTCTTCCGACGCTCGCAGAGCTCCGTGGTGAACTACCAGTGTCCGCGCAACAAGCAATGTGTGGTGGACCGCGTTAATCGCAACCGCTGTCAATACTGTAGACTGCAAAAGTGCCTAAAACTGGGAATGAGTCGTGATGGTCTGTAAAATGTGTTGAATGGTGCAGTCAGAGAGAAATGTTTGGAATTAAAATACAATTCTTAATTAAAAATTAAAAGTAATTTAAAGTAATAGGTGAAACAACAGGAAGAGTGTAAAGTAAAGGTCTTTAAAAATTTCAACTAAAGTATTAAATTGTTCTATACCATGTTGTTTGTTTATCAAATACACACAGAAATAAATCTCTGAAAATTCGAAATCTCTTGAAAAGGTGTCTAAAAGTATGCTGTGAAAAAGAGAATGTTGTCTTACATCATTTCTTAATTCGAATCCCGGATTGCAAATAAATGTAGCATACTTTTAGACAACTTTACAAGCGAATTCTTTTCTCGAGAAATTTTTGTAGCACCCAATATAATTTTAGAAGATTTATTTCCACCATTTTTTTCTGACGTTCAATGAACAAGTTTCGCACTGCATTAATGTATAAACCCCGTGCCCCTATTAAACCGCCCCCTCTTGCAGCTGTAAAGTTCGGCAGGATGTCCAAGAAGCAGCGCGAGAAGGTCGAGGACGAGGTGCGCTTCCACAGGGCCCAGATGAGGGCCCAGAGTGACGCGGCACCCGACAGCTCCGTGTACGACACGCAGACGCCCTCGAGCAGCGACCAGCTCCACCACAACAACTACAATAGGTGCAGTATGAGCGATATGCGATTGATCCTCCATATTGAGAGATCCCCCGATTGATCCCGATCGAAATCACCCCTGGTGTCCACGTGTGTCTTTATCTCCCTCCTCTATTCTGCTCTTCTCTTCCATCTCCCATCTTGTGGCCATCGCTCCCGACCCGTAATGCCCGTTCTTGTCACTCAGCTACAGCGGCGGCTATTCGAACAACGAGGTGGGCTACGGCAGTCCCTACGGCTACTCGGCCTCCGTGACGCCCCAGCAGACCATGCAGTACGACATCTCGGCGGACTACGTGGACAGCACCACCTACGAGCCGCGCAGTACAATAATCGATCCCGAATTTATTAGTCACGGTGAGTTTGGGGTTTCTTTTTGCGTTCCTAAAATCTATAATTCTCATACCTTAATCCTTTAGCGGATGGCGATATCAACGATGTGCTGATCAAGACGCTGGCGGAGGCGCATGCCAACACAAATACCAAACTGGAAGCTGTGCACGACATGTTCCGAAAGCAGCCGGTGAGTATCTTATCGAAAATCCCCAAAAGTATTCCATAGATTAACCAGTATTTCCCTCTGTACTGTAGGATGTGTCGCGCATTCTCTACTACAAGAATCTGGGCCAAGAGGAACTCTGGCTGGACTGTGCCGAGAAGCTTACACAAATGATACAGAACATAATCGAATTTGCTAAGCTAATACCGGGATTCATGCGCCTGAGTCAGGACGATCAGGTGAGTGATATATATCTATATAGTATTTATTTTTTAACATATTTTTCCTGTTTTCAATTAGATATTACTGCTGAAGACGGGCTCCTTTGAGCTGGCGATTGTTCGCATGTCCAGACTGCTAGATCTCTCCCAGAACGCGGTACTCTACGGCGATGTGATGCTGCCCCAGGAGGCCTTCTACACATCCGACTCGGAGGAGATGCGTCTGGTGTCGCGCATCTTCCAAACGGCCAAGTCGATAGCCGAACTCAAACTGACTGAAACCGAACTGGCGCTGTATCAGAGCTTAGTGTTGCTCTGGCCAGGTGAGATAATATAATCTCTAGCTGTACTATCTATTCTATAACTATCTATATCACTATTCACAGAACGCAATGGAGTGCGTGGAAATACGGAAATACAGAGGCTTTTCAATCTGAGCATGAATGCGATTCGGCAGGAGCTGGAAACGAATCATGCGCCGCTCAAGGGCGATGTCACCGTGCTGGACACACTGCTGAACAACATACCCAATTTCCGGTAGGTTTATATGGGATATAAACAGTGCTTAACAAAGGATTTATGATTGATTTTGGCTCAGAAAAATATTACTTTAAATATAGCTCTATTTTAAAATTAAATCTTGAAAATACTTTTAACTTCAGTGTTAACAATAACAACATTTTTATGTTCTTGAAGAAACTTAAGACTTATAATTAAATTTTTGCAAATATGATAATTAAATTTTTCAAACCATATAAATTGTATAACGTTAGAAAGAAATCGTAAGGTTGAGGAGCCTTAAAATAACGTCTTTGTTAAATCTCTTTTTATTAAAATCTGATTAATACTTTATTATATTTTTTATATTTTAAAGTAATATAATTTTGGAAATTTAGCAACATCTCTAAAGAATTTTTATAAAAGATCAAATGATTGCTTTTCTGTGACGCACTAAATATACCTCCTATTTATAACTGACACATGCTAATAATAACCAAATTTTCCCCCTAATTTTCCAGGGATATTTCCATCTTGCACATGGAATCGCTGAGCAAGTTCAAGCTGCAGCACCCGAACGTCGTTTTTCCGGCGCTGTACAAGGAGCTGTTCTCGATAGATTCGCAGCAGGACCTCACATAACAAGAGCAGCAGCCGTTCCTGGAGACGACTGCCGCGGATGCGAATGCCGTTGAGGATGCGAGTGCGAATGCGGATGCGGCTGCCACCGGATGTGTCCTGGCTGCGACGGTGGTGCCCCCGCACCCGCACCCGCCCCCTGGTGGTGCCACCGGACAGCAGCAGCAGCAGCAGCCACCGCTGCTCGAGGACTGAGGATGCCGCAGGACATTCAACGGCAAATTCAACAATAATTATTTGAGTAACCACTGCACTGCGCAGAAACGCGAACTTTATCATGATTTAAGCTAGCATACAACCAAGGATGTGATCCTCGCCAAGGACTCACTTAAAAAAAAAACAAAACAAAAACAGAACTCTATCTATATGCATATATATATTATATATATGACAGAGCGGATGACGCGAAAGGGAAGGGAAAATATTTCAAAAATATTGTTAACTCAGTTAAGACTTTTGCTTCGTAGAGAACCGCAAAACGAAACCGAAACCGATTGCATTTCGAGAGCAAGGGGCATCAGACTCTGATTTTCGAGGATATACTTTATGTATGTAACTTTCCACACACATCTCTCATATCCAGCATATACCCGATGTCAGATCAGATCGACCAAGTACTTAAAACCAAGCGAAATTCAGCCCCCTAAAACAGTTCGGTTAACCCCCTAAGAATCCTAATCCCGATTCCGATCCCGCCTAGGTTGTCTTTGCCTTACGTTGTAACTAAAGTATGTGTATTATATATACAGGAGATGTATATGTATATCTATGTCTTATCGGTTATATATCATATATTAAGCCTAACAACAATATTTCTTTGTAAACAACTAAATCGAATATCTCGGAAAATGTGTTCTTATAATTATATTGATTAATGCAATTACAATATATTTACAATTTACCGTTACGTTTTTACATTTTACATAAATAAACATGATGATTAAGGATTAGGAAGCTAAAAACAAAAAATTAACACGAGAAAATGAGAGTGTAGCAGTTAAAAGTGAGCGAGAAATCGAAAGAAAAACCAGAAAAGAAAATTTCAAGCAAGCACATAAAAGTATGCAATATTTTGTTTAAAAACAACTTTTTTATTAGTTTCTTAAATATAACATAATTACGTACATAAACACACACGTATATATAGGGCTATATATATCTATATATATACATGATAGACAAATCCCAATCCGGTTCCAAGGTTTAGTAAAAAATAAAGAGAAATAAAACGAAAAAACAAAAAACTTTTGATATGAAATCCTACGCATAATTACAAAACTTTTATTTGATCTAAGATTTAAACTTAAATGAATGACAACAAAAAAAAATGGAAAACCAAAACAGACTGACGGACCGACCCCGACAGCATGCCACGCCCCCCTCCCTCCCTCCTCCGCAGATCCTGAGATCCTGGCTGAAATTAACGAGGGGTTCGAAACCCCAAAAGAAAAATCTTCAAAAATATATAAAGACAAGCAAACGGCAACTTTTTTGGTTGATACATTTAAATATATACAATTATATAACTGACTGACTATACAAAGACGTTACACACACACACACGCATACACACACATACACGCATATACACACACATGCTTACATTACATAAATTAGTTAAACTTAGAGTAAACGAAACAACAACAACAAACACATTGGATAGTAGGTGATAATTGGTGTGTCTTAAATAAAACCTTACCCCCCTCCCATCCCGCCCACTTGCTTATTACCCCCACTCCCCCCCCAAACTTTTTACTAAATTTAAAGCTTAATCAAAAACAATTTTTGGCAAATATTCACGAGGAAATTTCCGCAGGCAGGCATAATTATTAATTAACATTAATTATAGCAAGGAAAATTATAAATAAAATGTATACAACAAAAACTACAAAAAAAAAAACAAATAAATTACATTTTGCAAATTCCACAAAAACAAAAACGAAAACATATTATTTTGCAAGATTTCTCGAAATAAACCCTTTCCCCGAATCCGTGCGAGAAATATTTACACTAGCTTACATAGAACTGGGACGAGGACATCAATATTTCAATTGAAACAAAATCTATGTTAATGTAATCGATCGATTTGGACATATTTAAGTTCGACATTTTTGGCCTTACAAAAAAAAAGAAAGAAACCTAAAGTACTTTATATATATACAAACCATATATACAATATAGAGAATACAAAACTAGTTTTAATTTATACAAAGCAAGGGAGCAGCTTTCAAACTCAAAACAAAAACAAAAAATATCCCCAAAAAACAAAAACTTTGTTAAAAATTACCCATAATAAAGAAATGAATTAAATAAACAGACGACACAGTTAATCTATAATATAAATTGAAGTTAAGTTGGTTCGACGCTGATGATGATGGCAACAACATAAATGTATCTATAAATGATATATGTATTGTTAAATTTGTATGCTAAGTTTTTAGTGAGAGAAACGGTTAAATTTTTAAATAATAACAAAAGATCGCGAACTTGACAAGGTGTAAAATTTAAATTTAGCATATATACAGCATAAATATTATGTTACGATATTTACATTTATATAAAACGTAAAAAAACCAAAAGCAAAAGAAGTCCCCTTAAAAAAAAAGTTTAAAAAAATGAAGGAGAAATCTGAACAAAAAAGAAAACCGAAAAAGGTAAAAATTTAATTATACAAAACCAAAAAAAACTTATAAAGAAAAGAAGGCAAATTATATATATTATATATATGATTAAGTAGATTTAGGCCGACTGTTGCACATAAAAACACACCTCACACACACACACACACACACATTCACTGACTTGCTAATAGGAAAAGCTGCGAATGACAGTTACAAATGATCAATTGCAAAAAAGGGAGCTTTCTTTTCCACACACACATTTACATAAAACCATTCTCTTTTAAAGGTGCACAAAAAAGCAATACGAAAAATCAGTGTGGGAAAATGAAGAGTCCAGTGGTAATTAGCTTACTAAAGTTTATTTATAACTTAATTTTATTACCTTTTTTTAACAAGTTTACTCTATAATTTATTTTTTAATGAATCATCCCCAAATCAAATTTTAAAAAAATTACCTAGCCATTTTCTACTGCAGCTAAAAGACTTTCCCTGGCCGTACAACGTGGCGTATGATTAACATTTATTGGTCCAAAAATGTTGTTATTTGAATTTCAGCGAGCTAGACTCGAAGCATGTTTAATTTCAAACAATATTATTCAGTTTTTAGTGCTCGGGCATGAACATAAATAAAACTGAACAGACAAACCCATATATATTATTTGTGTATGTAGATTGGTTGTAAACAAAGCAAATGGGAGGCACACGAATGTTGCATAAACCAAAATCAGAGAGAACATCAGCTTTCAAACAGGAATCAAAGAAAAAAAAAAAGGAGGAAATCATTTTTTTATAAACTCAAAAACACAACACTCACTCACTAACACACACACATGTAGTTTTAGTTTACTAGGTGAATTCGTTTTTATATATTTGTAAATTGTTTTTAGGTAAATCGAATTATATATACACACATAAATATATATGAATCTCGATGCATATACACGCATATATATGGAACAGATTATATATATATTATGTCATACTGCATTATGATTATTACGATTATTATGATTCAACACAAAAACAAAAACCGACAGCAAGCATATAATGGTGAAACCAAGAAAATCCCAGAAAATCCGAGAGAAAAGCGCTGGAAAAGCAGATAAATCGGATAACAGCAGAAATAATTCAATTCATTCTTAAAAAATAAAATGTAATCTGAATTATACAAAATGAAACAAAACAAAAAACAAGCAACCCAAATGAGAAAACAAATGAAAATCATAAAGAAAACATTTTCAAAGGCGTTGTTTTTATCTACTTGGGTCAGGGGCAAGGCAGTTGTTTAACGGCCTTTGTTTTCACTGTTTTTCCAATTAAAAAACGTTCATTAATTGGCCAACAACGGCATTGTTCGATGCTCGATTTTGCATTTTTAAACCACATTAATAAAACGTCAATCAATTTGGATGGGAAGTGCAGGCTCTGGACGTCGAAGACAGGAAATGTGTGCGAGATATTCGCACGGAAGTGGACAAGGGGGTTGGCCCATTATATGGTGGGTATTTATCAGCCGACTTAAACTCACGGAAAACACAAACGTTGAGCCATCCGAGGAAATCGTGTCAGAGTCAAGGTGAGATTATCCGATTGGTATCATTTAAGAGTATTTAAACGTTGAGTGCGCTGTTTTATTTTGTCTTCATTCGGAGAAAGCAGCGTGTGTTAAATAAAAGTGAGTTTTTAGTTAATTGAGTAATTTAAACATCATTAACGATTTAAAAAAAAATAAATATATATTCTTCATTGCAATTAAAAAGCAGGGACATTTTTTTTTTACTAAACTATAATAGAAAAATATTGAAGAACTAGGAAACTAAATTTCTTGCAAGTTTTTTAGTTACTTTTAAAATATGTTTAAAGATTTTTAGCCATTCCAATAATGCTATGTTTGGTTTTATTATTCGACATATATTAAATGGGATTTAAAACTTATAATTATTATAAAACAAATTAAAATCGATATTTTTTACAACTTCTTAAACTCAACAAGTAAATTTTCAATTATAAGTAGGTCTAAAGATATAAATTCAATTAGATATACAACCAGAGAATAACAATAATGTTTTTAAAAACATTAAGTTTAATAAACCAGAGTTGAGTAAATCACAGTGACTACAACCGCAAAAACCATCTGAAATCACTCCAGAGGAATGGGAATACATATACCCTTCTTATTTGGGTCAATTGCAGTCATGTGTAAGCGATCATTTGAGCCATTTGAGGGCCACCCCGCTGAGCGGGGCCAAAATGTCTCCAGAAGGCCAAAACATTGCGGTGTGTAAGTGTACTTACACATGTAAGCTGGATTTCTGCTAAGTTCAGCAAACTTCTGTGGTAACTGGTCAATCGTCCAACTCGCTTTTGATGGCCATAAATTAATGCACCCCCCGCCTGTCCGCCACTCAGAGGAGTCTCAGAGGCCATAAAAACGTGCTGCATACAAAAGTCGAGAATCTTGTGAGTATTTTGTTGCTTTTCAATACGCAGTAACAGTGGGCTAACAACCACAAACACATCACAACGACAACGACACCTGCGTGCCCCGTTAAAGGCAAATCCATGTTTGGGCCAAAGTGTAACTAACACACACACACACACACACTTGTGGCCAGAACGCTACTTAGATTTATGGCCAAGTGCACACATATACGATTCCTGTGGCAAGGTCACCACTTTTCATGAAGTCAGCAGGCCAAATAGTTTCCATTCGAGAAATGCTACAAGTTTATCCTTAAATCTTTGGAATTGATTCATCGATTTGCAAGGACTTCAAGGAATTGCTGATGATGCTGCGGCAAAGGTTTTCAAGTGCTCATTCTAAGAAAATCTGATTTAAGCAGTTTAAAGTAAGCTCAGGCAAACACAATAAATAACGAGCTTAAAGTTAAATAGATTTAAAGAAATTAAGATTCTTAAAAATAACAATTTAAATTCAAGACATATTTTATAACAATAAAAAATAAAATCAACTTCGATATTGCTATTTAAAAACCATTAAAAAAATTAACCCCTTTGAGACATATTTCTACACTATTTTAAAAATATTAATTTGTGCATCATATTTTATTTAAACAACATTACATTTAATTGTAGTTAAAAAATCAAATTCAATCGCTTTTTGTAAATCCATTTTCACTACATAAGTAAAGCCATTTAAATTAAATGGGCTAACATTTTCTTTAACAATTTAAAGCTACATTGTACAAGGCTACGTTAGGCTATAATTTGTCTTTGATACGTGGTCTTTGTAAAAGGAAGTTGGTTTTGATAATAAGGGTATTTCAGTGAACGATTACCCAATGGCAGACGTAAACACATTATCTTAATGAGATGTGATTTAACAAAATACCACTTCCCATAAATCGAAAAAAATATAGATAAACAGGCAAACAGCTTTTAAACCATTTTCTTTACCCAATTACATGCGTGCTGTCGTTAATTAGTGATTAACACAACTTACTTACATACACGTTTGGGTAGAGGAAAAGCGTGTGAAAAGTATTATATCAGTTTTATATTATATCACCTTCTTTCCTCTTGCCAAAACCTGGATTTCTGGTTAAACTGAAGCTTAATCCCAATCGAACAAACTCTTTAATATGGTCATCAATTACAAATGGCCAAATGAAGCGGGAAACTCTGCCGGCTGCTGGCTGCCGACTGCCGGCTGCTGGCTGCTGGCATATGCAAATGTATAATGCATACACAAATTTTCACTTTGTTTTCATTTTGATTTTCCGCAGCAGCTACATGTATTTCTTTTTCCCAGCTTTGGTTTGGCTCTGCAATTTTAACGCGCTTCCGTCAATTAAACTTACGAAACTGGAAAATGGAAAATGGTGTCACACCACACCACACCACACACCACACAACACACAAGCCACCACCCAACCCAAAGCCACCCACCGGAATGGGGTGGTGCATTCGAGGGGTGGTGATGTTGCACATGAATGTTGCATGTGCTGCATGTTGCATACACATACTACGCATATGCGGCGATGATCGACATAGTTAAGCGAAAATTTATTGGTAAAGGAAATGGTAAAGCCTGGCTGACGGGGAGACAACTGGGGGCCTGATGTATCGGTTTCCGGGGCTTTTTGGTTGGATGTTGGATAATCCTTGGCAGGCACATGAAGTGAAAGGCCGCCACACAACAGGTTAAGCAAATTTGGCTTTGGCGTTTTCGTTTGCGTTGCCGCCACCGCCGCTGGCCATCTCCAATATTAATCTGTGGGCGAAGTGCAAAGTGTTTCCTCTGGCCTTGCGCCACATTTTCTGCTTCAACTCCACCGAATCCCAACTCTAATCAAATATTAAGGGAAAAAGGTATACAAAATTTAAGGGGACTTACACTTTTGAAATTTTTTATTTTAAAATTTATTTTTGTTGTAACTAAAAATTATTATAACCTAAGAGGAATTTTACATCAGCATTTAGTAAACTGTTTAAACAAGGACAAATTGGGGTTGTTAGTTAAAAAAAATCCTCAAGAGCGATCAAGAGAGATTAAACAAACACTGCAATATTTTTTTCAAACCAACAAACTAGTGAAACTTTTTGGAGAAAAATTTGATAAAAATATATAATGATGCTATCACGAATTTAAAATGCTTCTTCAATAATTATTTATTCATTTTTAACATTTTATAAACACAGGTATTGGTATTTAAGATTGACTGTACATTGTAATCCCAAAAAACATCACAATTAAAATACGATACTTATTTAAATAAATATGAGTATTAACAAAAAATGATACTAAAAAATATACTTGAAAGGATCAATTTTACAACTACTTGATTTTTCGAAGCGTTCTTAAAAATATTTTTTAATTAAAGGCTTTTTTATCTATTAAAAAAAAAACTGCGAAGTTTTCTTTTACTGAATATTTAAAATCAGAATAATATTTTTCAACTGTACAACTCTTAGCTTTTCTTTGTTTTATTTTGAAATAAAAAAGTCCAACCAGGCGAATGTGGTGCTAATGACCCGCTGCTGGCCAACCACAAAACCACCGCAACGAATCCAACCACTTTGTATGCAATTAATTTTGACACTTTTTTGCAATTGCGCGATCATGTGGGAAAAGTGGATCCGAACCGGTCAAATGGCTCGATCGCAATTTCACTCTTTTAATGATTATATCATCTGTTAATTGGCCAACTTCTGGCTGTGGCAGTAGCAGTGCCAGTGGAAGTGGAACCCCCTCCGCGAAGAGGAAACTTTCCTAGACTAGATTACAGATGGCTAACTGCCTGGCAATTGCAGACCAATAAGTGGCCGTGGCAGCAGTATCAAAAATAAAGTTATGTCAGCCGGAACAGCGGTGGAAAAACGGCCAGAAAAAGGCAAACTAGTTTAGTTTTAGTTTGAGTTTGAGTTTGAGTTGGATGAGCATTGAGCCCCCGTGTGTCTCCTGCGAAGCGAAGACAATGACCAAGTGTCGTGACGGTCTGGTCTGGATTTGTCATTGTTATGCAATCGCTTTTACGGCGAAACCAGTTGATTAGCTGGCCGAAATGGAGAGCTTCCTGCATTACATTCAAATGGCTCCAGTGGCTCCTCCAGCTCCAGCTCCAGTTCCTCCAACTCAATGCGAACCCAGCGGCCAGAATGGCCAATCAAATTTAAATTGCAATCAAATGCAGGTCGACGCGGGTGCAACGTGTACTGAGGAAAATTCTATAAGGTTTACCTGGTTGTTGAAAGCCTAAAAATATTATTAGCAACAGTGACCACACAAAAACACCGTACATACATAATGTTGTGTGATTTTCAAAGTTTTTAATTCATTTAATTAGGGTCTAAGAATCCTCATCTCAGTGCACTTCCCAATTTGCTTTTTGAACTTCTTAAGATTCATATACGGCTTTAAAAACTTAACGTTAAAAATATTACAAAAAAACATATAAATAAAGTTCTAAAGGGATTGTAAATTTTACTTTTCACTTTAATTTTTCCTGTTGAAATAGTAAATTTAAACCAAAAAATAACAGGTATTATTCATTATTTTGTAGTTTTGTATTTTCTAAAATGTTAAAGTCAATACAGAGGTATCTAGTATACATAGGTTGCTTTCAAGAAGTCAGTTCAATAGTTTTTCAATATTATCCATTTATTTTCTTTTAATAAAAATGTTTGATTAATTATCCAATTTGTATATAATGTTTTCAAATTGACCAACTTAAAAACGTCACAAAATAAAAAAGAGTAGGTAAATATTTTACAAAAATGTTTATTTTTCAGCAGGAATCTGTATAAATTTCTTAAAAACTATCCTACGATTAAGATGTATTAAATACCTTAAATTGACTTATAAACTTGAAATTGGTAGATAAATTTATTAGATATGTTTTCTCTGAGTGTAATGCGGTTGACACGACGACATATTTCAGCGCACAACTCAATTTGCGACAAACCAAACAAATGCGAGTCCAAATGCCTAACCAGGAAGTTGGCCAAATCAAATCCTTGCCAGCTGAGGCTGCAACTGAAACTGAAACTGCAACTTGCTGCCGGCGCCAGCTTTTCCCCCTTTCCACTGCCCCCTTTTTCCACTGTTCCGCCCACTTTTCCGGCGCTGGAGGCGGGCAGACCGACATAATCGCTGCGTTTAACTCAGAGGCACAGGCTTCAATTACACGTGTCCCCCATCTCACTCACTCTCTCCCTCTCTCTTTCTCTCCCTCTGTGTGGAAAAGTATCTTCACGTTCGGCGGCTTTTCCACCAGAAAGGGGAATATATATAGTAGATATATATAGTAGTAATATAATGTCGGAGAGCTCGTGGCTTTGAGCCTCTGACTTTGCTGGTTACTTTGGGTTTTGTTTTGGCTTTGGATGGGTTTATTTGCAGCGTGTGTTTTCACTATCAAGTCAGGGTGACTAAACACCCTACTTGAAGACTATGAGGGGTATATGCCATTGTGCAAATAATACGACAATTAACCGAGCTAAGGGGACAAAGAATTTTTCCCAAAATTGGGAAAAGATTTTATATATTTAAAGTCATACTTACAAAATCATTTTGTCATCTATTTATAATGCAAGTCCAATAAAGACAATTTGTTTGAAAAGAATTTGTTACTCTCTCTAGTTTCTAGTTTGTGCCCAAAAAATCAGATCCTTGAGCAAAGTAAATTAAAAACAGAACAGACTATAAGGCTATACGTAAAGACTACCAATATATATATTTTTTTTCCTTTTTCTTTGGGAATAAAGTCGAAAGGGGTATTTTTTTAAATTCATTTATTTATGGTTTTTAATTTAAAATTTTAAACTTTTATATTAAATCATTCATTCAGTTTTTCATTCTAAAATCACCACTGACAAATTGTTTTGAAATGAATTTATTAGATGTTTCAAGATGTTTCAAACAAGAAAACACAGTCATTTGTACAACAAGAAAATTATATTTTAAGAAAACTATGTAAACATAAAACAAAATTTTCTTAAAATATAAAAATTTCAAAATTTCACTCTAAATAAGCACAAATTTTATACTAATTATAAACTATTTTATAAGGGACAACTTTTCCTAAAGTTTAGCTTTTAGATTTGTGTAAAACAGGATACAGGTTAGAGCGCCTTGACCAAGTCGACCATTTCCGACCCGGCTTAGTGATGTTAACATGGCCACAAGTCCGAGTCCGAAATCGAGTGGTAGTCTTGAGAGAGTCTTGGCTTGACTTGACACAAGTCACCAACCAAGACAACTGGCCATTTCCTCTCCATCTGCTGCCCCTCCTCCGCAGCTTGATTATGTTTTTGTTTTTATTTGTTACTTCGTTTCCAACTCAGCAACTTCGAGTCACCGTCACCGCATTGTTGCTGCAAGCAAATGTCTCTTCGAGGCACGTTTCACTGTAGCCCCGCTCATAACTTTTTTCTTCGCTTTTTGCCTCATATTTAAGCGGTTGCAGGCGGCGGGTCCCAGACCAATTCCATTTCTACGCCCGTCGACGATGGTTTACCCCAAATCCGCACCTATAATCCAATTAAACAAATATCGTAAAAAAAAAAAACAAAAAGAATAACAATGCATTTGCCCCAAGGAGTAAGTGTTAATTATTCAAAACACAAGCAAACAAACTCTATAAAATTTCATTAAGTGTGGGTTGTCGAGAAAACGAGAAAATATAATAAAAATAAATATTTAAAATGCGCCTTAGAGAGTCCCCCGTTTAATTTCGCCGCAAAGTGCACGAAAAATATGCAAAAAAAAAGCTTTCATTTCGCAACGATTTCCATTGACTCCAATCGCGCGGGAAATGAATACAAAAAAATGAATGGAATGCAAATAACCACAAAAACTTAATTTGTTTTTTTGTGACCGACAAGTGTCGAAAAACATGAAAAGAACCCTCAAGTTGGCCATAAACGGTTAATTGAACGCAAATGTGAAACAAAGGGAAAGTCACATTCGGACAACACAGTAAACAGTAAAGGGAGTAGCAAAGTGAAAGGGAGGCATTTTCCATTATTGTCGGAAAAGTCGGGAAAATGCAAAAATATTTTTTTAATAAAGTGATAAGGTTAGGAAAATATTTGTAGTGATTTTTTTTAATGGCACATAAAAGGTGGAGAAACCATCAGGATTTTCCATGCAAATTCGCATGATGATTAACTATTGTTTTTATTGTTAAGGACTCTTCAAAAACAAGGATTAAATAGCTGTTGTTATGGAAACTAAATTAATCTTTTTTAGTGTATAAAGTACACTTTTTTTAAATCAAATTAAAAATTTTTTTAAGAGTCTTAAAATATTAAATTAAATTATCCCAGCAATCAGCAGGAATATAAAACCAATTTTTTTGAGGATTTAAAGTCGCATTGTTTCAGTCTAGATTAATCTACCACCCCCAAAATGATTTTCCATTTTCGTATTGACCAATTGGGAGTCCTTCCTGTGCGACTGACAGCTTCTGGCACGCCCACATCAGAAGGAATCTGGAGATGAAGGCGGTCCCATCATCGTTAGATGGGCCTGCCAATAATAAGGACATTGTGATGAGGTCCTTAGATGCGTATTATTATGCTAATTGTATTGCCTGGCTGTTTATGAGCTGTTTGGCAAAAAAAGAAAAGCAAAACACAGAAGAGGGCGATAACCTCTTTATGTTGGCGACCGAATCGTAATCTTTATACTTGTTTCCGTTGCAGGCATTAAGTTTTCTGTTCATCACTTGCATGATGTTCGCACTGGCAGGCGGCCATCCATCAAGCGACAAGCTAAAGTAAGTCCCAGCCCCCAAAAGCCACGCCCCCTTAACGACTGCACTGAAAAAATTAAATTAATAAAATACAAAAATAAACGAAAATTACAGTAATTTTTAAAGGAAATATATTAAAGTCCTTAATAGTTCACAGAACGAAAAAAAACACACTTTAAGATTACCTTCATAATGATGCCTTTATTATAAAACTGTTATTCAAAAAAGAAACATTTTTTAATTTTTTTAAAATTAAGGAAAGTAAAAAATAATAATTATTGGATTTTCTAAAATAATATATGAGTATGGTATTGTTATTTGTAGTTGTTAAAAGATAGATATATGATGTATATCAAGTATAATGAAAACTTTTTTTTGTCTTTGCAAACTGGTTTTATTATTATTTTAAAATTAATTGATTATCTGTAATATTTATTTTTAGGGGAAATTGCTAATCCTTTTTTGTAGATAAATTATGTATCACCTTAACCATTTATCCTAACTTTACCTAATTTTTCTCCGTGCAATTGATAGACTTCCTCCGCTCCTGTTTAATATATTTCTTGCTGTGTATGTAATAATGTTCATGGGCCATTCCATTCCATTCGACCATTCCGTTCACAGGATCCGAATACACGTGCCGGTGAAGCACCACACACATGTGCACACAAAGACGGTCATTAAGAAGGTCCCGCTGCCCATTCCGGTGCCGGTCAAGGAGCACCACCACGAGCCGAAGAAGCACCACAGCAGCAGGAGCAGGAACAACCACCATCACCACCACCACGATGACGACCAGGACGACGACTTTGAGGGCTACGAGTATCCCATCAAGGCCAAGCGACGCACGCGGCATCCCTTTGTCTGAACTTGGAGCACACAAACCATGTAGCCCCACCCACAGCATCACCCAACCACCCACTTCACCCACTCAGCGGGGAAAATGAAATCAAATGAAATACAATTTACGCAGATTAAGACGAAAATAAACCAAAATACGAGGATACGTAAAGGAAGGCCAAGAAAATATAAAACACAGCAGCAGCAGCAACAAACACACAATCCTGGGTCTGATTTGTCACTGTTTTTTAGTGTCTAAGAAAAATAATACGTACAATAAAACAGCAAACAGTAGAAATAAGAGAAACATTTCAGTGCAATAAAATAAACAAATATTACATTTAAGCACAATTCCAAAGCTGTCATCTTAGAGATGTTTTTCTCTCCTTTTTTGGCTGCTTTTTCATTGGTATTTTCAGCAGATAAACATGTGTTTGGTTTGATGTTTTGGATAGTCAGATATATGTAAAAAAAAAAGTTGGTTGGTTTACAACTTTAAATACTCAATCATATGTCAATCAATCCATATTTTTGTTGTAGATGTATTTTTAGTACATTTTTCTAAACAACAATTTTATTAAATTTGTTGCAAATTTTTTAGCATTCATTTACTACTATTATTTTAAAAATAATCCAACTAATCAGAAATTCTTTTAGTGTTTAAAAGAAATCCGCTTATGACAATTTTAAAATAATAATTTTCAAGTTTCTTTTAGCTCAGTGTGTGGAATAATATAATATAATATGTACAAACTGCATTTGTATAGCCTGTAGTGTTAAAATGAGAACTTTTGTGGCAGGAAAATCTGAAAAATTCCCACTTTTTTTTTTGCTGGGGATTTTAGCAAGGAGATTTAAACTGATTGGATTGAACATTTCCAGCTGTTGCTGCTGCTGCTGCTTGTGATGCTGCTGCTGGTGATGGTGATGTTGCTACTGTCGCTGTGGCTGCTGCCTCACCACCTGCACCTTCTGTGGGATATTTGTGCATAAATAAATGAGTCGTGCAAAGTAAACCCACTGCCGTAGTGTTTGTAATGATGTTGTGGGCTCCTTTACGGAGGAGGACCAAGGACCAAGGACCAAGAACCAGGAGCTGAGCCAGGAGCCATTAAATATGCATGTTCAGCTGCGACCCGCTCGTCAGCACGTGCTGAGATCTGTGGGCCTGGGCCCGGGTCTGGGGTCTGTACTTACGTCTAGTCAACAGCAACAAACAACAAACAGTCGGGCCAAAAAGAATGTCAACAACTGCTCACCAGGCACGCCGCCTGTTGCCTGTTAGCCCCCTGACTGCACTGAAAGAAAATCGACAATGGAACAGGAAACATTTGTACTTATTCCATTTAAATATTTTTAACACATTAATAAATCCCTAATTCAAATTTTACCTTTAAACATCGAACTTTTGTGATTATTTCTTTATTCATTTTTTTTATACTTATTTCTTTTCTCTAAGTAAATTCCTTTTTTTATCAAAGTAACTAAAAGTAACAAAATACGTTCAAATGTATAATACCAGTATTTTTAAAAATGGTGTATAAATGTTAAGTTTTAAAGATAAAACATTTCTTTTCCTTATATTTAGTTTTTTATGATTTATTTTGAACTCTTAAATTTACGTATTGAACCCAAATTTCCCTTTTTTTTAATTTTATCTTGCTGGAAATAATATATTTTACATTAAATGTATTCAGGAAAATATATAAATTTTGAACAGTTTCAGATACTATTTGGTAAAACACCCCAAACAAATATGAAGACACAGAAAAATAGCGAATTGAAAACTGTTAAAATTCCCATTTTTCTCAGTGTGTTTTCGCCTGAGCAAACAGGCTATGGGCGGCAGCTGTTGATGGCTCATTTTCCACGACTTTAGCGCCACTCAAGTGGCAGCCACTCAAAGCCGAGGCGAAAGCATAAGCAGCGGCAACAACAGCAACAATAGCAGCAACAAATACAACAAAACCGGCAACAAAAGCAGCCAACGCAAATGCAAATGCCACTCGTCATGTAGAGCCACTCAATTTACTCAGCACCCAGCGACTCTGTAGGGGATCAGCGGGGGGAAATCGGATTGCTGGGGGGTCTAATTAATACGCATCCCCGCCCACTTCTGACCCAACCACCCACCTTCTACCACCTGCCGACAAGGCACACTTAAGAGTGGGTGGTGAGTGGGTGGGTGAGTGGGTGGGTGGGAGGTTGAGTGGTTAGGAAACAACCACTTAATCACTAAGCTAGAAAACAAAGAAAGCTGGTCGATAAAGCAGTCTGCACGAGTGCTGTTAGTGGACAGCGCGTTAACTGCTTAGCCGGCCACTGTTAAACGATCACTGTTAAAATTTGCAATGTATTTTATTTTAGGAAATTAAGAAAAATACATATAACATTTTAATTGAAATTTTGTTGCCTTAAAAAAACGTATAATTTTTTAATTTAGTTTGTACTTTAAGGTATTTGTTAAAAAAGGTAAACAAACCATTTAAAATTTATTTGTTTTTTATTTAAAAATACTTATAAATGTGTCTTTTTGACAAGATTGATGGTCTAAAAATTTTACTTAATATTTGTACTTTAAGGAATATTTATTTGGTAAACTAGAATATATTAACAATAACGAATTCCGGATTTTACAAAAGCCATTCAATAAAATGTAGTAACATATTTTTTACTTGCTTTATTTAAAATGTTTGCAATTAAGTATTCTTTATTATAAAAAAGAAATTTAGCTAGGAGCCATATAACATAATTTATAGAATTTAATGAGTGTCAACCACGTTGGGTGATCACTTGATTCTGTGCATAAAAATGTCTGGGGTCATGAATGATATCTAGTTAGCGAGTTCAACGCACAGGGTCTTCAACCGTGTCTAGGCGGTGAAAGTTTTGTCCTGGCGGTGAAAGTAGGTCCCCCTGCCAATTTGTGGGTGTGAAGCTCATATATTTACTTAGCTCTTCGCCAGTTGTTGTTGTTTGATTTGGGCGCTTCTATTTGATTAGGCCGCCTAAGCGAGCTACGTGCTTGGGTTAATTTGCGGCCCCAAGTGTTGGCCCAGGGTGTAAAAGTCATTGTTACTCTAACAAATAAATATACATAAATATATATATATATCTACGCTGATGTTTGTGTTTGTGGTGACAGCAAATAAATCGCACGCATGTGCTCGACACCCAGCCACCCACTCACAGACACACGCAAGCAACAAACAATAATACAAACACAAAAATTGTGCATAGCACGCATAACAATGAGAGAATTTTGGGTGGGGGTGGTGGTGTTGAATGGAAATAGAGAGGGGAAAAGGGCCTAGACAAACTACTTTTTGGCTACTTGGTGATAAATATGCTGGCTAATCAAATGGGAACTAGATTTGCGGATTAGCCGCCACACCAAAGTTTGTTGTTGGCCAAGTTACAAATCCCCTTACTAATTTCCATTCATCGACGTCGACACGAACATGTAGATGTTATCTCAAGGCTTTTGGTTCAAGAACTAAGTCCAAAGAAGGGTGTTTATAATATACTTATTAAATGGTTTCCTTAAGCTTAACGTTAATCACTTCCTTAAATATAATCTTGATTATATTAGGAACACAAACAATAATAGTTAAAAGTTAAATAAAAATGTTTCTTGGGAATGGTAAAGTTTTTATAAGAATAATATTTTAATAAGTTTTAAAGAAATTTAGCACATGTAACGTTATGTTGATTTTGATATTTTTAAAATTGAATTTTCAACACTTAAAGTGTTTGATTTTGTCAAATAGGCTTCTTAATAAATTATAAATTAAAACCAATTTATTTGTTTTGCTCCGAAAATGTATCAAACTTTAATTCAAATATAAATATTATACCATAAAATTTAAATATAAATAATAAATTCATATTTAAAGAAGAAAAAAAAGGTGTCCCAAAAACATTAAAAGCCGATAATATCAGGGTCATTCATTGTTACCCTTTGACCTGCCCCAGCTCTTGCAATGAAAAAAATCAATTTTATTAGGCCAGGATTGGGTTTACACACCCCAGGGTATACATCACATTCTCCGGCTCAACCCAAAAGCCATAATTTTCTAGTTGGTCAAAAAAAAAAGAAGAAAACATCAGCTTCGGGCCAAGAGGACATTTGTCTCGAGTGGACAATCCGCCCCAGCTCCTTCATCATATTTGAAATACAAACATAAAAGTACAGATTTGCTGACTTCGGGGCATAAACACAGAGGCAAACATAGTCCGCATAAACAGATTGTTAAATATAGTTTATGCCGCAGGCCCCCAAAAAGGACGAAAGGACGAAGGACTTTTCATATTTCTTTTACGATTCGAGAGCTGAATGAGCAGAAGCTTATCCTGGGGAATGGGATGCGATTTTATTGCTCACTGAAATGTGGAAGGGAGTAGGAATCAATGTCGGGCTTCGGTTTTATTATTTGCATACAGCCGCTGGTTTTATGGCCTCCATTTGGCGATGAGAACGAAGGAACTCCGCCCGTTTAATTCCCAATTAATTGGGGATTTAGCCAGTGCTCTCCGACCAGTTAATTAGACGGCCATAAAACGGCCGCTAAATGCTGAATAAATGGACGGACAGCATCTGCTGCCTGCCATTCGCCGCAATTCCGGCAATAAATGCGCTCGTCACATGCACAAATTAATTACAAATAGTTGTTTTGTGTTTCCCTCCCCAAAGAGCAGCTGCACAAAGTCCAAAACCAAATTTAGTTGCATATTTTACGGCCTGGAAATGAATGTTTTAAACTCGGGCGGCCATTACAAAAGCCAACCAAAAATTGGGGACTCATTAAAAAGGCAAATGGTATTTTTCAGTACCCGTTTTTCCACAAGAAATTGGTGTAATTTGTTAATGTATAAGCACAACATATTTTTGTTTAAATAATAGATTTGATTGATGAGCTAATAAGATCCTGATTTTATATTAATAATATTATAATAATATAATACAACTTAGTTATATTAAACGATTTTTTATGATTTATATAAGTAAGTTTTTACATAGTATAGCTTAAAATTTATCTTTTCCCATATTTAACTTATGTATTTTTAAAAATCAAGCCTACTATTTCTACAGCTCAGTGTCGATTCCAGAATATAAATAATAATATAAATCCATCTCAGTTATAGTTTCACAATAAAAGATTTTGTATAGCATAGATCCTAAAGTTTTTATATTCCCTCATTAAATTGTATTTTTTAAAAGAAGCATATTATTCCTAGAGCTTAGTGTCAATTCCAGAATTAATTACAAGAAGATAAGACACCGCACACAAAGCCATTCCCTCATTAGACCAAAATCGCGTCTTATATCATCAAAATAATTGCGTTCTTAGGCTTAAATACACAGGCTCATGGAATTGCACAACTAGACAGGCCGCAGAAATCCAATGAAACCCTTTCAATCAGGACTTTTTGTGCTCATTGATGGATTGGATACCGAACCCTTCCAAAAAACTAACCTTAACCATTCTTCGACTACAGTAAATAAACCCTTTCGAGAATAACACACAAAACCGCACAAAGGAAACAGCAACATCACGTGCAAATTTTGGGAGTGTGGGGGGGATTCATTAATACGCATTTGCTGTTTTGGCCGCAGGCAATTACCCCAGAAATTCAGGGGTTAACTTGGTTGTAAACGTGGCTTGTAACGGAACTGTTGCGTTAATGAACTTATGAGTGGGTACAGATACAGATACAGATACGCTTCGTACAGATGCAGATACACAGGAATACAGATTCGGATTCGGATACGGATACGCTGGGTGACCTACCAACCTACAAACTCTGATAATATTCGTTCAACAGTTTCGAACATCGAGCAACCGAGCAACCGCATCGAGCATACGACATGTTGGCTGCGCAACGGTGACGTAGGCGTGTCGGCCAACAGGGCGGGTGGTTGATATGTTGTTGGCGGCATCTGCTGTGTGTGTTTCTGTGGCCCATCGAGAAAATAACACTTTTTCGTATTTTTTCGCATTCGCACAAGTAACGAACGAACGAATTGCCGATGTCTATGACGTTGTTCGACGTCGCAACATTTCTGTTTCTGGCTTTTCAAACTGATTTTGCTCACTCGCTCGGCAACGCTGCTGCTGGCTGCTCCGTGTCCGCTCCGTTCTGTTCCGTAATTTCCCCGCGATTTTCCCGCGATCTCGTTCTCGTTCTCAGTGGATAAGAAGCCGGCGGCCTCCTCTGTTCAAAAGCGTGAAAATTATCAAGTTCAACACAAAAAAACAAATGCGGCGCGGAGAGGGTTAAATAAAAAAATACAACAAATATAGCAAAGATCGTAAAACAAGTGTGTTTTTGTGTAGTGTGTGTATTTAATTTAAGAGGCAGTGCAATCAAATACCAAGTTAGAGTAATAATACTCAGCAAACAACAAAATTGAGTAAACAAACAAGTTTAGCAGCCTACGAAATAAGCAAAATCCAGTCGGAAAGGTGCGTGCTCAGACTTATTTAAATAAATATAAAAGAAAACAAGCCAAGTTTCAGCTAAGTAAATTGCAAATAATGCATTAATTTTTCGGGGGAGAATTTTGTATTTACGAGAAGAAGAATTTCATTTATTTTTGTTGGTGGAAAACGTTTTTCGGTCTTTTTGGCGGCCGGCGGAAACAACGTCCGATTTTATTCGATATTCAGCTCTACAATATATGTCTGCCCCTGCATAGGATCTATATAAATATGTGTTTTTTTTTTTTTGTATACAACACAACACAAAACCAATTCGTATTTATAAGATTTTATTTAAATATTCAAATATTCAGTTGTTAACGGCTCGTTAAAGCAAATTGCAGCATTCTTGCTTAGCAGCAGATCATAGCAAATTATCGTTAGAGATCCATCCATTATTTCTATGCTCGATTTTGATTTGTAAGTAAAAACAAAAAAAAGAGAAAAATTCGCAACACGCGAGGTTTATACAAACACACATATACAAAAGACCAAAACGCGAATAATCATTAAAAATTCCAAAGAATTTGCCAAGTAAGCGCCAACGACAACACAAATGTGCTCATAAAATACAAATATATAAAGTGTTTAAATTTAATCAAAACGTGCTGTTGGACAAACGAAACCGTAGATACCCTCCTTAAAAGTTTTGTCGAGAAGGCAAAATTCTCGTTAATTTGATATCTCCTTGTGTCAGAAGTGTCATTTATCTCCTACCTAGGAAACCCCATAGACACATCTTATCGGAGTAATAAAATATACTGCTCCTCATATAGAAAAAAGTTTAATTGTAAGACTCTTAACCTCGAACTGACAATTTAAGATAAAGTTACTCATTTTTCATGCTTATTAGAAACGCAATTTTCCGCAGATAATATTTTTCTGAACAAAAAAATAATATACAATTTTTAAAATAATATTAAAATGCAGTTTTTCTATCTGTTTTTGTTTGTAATTAAAAATCAATTAAACAAAAACAATATTTTCGCACCTCGTTTTCTAATGCGATTTTATTTTGGATTGCTCGTTGTATTTAATACGAACACAAAACCGTAAACTCTCATATTGGATCTTAGTATTTATTATAAACAAATTAAGGGAACCTCAAAACAATTGTTTTTTACCCAAATTTTTTTATTGATTTGGTTATTCTTTTGACGATTGTGTATCTTAAATTTGTAATTTAAAAGTGAAATATGATATATTTGTTCTACAGTTCATAGAATTTTATTAATTTTATTGCCTAAAAAATTCGTCAGCTTTTTTTCACCTTTAATTTACAACTAAACATGAAGAATAGTGAACGAAACTAAGGCAGAACTATAATGCACCCTCCGCAGGGTATTGAAACGTGTTGGATTTCTGGTCCTAAAAAGTATTTTCATGGGCTGAACGTGCTGGGGATTGTCAGCCGGCGGAGAAATGGAACTGAAACCCGGCCTATTGGGAGGGAACAATTTTTCCGGCCCACGTGCCCTTTGCGGTTGTCAAACCAATTTACTTAGCCCCCTTCAAACTACGGGGGATACGACGATATGGCAATTACAACCGAAACGAAACAGAAACAGAAATTTAAAGCAAAAAGGGGGGCAGGAGGGGGTAAAGGGTTTTGTGTACGTGTCTGAAATTATATCGCCTCCATGACATCCAAATTGGGGACACAACTCCGGGCTCTTGAGCAGGATTGAAGGGTTGGGGTCGACATTTGCATTTGCATTTGCTTCTGGTAAATCAATTACCCAAACGAATGAAAGACATTTCACTTGGGGCAGCTAAGCCCAAGGTCGTTTGCAATTCACACGTTTGCACCCATCAATCAGACGCCTTGTTCATCTATCTATATCTGTGTAACAATTACAATCTATCCGATTGGTTTGGTGGCTAATCCCAGGGCCAATTCCACTTCCATCTGTGTTGGCCTGGTTAGCCTGGCTAAGCTCTTCCATTGGCCATTTCGCAGTTGACAAATGCCAAAACGGGTGACCCCGAACTTCCAATTTGTGCTTTTCTAAATATAAATCCCTCTACAAAAAAAAAGGAAAAATGTGGGAGTAATCAAGCTGTAAAAAAACATTTGTACTAGGATTAATTCATGCATTCATTGATTAAACCCCTAGAATGTATAGATAAAGTAATCCCAAGTAATTAAGACCTTAATAAAAAAAGCTAAATATTGGATTTTCTTTTTTTGTGGAAGTCAGTGTATAACAATGACCTTTTCTCTCCACTTTGACAACAAGTTCTTGCTCAGCGCAAATCGAAAAAACGAGAACTTGTCAAACTGCATTTGCTTGATAAATGCGAAATGACTTTAAAAGGCATCAATGTGTCGTTAACCAGAAGTCGGACTCAATTGAGTTTTCAACAAAGTTACACAAGCACTCGAATTCGAATCCATTTACAAGTTTAACCGCCAGCAGAAACTTATTTGGGTTAATCAAAACCCAGCAAAATGTAGCCCTTAAGCAATTTTTAATTGATTTGGGGAGGTGGGAGTAAATGTAAAGAACTTTTGCATAATCGCATAAATCCAAAATCAATAAAAATACAAGCGAGGGTTGTTACTTGAGTAGACTGGATTAATGACATTTTAATAAGAGTTTATTTATGCTGAAAGAGTCCATATAAAATCTTGCTTTTTTTGTTTGACTAATAATAAAAATAAAAAAATATAATAATATATTGACAACATATTAAACAATTTATCTTTACTTCGTTAGAACATAAGATTTAATTCCAGAATGTCAAAGTTAAAGTCTTGATCATTTAAAAAAATTTAGCTAGCCACATAAAAATAATAATTGCAGAATTCCTCCGCTTAGGGGAACATAATAAAAATGATTATAAATTTTATTAAAAATTATTTAAGTTAATTAAAAATGTTCGTTTCTTTTTATTTCTTACTTACGTGATGATCATAATTACCAGAATTTTTTCATTGATTATTCAGCTTCTTTGAATATACATAAAAAAAAGGCAGCATGCTACACAAAAATTCAAAAGTAAATAATGAAATATAAATTGAAGACATATTACACAACATATCTGCAGGATTTCATGCTGCGTTGACAAATTAAAGAAAAAATCTGGAAATTAATCTCATAAACAAAAAGCGTTCAAGCGCGCAATAATGACATTTTAATCAAAATTTATTTCTACGAAAAATGTCTAGACATTTATAAAGATTTTGAAGTCAAGTCAGCTAATACATATTAGTAACATACTTCGACTCTATTAATCATCTTTAAACGTAACTTAAAGAGAAAGTCGCTGGGCTGAATAATGGAAAATAAATTGAAGACATATTACCAGAAATTGTAGACTGGATTTCTCTGCCAACTATTTATCATCGCTTGTTACCTTTCGGCCAGAATTAATTCACTTTTGTGCATTTCCCGCTGCATTCTTCTCGGGAAATTCTTTTTCAGCAAGAAAAGCAAGCAAAAAACGGAAAAACTTATGTTGAGGGAAGAATAAGTTTTTTTTGTTCACAGCACGAGTTTGAAAAGTCGGAAAGGAAAAAGTTTTAGTGAGGAACTTACCGATTTCCCCAATCGCGCTGACCACAAGGATTTCACTGAGTCCTTTTCCATTTCCTTTTTTTTGTAATGCCCAATGGGCCATTAATTAATTCGATAGTCTTCGGCTGTCAATTTTGAAGTATTTACATAAATTTGACATTAATAAACCACAGACCATAACGCCCGGCAGGATCACAAATTGAGTGTGAAATTTTACGCACCATTTAACAGGATTTAAGAGGCAGGCGATTCGTTTAAGGTGAAATTTTTGGGGTAAAGCATTTAACTTGACTGTCAATTACCCAGAAATAAATTATGAACACGCCCATGAACACTCTTTTGAGTCTGAGAAAAAGGCGAGAAAATGGAATCAGGCCAAAAGTGAGGCCAAATAGACATGTTCCTTCGTCGTCCTGCGTCCTGCGTGTGTAATATATAGTATATGTGTGTGTGCAGACATTTTGGAATTATGCTGATATGTTCGCACATGTATACATAATTTTTGCTAGGAAAAACGCTTAAGCAAGACGCTTTTCTTCCTTTTTCCGGGCCAAAAGAGTTTCGTTCTCACTTAATTGTTGGGTATGCAACCCCCTTGCACAACTGTACAACAAAAGATGGCAGAGGAAGTCATCTTGATGTGTAGCAAACTTGAAATTATTTGTGCGAAGGCACCAAAAAAAAAAACAAAATTAAAAGCATTCACACGCATTCAAATGGTTCTCACATTACCCATCATCCATGGGGGAAATATTCCCAGGAGTGTCACCATTTTGGCCTCACACAAAACCCGGAATATTTTAACCAAATCCAATTGATTGTGGCTTACATATTTGCTAACGAAAATGTTTGCGCGAAATTCGGAAATTTTTTGTGTGGTTAGTAACACTTCAATTATTTCATTATAATTTAAAATCTAAAATAAGAGAGCACTTCTGGTTTGACATTTTGAGTGTTACATTTATTTAACTGACAGTTTGAATGCTCCTTTTAAATATTTACTTTTACTGTTTCAGAAAAGAACGTACGAAACCTTTATTATTCTTGTTTACTTAAAATTGTAAATGCAGGCAAGCCCTTTTCTTAAATATCTTTTATTTTGCTAGAACACCTTTTCGATAATAGTTTATTTTTTCAAAAATGCAAAAGCAAAGAAAGTCTTGGGAAAATCTTTTAGTAATGATAATTTTCTCTCTGTTTACATAAAAAAGAAAAAACATTTGCATAAGAATGTGATGGGGTTTATGAACAAGCATAAATTGTCAAATGTCTAAAAATTTGTGTGTCACTTTCCCCTTTCTATTTTATTTTATTTAGCTATTTTAATATTTTATGTTTTCGGTAATCAAGATATTCTCTCTGTTTACTTAAAAATATGAAAAATGTATGATGGCAGGAAGAAACGTATAGGCAAGCCCTTTTCCAAGTGCACAAGTTCACTTTCCATATTGATATCGAATGGCATAAATACATTTTGCCTTTCGCCAGTCGAGTCCAATAATATAAAATATTCTCCTTTTATTTTGCTCAACCTGATGCTTTCAGAAGGAGGAGTAACCCATACGTATGTAAATACAAATGTAAATAAGAGTGTAAGACTTCAAAAATCGCTGACAAGGATGTGGGGATGGGGATGGGGGTCCTGCCTCGATTTTCTTCACCTAGCCGTCATCTGGGCCTTATTGCCAGCATTTTGTAAATGAATAGAAGCCCACATATATACACATTTACACGGGCCCAACACTTTATGTTTGTTTACAATTTCGCCTCCCATTTGCATGTGTGTGCTTATACGGGCTCACATTTGTTATTGTTATTGTTAACCTTACCTCAAACACACACACACACACACACACACTTTTACGACATTCAATGGCAGCAACAGCCAACGCGGCGTATGCGTAATTATGTCGATGACGTCACAGAGCCGTATAGAGCAAGAGGAGTCCATCAAAAAGTTCCATGTTCTCAGTGTCTCAGTTGCAAGTTTCTAGTTAATTTCCATTTTAGCCAGAAAAACTTCTTGGTGGCAACTTCAAAGCTATTTGCCTTGATGAATGAAAAACTTTTTACGTTGTCGGCTTTTGCGGCCAGGAAAACCCTTCACAAACATTTTAGGGTGGTTTTGGTTGTGGGTGGTGGTGCAAGTGTAGTTAACTTTCTCCACTGCGAAGGCGGCGCTGAATTTTCAATATAATTTTCCCATCATTTTGCACGAAATTGAAAATTTACGCCCAACTTTATTTTCGCTTTTAATTTGTGTGCCGCCCTGTGCCTTCCTCGTTTGAGAGTTCCCTCAAAGAACCAGCTGGGACACACCCTGTCATAAACAGGTGCCCTGTGCACTGAGAAATATTTTGGATAATATTTTTAAGAAATCTAATTTACACAAAAATCTGTTCTTGCACGAAATTAAGAGATTTCACATAGCTAATATGTATTAAAAGTCGTAAAATAAAAACTTGAAAAAAGAAAAAATAAGTTCGTTTAATAATAATAATAAATAAGTTAAAAAGACTTTAAAACAATACTTAATGTATAAAAAATATTTATTAAATATATGAATAAAGAAAAAATATTTATTTTACAGAAGTAGTTTCAAAATGAACTCAACAATCAAAATATAGTTTGCTGACTAACTATCCAAATATTTAAAAACAAAGAGTCTAGAAAAATCTTAAAAGAGTTTAAGTCAGTCAAAATATTTAAAAGTGTGTATTTTATTTTTTTAATCCAATGATAAGTTTAAAAATAATTTCAAAGCCCCATAGATTTTTTTTTGAACTGTAGGTACTACAAAATACTTATTCCCATTTGCTTAAACATGTGTGTATGCCTGCTTATTAAAATTTGCATATAAGACTTGGGCGAGAAGGAGGTACAATTTATGTTCAATTGTAATCAGATTGATTTCCTTCAGGGGCCGGGGAACTGAGGTGTGCAATTTGTATAATTGATTTAACATTGCGTGTGCCCAAGAGTCGCGGATATAGCTCTTAATTGGGGAAAACTCCGGGTTTTCCCCTGTGCACAAGCCAAGAAAATAGAAAACAGGTAAGCGACAATCATCAGTATTTCACCTTCTGCGAAATCTGCATAATAATTTGTAAATGTTGACGTCTTGTAGTGCTCGGTGCGACTTCAGTCCTGATTCGTGACACATTTTTGCTTTCATTTGCGTATTATTATGCTGTTGGTGGCGGCTGTTGGCTGTTGGTGGGTGCCTTTTGTTTGGGAAAACTCCCGACGCGAATCCTGCGATAAGGCACGTCTGGAATTGGGTCGTGTTTTGCTCGAAATGTTCATGGCAAAACTTTCCTTTTCCTTCTCATTTTCCCCTGCCAGGTTCGCCAGTTCGCACTTTTATTAGCCCATGGCATGGAATTCCTCTGACTTTGACCCAAGTTTTTCCTGCTCCACATTTTCACTTTCACTTTCCTTTCAGCTTTCAGCTGCCGAATATGATGAAGCGAACAATAAAATGTGACATTTCCCTGCCAAAATTATTTGCTTTTCGCTCTAGGTCGCGGACAATTGTTTTTTGTGTTGGCCGGGACCAAAAACAAGGCTAAATAAAATAGGACAAACCCTTCCGGATGGGCACACAAAAAAAAAAGGAAAAAGAAAATGTGGAACACGCTTTCAGTCGCAAAGCTGGGAAAAAGGGCGAAAAGCAAAAAGGTTAAAATAAAGCTTAGCACTTTGGGGATTTGGATTGATGTTCATTTTGACGCTTTATTGATGAACCTTTTCGGAAATGGAAGCTCTGTCGTTTCCAAATTGATTTTATAAATATGTGGGAGTTGTGTTTACTTAAAAACATTATTTCAATTAGTTTTTATAAGCCTGAGTATGTTTAAAACTTAAGCAGCTGTGTACAATAAATTAAGCATCTACTACTTATATTTAAATGGAAATATATTAAAAGAGGATTTACATGGATTTTTTTGTCATATAAAATATATGACATTTTTATGTTTTCATATCTCATAGGAATATACGAAGGGTTTTATTGTTTTAGTCTATATAAAATAACGAAAATAATGTTGTACATTCTTGAAACTTTATCTAATATAATTTAAAATTTAATATATAATCTCAGAATAAGCATTACATAAATCAAAAACCACATTCTGTTGTTTGGTGTCATAAGAAAATGCATTTAGATTTATGTACGTAAACAAACACTAGCAGAAACCTGGATTAATGTTCCCAAAATTTAATTTACGGGAAATAACAATCACAAATCAAAGTTGTTGCTTAAAAGCACAAATAAAACAAATCATAAAAAAAATTGAAAAACACAAAGCCTTTATTTGCTGGACATAAGAGAGCTATAATTAAATTGCCCGAAAAAATAACGAACTTGAAATAGAAACGCAAAGAGTTGCAGCCTTCGACACGAAAGCAATTTTCAGAGCCAACCTTTTGTTGCGGCCATCCATAAAATATAAGAAAATTGGAAACTAAACAGAGGAACCACTCAACTCCATCGGTGGCAAATAACTTTTCGCAATTCGCATTTTGCAACATTGCGGCACGGCAAGTGCACTTGAAGCCCCATGCATATCAATATATCGAAAAATAATGACCACATTCAGGAGTGGAGTGGTGTGGAATCGAGAGAGTGAGCCAATTTCCCTGACTTGCCACACACACATATAATTTGGGGCATGCAACTTTTCGGGGCTTCCGTGCCGTGAGATACGGATCACGGATGCCACGTGAAAAAAGGTTGGGGATTGTGGATTGGCTTAAATAACTTAAATATTAACACATGTGGGTTGTGTGCTTTCAGGGGCAGCAATTTGCTGAAAGTATGTTAAAAACTGATTTTGAAAAATGCCATTACTTTCAGTCCAGTCAATACAAGAAACGTGTTCTAGTTATTTGATAAAGAAAATGTTTATGCACCGATGGGTAGACACAGATTGGAATGCACTGAAGTGTGTGCTACAATTTGTGGCACAAAGAGCTGGATGCCCCAATTTCCATGTCTCTGTTGATATTGATTAGGCCTACGAGCCTGATAAATTCATGGGCTTTGTAAATTAGAGAGTTTTGTGTCTCTGTGGCAAACAATGGGCTCAGCAAAAAGAACCTCCAGCTGAGAACGTGCCCACGACTTCACTGGTGATTCCCTTGAGGACCCACCTCAATCCTCAAACTCCTGGAACTCAAGGACCTGGCCCACTCACCTCAGAACCTCAGATGTCCTTACCCTTTCGAAAAAGTTTTCTTCATTTGGGTAGCATGTGATATAACTAAGTTAGGATTTACTTGTTTAATAGGAAAATGAGAGGATTTAATTATGACAACTTAATAATCGAATAGGGGAACACGCATTTGATTTATTTAATTCTTTTTAAATAAGCCTATTTGGACATCAATGTTTAAATTGCCTTATTTACATAAATTTGCAGTTTTTATTCAGCAATTTGAATAATAGTGCCACTGATTTGTGCATAAAGTCATTCAGCCATTAAGGAATAATGGCTACAATTATATTTTATTATATTATTAAAATTTTAAATCGATTAAATCAAATTAAAACAAGCTTTGTTAAATATTTACAAATTATGCTTACAACGAAGAACACTTTTTTAGTTATTAAATAGCTAAATTCAAAGTGTATGAATTCAATTAATTTTAATAACACAATTAATCTCTTTTAGGAACAAAACTAAATTAATTTAAAAGCATTATCTCTAGCTTTATGAGTTGTGTCCACTTTATGTTAATATATTGGTTGTTAAACTGATTTATTAAGTTTAATATTAAATAAAGCCACACAAAACTGCATTTAAAAGAAAAATGGCACAAAGCTTATTAAATTTTAACATTTATGGAGTTTAAAATTAAAGAGATTTGACTGCAATATTTTTTAGTTATTTTTTATCAAGAATTTGTAAAAAAAAACAAGAAAGAACGCTACAGTCGGGGTTCCCGACTATAAGATTTGCGATACTCATTTTCCCTTTTTAAAAAAACAAAACGGAAAGAAAACGATAGAGTCGCCACCTATGGGGCTACATTAACTACATATGTATAAGGCATAGCAAAATGTTCTATAACTTCTTTATTATTTATTAGAGCACAAAATGGTTCGGAGTGTAGTAAGACAGTGCACATATCATTATATTTCTTTTTAAACCGTAACGATTGCATAAAAAATGAGGGCGCCACAGATTTTCGCGGTTTGTGGGCGGTAAAAGGGGCGTGGTCAAGTTTTGAAACAAACTTGATCTGCGCTTTGTTTCTAGAAGTCTGTGTGCAAAATTTGGTGGCTCTAGCTCTTATAGTTCCCGAGATCTCGATGTTTGTACGGACAGACGGACAGACGGACGGACGGACGGACAGACAGACATTTGATCGTTTACAGTATTTGCTTACTCTTCGAGTATCGCAAATAACTATAACAAATGGTTTTAAGCTCCATGCATTTTAGTTGAACAGAAATATTGAATTTCTGTTGAAATATGCATAGAAACAACCTTTTGGCTTAATGGCCACTGAATAATTTGCCTGCAAATCTCTGTTAGCCAACGTAAAAAAGTGAAAAAATATCGCGAGATTGGCCAATTGCATATTGCATAGGAATTGAAAGGGCATTTCCGCTTCGTTGGACTGCTGGTGTTAAAAATGGGCATTCTTGTACTTGATGTTTTTTTCACCGCTTTCTTACCTTCAAACTTTTACGCTGGTAGAAAAAAAGGTAGTAAATGCCACAATGTTCATGGCCAATTTTTATTCTTTGATCTAAAAATAGAGAACAACATATATAAACAATTTTTATTTGAACATAAGTTGATTTAACATGTTCATATTTAATTCAAACACCAAAAAAATATTTAACAATGTTTTAACACAATTTTAAATATATTTTATTTCCCTTCAATTATTACCTAGAATTTACCAAATATTACACCAACATTTTATAAATGACTAAGAGTCATTTTAAAAATAAAGAATTTTTTTACTGGTGTATTTTGGCCAGGGAAAACAGGACTAAAGGACTAGAGCGTTTCGTTAGCTTCAAACGAGCATTTTGGGCCCGCTGGCAAAAAGCTGTTCATAAATTGCATGTTGGCTTTTGTGTTGGCATGTCGCTGCTCCCATAGAATCCCCATGCTGCCCCTACTATGTACTATGTGCCACCTACCACCTAAGTGGATATGTGCCGGTGTGTACTCCATTTGGTTTTTTAATAGACCCTGCTGCTCGCATTTAAACTGTTATGCTTGGCCTGGTCCTCTGGTCTGGACACAAAGGACCTCCGGCTCCTCCTGCTCCTGCTGCTCCTGACTTTATCGTTTAGGCCAAATCAGTGTCGAGCTTTGGCACACATATATTTTTTAGCCATGGGTATTCGATGGTTCAGGTAGTACTATGTAGAATTCCGGCCCCTTGCCCTTTGGGGATCTGAAAACACCATCAATTTCGGGTAATTCCCAGGCGCCTCGTGGGCGTTTCTCGGCTGCAATTAGCACCACCTTACGGACACATATTAATCGCTTCGTGCAGCGAACGTAATTAAAAACCAGTTAATTAGTAAAGTATAAGCAAGAGTAAATAACATGCCTCTATTAAATAAAATTAAATATTAAAAACGCATTTAGTGTGCGCTTCATTAGCAAAGGTAAATAACACTGTGTATTTAGCTCATAATATTTGATTTTGCTGAATTTTCATACAACTGCTAAGTGGCGTGGGTGAGCATTCAATGCCGTAGGCCACAGCGCTAAGTGATTTATATTGACGATTAGAATCGAACACGAAATAGATACAAACATATTTGAGGTTTATGATAACGTCTATATCGCGTCCATTACGCAAAATGACAAATGACATAGATGATGGCGGATGGGACATTTGAAAATAATTGATTGCCATTCGAAGATATCTATCTGTCTAAGTACAGCCTATTAAACGCTAGTTCAATATATTGAACGTTTTCTGCAAAGATAAGGGTAGTGGTATTAAAGGGTATGACAAGAAAATCATTGGGAAGGAGCTCAATTTTCTTAGAAATATTTATTTATTTAATTTAAATTACTATCAGGGTAATATATATTAAAAGAAACGTATATTCACAGCAAATAAAAATTAATCTATCAACTTTATTTAAGACATAATTTCTATCGTTTAAAAAACTCTTTATTTAAATTAGATTTCACATTAAATAAATGCTTTACTTTTAAATAAAAGCAATACACTTTTGATGTCTTAACAAAGTAAATTTATGTTTTATAAGGTAGTTATTAATTACTATGGGATATCGCTTATGTTTTTTATAGCTTAGAAACTTAAGAAGTTATACATTTTCAATAAAGTTAAGTATTATTTTGTCTTCATTTAATAAGGGTATTTAAAAACCATTACAGTAGGTACTTTGAAATTTTGGCTATATGAGCCGTTTTTGAATATTTTATGAATCGAATTGATACTTACATCCTTGGAGACATGACACTATTGTTCTCTGGAGTCTTATTAACAAAATGTGTAAGTCTAGTTAAGTTGGTCTTTAAGAGAAATTAACTTTAGTTTATTTAAGCATTTAAATAAAAAAACTGACCACAAATATAATTGAACCATTAGGAAAAAGTGCAATTCAATCATATTAAAATTAAAACAAAATGCCAGGCAAACAAATTACTCAATTAGCAACTGAAAAGTGTTGCACAATTTTAGCCAGCATATTGCGATAATGAGAGCCCAGCATTTTGCATTTAGCATTTGCCTTTGGTGGCGTTAACTATTCATTAATTAAAAAGCCACAGCTCGCTTGTCTCTTTTTAGTAGTTTGCAATTAAAATGAATTTACACCGGAAATGGGAAAGTTCACTTTGGGGCCCCCCATTGTTGTAGTTGTAATTGCTGTTGTAGTTTACCAAATCAAATGGTTTTCTGCTGACTGCAACACATGACGTATACGCAATGCGGTCACAGTTATTATTGGGTTGGCCAAAAACACGTGTGAGTGGCGCAGAAGAGAAGAACGAGTGCTTTCGAGTGTTTATTAGAACTATTTCCCTGCGGTTTCTGTTTGTTTCTGTATTGTTATGGCCGAGTGTTAGTTATTAGTGCAGTTTGGGCCGTTGTTTTGTGTCAAGTGCTGACGACGACAACGATTTCTTTGTTAGCCGCGTTTCTGCAACTCAGCCAAAAATAGTTCAAAGGGAGGAAAAACCCACCTGCAGGCTTGGTTTCATTAATTTGCATATTTCCTTTCGCTTTTCCGCACTATTCCACACTTTTCCGCACTTTATTTTTAGTCTGGCAGCTAACTGCACTTGGGGCTCATCAGAATTCACTGTCGGAAGTGGTTTGATGCCAAAAGGAAATCTGCTCTTGACTCTGTTTGTTTGTTGTTCTTGTACTTGTTGTTAGCCTGGCCATTAGAAATCTGCATAAATACTTACCCCATATATAGTATACAGTACACAAACAGATAATCTATATATGCGGGATGGTCGGAAGCAGATTGCTTCTGCACTGCGGCATCGGCTTATGCAAATGACCTAGACGAGCACATCTATCATAGGTCAGCGGATTATGCTAATGCTATAGCTTCGCTCTCCTCGATTCTGGAATTGGAAATGAATATCTGTTTCAATTTTCGGTTAACCTTCATCGGCTCAGGAATCTATATTTGAATAGTCAAGGCTTTTGATAAGCTCTTGGAGAGTCATCATTCAGAAGTCAATTAGTGAATATGGCAAAGTAATCAAATCTTTAATAATGACAGAAGGATAATTTATTATTATATATAAGATGGTTAATTTAAATTTAATACTCTGCTAACTAGTCTTGTCAGAATATTAGACAATTCTTCGAAAATTAAATATAAACAAGAGTATTCTGCAGCATACTATTTATTAAATATTTTATTGTATTTGATATAAATAAAGATGTATCATTTATTGTTTATTATCATATTATATTAGTCATATATATTTAGATATTAAATTTAAACCCATCGATTAAATACCGATTTTTTTGTGAACCTTTTACCTTTAAATATTAACCACATATGTTCTATAATTACACATATTTTGTTGCGGTTTGGCATTTTGAATCTGATAGTTGTTATATACAATGATTGATTTATAGATTTGTTTGTAAACAAACAGAAATGTAGGCAACTAAATTTTACGAGGCAGCAGCTTATGATTTAAATCAGGCAAAAATCAATATTTTCGTTATAAAGTCATCAGTCTTAATCTTCATTACTCATTTTAAGTACCTATACATTTTCCAGCAATCAATGCTTTTAATGTGAATGGGATGTCAATGGGTTGCAGTTGCAGTTCCAAGAAAAGCATAATAAATGTATCGAATTATTTAAATGAAAAGTCTGACAAGTTGGAATCTCCTTGATAAGTTGTTCAAGGAAAACTTTGAAACTTATGCTTCAGTTAAAGAGGATGAAGAAAAGAAAATCGCGATACTTTCGTTTGCCCAACGAAAACAATTATTATCAATGAGTTTTCCATTTTCAGACTTCCCTTTCGTCTTAATTCCTCCTTGATTTCCGCCTTTCTTCTTATTCTTAACCTCGAAATCAATTATTCGCAGTTCGTTTAAATCATATTAATTATAAATTGAGTATAACGAAGCGAGGCAAAGCCGCTTAAAGAAAACAGAAGCGGAAATGCAAATTTACGCAGACTCTGCCAGCAGAATTCGTGATGACTTGACTTGCATTTTAAAATTTGGCTCGGACCGAAGAATACGAAAAAGGAAAAGTTGTTAGGCCAAAAACTTCGAACATGGAAATGCAATTCGCTCTGTTAAGTCCGCTTAAACCGATTTTCTCTCGCTTTCCCAGATCCTGGGGATGTGCAAGCACAAGGAAAGCCTAATCGGATTAAAGTTGGGCAAACTTAAGGTAAACCAAATGATTACCAAGAACTAGAACCGGAAAAAACATTTGCCAAATTCGGCTTCACCACACATGAAAGTTTTTTAGGTATAAGTATAAGGTATTTCAAACCACATAGGGGAGAATTGATACACTGATAAGTTGATTAATATATTTTTTTTTTTAAGAAAGGTCTTAATAAGGAAACTTAAATAATGATTATAATTCGTATGCTAAAAACTCCTCAGAAAATTTATATTAAAGTAATAAAAAAACAATTTCGATTAGGTATTAAAATTCAACAAACAATTTAATATTTAAGTGTCAAGAATACGTCAAAATAAAGTCACTGAAATAATGATTATGCATTTTACGTTAATAAATTTCCTATGCTAAAAAATCCTAAGACAATTGATATTAAAATATTAAAAATCAATTTCGATTAGGTATTTATATTGGACTATGGAATACACTTAAAGGGCTATGGGGATTGAATTTTTAAGTGTCAAGAATACGACAAAATTAAAACACTAAAAAAATTATTATGATTCGTATGCTAAAAAATAATAAAAAAATCTATTTTGATTAGGTAGTTAAAGGATTTATTAACTTAAAAAGTGCTAAACGATTGAACATTTAAGTGTCAAGAATACTTACGTCAAAACTACGACACTAAAATAGTGACTACGATTTTAATGTTCGTATTTCGTACGCTTAAAAATCCTAAAACGATTGATATTAAAATATTAAAAATAGGTTTTGTTAAGGTGGGAAAAACCCCTACAAAGTGATAAAAAAAATTTTCATTTCCTGCACTTTTCCCACAGTGCACTATCAATCTGTTTTTGTGGGAAAATTGGCCATCGAATGGCAAACATTCTGCTCTGCTGGAGCACTCGTGTGTGGTATCAGTTAATTTTGGAATCTGTCAAAAGGCATTCAACGAATTAAACCCAATTGGCACGGCCACCAGAGAGAGAGAATGGAGGAGTCTCAGCCAGCAGGCAAATAAACATGGCACATGACACTGGATTACATTTCATTTCACATTTCATTTCCCTCAAAAAAGGGGGTTATGGGGTGGTGGGCGTCAAAGGGGGTAGACAGTGGCCAAAATGGCAAAATGGCAGCAGTCAGGTGGCGCAGAGACTGCTAAATTTTCAAGTGCAGCCACAGCCAGCAAGTCCTTTTAGGCGCAGCTCCTCCTGAAAATTGGACATGAAAATGAAAGGCGCAGAGGGGGTGGGACAGGCGGAAAAGCCCAAGGAACGTGGCCGTAATGCAGCAGCAAGTGGCACAAGTAGCAGCTGCCACAATTTGCTGCAGCAAACGAAACAAGAGCAGACTCCTCTAACGAACTTGCAATGCCCTCGAGGAAATTGGGAAAACCAAATTAGGTGACCCCAAACGGAACAGGTTCATCTGAGTGAAATGGAGAAAGTATCAGCTCAAAGAACTATCTGAACACACATAAAAAGTTAATGGAAATATTTTTAAAAATATTTTTAACTAGTTTTTCTTAACAGCTACAGATAACAACTTTAATATTTGATATTTTTCTTTAATTAACTTTTGTTTTCTTGTTATCATAAGGTTTACCAATTACCTTGCGTTTAGAAAAGAAAGTTGAGACAAATAAATGTTTGTTTAAAGATGAAAATTTAAATGAAACCCAAAAGAATCGCTGACTATCTGAAAATCACTTTTCCGATTTCCTGATGCTTATTTTATTTTTTCACGAATCATCAAGTAAATATAAAGCACAGAAGGAAATGAGATGCAGGAAAAATTACTAAGGTATTATCTGACACACATAAAAAATATAAAAAATACATGGGAAAATATTAAATTTTTTAAAAAGTTATAGTATTTCTTTTTTCTTAACTTTTGAATTTTCTTTAAGCTTTATAAATATCTTTCAAGTAAAATATTAAATTAAATTAAATTATCCAGTACACTTTAAATATAAAGCACAGAAGGAAATGAGATGCAGGAAAAAATTACTTAAGGTATTATCTGCACACACATAAAAAATATAAAAAATATATAGGAAAATATTAAATTTTTAAAAAGTTATAGTATTTCTCTTTTTTTTCAGATTTACCTTTTGGGAATTTTCTTTAAGCTTTATAAATATCTTTCAAGTAAAAATATTAAATTAAATCAACTTCACTTATTTTTGTAGCTATGAAATTTGGCAATCACCTTTTGCCTTAAAAAGTTTTGTTTAAGAAAAGTTTTCTCTGCAAAAGCCAATACAATTGCTAAATGACTGGAAAACCATTTTCCGATTCCCTGATGTATCTCTCTGTACTTTTCCCAAGTCATCAAGCAAATTGTCCGGTACAATTCAAGTCCAAACGCATAAATGAAGATTTAAAAACAAACAGAGAATATTTATGGCAGAAGTTTCCACAGAGAAAGAGAGAGAGAGGGGGGAAAAACCAGCAGGGTCTTAAGCCGTCCAGTTTTCCCAGCTACCCAGGAGTGCAAGGGAAGCGGATGCGGAAAATGGACCAAGTCTAAGTAGTTCGTCTGGCCGAGTGTCAAAGCGTCGCCAGCCGCAAGTAAAAGTGTAGCATACTTTCCGAGCGGTCAGCCTGTGTGTATACTACACATTATGGTATGTGCGGGTGTGCGAGGGGGAAATTGTTTCGTTTTCGAAATGAAAGAAAATGCTGTTTAATGTGCTTTTTATTATTTACATCCGCGGAGGCCCGAGGAAGAGCAGGCAAATATAGTACATCCCCTAATAAAGCAGGCAGTCCCCCCCTCCCTTCGTTCCACCAGCCGCAAACTCATCAACGTTTCTTTATTTTTTCTGAATTTTTTTCTTTTTGTTGTGGCACAGTTCCGGCTGCGAGGCTTTCATTTCTATGCAAATTCCTAATGCCGCAGGCATAAAATGTTTTTTTATTGTATTTAGTGGAATTATTCACGCCAAACTAGCTTTTGTGAGGACTACACAAAGATGGGGGAATCGGTGCATATGTCTCGGGTTTTGTTTTGATTTGCACTGGGCAAAATTGCTTTGATGCCGCAATGGCAAAATTTTAATGGGACAAATTGGCCTTTGTGGGAAATCCCCACATCCGACCGTCGATTAATTTCCACATTGCCATGCAGAAGAGGTGTTCCGGAAAATGTGGCATGTGCTTTGAGCTTTTTTGATTGCCCGCAATCAATTGTAATGACAAACAGTGCAAATATTTTCTCAAATCACTTGTGCTGTGTACAACCCCAACCCAACCCCCCGAATACAATAATGCACCAAGAAATGGGAAAATGGCAATAAGTCGCGCAAAATTCGAATCAATATTATCGATCTTTGCACTCAAGAGGCACGCACACATCATGCATATACTATATGTATATATTTATGAGGACCTATAAATTATTACCATCATGTTGCAATTGTATAATTTTATAATTGTTGCAATGCAGAGAATTGTCGAGGGTTTGTCAATTGAAAGGAATTTTATTCAGGATGGGTTTAAATCAAAGTACAGTCCTTAGGGTTTCATGTTTTTATTTTGATTTTGTATTTTAAATTGTACCTTCCCATGAAAAATACCTACACAATAATATTAAGTAAGTAAATACTTTATCTTTCAAGCTTTCTATTTTATTCTTATTGTCTACAACTGAAATTCAACATAAACTTATATATTCCTATATTGATTTATTTTACAGTTTTCTGATTTTAAATTTCTGGTTTTAATTTTAATATATTAATATAGTTTCTCCCTTTCAATTTAAAAAATATAGCTTTTTATCCACTGTTCTAGTAGATCCCAAAGTTCCTTATAAACCAAAGTCTGTTCATCATAAATGAATAAATAAAATCAAAATCATATAACCCCATATGCAACCTACCAAATTAACCTTTGTTAATTAATTAAAGCTATTTAAACGAACCACTGCAACCTGTTGTCCAACCTGCCACCCACCTCATTGCACAACGACAGCGAAATCTTAATTGTCAATCAATTGCAGCTTATTTAAACATTCATGATACAAGTATCAGAGGCAAAATGAAAATTTAACCTTAAGAGATGCCGCCAATTCCTTACGTAACCCATACAGTAAAGTATATGATAGTATGGTATGGTATGCCACATATATTGGGGTAGATGGTGCATGGCTGCCAGCGACAACGTTGCGTATGAGCAACTTTGAATAATTAACTCACTTCAATGGCTGCCACCACCCATTCCCCACATTCTCGATTCACCCTATAGCCCTCGCTATATATGTATATATCTCTGCTCCTGTCACTTGATGTGGAACGTAATAAAGTGAGGAGTAAGGAGTGGGGAGTGGGGAGGGGGTGGGTTTCGCAATATTTTGCTGACGATATAAATTGCATTTTGGCCATTGTCACTTGGCCCCATAACTTGGTAGCGCAAAAAAAAGTTAACAGCAAACCATAAAATAGTTCAAATATTTTTTTAATCAATTTGACAGCAAGTGACCTTTAAAAGCTTTCAATTTTTAGGGGGAAAATGAATAAACAGTTTTCAGTTTACACAGTTTTTGATTAAATGAAGCTAGGAAAAAATGTGTTAAGAAATTATTATATAAAATTGAGCTTAGGTCAAACTCTAAAATAAAATCTAAAAATGTTTTTAATTTAAATTTTGTATATCAGTTTATTGTTGTCATTTTTACCTGTAATTAAAGTAGTTAAAATGGTTTATTATAAATAAAAAGTTTAGTTTCTGAACCACTTCTCTTTATTTACTTTAATTTTTACCCAATTTTCGGAAAGAACTTCAACTTCGCAGCTAAACTATGGTAATGAAACGCACCTTATATTGAGCTAATCAAATATGTGGAAGCAAAATAATTGCCCGCTGAAGCCTGCTGAGAATGTAACGCAATTTGGCGATAATTAAAATTATGCCTGCTGTTGGCCATCCAAATGTGAGGGGGGGATGTGTCACGAATAACGCTTTAAGCGGCTTATATACCCACCCCCAACCCCCCTTGACCCCCTTAGCCCCCCTTTTGAAAGGAGCAAGGCCACGTCGAATGTAATTATCATTAGTAGAGACATTGCAGAACAATTTTTGCGTGTCCGCACGTACACGGTTATCCATTTCTCAGTACTCGGAGTACTGGGAGTCCTCAGAGTCCTCGGAGTCCTCGGACAACACGGAAAAGGGGACCAACACTAATCTTTGGCCAAACAAAAGCCCTACAACCCAACTCCCCCTTTTGATGTTTGCCTTTGGCAGCTGTTCAAACAAATTACAATAAATTCGCAATTGTTCTTACAGAGGGGCCGACATTTGATTGATGAAAGGCATCAACAAGTACAGCCAGCAGCAACAATGGCATTAAGATCTTAACAATTTAAATCAACAAATACCAGAAATAGAAGGGGAATATGCAAATAACGCGGGAAATTAGCGCACTTAAAGTGATTCATTGATAACTGTTTTGAACACGCCATCAGACAAATTCTGTATGGTTGTTATAATCCCCAACCCTATCACCCATCACAAACCCCATTCATCATCATCATCATCATCAGCAGAGCGGGTCTAATCAGTGTCACACGCCATCGAAGTGGGCCAAAAGTCGAAAATAAAGGCCAAAAGTGGCTTAGATAATGGGTTAATGGCATTAGGTGCAGGGTAATCAGGGCCTGTGTTAAGGGAAAACAAAAATGACACGGTTAAACCGGCTTTCCCTCTTTTTTTGTCAGGTGCAACCAACTAGATTTTAATTCACATAAACTTTTTTTTTAAATAAAATTTGTTGGCCATTTATTTGCTTTCTCTTTCAATCTTTATCTATTCAGAAGATTTATTTGTCAATTTGTTTGTGTTTAAATATTTAAAAATATAAAAACACAATCTAAATAATTGCTTTCAATTAAAAATTAAGTTTAGATAGTATAGGAACGATTTATTTGAAAAAATAAATTCGAACCACTTTAACGGATAATTAATTATAATTTTAACTCAAACTAATGTTAAAGCCACCCTTTAAATAATATTATACATTGTACTAATGATTATAATTAGGAGCTAAACAATAAGAAGAAAAAGTTATGAAAAATTAAACATAAAATATTTTGTATTCCCATTTAAGTTGTTTAGCACGAACGATTGATTATACAAAAATTAAAACACACAATAATACACAAAGGTATTATGTACAATGAAATCTCAATCTCTAGTATGGATTTCATACCCATCTTTCAATTTAAATAAATAGTTGTAAGTGAACAAATTAAAGGGAGAAACCGCTTTGCGATTGAGTGCTGTGTACACACAAGTCCTGCAGGAAGCGTTCATCCCTAAGCAAATCAAAAACACAGGGCAGGGGCATCCCCTTTCCCAATCTTTTCCCCAACCTCGTTTTTCAATTTGGAGTTGAGTTTGAGTTGCCAAGCATTTTAGTTTGATTAAAGATGGCCTGGGAAAAGGCAGCGGGATTTTACGGGGGCTATAATCCATAATACCTACAAGTATTATTCCGCTAACGAATGCTAACGATTGATATGCAGATATGTGAACACAGGCGTGGGAACAGCGTGTGGAGTTGGATTTTCCGCCAACACCTAGGTAACTCTGCATCTGCCAGGGTTGCTAAGTACATCAGTAAAGTATGTAGGCCATGGCAATGTCTTCGCAAGCACAAACACACAATCGCATACACCTGGCAAATGAAATTATTCCAATGAATACCAAGGAACACACTTTGAATAGCAAGGGAAACTTTTTCCATATGCACAAGAAAAATGGGAAAATAGGAAAAGCGAAACGGTAGCAAAAACAGGGAGGAAAAGCGGGGGAAAACTGAGTGCCGCATGCAGTCAACTGTCAACGATTTTCCTTTTGCCAGCATTTTGTCCTAGATTTCATTATTGCCAGCAAATTAATTGCACACCGAGCAACATGCACTTAAAAAATATAAATAAAAAATAAGGTTGACTTAAATACCTACAATTTTAATAACTAAATAGTTACAAATAAGTAGAGTTCTCACCCCACAAAGAGAGTCTTAAAAGGAAGCAAAGTTTTTGAATTGAGTTAAGGTTTCTTGTTTACAAAAATTTAATACCTAAAAAACTTGGAACCAAAAGATATTTAAATATTTTGTATTTAATATAAAAATTAGCTAATACATGACGATGGTTTTTAAACGTGTTTTTAAACTAGTCGTATTAAAATAAACAATTTTATAACCCAAAGTTTTTAGTAAACTGAGATTTTAAAATAACAGGTAGTTGGTTGAATTTTTTTTTTAAAATTTACTTTAGACAAAACGGAATATTTTAAAACTTTAAATACATAATAATCGTTTTTCTAAGCAATCCTTTATGATGATAATTTTTCTGTGTGCACCTTTACCTCAAAAGGTTATGAATAATTCTGTTTTGCTGCTGTTGGCTTGACCCAACCAGACACGCCCACGCCTGCCAAAGGACGACCACTACTAATTGCCCGTAATGAGCCACTATTGCGGGCCCGAGAAAGGATATTAAAAGGTGAGAGTGAGAGTGGGGAGTGACCTTCTTGGAGAACACCCCCTGCTGATGGAAGCCCACTCACCTCCACCCATTCAGCAACTGATTCAGTTAAGCTATTTTCAGCCTAATCAAGTTGACTATTATATGAGGCATTCCATGGCTTTATCTTCAAACTTTCCAGAGAGCTTGGCAGAAACCAGTCAACCAGCCAGCCAGCCAGCCAACATAAGCCTTATCAAGGCTAAGAGAGTGCGCCTGAGAGCAGTGACTAAGCCGAATATTATGGCCATAAAAATGTTACTTTAAGCTGATAACATTGCGAGGCAGAAGGCAGTGAGCAGGGGCTAGAAGGCAGTCAAGCATGGGAAATCCTTCTGCGAGGCAAAAGTAGAATACCAACAAGTAAAAGATGGGATTATTATTAGCAGAAATACTCAAGAATTATTCTCAAACGTCTTCAAACAAATGTTTATTTTTGAGAAGTTTAACAACCGAATTAAACAAGGCTTTAAACGGTTAAAACAGACTTAAGAATGCGATATTGTAACAAAGATATGTATAAAAGGTACTTTAAATTTAAAAATATATTTATTTTTGAGAGGGAAAAACTGAATTTTGAATTAAAGTATACAATCTATTTTACTCAACCTTCAAATAAAGGAAATATTAATTTTTACTTTTGACTTACCCTTTAAATAGTTTAAATCAACCTTCTTATAATAAAGTGGGCAAAAAATACCAATGGACCCTTATGAATATAGTACACATACTTCACATTTGCATAAAAAATTCATTATCCATGTCCCCCAAACCCCTCTCTCCCCCTTCCCCACAAAACTGTCACAAAATTCATCTTTCATAAAAGTGAGCGATTTTCATTATCCCCTTTCAGTAAAAAATGCAATCTCTCAAAATGCTTGAATTTCATAAAAATGCGTGATGCTCAACTATGGCAACCATCATGATGATGACAAACGATGAGCAATATATAGTAAAAAAAAAGGAAAACTCCCCCTTTTCACCCACCCAAACAACCCACAATTTCCCCCAACTGGTAGACCAGTGAAAGTGAAGTGCATGAAAGTGCATTGCTTAAATTGAACTTTTCGCTGCCAACACAACTGCTGCTGCTGTTGCTGGAGGGTCAGACCACAGAGACGACCTCCAAGCCACCCAACCACCCAACCACCCACAAAATGACACCGCTGGCGATGATAGTGTAACCAATGAACCCAAGAGTGGGTGCCCTTTGCTGTGGAGGGTTGACCGAAAAGTGCAAATGTCGCATATTAAATTAACGCTGCTAGTTGACAGTTGACACCCTTAACCCATCCCATCGCATGACCCTCCTCCATGGCCAAACCAAATTAGTGGAAGCGTTAACAAAAAAGAGCAGAAAATGGTATTGAAAATTGCTTATGAAAAGAATTGCAGTCAATTTTGACTTGTCAACGCTGTGCAAACACAAAACATTCAATCATTTAAGCAATTTGTTTGCAAAAAAAGTAACAACGTTTTTTCATTATCATTCGATTTGCTTTACTCTGACAGAATTTACGAGCCAAGTTTTTTCTTGTGAAAAATGTGTAAACGATTGGTTCGTCCTATATCAAACATACAGCAGAGGTTAAAATAATGGGTCTATTTTTATATGATATTGGCTGGAGAAAATCTTTTTTACTTAAATACAAAAAATCACAAATAAACTGTGTTAAATACGTGAAAGTAACCATTAAAAAGTTATTGTAAATGTAAAAATTAAAATATACTATTGCACTTAAAATATCTTATTAGTGCTCTTAAATTCTTTTGTTTTCCTTTCTTTTAAAATGTGTATAACAAGAATTTATTATTAAATTATGAAAATGACTTTGTCTGGTTTTAGAAATACATAAAAACAATTATAATACTATAAGTTCCAAACTTTCATAATACATACATCCCAAATATGTCCCAAATATTATAAAATTTAAAACACCTCACTCTTTTTTATGTTTTTTATGTCTACCCTAGTTCTTCATAAAAACAAACTCGTTCAATGGTCCCGCAGACCTCATTTAAAATGCAGCACAAGGCGGCTAATCATAATGAAATTACTCATACGCAAGGTTAGCCGCAAGACCAGACACATCCACATCCACTCCCAAGACCTTAAAAAGGAAAGCTGTTGACTCTGTGTACTCTGCGTATCGTGCAATAATTCAAAATACCGTCTAGACTCTGCAAAAGACAAAGAAGATGAAAAAAAAAATAAAGATGCTGCCAAGGGAAAATTGTGCCAATTCATATCATTGTTTATACGCTGCCATTTCTGATTTCTGACTCTGAGGTTGTGTGTGCCATTCGCTTTAAAATCGTTAAACGTCGCAGACAATTTTTAGAACAACTTTACGACCTGCTCGTCTAGTTTGTGCATTAATTGACGCAATCGATTTGAAAATCCAATGGTCTCTGGATTATAACCAGGCCCACACGTGTAAACAAAAGCCAGCGTTTTCTGTGGCCATAAAAGCAATATTTATATCGCTCGGAAAGCAACACAAAATTCCTAATTACCATCGAAACGCATCCATCTTCATGAAAAAGACCCAAGACCCAATAAAGGCAAATCAATGCGCATATAGATCAGCAAGTAATAAATTTATCTGATATATGATATATGACGTATATATGTATTATGCATGACATGCGATTGTTGATGTGCAAAATGACCTGACTAAATTATGGGAAAAGTCACTGGGGAAAAGTCAAGTGAAATGAAAATTCTATTGACAAATGACTTATTTGTCTCTCTGCTTTCTTCTGCCCCGCGAAGCGTAACAGAAAATTAGATATTTTTGAACATGCCAACAAGTCTGAGCGCAAAAGTCTCAACGATTTTGGATAAATATATAATAATACGAGGAGGGTTGGGCCACAAAAAACTTATATTTAATGAGCGATGTGGGTCGTCCACATAATTGATGACTTGATAGATGCGAACAAACACACACACACACGAGTCCTCATCTCAAACATAATATAGTTTGTGGCACAGGTTCAGGCAGGCCTACTTAAGTGATTGACTTCTGGGGTTAAGAGCCCCATAAAGTGAATAGTCAGCGGGAAAATTCCCACTTTCCACCGGAGATTTTAATGGCATTTGGTGGAAAGCTTTGGGATTTTGGGGATTCTTCATGTTCATTAAAAATGTTTTATTTTGACAGGTGGTTTTATATCTTATCTGGAAAGGTATTGTTTAAAGTATACAATTTTTTTAAATCATTAAAAGAGGGAAATAAAAAACCTTATATGTAAGATTATTCTTAGCACATCTTACAACAAATGCATATTCAAATAAATACATTTTATTTGATTTATTTAAATGGTATCATGAACTGTGTAAACCTTAGGTAATTTAAAATGCATTTCCCTGAGTGTTTCAGGTACTTTTTCAAGCTGTCAACATTTTTGACTTTTTCCATTGCTCAATTTCTTCGAATTCTTTTCGTACAAAGAAATTTTTGGCAAAGAATGGGAAAGCGAAATATTACAGGAACCTGATTTGAACCCTCCTCAGACATTGACCAATTTGCAACTGGCTGTCAATCCGGAATATTAGCTTGCATGTGTGTACAAAACACTTTTATCTATCAGCCATATTTATGGACGTGTGAACACAGTGAAATATTTGCAAATTGACTTCAGTCGAGCGGAACGGTGGCGGGCATAAAAAAACAACAGCAGGTGCACTCGATATTCTGTTACTAGATATCCTCTAAATTCAATTTAAACTGAAAATTGTATTTATAAAAACGGATTTCCATTATTTTACTTCCACTTGAAATAACCTTAATTAACTATCACAACTAAAAATATGGGTACAATTTCAAAGACATTTTAAATATACTTGAAATAGTAAATAAAATTGTAACTTGTATATTTAGTAGATAACATAAAATCAACTTTAGCTTTTTTTTTCTTTTTGTCAAAGTAACTTTTAAATATATAGTTAAATTTAAATTAATTTTTAAATTTTAATAAAATTAAAAACATCTAATGTTAGCATAGAAGCTAGAGCTTTTTTTAACAAAATTTTAACAAAACTTAATCCTAGTTTTTTGATTTCTTTACTAAATGAATATTTGCAATTAATTTAACAGCTATAGAAAACTTTTGTTTGTTGTTAAATAAATAAATAAATAACGACTAAATATTTAGTAGTAGAGTTTAAATAACATATAACTATCTTAAAATTTAACTAAATTTCTACCGCTGAATCTGGTGGTATTTTTGAAATATAATCTTTTGGTTTAAAATATTTTAATCATATACATACATATATGACTTACATAGTGGCTCCAATAACACAGGTTTTACTGTCTAGCGAAACCTTCGATATGGTAACGGCGTTACAACAAATCGAACCATAACGCCTCTCAATGACACAAAAAAAAAAGCGCAAGAGAGCGGCCATCTGTTTTTGGCTCTTTGTTTGTTGTTTGCTGTTGCACATGGCGCGAAAGCTTTTGAGGTGGTGTAAATTGGGGGGAACGGAGCTTTCGTGCCCCAAACACAATCAGCTGGTGGCTGCCAAAGCTCCAGCACAAATGCTGCGTAATTTTTTGTTGTCTGCCAAAGAGCACCGTAATGCAAACAAACATGTGAGTGAGACTACCTCTCTCCCCCGCTGTTTTGTTTTTGCTTTGTTTTTTTTGTGTTTTCATGGAGACAACAAAGCCCAGCTGTGTGAGTGAGTGCTTTGTAAATTGGCGCTCTCTGGGTCCCCTTACACCACCTCTCTTTGCGCTCTCTCGTTAATCTATTGCGCACCTTTCAAGCTGTAAAGTGGAACCCCATTATATATGTACCCACCCCACATGTAACGGCACTTTATGAGCTTGCAAGGTCGCACTAAATTTAAATCAATTTATCTAATTTATTTATTTGCACTGTTGCATGATATTTGCGTTTGCTCCGTGTCAGTTAAGATATAATATAAGCCACCTGTCACTCGTAATGAGTACCCACTGTGACATGACCATTGACTTTATAACTGGTTTTTTACATGGCCCACCCAGTGGTGTATTCACTTTTCACGGGGTGTGTGTAGCGCCCAAAATTCTTACACATTTTCTAGGGCCCCAGTTCTGTCAAGTGCACATGACAAGGTCATTGTAAATGTGTATTTATTTATTTTTAATATTCCCCCACCCCCGCTCTGCATTCTATTTATGCTCTCGCCTGCGCCAGAAACCCCAAAAAATAGAAAAATAAAAGCAAGAGCCAAACAAATAATTTGTTCTGCCGTCTTAGTTTAAACAAAATTTCGTAATTGAAACAGCGCATTTATTTTGGTCGGCAAGGTCGCTTGTCATAGCGATTACATGGGGGGAGGGGCGGGCTTTAAACAGCGCCCCGAAATTGGGCCCACTTTTATACACTTTTTATAGTTGATATTCTAATGAACTTCCTGATCTGAAATACTTGAGATATTGAGTTCATCAGTAACAGAAAATTTTTAAACATTTATAAAAAGTTTTAATTGATGATAGGTAAATTAAAAAAACTCTATTTAATACAAAAGGGGTTTAAATATTGAATAGTATTTTAAGACTGTTTTGGAATTTTTTTGTTTATGAAATCCTATAGAGTGCCTTGAGAAGTGTGTACAATCTGGGGTTCACTTTTTTCTTGGCTTTATCAAAATTAAACGATAAGTTCTTGTCTGATCGGATTTCCCCTGCGCACAAATCAGACTAGAACTTATCCCTCCCCTGAGCCTAAATTCTCTGAGAACCAAAAACCAATCACCCCTCTGGAAATCCGAACCGCTCCTGTGCGCATGTCGAGCGACCTACACACAAAAAGCACTAAACAGGCCAGAATCCGAATACGAACACGAGCACACGAGCACACGACCACGTCGAGTCACCCATATTGATGCAGTGCACCACCGACCGCTGAGGAGTTTCGCGGTTCTCGGTGGTTAGTTGAGCGTTTGGTGGCACTGCGAGCGGACCAGAGAGCGTTGAGCGTTGAGGAAAAGCGGAAAAAGCGGAAAAGCGACCACTGCGACAAAGGTTAAACAAGCCAGTAACAAAACGACAACAAAGGGAAAACGCATCTAAGCTGGCGGAGAAGGAGAAGGAGAAACCAAGAGCAGCACAACGCACTGGGGGTTTCTTTGTTACAGAAACAACCTTTTGAACATCGAAGCACGTAAAAAAAAGACTCAAATTAGTGCGCAATAATAAAAACAATAACAAAAAAACAACGAACGCCAAACGTGCGCAATAATTTGTTTAAAAATCAATGAAGACTGCAACTGCGCAAAACTGAACTAACAAAAAAAAAATTGCATCACAGCTACAACAAGTCTATGACTGAGAAAAACGTGAAAAAATCAATAGGGAAAACTGCATATAATTTAAGAACAGCTGTGAGTGCAAAATGCCTTCCCTTTTGGAGGCGCTGGAGCGCAAGTACTTCGCCGAATGTGAGTTCGAGAATGCCCACGAACCGGAACTGCACAAAAGGAGTGATCTGCCCAATGACTTTACGGTCACGAAATGTGGCGGACGGATGGAGTTCTCCATCTTCATACCTCGGCTATCCCCACTGACCAGTGTGCCTGCCCTGCTCGTACTCAACGACTGTGACATTGATTCGGCTGGGGACTTTGAGAGCATCCGGGACAAGTGCCAGCGGGTGAGGGAACTGGATCTGGCCCAGAACAAGCTGAGCGACTGGTCGGAGGTGTTCAGCATACTGGAGCACATGCCGCGCATCGAGTTCCTCAATCTGAGTAAGAACCAGCTGGCCAGTCCTATATCCACCTCCCTACCTCCGGCTCCCACGAACAACCTGAAGAGTCTGGTGCTCAATGGCACTTACCTGGACTGGGCCTGCGTGGACGCACTCTTGAGGAACCTGCCAGTACTCCAGGAACTGCATCTCAGCCTGAACAACTACACACAGGTGCTGATTGATGCTGAGGAAACGGAAGCGGAGAAGGAGCGGAGAATCACCAAGGCACATCCTGCCCTGAAGACCCTGCACTTCACAGGCAATCCCGTCGAGCACTGGCAGGAGATCTGTCGATTGGGTCGACTGTTTCCCAATCTGGAGGCTTTGGTCTTGGCCGATTGCCCCATCCGGTCGCTGGAAGCGGAGGAGAGTAGTGACACCCATAGATACTTCCCCAGCCTGAAGCTACTCAACCTGAGCTCCGCGCAGCTGGACAGCTGGACGGCCATCGATCAGCTGGCCAAGTTTGGGCAACTGCGTAATCTCCGCGTGAAACACTGGCCGCTGTGGGAGAGTCTGGAGTGCACGGAGCACGAGAGGCGGCAGCTCCTAATAGCCAGATTACCCAATGTGGAGATGCTCAATGGGGGCGGTAAGATCAGCAACGATGAGCGCATGGACTCCGAGCGGGCCTTCGTCCGATACTACATGGATAAGCCGGAGGAAGAGCGACCCGAACGCTACGCGGAACTCCTACAGATCCACGGCAAGCTGGATCCCCTGGTCAATGTGAGCCTGAAGCCGGACAAGCGGGTCAAGGTCCTGTTCACCTACAACGATGTGAGCGAGAGCCGCTTCGTGGACATCTACCTGACCGTCAGCGACCTGAAGGTGAAGCTGGAGAAGCTGGTCAACCTGGCACCCAACAAGATGCGTCTGTACTATCTGGACCAGGACTACAAGGAGTTCGGGCCCGAGGAGATGAAGTTCCCCAACAAACAGCTGTACAGCTACAACATCCAGTCGGGCGACGAGATCATCATCGATGCCAAGAAGTAATCTTCTGGAGGAGCTTCATCTGCATGACCCCGCCTGGTGCTACAACTTGTGATCTTGTACACACGAAACATTTATACTTAACGTACTTTATTATTTCTACTGTTAATGCTGTTCTGTTCTCCCCAGCCAATCACTACTATATGTAAATACGTTCTAAAAAAAAAGAAAAACGGCCAAGCGAGCATTGCGCACCCACATCGTATATTTTAATTATACTGCCTAACCTAAGCCACAAACACAAATACAAATACACAACAAAAAACTATAAAAAAACAAGCAAAAATGCATTAAACAATTTTAAAATTTACCGATTCTCCTCCTCGTTTTATGGTGATGGGCAGCACTTTCCGCTTTGGGGGATCGCTGGAAGATAAGATATGACTCATGTATAGTAGAAAAAATAAAAACAACTGGATCGTGGATACTGAAGAGCTTTCGCGATGTCGATGTCGATAACTGACTTTACCAATTGCAATTATCTTGCGTTGAAAGAGCTTTCAAAAGTTAACTGAAAATAAAAGAGACCTGAGAACTGGCTCTCCCGCTTCCCACATACAATTAGCAGAATATTTATAGTAGTAAGTGCTTATGATGGTTTATGGTGCCACAGAAACCGTTCCGCCCGAATTCCACCGAATGTCCAACCCCTTCTATGTAAATTCCAACCTCTTCGGGGACGATTTCTGTGGCACCCCCGTATATGTCCAGTTAGCATATATACATATATATATATCTATATATCTTTACTTGGGGAAATCACGTTAGTTGTGTTTTAAGCTGATTCACATTTAATTATATGCATTAGATTTCATAGTATAAATTTTATACTGTAATAAAAATTAGAGATGAGCTCATAAATATTTCCTCTTGTTTAGAATTTCTTTGTTTTCCTTAACTTCCTTAATGCTAATAGCAATATAAGTTGCCATGGATCAAAGACAATCTATGGAGATTTTCCACATTTCTAATGTGTAACTAATTGAAATTGATTTATAATATTTCATACACCGTAAATTATCTCCTAACAAAATGCATCTGTAACTAGTACTATATTTCAGGGTGATTAAAACTTGTCAAATTAATAAAAATATTCCATTTTTAAAACAATTGAAAAGGTTTATTATTGTTTATTAAAAATCACTAATCGATAAGCAAAATGTGGTATTTTGTGTTTAGCCATTTATATTTAGTGCCATTAATTGATATTGTTTATGTTAAGATTTTATTTTTAATCAAAATAATATTAAAAAAATTATATGGTGAGATAATTGTATAGAAATATTAAATTGATCTTGACCAATTGTGGCATTGACATTTTTTGGGTTGGTATTAATACATTTAATACATTTTTTTCTCATTATTGTTTAAGTGATTAATTTTTGTTGTAAACGATTAGTTAAAAAGTTCTACAGTACAAATTTTAAGATAAAGTAAATTTTAAAAAATATTAGAATTTTGTCTTAATAAAAGCAATCTGTCAATTAAAGTCCTTATGCCTTAGACATGTTTAGAAATCCACCATCTCCCTCTATATAGAACTCTCCCATCAGTGTCTGAAAATTTTCCAGCACACCCCAAGCCAATTTGTGTAAAAAACTCACCCATTTTCGGGGTGTTTTTTGTTTGTGGGGTACGGCAAGTGTTAGCCACGTTAATGACGTACGATCGCTTGGCAGCACGTTGGCCAAAAAACAAAGTCGCGAGATCGTGACTAAAGTGAGCCTGACCCGCCCACAAAAAACGCGAAGGAAAACCAAAACGAAAACGTCGCTAAAATACGCCAAATTTTATGGCACTTTGTTGATGACGAGGTGCAATATACTTGTTATATACACAGAGTATCAAAATAAAATAAAATAGAGGTCTACGTCTGTCGTAAAAATGCAAGGTGTGTGGAACAGAAAAAACTGTTTATGTAGATAATTAATAAAATTTACACATGGGGTTTTGAAAGTCTAGTTGTTAAGGAAGGTTTTTTAACCGGGCCGACTCTCAGTCGTCGATCGAGTTGCGGTTCAAGCGCTGTGGAAGTCAGACGTGTCCAAAGTGTCGAAAAATATTAACCGAGATTAGCTGAGAACTCACGGAGGTGGAATGAGATCAGAATGGATCCGGATAACGATATATATGCATTCTATGACATAAGGGGGTTTAAAGGGTATCCTTCACTTAAAAAATTTTAATTTTGAAATTCTGTAACAAATACTAACTACTCCTTTTGGGTTTACAGGAAATGTAGACCGGTCAGGCCGAACTCGGAACGAATCCTGCAACCGCGAATGTCGCTCCTAGGGAAGCCGCTGACCTACAATCGCGGCACCCGCCGCGATGTTCGCTACCGACGCTACCAGAGTCGCCTCTACAATTTCCTGGAGCGGCCGCGCGGCCTGCACGCCATCTTCTACCATGTGATGGTGTAAGTACAATCTTAACTATATTTTGAACCTGTTTTTGAATCACTCAAATAATAAACCTTACTGATCACATTTATAAATATTTTAATTTAAAATCTAAGCTCCCAAAAAGTGTCCCTTTTTTACAGGGAGTAGGAAAACACGATAGGATACTCAATATTTTATTGTATTAAATTTAAATTAAATAAATACTCTAGCTTGCTTTTACCAGAAACTCATTTAAAAAATAATATATTCTAAAAAGTTAACCTCTTAATATCTAAAAAAAAAATGATTTCCAACCGTTGTCGTTAAAAAAAAACATTTGATTTAATATTCTTAGAATTTTAAAGCAATTTAAATTAAGTGACTTTAAATATTTTCTGTAAATGTATCACGAGAAATTTCCTTGTTTTCAAAGATTCCTGATGGTGTTCACCTGCCTGGCACTCAGTGTGTTCTCCACCATCAAAGAGTACGAGGACGACGCCGTCTACATCCTGTTCCGCATGGAGATCCTGGTGGTCATCTGGTTCACAATGGAGTTCGGAGCCCGATTATGGTCATCGGGCTGCCGATCGCGATACCAGGGTTGCCTGGGTCGGATGAAGTTCGTGAAGCGACCATTTTGTATTATAGGTAAGCTAAATCAAAGAAAAACTTATGAGGATGAGGAGAGCTAAACAGGGATTCCTTTCTTCCAGATATTGTCACCATTTTAGCCTCAATTGTAGTATTAGGCATGGGCACCTCGGGTCAGGTGTTCGCCACCAGTGCCCTGCGTGGCCTCCGGTTTTTTCAAATACTCCGGATGGTACGCATGGATCGCCGGGGCGGCACCTGGAAGTTGCTCGGCTCGGTTGTATACGCACACAGACAGGTGAGTGACCTGTCCCCCTTTTTATTGGGTTTAAAAGTATTTAGAATACGTTAATAAAAACTCCTAAAAGTGTTTATGAGCTGACCAGCTAGAAACTATGAGAAGCGCATAGAAAGGCGCATCATTTGATATGTTTGTCTTATATTTCTCCATTCAGGAGCTGATCACAACCATGTACATAGGGTTCTTAGGTCTAATCTTTGCATCATTCCTGGTTTATATGTGGGAGAAGGACGTCAATGATAAGTTCAGCAATTTTGCCCAGGCCCTCTGGTGGGGTGTGGTGAGTGTTAAATACCCTGATGAATCTTTCAAAGTGTTAACCTAATATTCCCGATTCCAGATCACGCTCTGCACGGTGGGCTATGGGGATATGGTGCCCATCACCTGGCAGGGCAAGCTAATTGCCTCATGTTGTGCACTTTTAGGAATCTCCTTTTTTGCCCTGCCTGCGGTAAGTTATATTTCATGATAATATAACTTAAATGATATTATTTCTTAACTTCAAACTTTTCTTCCTTTAATAGGGCATCCTGGGCAGTGGATTTGCGCTGAAGGTGCAGCAGCAGCAGCGGCAGAAGCACATGATCCGTCGCCGCCAACCAGCGGCCACTCTCATCCAGGCCGTGTGGCGTTGCTATGCGGCCGACGAGCATTCCGTGTCGGTGGCCACGTGGAATATCCACCGGGTGGCCTTACCCAGTCCACCGGCTTCGTAAGTATTTTATTCTGTTTGACAGATCACCCCTTTTTTTTGGGCGGAAACTGAAGTCTCTTTGGGGATATTTTGCAGAGGAGAAGTGCAACGACTATTGTACAGAAACAACAAACACTTACACACTCTCACAAACACTCGCACACTCACACACACAAACACAATCTGCATTGGTGTGTATAACCAAAGAAAAGTGTGTTCATGAGCTGACCAGCTAGAAATTATGAGAAGCGCATAGAAAGGCGCTGAATTTGGAAAATCGTCATTGTATAGCTCAGGGAAACTCCTAATATGTACAGAAACAAGAACACTGATCAACCCGAAACACTCAGCATAGGTAGAACTAGAGATATATAGCATATGTCTAGAGTGTAGCCCGATCAACTGTCTCTCTATCCGTCTTTCTTCTTTCCACCCGATTAACACCTTAAGTTCTATATAATTTACTTATTCCCATAGATAATATAATTTTTGTAAACATTTTCAGTTCTGAAAACTGGGAGCGATTATTAAAAAACATAACTGAATATAGGTAAACCTTGATAACCATTAAAAAAAAGCAATCAAAATCAAGCCAAGCAAGTCTCAAAGCAATCTGCCAATCATTCTATACGGGGGTGTTCCTCAAGCCCCCCTAAAAGCACCCACATCCGTAGACTTACATATGTTTGGCTCCCCACATATATCTAAATCAAATCGAAATCAAGTTAATTCGCAGCTTTTCTACCATCAGCACCAGACTCTCTATCTATCTCTCTTACTCTCTGTCGCTCTCTCGCTCTGTCGCCTCGTCTTAACATCTCTGTCTTCCGCATTCGAAAGAATTCTTTGCTAAAAATTTTTAAAAAACTTTCCCCAAAGACCGAAGCATACGATTAATCAATACGTTACAAATTGATTCTCATTCTGTGTGTTCTGCTGCCCCGCGCGATCCCCAACAATCAAAACTCCATAAAAAATGCATATAAATGTGTGTAATCTATAATTAACACGTGAGTTCAATGAAGTCAACTGAGCGATAAGCTTTTTATTCGTTTCTCTCTCTCTTTCTCTCGCTCCCTTTACCCCTTGAAACCATCTAAAATCAAGACACTATCCACCCACTCACTCCTCCTACCCTGGACTTGTACGATTTTTGCCCCTAGCACCTCGACGCCTGGTTTTTCGTATACCCGCTTCTCAAAGATCAAAGCTTAGTCGAAATTTAAACTTAAAATCCCAGTCCGATTGAATTTATTTAATATATTAAGCCAAATGAAAACATTAAGTGGAGCAGTTATTTTATTTTTTGAGATATTTCTACGGTATAACTAGAACTTGATCTGAAAAACTCTATATACATCATAAATCTACAATTATGTAGAATTTTTCGAATGAAGTTTGCCTAGTTTCAATTTATAAAATATGTTTTTTAAAGTTTTTTAATGCATGTTTTTATAAGTTTTTAAAAGATGTTTCCTATTTTGTGAATTTTAAAATATTTGGAAACTGTTCTTGAAATGTACTTTAAAATAATCCATTTCATAATTTAGGACCATTTATTAGGTGAATTCAAATCTGCAGCGATTTAAATACACTTAGTGGTCTTAAAATCATTTCTTAGGTGTTATAAAACTAAACTAAACGTCAGGTAAGTGGGATTAAAAGATAGAAACAATAGATAAGTTAAAAATAAATATGCAAATGGGTGCTTTTATTTTGAGTATCGGGCTTTTAAAGCAGTCGGAAATTCATCGACTCTGCATCACTTCATTTATACCTTGTTAATGTTGCAATTAATCTTGTTGTTGCCTTAGCACTTAGCAAATGCCAGTTTTCAATGTTTTTATCCTCACCTCTCTATGTGATAATTATATTATAATTATAATTATGTATGCGCAACTACACAAAAACACACACAGCCTACACACCTTACACAACTTAAACTACTTATGAACCACACAGTCGTATCCTGTTAACTGTTTGCCAGATAACCTATCTCTACTATATCTACAAAACCCAACTATTTATCAAGTGCAAATATTCTAAAAGTTTCCTTTAATCCTCCTCCTCCTCATCCGATGCAGACGGGCGTCCTCCAGCTTCAAGCACAACACATCCTTCGTGGCCCGATTGCCCACGATTCGGCGGCACAAGAGCCAGACGATCCAGGCTCCTCCTGGAGGAGGTGGCGACTCCGGCGGTGGGGTGTCCAAGCCACCGGGCTCATCGAGGGCATCCACGCGCTACACCCGCACCATCCGGGACATCAATGCGTCCGTAGAGAACCTGGGTAAGTTGCTGGCCCTTCGAGCAGCTCCTTTCGATTTCGATTTCGATTTCCGTTTATGTTTCCCATTTCCATTCCATTGCGAATTTCTGTTCTGCACACAGCCCACATGCACAAACACACACACAAAAAGCTTAAGAGGTTTTCCAAGGTGCGTTTCGTGACTATAAGGCTGATTTTCCAAACAAATAATTAGTCTAAATAAATTTCGTATTACTTTTATACAAAAATTTGAAATCAAATCAGGAGCTTTTTTAATACATATTTGGAATCCAGTTTGACATTAAAAAATTAGGTCAAATAAAGTAATACAAAAATTACGATAGCAATTTAAACAATAACTTTGATTTACCATTGCATCAACTACAAAATTTCTTATCTAAAAAATTGGTTGACTAAAACTTCCTTATATTTCAGTATAACCAAAAGTATTTTAAAGAACCATATAACCCTTTATTAAACCATAAACATAAAAAGAATACTGTTAAATACAAACTTCTTCTGTGACGATACCATAGATAAAGTACATATATCTTTACTTTACAAATATATTTCTTAAAAAAAAAAATTATGTTGACCATGTCTTATAGTAACGAAACGCACTGTTTGGCCCCAGCATGTTGTTCTATTCAGCTTTATTGTTGCTGAGCAAATAATAACACGACATTCAGGATTTCTTTTGCTATTTACACAGTTCCAACTGTTATCCCAACAAGACAAATCACAATTTCAAAAATAACAAGAGATGACAAGAAAGTACAAATTGTATTTTTTGTTCAATGGCATTGTTTTTAATTTCATTTAATTTTGTCATGCATGCAGCGTTCTGCAATAAATTCCACTTAAACTAATAGTCAATAAAACAGTAATTAATCAATCAATAAACAATTCTAGTCAGCTTTGATGTGATATTAAATGAAAAATTTCGATTCCAAAATGACTTTGCAAGTCTTTAACTGAGGTCTAAAAATTGCTAATCTATACTTCTCATTATTTTTTTGCCATCAATTAATAACAGATTTAGTTATTGATTTTTTATTTAAAGGGAAAGATCAAGTGCATTCAAAATTATTGGTTAAACTAATGCAATTTGTTCAGAACTAAATAAACTTAAGGAAAATTTATCAGAGGAAAAAATTAATAGTATTTAAAAGAAATATTATAAAAATAAAATTTTTAATTAACTAGTCAACTCTAAAGAATTTTAATAAATCATAAAAGATTTAGGGTTATCAAAGATCGCTTATGAGATTTTAACATCAAAAGTCATATCCCTCATACAATAAATAATTTTCTTAAATTTACCAACAAACAAAACAAATGTTAAACAAAAAAAGAAAACCATTTAACCAGTCAAAAGATTAAAATTTTCGTTGTGTTTCTTAGAAGTTGGATGTTTTGATTTCTCACTTGTGGCGCATTACTTTTGATTTGTTCTCGCAACCGTGTTGAATGTTCCAATATTGTACGACCCATAATATAGAGTGTACCGTACCGTGTCTCTCGAATCGCAGATATATATATTGGCTTACTATATATTGGCACCCATCCGATTCCAGTTACAGTTACAGAAACGCAGCTCCTCCTTGGAGCTTTGATTGTCGAGTTTAACGTTTGATTTGAAATTTTGCAGAGGTAGTACAAAACGGCAAATCCATGAATCCAAGTTTCAGCGAAGATTCAGTTGCTGAAACCACTTGCTTAAAAAATATTAAAAATTCAGACGGTAAGTCTACAAGGTCCTCTCCCCCAGGTCCTACAATACGAATATCCAAATATAAAAAAAATATATAAATTAAAATGAATATCACACTATATTGTAATTTGAGTGTTGTGGTTGTGTCAATGTTGTGAATCCAGTGCATCCCAGAGATAAGATTGATTGAACTTTGATTTGATGTTGTTTGTTGGTTGGTTGGTTGGTTGCCTAACACACGATAATCCCCCCGTTTCCCCATGGGTCCTAAACCACTTACCAGACATCTTAACTTGACTTAACTTAGCCAGCCAGCCCGCAAGGCTGGGAAATTGCCAGATCAGCTCGAGTGCCGGTTCTTTGGCCCAGTTTCCTTCTGGAAATGGGAGTGGGCATGGGAATGGGGATCAGGCTGAGGAGCAGCAGCAGACCAAGATTAATACCAGAAACCTCACCATTCCGGTGGTGCTCTACGGTTTCCTGCACGGCAACTTCCTGGGCTCTACGCTTTCGCTGGGCAATTCACGGGTATCTCCCGTCAACGATCGGGATGTGGAGGCTGGCCAGGAGCAAGAGGCTTCTATAGTGGGGACTAACCAGCGGAGGATCAACACCTTGACCCCGGGCAGTCCGAGTTCTTCTCCAAATCCCAGTCCGGGCAGTGGACGCACTGGTCGCTTTTTTGCGGCTGCAACGCAGTTTTTGGAAACCGGATTCAGCACTAACAATCCAACTGGCGACGTGGCAAGTGCGTCTCGCAAGAAAAAGCATCTCCAAAAGTATCTCCTCCGCCTGCGCTAGGGTTGCATGCTCTATCTGTCCACCTGTCCACCTTAGAATATCCCCACTACACCCACTTTGATTTGTAGCTAATGTAGGTACTCCAATGCCCACCTTAGGTCCATCTGAATCCCACATCCCGCCACCTCCACCTCCATCACAATACAGCGACACCTCACACCACAACGCTTGCTTCAGAAACTGGGCTGGAGGATCCTTCAACCTCACATCTAACTTAACTTAACTAAACTAAACTAACTAACTAAGCTCTCTCTATCTACATATATATATTTAATGATAACCCATGTGTATTTACTAATTGTTCCATATTTGTGTGTAACGGTACTTTTGTATGTGTTGTTGTATATTTGCGTTGACGTTGACTTGATTAACCATATCCAAAAAACCAAAAAAAAAAACCAAAAAAAAATCCAATAACCAACAAGCGAAGCTAGCAACCAAAACCTAACGCACAAGTCAATCTCTCTGATTCACAAATTGCCCGCAGATGAGGAGGACGAGCCGCGCTGCACGCAGCTAACCAACCGGCACAAGACCGCCATCAGGTTCATTCGCAAGGTGAGTCGTCCTGATACCCTGTAATAATGGGTTTACCATGTGTAACTTGGGATCGAATTCTCCTCCTTTAGCTCAAGTACTTTGTGGCGCGTCGGAAATTCAAGGAAGCCTTGAAACCCTACGACGTCAAGGATGTCATGGAGCAATATGCGGCCGGTGAGTGGAGATTAAATTCCTACCTTAAATCATGATTAAAAATATTATATTTAGCCGTCGATTTTAATAGTTAAAATTAAATAAATAATATTATAGATGTGCTGAGTCAGTGCCTTAAAAAGATTTTGTATCTACTTTTCTAAGAGATATTGAAATATTCCCTAAATTGTTAGATTATTAAAATACTTCAAGCGATTTGGTATTTTTAAAATAATTTGACTTTTAAAAACTTAAAATTATGCCTGTATTACTTTACTAAATTGGGTTTTCCTTAGTTCTATATTTTAAAATATATATTTTCAATTATACAAAGTTTAACTCCATTTCTAAATTAAAATGTTTAATTTTTAAGGTCACGTGGACTTGTTGGGTCGCGTAAAGATGCTACATTTGCGGTAAGAAAATTAAACTAAAAAAAAACAAAAAATAACCCCTGTTAATTAATTCAAATCCATCCCACAGCTTGGATCAAATCCTGGGCAAACAAGGCTCCAAGGCCAAGGATGTGTATGCATCCAAAATAAGCTTAGCCTCCCGTGTGGTTAAAGTTGAGCGGCAGGTAAGCCATCAGTGGGATAAAATAATAAAAAGACTTGGTAATCCTTACACTACTCTCCTCCATAGGTCGCTGATATCGAAGAGAAGCTGGACGTGCTTATCAAGGCGTACATGGAGGATCGTGATAGATTCCTGGCTCTTCCGCTGCCAGCCAAGCCCAAAATACATTCCATTAGTCCTAGCCACAAGCCCCTGCACCACGCCCACAACCTGGCGATGATCGATGTGTGGAAACGGACGGCGGCGCTCAGTGTGCACCCGGAGCAGGTGACCACCGACACACCGCTGCTGAATCCTTCCTCGGTGACAGATGGCTCCGAGCTGCGATCCTTGACGTCGACGCAAACGCTCACCACAACAACCGATGCGATCGCCACACAAACCCCCATGCCGCCGCTTTTGCAGCATACAGCGACCAATACAAAGGTAGTCCTTTAAAGAAAAGAACACTTTAAATATTATAAGTTATTAATCTTTAATAATTTACAGTCTTCCGTGCTTAACTCATATCAGCTGGGGTCTGAGAAGCAGCAGCACAATGATGTTTTTATGACTGAATTAGAAAATAGAACCAAAAAACGTGTTACGTTAAGGTGGGCTCTAATTCTTTTCAATTAAATAATGCACATAATTAAACATTGATTAAACTATAGCCTACATAGATCCACTTCAGAGCCCTACAGCAAGCAGGAGCAACGCATCAGCATACCCGATGAGGGAGCTGAATCCCTGGACAGCAGTGCAAAGCCAACGCCGCCAGATAGTTCAAGTAATTTAAATCAATTTTAGCCTGCATTAATAACCAATTAACTTTTTAAAAGTATACGAAAATTTTATCATTACATTTGTATTATTAGAAAATATAGAAAAATTGCTTTGCCGAACAAAAGAAAAAATTAATAAATATTTAAATAATGTTGAATTGGCTCTTATCCTAATAGTTTGTTTTATTATTTTCTTTTTTTTGATTGCTAGAACATTGATACTTTCAATTTACATTGTTTGATTGTATACAGAACATTTACTAAGAACTTATAAAGTTCTATTTATTCTGTTACTTAATAAAATCATTTTTTTCATTTACTAATAATCTTAGACAAAACATTGGTGTTTAAATGAACCTTTAAATCTCCCAATTAGTTATACTAATCGATGAGTACGAGGACTTCGAAGAGGAGGATCTTAACTGTGAGGGTGAAATGGACCATTTTCCCTCCTGGGAGATCGACAGTGATATTGGGGTGGAAGTGGATGTGGACGCGGATGCTGATGGCGACTGTGATGAGTCCACTGAGGACACGGCCCTGCTGCAGTGTGCCACGCGCACCGCCATTGTTATAACACCAATTAGCCCAGTAAGTTCATTACAAATCCTTAAATATCCTTGAGTATCTTGTAATTTAAATTCAAAATCAATTGCAGGTAAGCTCCGCACACAATCTTCAGCAATTAAATGACCAAACTACAACGCTTAATAAATCAAATTTGCTTCCGCCAGACTCTGGCTAGTTAATTGCAATTAAAGTTAGCCTAAATATAGCTATTACATTATCATTAGAACTATGTATTATGTACTATGGAATACATATAATAATGTCATTTTCGGACATCATTTGTGTTCAAATTATTGGTAGCAAACAAATGAAAATCAAATCAAATAAATCTGCTTTAGCAACAAATCATACACAACTCAATGTTTCGTGTCAGGATCTGGTTCCTCGTCGATAAACTCTTCATCCACCTCATCTCCTTCCTCCATTTCTATGCCATCCTGATCATCTCCGGCACCTTCTATATACTCAATGTTGCTGTCCTCGGCAATGCGATAGCAGCGCTTCTTGGATGTGGATGGTTCATCGCTGGCATACTCCTCCTCTTCCACAACGTCCTCCTGGAGGAAAATACTGCCCTTGTGCAGTTTTCGCACATGTACATTCAACTGGGAACTGTTTACAAAGGTGCGTCCACAGCCGCCCTCAAAATAATCACGGCACATGTACTTGGAGCCATGAGATCGCTGCATGTGAGTATTTAAGCCCTGGCGACGTCCAAACCTCTTGTTGCACACCTTGCACTCAAATGCGAAGCGTTTGTAGTGCTGACCGAGGATATGGACTGACAGGGACTTTTTGTTCCTGGTGGTAAAACTGCACTGCTCACAGCTGTAAGATTGGCCATGAAGCTGCAAAAAAAATGTTTTATCTTATGCTTGGACCATGGCTAGACTTTAATATTCACCTTCTGATGAGCCTCCATTTCACTCCTGTGATAAAAGCCCTTCTCACAAACACTGCAGGCATAGCGTTTCTTATTCGAATGTACCACATTAACATGAGTGTCATAGTTCCGTCGGTTTTTGACGATTTTAAAGCATTCAGGACACTCGATGGGTTCGTGCCAATAGGCATGGTGCTTGTCTAGAGCATCCTGGCTTTTATAAGAGGCATTGCACAAGGAACAAACCACGTTGTCTTAAAAAGGAAAAGAGGTTAAACCAAGGATAGATGGATAAAGAAAAAAGCAGCTCACCATTATTGTGGCTTCTGGCTATATGAACAGATAAGGACATCTTTGAGCGGCACTCCTTCGAGCAGAACTGGCAAATCCAATCTTGGGCGGACTTGGAAGGCTTATCCGCCTGCTTGTTTGACGATTCATGGGAGCGTCGTTTGTGTGTGTACAACGAGTTCCAGTTCACGTAAGCCTCATTGCAATTCTGTAAGCAAAAAAATACTTTTGTTACAAATTTGAACATACAGAAATCAGAACTTCTCACCTCATAATCGCACATGTAGAAGACACAAATCTCAAGCTTGTGATGCGTGGAGTCCGTGAGCAGTTGCTGATAGTTCCGCAGGTGATGGCGGTACAGTTTCATGTGGGGAAACTCTTTGCCGCACGGCTGGCACAAGTACACTCCGTCCTTATGGACTCCCGACTCCCGGTGTGCTTGCAGATTGGACTTTTCCTTGAAGTACGAGGTGCAGTACTCGCAGACGTAAGCATCCCTCAGAAGTTCCATATATATCTCAGATCCAAAACAGTTTGAATCCTCAGATTCCACGTGAGTACGCATCTTTTCACGGCTGTCGCTTAACAGGCCACAATTGCTACACACGTGCACATCACGCTCGATGATTAGATGCTTCTTCATGTGAATGTTGTAGGTTGCTTCGCTAGCAAACTCACGGGAGCAGAGTTCGCAGCTTATTATGCTGCCATGCATGGCTCTCTGGAAATAGGACACATATTAATAAATAAATAGCTTAACAATGATTAAATTAATGGTGGCATACCATATGGCCATTTAAACGACCTCGCGATTCAAAGTTCGCCATACACTCGCCGCAGGAGTAGGTTGTGCTGCTCACATTGGCATGCGACTTGTTGTGCTCCATAAAAACAGCGGGATCTCGGAAAGTGCGGTCGCAACTGGAAGCATACAAATTAAAGATTATATGGGGCTTATAATGAATTAAACAAGTCTACTGACAGGTCGCAAAACAAGGTGCCCACTGGCTCATGGGAGTAGTTCAAATGCTGGAAAAGCTCATCGATGTTGTTGCTGGCAAAATCGCAGACAAAGCAAGCGCGAGGTCTATGCTTTTCCAGATGAAATTGGTTATGAAAGTTGAAACTGCAAAGTTAACACAAATTATATAAACTTATAAATTATATTAAAACTATTATAAATAAAGTATATAGTAAACAAACCGCTTCCAAGAAGGAAACTCCAGAGAACACATCTCACAAAATGAGCGAACTCCTCTTTTCTTTTTAATGACATGAGCGCAAGAGTGTTTATTGTACTGCAAAATGTTGGAAAATGTCATTTTACACTCCGGGCAGCTGCCATAAATTGGAATTCTAAAAAAAGTTAACCAAAATTAGTTTTTAAACAAATCTATGTGAGTAGTAAATACTTACTCAGCTACAGGAGCATGCAAAAGAACCAGATGCATGGCCAGAAAATGTCGTCCCTTTAACTCCTTGTCGCAGCCTTCAATGGGACACTTGTAAATGTCTTTCCGGGACTTGTGCACCTTTAAAATGTGCTTTAAAAGAGTCTCGAATGTTGGACACTTTAGGGAGCAGAGTTTGCACACTGTACTCCATTCGAATGTTAGCTTCTCGAAGCTGGTCTTCACCACTGTGGACAAGTACTCCCAAATGTCACCAATGTCGTCCTCTGTAAAAGAAAATTGTGAGTCAGGGGATTTATATAAAAATAAATCGTATACCCACTTTCTTTGATCATAACAAAGTTAAATAGAACCACATTGCTAGCCTCGCCATCATCGATTTCCCCTTCGCTTTGGCTCTCTTCGGTTTGAACTATCAGCCTGGATGGACGCACCATTGGTTTGACCTTCACTTCCTCCAGAACTGGATCCATTATATCTGGAAAACTTATACTTTATGTGGGTTAAGTGGTAATTAAAATGTTAAGCTCACCCTCATGCTCGTATATGTAAATATCCTCATCTAGATTCGGTTGTGCTGCTGATTCGTCGTTTAGCAATATCATTTTCCGTTCAGTTTCAACTTCCTCGGTGATTGCGGCCACTTCTTCAGCCACCTCTTCAGCGATGGCTTCATCTTCGTCGAGAATGTTTTGTATGAGGACACTGATCTGCTCCTGATCTGCTTCCTTCGGAGAATGCTTGGTTTTATTTTTGACGGGTCCGGGTTCGGTTTCCTTTGTGGGTTTCACCGGATCGTTGGCCCTGCCAGGAGCTAACTGTGGCGGAGGAACTCCTTTCTTTATCCGTGCACTGGGCTCCCGGGTTGGAATAATGGGCACAGGCCTTAGCACCTTTGATATAGTCTTTGTAGACGCAGTTCTTTTCCTTTCAGGCTTTACTGCCGGCGGAGAAGCCTTCACTTCGGTGACGATAATGGTTTCCTCCGCCTCGGGGACCAGATCCTGGTTACCTTTCTTTGCCGCATCCCGTTCCCGCTCCAGTTCATCGATGTCAAACAGGCGAATGAGATTGTTGACGCACACCTCGCAGAGCAGCTGCTGTTTCCGCGGATCGGGGCTGACCTCCAGCTGGAAGTGCTTCGCCAGCAACGACTGCAGTCCCAGCTCAATACCGAACTCATCGAAAATCTCCTGGTACTGGTATTTTGAAGTGAAAACGGAGCAATGCAGGCAGCTATTGTTTTTCGCGTTTTCCGACATCTTAATCTTTGTCCGTCAGCGATTGTTTGGCGCTATGACGTTTTTAGGACCTTTTTGAAAAGATACCGTATCGTTCCTGCCTCTGATTTGGTATTTTTATTTGCTGTCTGATAGAGTGACCGTATTCGCGTGTTAGCCGTTGGGTTTGAAAATGTTTGATGATTTTGTTAAATTTAATCTTAAGTTGTGGTTGTTATTAAAAACAAAAGCACTATTTAAACAAAATAAAAATTCATATGTGATTTTGATATTTTATGTGTAATTTCTACTAGTTAGTTATAAACTATATTATTTATAGTTTATTTATAAACTATATTATTTATATATGAATTAGGAATTTTAATTTAAATTTATTAATTATTTTTGAGAAAAGTTTAGATTTATTGCTATAATATTAACTCCCACTAGTTTGTCATAAAGTAGTCGTGAAATATTTTAAAGATTTATTTATTTAAGATTTATTTAAGATTTATTTCTACTTCCACTAATTTTTTAATATCAACGTGAACTAGGTGTTTGAATTTCATTGAAAAGAATTTGTAAAGAATGCATCACTTTCATTTAAGACGTAATTGTGCAATTTAGGTGCATTTTTAAGTAAACAATTTTTTAAAGAAACATCTAATATGCTACGTATTTATTTTTAAACATAGGCTCCTATTTTTCCATAGTTTCTTTCAAGCTGTATTAACGATCCTCTAAAGATTCCAAATTTAACTGTTGACCCGCTTCAGCAAAGCAAAATAGCTATATGAGCAGTTGACAATCTGGAAAAAAGGGAAAAATTTAAATTAGTGTTAAAAATAAATTAAAACTTAAAGGATGGCCTACAGAACCGAAGGCCTGCAGGCTGAAAACGAAGGTGGGATTGAAGGTGCGCAGCTGCATCGGCGCATCGAAGCGCTGCATCATGAGCAGGATGATCCTGCGGTTCCTGCGGTTCCATCCCGTCCACTGGGATCTGTAGATGCTGTGACAGAGCCTGGAACTCTGGACAGTCACCTCGTTGGAGGCGTAACAGATGATGAAGATCTGCCAGAGCATCACCAGTTGGTAGATGCATGTCTTGGTCATAAAGATGGCGTCCCCATTGGCCACCGACATGGTGGACATGTCATACAGATTGGAAACGAGCACGAGAACGGAGCCCATGAGGTTCACGGACCCAGGGACTTTGATGAACAGCTCCACCAAGTCCTTGAACTCCACTATGGTGTTGTAGTAAGAGCCACACTTCCGCAGCTCCTTGGTTATCCTCTCATCATCCCCAGGATCGGTCACAGGACCCAACTTCTCCAGTCGCAGGACCAACATCCCGAGCTGCGCCTTCAAATACCAGAGCAACGAAAAGGACACCGTGTCGTAGGATATGTTAAGGACACAAGTGGACATCAGGCTGACCGAGTGGAAGAGGAACTGCAGCCAATAGCAGATCCTTCCCTGGATGCTGCACACCTCGAACATGGCCATTGGCAGCTCCTCGTAGTTCTCGAAACTCGGAACCAGGAGGATCAGTGAAGCCGTAACCAAGGAGGTGATACCATAAAAGTTTCTCATGTGAACCACCGCCACTCTGGCCGATTCCATGATCTCCTTCTCCTGCTGACTTTGGCCGGCGAACTTCGAGGACCTCATCATCTCCACCAGCCCATGGAGCCTTGTGGTGTTCATCTTCAAGTGCAGCAGTTTGGCCATGCAGGCTATTTCGGTGGCGAACATGAAGAAAACCTGCAGGATTTTCCGCATTTGGGAAATGTTATTCATCAACTCCAGCGCGAACAGCAGCAGCATGATGCACAGGATGGCCAGGATGAAGCTGAACCGAAGGGACTGCAAGTGGTGCTGCTGGTCCGTTGCCCAAGCAGGAAGCCTCCAAATGCCCAGGATCTGAAAGTACCACACCTGGTACTTGTAAAAGTGCTCCGCAACCCTCTGATGCTGATCCATGCTGACGATGATTCCCCACGAATTTTTTTAAAAAACCCCTTAGGGGAAAAACTTTAAAGAGGGGGCCCAAAAAAACCCCCCCCCCCCAAAAAAAAAAAAAAAAAAAAAAAAAAAAAAAAAAAAAAAAAAAAAAAAAAAAAACAAAAAAGAAAAAAAGAAGCAGCCCCCGGGGTTTGAAATCAAAAAAACAAAAAAAAACAAGCCGGGGAAAAAAAAAAAAAAAAAAACACCCCCCAGCCGGGCCCGGCCCACCCAAAAAATTTGAAAGGGGTTGCACCTAGGTCCCAAACCCCCACCACCAAAAAAAAAAAAAAAAAAAAAAAAAAAAAAAAAAAAAAAAAAAAAAAAAAAAAAAAAAAAAAAAAAAAAAAAAAAAAAAAAAAAAAAAAAAAAAACAAAAAAAAAAAAAAAAAATTAAAAAAAAAAAAAAAAACACCAAAAAAAAAAAAAAAAAAAAAAAAAAAAAAAAAAAAAAAAAAAAAATAAAAAAAAACAAACCTAAAGCAGGAACTGTTCAAGAATGAATAACATCTGCAGCTGTAACTAAAATTCGAATTTGTGAATTTATAGGTAATACAACTCGATTATCAACATCTAATAATCGGAATCCATCTGTTGCTAATTCATTTGTTGGAATTATGTAAGAATCAAATTCAATATTTGTAAAATCTGCTGCTCCACGGAGCTGTCTGCACTGGGTAAGCGACCCACCTTGTCCAGTCGCACCGCCACAAGGTCCAGCTGGCACTTGATGAAGATGAACAGGGAGGCGCAGAGGGAATCGAAGCCTATGTTGGTGACACAGGAGATGGACTCTGCCAGGCACTGATAGCAGTACAGGAGCCAGAAGCCAGGTGAGCCAGGATTTTCGCCAAAGGGATTGAAAGTGCTCAGTGGGAGGTGGGACCTATCCACGAGGAATTGGGGTATCAGGACCATGGACAAGGCGGCGAACGACAGAGCTGCATAGTAATCCCGCTGCTTGCGACTCGTTTCACAGGCGGCTGCAAAGATCACCTCCTCCTCCGCATCAATTGGCCGGAAATCCGCATCATCCAACCGCTGGAACAGCTCCTCCAGTTCCTTATTATTGGCTTTAATGCTCAACAGTTTGGTGGTGTGTCCTGCACTGGTGGCCAGCACAAAGATGGCTTTGATCACCTCGGACATGTTGCTTAAATTGCCCACCACGTGCATCACCAGCAGAAGATCGAAGAGCAGCACCCAAAATCCCATCACATGCACATAGTTCACCTGGTGGATGATTCTGCGCCATCTCTCCTTTTGGGGCCACAGCGAGAAGATGTTTAGGTAGTCCTTCTGGCCCTGGTAAAAGATATCCGCACTGCTGCTCATTTCACTGGAGGATTTTAATTGAACTTGGGGATAGTTACCTAAGGTAAAGTGTTTTTATAGCTTCTCCGGGAGCACTTAAAAGGTCGTTAGAGGCTCCTAATGGTTGCCTAATCGTCTTGGTGTGGTTTTCACTAGCCAATTATTAATCGGGTTGAAGATGTTGAATTATTAAAGTGTAAAACGCTATGTAAACAGATTAATCGCTATTAAAACTAGTAATTGATTCTAAAGAGTGTTTTTAAGCTATGAATATTATTAATATTATTAAAAACGTTTTAAAAATCTCTATTAATAAAATCAATGTATTTAAATTTTAAAATCGTTTTAAAATTCTAAAAAGTCTAATTTAGCTGTAAAAACTTTAATAAAACAACTCTTAACACTCTTATTTATCAAAGTTAATCATTGCAATAAACCTTCATATACCACCAGTTATTTAATTGAAATACTCATAAGTTTTAAAATGTAATATTTATTTCACCCTTTTTTTTAGCAGTGCATCCGCTTAGGCAACGGATTTTCGCATTTTCCACTTATGTGCGTATGTTAAATAAAATACTAAATTATTCAGGCGGCGATTATTACGCAGGATAATTTGGGCGAGTCCTTCGTACGCCAAAAATTGATGAAATATGCATTAATGCCTCCAATTTCAGTATGGGAAGTGCTTGGGATCGCAACAGAAGGTGAACCCATCATTGGGGTTATTTGGGAGACTCAAGGGGCAATTAACTGGCTGACAAAAATCCGGAGATTGCGGTCTCTCCCGCTGGAAGGTATTGTTGTAGCTAAGGAAGACGTAGATTATGTTACCACTGGCATCCCTCACTACTTTGAAGATCCACTCGGGCACTGGGATCTTGGAGTCGGCTAGAAAAGCTGCCTTGAGGTTGCCGCTTTCATCTTTTAATTCCAGGATTAAAATTCCTCCGGTCTTAACCCGATAATAACTGGACTCCGGAATCTGACTGCGCACCCATCTCTCGATTTTCTCCCAGTTGCCATCGTTGATGGACTTGAATTGCGGCACCACGTTCACATAGCGAAAGGTACTGCCCATCTGGTCCACGAAGAGGAAGTCCGCTGAGGCCACCAGATGACCTCGGTTGATCACTAGGGAGTTAGCATTTGGCAAGTACGACTGGCCATCGCCGTAGATGCACTTGAAGGCAAAGTATATGTTGGACTTCATGTAGGCAGACGACTCCTGGGGACTGAACATCTCATCGGCCACAAAATCCACGAACGGTCGCTTGGGAACTGTCAGGGATTTGGAAGGATTCAAGGAGGCTGGAAACTATATTTTCACTCACAAAAGGTCTTGAAGTAGACATCGCTCTGCGCGTATACGACTCTTCCTTGTCTGGAATCGAAGCAAGTCCGATATAGCTCCAAGTTCTTCCCGTCTATCTCATAGCCCACGACGTACAAGGTCCCCGAACACTCGCTATCCCGGATCTTCGTGAGCATCGGCTGCATGGGATTGCCACAGCTCATGGGCAGCGGAACTGAGAACTGTCCACTGTCCAGGCACTGTGTCTGCAACACATCCGTAGGATTGCAGTACATAAACAGAGTGACACCAGAGGGAACTGTTTCCTTGCGCTGCAATTGCAGAGATCCACTGGCATCGCGATAGGTGAAAATGCGATTGGATTGCTCCACCATGTACTGTTTTATTGGACAGTCTGCCCTGCACTTCCCAAACAGCTAAGGTTATTTAAATTAAGAATGGATTGGCCTTCCAAATGTTAGAGAAACTCACCCAGCAGGCAGATCATCAGAATACAGAAGTATTCCATTTGATCTAGTACACTTTTTACTTACAAATTTTGAAAATAATAGGCCAAATGGAGACACGAACTCGACGAGAGTTTATATCATACTAAATTTTAGGGGATTCCCCAAACTTAGAATTAAATACTTACTACCAATAAAAATACAAAATAAAAACGAATTTTTTTGACAGTCCACTTGTGGATAACACTTTATTGCTTCTATCACATACAAAAGTTGTTGTTTGGTTGCTAGTTGAACTCTGCTTCGAAACAATTGCTCAATTCTTGTATTCGTGGTACTGTACTTGAAGATAATAATCATTATTTTAAATGTATGTTGCTTTTTTTTGGGTTTTTTTCTTTCTACTTCAAATAATTGATATTGGTTGGGTTCTACAGACAAATATATAATCGTTATATAAGTGGTAAGCATAAGCCATAGAAATAAAAGAAATTAAAAGTAGAGAAAAAAATAACGAATCGAAATGCAATCGCAATCGGAGAATTAAATGTGCATATGTTGTCGTATATCGTAGGTGGTATAAAATACATATAAAATAAACAAACTTAAAGTGAGGACTGAAAACGAAAACTTAAATATTTTGCACTAATTCTTTAACAAGGATTTAAGGGGTTAGATTTTTTGGGGTTTCGGGTTGCTTGCTTGTTACTTGTTCAAAATTGCTGCGCGAAATCTCATACAAATTGAAGCTTATATAGAAAACGATGTCGATGTGCCTTCGAACTGCGTGTTTAAATGCTATAAACTATACTTGGTTACTCGGGTGGTGTCTAAATTGGGACTACATCGCATGCATCGCTTAATTGTTGTCCTGCTTGTTGATCAACTTCAGGATGACCTTGCCGGCCTGCACCTCCAAGGCATAGAGGCTGCCGTCCTTGATCTCGTTGTTGAGCACCTCATCGGTTACGGTGACCAGGATGCCCGATGGCCCCGAAATATACACGCAGCTCTTGTTGGCATCATTGAAAATGTTGGAGCCACTGCCCGAGTATTTGGAGTGCATGCCCCAGTTGTTATACAATGCAGCAGCAGCTGCAGCAGCAGCTGCAGCGGCGGCTCCGCCTCCGGCTCCATTCTCTTGGGCGCTGGCCTTTGCCATGAACTCGTAGAAGCCAGGCATCTTGAACAGCTTCTGCTGCAGCTCCTTGGCCGTGTTCGACAGCAAGTAGATGGCATTGTAGCTGCAGCCATCCAAACTGGCATACAACGTTAGTCTGGGAGCAATGGTCCTGTAATAAGACGGAGATAAGGAAAAGATCTTCGAATTTCACAAAATAATAGACTTACTTGGCTCGCAAGATGTTGAACATGCGAATACCATCGGCCAGGCCGCAGATTTGGATCAAATCCTCCTTGGACATGCTATAAATAAACCACAAAATATAAGTAAATCATCGGAGTATGATAAATCAAACAGGTGCTGTTCACAACCATATATATTAATTGTTTTGTGTACTAGAGTAAGCCTATAAAACCAGCGAGTGCTAACTGGAACCCAGTCAAGTATCAAGTAAAATGGGGTAGGCCAGTTATCTAATCGAGTCATTTATTAATCAAAAAAGTTTATGGTTAAGTTTAATGCCCGTTATCAATTGGTTGTGGAGTCAAATTATCCTTAGTTGTTTGTTATTCGTTCTGCTATCTTTTAGATGTCAGACAATAAGATTACCCAACTGGTGGTTAACTGATTGAAACATTGTCTTGAATTGCCACACAAATGGAAATGGTAATCAAAAAAAACTCGAGCACCAGGCAAACTTTTCTTGTTGACAAAATGTCTGGGAATTAGATCAATTTGATGAAAGTGTTACCTAAGTTGTTTTTGCGTTGTAACTTTTGTAACTGTTATCAGGGAAAGTACAGCAAACAATGGCTATCACTAAACATTTGTGATTAGCCAATATGAGGCTGAAAAATCGAGTTTTAACTAAATTGGGTCACTAATAAAACATTGGGAAACACTTTGCAAGTACCCAATACAACTGATTAATTAGGAACTTTCTGAAGATTACAAGAAAAATAAATAGTTTTATAAGTATTATACAATCCTGTTTTCTTTTTAACAATTACGGTGTTCTAGCTGATCATAAAATTTGGTTTTTCTGAAGGAACATATCTTAAGTTCGTAACTAATTATGAAAATAACCCTGATATTAACGATAAATTTATCTATAAATTCCTCTAGCACCCCTGATTCTGTTGCATCCCTACAATTCTCTATTATGGATCACACATACCGCATGATATCCGCTCCAGAGAAGTGTGCGAACGTTGAGAGATAGGTCGTGAGGCGATGATTGGTCAGCCACTGAGTCACTTGTGCTGGCGTCGACTCCGGCATTATGTTCTGGTTCTGATGATATGGACAAAATAAAGGGTGCATTTGTTAGTTAGTTTTTAGGGTGACAGGAGACAATGACACCTACATAATCGTCCATGTCGGCGGGCACATGCTGCGGTGAGACCATATTGGTGGCGTCCATCAGCTTTAAAGTGGGCGAATTGGTCGAGGTGACCGAATTGATGGCTATGGGGCTGCTGCTGGCTGCCGGCGATGCTGCACTAGCCGTAAACGGAAGCATTCCATCGTACTTGGGTATGTGCACGGGCGAATTTGGCCAGAGTTTCATACTGCAAAAAAGGATAAGAAGAAGTGATTAATAAGAATTCAGCTGTATAGAAAAACTTCAATAGTTAGAGGATCCTACAAATCCAGTAAAGCTCGTTCAGTATCTGACTTTGGCAGGAGCTTCGACGATCCTTCAGATGCAAGCGCATGTTCACGAATGAGGGAACGAGGAACTCCATCATCACGGATTTCGCATTTCGAATTTCCCATCGCGATGGATCGGGGGGACGGACATCGGTTCGGAATCTGGTTTGCTCTTCGTGGAAGCACCACCACCACTCGCCTTGTTTACAACAAGCCACCCGATACGCTTTGTTGCGGCTGATTGGCCAGGCAAATGGCAAACCCGTTTGGAATCTGTTTTATGGCTGCCTTTCTATGCGGCGAAATTTTCCACACTTTCGTTCGTCTTTCGCCCCCTGCAGTCATTTCCGGTTTTTTGAATAATGCTCGGCTATGGATAGGATGGCTTTTCAGACCGCATTCCCATTCTCATTGACTGCCTCTGATCGATATAATCGATCCTAAAAACTAGACCTTATACAATTCTCCCATATCATTTTGCCATTATTATCTATAGTGCTCTGTGGCCTGCAAACAAACAAAATCATTGAGCAGCAACGAAAAACCGAAAACCGGTTAAAAGCAACTTTAAACTATAAATAGCTTGAAGCAGAGGCAAAAACAACAAGCTAAATGCTCTTCGGTGATCTCTAAGAGACCAGTGGCGATCCAATAATCCTTCAGTGGCTCTCTACAAATCTCTCGATCTCTCTCTGTATCTCTTTCTCCCAATCTCTGGCCGATCCGATCGAGTGGTTCTCTCTGTATATATACTTATCTACCCCGCTCTCAATTCGATTGATCTTTATGATTTGGTGATCATGCAAATGACAAACAAAATGATTTCCTCTGGCACTCGTTATGGGGAAATTCCATTGCAAAGTGCGTTTCAAAATTGTAAGGATCATAGTATACATATTTAAATCTTAGATTGTGGTTTATATCTTTGTTTATCTTATACTTAATCTTATGTCTGACTCTTTTCAATAAACATTTTTGATGATTCCGCAATATTGAAATACTCATTGCGGTAAAATGTTTGCTTATATTGCAAAATCACAAATAAACAAATTGTGTTTGATCTTTTTATTCAAAGGGTTTCAGTTCAAAAATAAAATAAAACTGTACCGACTGTAACCAAAAGCTGAAGATTCAAAACTCATCCATTTTACTAATCTTTATTATTCGCAAAGTTTTGTTTATACTATAATAAACCTTTCAATTTTCTAATTGAAGTAAGTTATGTCCTACAACATTTAAAATTGGTATACTCGATATTTATTCCATGAATAAATCAACAACCTACTTCAAAGCAAAAGAAAAATCTACAAATGAATGTAATTGACAATTGAAAGCATTGAACACTAATTGCTTTCCTTATCCTAATCGGTTCAATGAAAAATTTCATCTTCATTTCAATTCAGTATACAAAAGTCTAAAACAATTTAATCGACTAAAAAATTAAGGAAACCTATATATTCTGAACCTTACTGTATGGGTAGATAAGGAAAAAGTATCTACGTGATACGTAATATGCACTTGATCTTAACTGGATGTTATGTAAATAGTTGGGACTGCAGTTGCTTGTTGGTTCGTAAATCAAAAAGCTCGGGCCGTAGCTGTCACATAAATAAGACTTGTGGAAAAATTTGCAGGCTCAATTGAAAGATTGCGGGGCAGAGCAATAAAAACAGCAAAATAAATTGTTTGCTTAATTCTGGAGCAGAAGCTATGCCAGCTGGAGAGACTCTATATGTATACTCTCTCCGGAGAATCGATGTACTCACTATTCGGGACTGTAGCAACCAGTAGTTGTGGCTGGCATCACCAGATCCAGGGATATGTCGTTCATGATGGTGCACTCGTAGCTGGGCTGGAACTTATCCTGCTCTGACTGCGGACGCTTCTGGATCTTCTCGCGATCCTGCTTGTGCTTGCGATCAGCTCCTTTTAGCTTGAAGACCTGTTAGAAAGTATATATTTAGTAAAGGGTTCACTTAACCCGGCCAAGACTGTTTTAACTGCAGTACTCACCTTAATCTGGCAGGCAGCTGCGTGGACTGCCTGTTTGCCATTGCTGCCACTGCCACCGCCATTTGGGGAGCGTTCTGGAGATGCTGGGGCAGTGGAGCCAGTATTTCCACTGCCGTTGCTGTTGCCACTGCCACTGGAACCGTTGTTGATGCCACCCGAGCCGCTCGTGTTGGCACTGTTGGTGCTTTCTATATAGGTTTCAATCTGCAGTCGGAAGGGCACACCCTTCTCGCCGCCGTGCTTCTTTGGGGTAAATTCGGTTGAAATGCAGTTGACCTTGATGTAGACGCCGACCTCCTTAAGGGGATCCCAGAAGATCTCGACGGTGTTCAGTGAGCCGGAGCTCAATGGCTGCGACACGTGGCACAGGCCGTACGAGAGCGGCACGTCCACTTCAATGATGCGTTCGCCTGGGCGGGATTGCTGCCATTGCTGCATCTGCTCGCGCTCCATGAACTGGAGGCGGCGCTCGTGGAAACATATCTTGATCACGCTCTGTAAGAAAAGTCAAAAGGGGGGAAAAGGAAGGCAGTGAGTAGTGGCAAGAAGTGAAGTCACTCGGAAAGTTTATTCGCACACGCAGTTTTCACATGTACATGGGCTTGCTGCCTCCTAGTTGCAGCATCTCTCAAGTCGAGCGGCTTAATTGGGGCTTATTAAAATCAATTGAGCCCCCCAGATACAGACACACACTCGCACTCACACTCACTCGACTGGGCAGTCGAATAATTCACCGCGCATCACATGACTCTCCGAATCAATTGGTGGCTGCGGACAGGGACTTTGGACTCACCTTCAATATCTTATCCCTGTAGAGGGACAGGTCGCCGATCTTCTTCAGCTTGATCTCGTAGCTCTGGCCCTGGTTGAGATACGTCAGGGTCTCCTCGTTGTTCTTGGTGGCAATCGAAGTGGCAGCTGCCAAGATGTACTGAAATCTGGAAGAGCAAGGGAGTTGTTAGATGGTTATATAATCTCTTTCAACTACAACTCCTTATTAAATGCATAGAAATCTCTTTTAGTTGGTTTGTAAAATTTTTGAGTTCGTTTTAATTCTTCTTTAGATAGTTTGAAAAAGATATTTTAGTCGGTTTTATATCTCTTTTTAATAGTATGAAAACTCTTAAGTCAAAGTTAAATCTTTTTGAGTTGGTATCACATCTCTTTAATATAGTTTTAAATCTCATAGATTTGACATTTAGTTTAATGATCTCTTCATTTACAAAATTTAATTGGAATTAAATTCTATAGACTTTGGACTTTACTTCTTTACTTCTATTCTTGTTCTTTCCAAACGGCAGAGATTTATAAAACGATCTCTTTAAGAAGAACACGATACTCACTTATGATCCTCGGAATGGGTAGCTCCATTGGCCGAAACAATCTCAATCTTTGCCGGATCCAAGACGCTAAGCTGCTGGGGCTTGGCCTTCTCGTTCAGCTCGTACTCGGTGTTGGCCAGTGGAGAGCCCTGCGGTGAACCACATCCGCAGGCTAGTCCGGAGTTCACATCATGCTTGCCATTTCCCGTGGACGATTCCTGAGAGGCCTTAGCCTGCGGCGGAGAGTTCTGACCCTCATCCAACTTGGCAATGGCCACCGATGGTGATCCTACGGCATTGTCCAGGGCAATCTTGGGACTCGGTTTGATCTGCTGCTCCGTCTGCGGCTCCTGCTTCAGGGTGGTCAGCGTGGGCGAGAACGACAGGAAGTTCTCACTGATGCGGAGGAGGGTAAAATTTAATTAGCTCAGATTTCATTTAGTTGCAATTAGGAGGCAATCTTACTTGTTCAAATACGAGTTGCTGTTGAACTCCGCGTTCAGGTCGAAGCCAATATCATCGCTCCAGCTGCTGCGACCTGCAAAGTCGAAAGAATACCGAAAGCTTTATTTCAATCCATATCTGGCACGTTTGCGATTTTTCTTTTTGATTTGAGCTGTGTTATCTTAGAATGACGCTCTTAGAAACCATCGACAACCTTAAACTGTTGACGTCATCAAACTTGCGTCTTAGCCAAAATAAATTCGGTGAAGAATTTATAGCATGCGACATTTGTAAGGCCAATTATAATAAATTGATTGAACTATATTTTTGTACAGCTTCAGCTAATGCTATTTTAAAATTGGGTCTCCATTATAATGTAAAAATGTTTTATTATGGAATATAGCTTGTAAATAAAAATGTTGTTGTTAAAGAGCAAGAATAATTAAAATAGCCTAGTCTCTTTTTTTTAATTTAAAAAATATAACAGAAGCACCTTAAAACGGTCATTTGTTTATAGCAAAGTAAAAAGTAAATTTGGTCACTATTTATGTGTAGTAAATTAATGTAAGTATTTCAAAAACAACTAATTATATTTTTTAGAAACAGCTAATTGTTAAGTAAAAAAAAAACACTTAAAATTTACCAAAAGAAAACCTTCAAATGAACACACCATTAGTTTCAATTGTTTTGCAAAATTCCTCCAAAAAATAATTTGTAAATTGATGAAAAAAAAAGGTTGTGATGGCTCGTTAATTGATTTAATCTTTCCACAGATAGAGAATGGGCCTGTGTGTGGGTCTCATCGGACAATACATATCTCGATCACAATTGATTCAGAGTTATCCAAGAGCGAATGACGCACATCGAATATGCGCTGCTCAGCCATTTCACATTGGCGATAGTGTCACAGCTAATTGTTTGATTAAAAGTATCTGTAAATGTGGATATAGAACATTTGAATGGAGGCTCCCGGTTGGTTCCCTTGACAAATGACAAGTGGAAATGGCATCAATATCATCTTATAGCCTTCGATTATATAAAAAACGAATGTGGGAAAAGGCCGGGACAAAAGCAAAGGCCATTAGGCCCTCACTCGAATGATCTAAGATCGTTCGTTGCTCATAGCTTGCTCTATAATCGTGGAGTTCTAAAAAATGTATGCCTAATAGCGGATTGTTTTACTGCAAAACGCTAGCATTTAGTCTTATCTACGTCTGCCAGATGATAAGCCATCAGCGAGAGGGGCAGCGCTCTAGATTGGAGTCCAAATTATATGGTCGGTTCCCCCACATCCACATGCACAGTGTGTCTACCCAAATCTGTTTGTTCCAAAGTGTATCAGTGTGCCAGTGTCATGTCTCGGTCACCCGTTTCGGAGTAATTAGGACAGGGACCCTGCGTGATTTTGGAGCAATCTCGAGGGCATATCTACAAAAGAGTATAGCAGCTAAGGGGCTTGTTCGTTCGGGCCATTGGAAAAGTACAGAGTGAGGATTTATTTCTTTAATGGCATTCTATTATTAAAGCTCTATTGATTAACACAAGCGAAGGTGCTAAGTTAATTACTGATTTATGGTTTTAGCCATCGCAAAGGCTGTTAATTTCATTAAGGCTACCGAACTCCGAATATTAAAAGCCGTGGCATGTTAATCACTTTATGAAACTATTTAAAGATTGTGTGTCTTTCGCGATGCAACATTGTAGTCTTCCTGCAGCACCTGCACCATGTGTTTGCCCAAACACCTCAAGTTAAACCCTTCGTCAAGCTCAACATTTAATTGGGATCTCACGCATATGTCGTATATCGCCATGTCTAATAGATACAGACTAATTAGCGATCATATTCCTCTGTTTATACGCCACTTAGCACCCAACAACAGAAAGACTCACGTTTGTCTTACGAACTTACGATCGAATTAGTCGGACAGAAAGATCGAATACATCTGTCTGGGGATAGGAGGCATTCCAATATGTATCAGATGTATATTCGTACCTATACCAGGTCGTGTAATCAAGGAGGCGCAACTCGGAAACGGGTTTATCAATTACGACAGCTTCTAATTGTAAAACACACGCGGGAGGGGAACGGGTTTCTGACTCGATCTCTCAGCTTCCAGCTGCAATCCCAGGAAGAAGTCTGAAGTCCAAACGAGAGGCTTCTTCTTTTAGTCTTGCTTCTTGCTTTCATTGATTGTGGGTCACCAATACTTTTTATGCAAATCAGCAAGCTAATTTAATGAACAGGAATCATTTGGAGATCTCATAATGACACTTTTTTGTATAATTTTATCTTTCATTCATTCGTATCACATTAATACTTTCGTATAAATTGAAATCAATTTTTGGATATAAGTGTGACACCTTTAAATTGTCTATTTGTTTAACCAGTTTTAAGTTGCAAACATTTCCAAACTTCTGAGTTTACCTTTTATTATAAAACTAAGTGAACCCACATTTTCTTTAAAAACCTGTCAATATTAGTCACTATAAGCTATTCGACTTGGGGAATTCCGAGCGGCCATACTTAATTGCTTATCTGATAAATAAAAATATTTCTTTGGAATTTAAATGTTAATTGTAATTACTAAGTTAGTGATTGAGTATGTATGTATGTATCATTTACGTGTATTTAAATTTAATCAATTTAATCAATTCCGAATCAACAGACCCGTTTTAAATATCTATTTGTTCCCTACTACTGCCTATTAGGTACTAGGTTGATGATGACTGATAGTCTTATTCTAGTCTTATATACTCCTTACCCGAGTGCTTCTCGCGCTTGTGTTTATCCTTCTCCTGGTGGGCCACTTTAGTGTTGGCCAGCTCGCCGCTCTGCGATGCTGTAGGTGAGTTCTCACTTTGACCGATGTCCAGGGAATCCCAATCCATTCGTCTTTTGCGTGAGCCGCTGTTCAGGTAAATGGTCTGGACGTCGATGATCTGCGGTCCCGGTGAGTCCTTCGATTGGGCGTCTACGACAATCGTAATTTGTTCGATTAGCGAGGTGGACTCTACAGATGCGATGATTGATGGAGATGATGATGATTAAGATGGAGATGAGGTGAGCTGAGCTGAGCTGAGCTAGATGAACATTTTGAGGCTGCCTTACCTGTCCACGATTCCTCAGAGTTTGGCGGCGAGTCAACAAAGTTGATCACTTGCTCATAATCCGAACCAATATGCTGGTGGTGGTAGCCGCTGATGAAGTGGCGGTTTTGGATCTGAAAAAGCACCAAAACCGAAGGCTTTTAGTTTGGAAACTGAATTTTCGACGGCGTAATCAATTGTGGAACTCAGAGCCAGAGCCACAGAGCGTGTCTAGCCGCCAACGAGGCTATGCCCTCTCAGCATTATCTCTAGAGTCCAGCTGGAATACTGTATACTATATATATGTAGGTCCGAACCTTGCTGATAAGCTTGCTAACAATCTCGCCTGTATGCTCCCAATCCCTCTTTCTCCCTGGAGCGAGAAAAAGAGAGAAACACCCATCGTTTCATGTTTACTTGACGATGGAAGAGGACTCGGCTTGTTTCCATTAAATTACGCTCCCGAAAGATAAGTTCCTCGGATGAAGTGTAAACAAACGGAAAGCGGTTCAGCTTGAAGAGCTGGTCAAAGAAGACCCAGAACATGCGGCTATATTTAAACGCACATCCAAAAATAAAGAGGAAAAAAAAAACACAAATATCGACTCGGTGAGTGAGTCGGACTGTTGACGTAACACTTGCAACTATTTATTAAGCGCTGTTCTGTTGTTTTTCCCTCTATCTGTCCACCACAACTTTGTTATATGATACACCCCGCCATATAGTATAATTAGCAATTGAACTATATATTTGCATTTGCATTTGCCTCAAGGCAAACAGATTTTGTTAGTGAATCTTGAAAACTTTTCTTGATTCCATTGTTAGCCGTCCTATAAATGGATATTTTTTTAAAGAAGGAAAGTAACGATGACTCTTACAACAGTTGTGTAAATATTTGTATCTATAATTAGTCTTGATTCTCTTTTTATTCCATGTTGTTACTAAGGTAAGAAAAACAGTCATCTGCTGTTGTCCCTTTTTCTAAATTCGAACATATCTACTAACTCTCGAACTTGCTCAAAGGTACCTCTTTAGAAGTTTTTATACAACTAGTGTTTATAACAATACTGATTTTAACTCAAATTTGTGACAGAAGTATGATAAGTACTAAATTGTGCATCCAAATGATACAAACTAACACTTGAATACAAAATTGACTATTTAAACCGTTGGTGTGACCTTTGAACTCACCTGGTTTAAATTTTCACTCACACTGTTGTTAGTGTTGGTGTTGTTGTTGGTAATTTGATTGTTGCCGTTGTTGTTGATATTATTCTGATTATTCTGATATTGATTGCGATTTAAATTGTTGTTGAATTCCATTTGATCGAGCTCGTTGAAAAGGTTCAAATCGAACTTTGTTGAAATGGTGCGTGGTTGTTGTTGAAGTTGTTGAATATGTTCCGCTTGTTGTTGTTGTTGATGATGTTGTTGAATGTGGTGTTGGGGGTGGTGGCTCAAATGTTGTTGTTGTTGTTGATGATGAGAATATTGTGGATCAAAAATGCTTTGCAAATCCAACAGACCGGAGTTTTGCGATAGAAACGAAAGCGCCATTCGGTAGGTGAGTTAAAGGCGCTTGAATCGCGTTCGGTTCTCTTTAGTCCTGTTCTGGATTTATCCGGATTATCTGTTTGATTGATTGATCTCCCCCGATTGTCCGGTATATGTTTATTCTTTACAATTAATCTCCGCTCCCGACCGGAGTCCTTTCGCCAGCAATTTTGCTCAAGCTTTTTCGATGCAACTCGAAATGCAACAAAAGAGTTTTGATGGTAATAGTAATATTCGAAGTAGAAACAGTTTATTGATCGACTGACACTTAATTACGGATTTACTTGCTTAGGTTAACATTTTGGCTTGTTCAAAATGCTCATATGACACACTTTACTTTAATCTTTAATCGTTCTCGTCGCACAGCACTTGGATATACGAGGGCTAACAATATGCACTTGACGTGAGTTCTACTAACAACCAAATAATATCTCTAGTTTATTCATATATTTAATATAGATAAAACATATATAACTTGCTTTATTTTTTGTAATTATTTTTTTTTTTGTTTTGTTTTTTGTAACTTTTTCTAACTTGGCTCACAATTGAGTGGAATTGGAATTGTTGCGTTGTGTGCGTAATTGTGTTCTTGGGGCCTTGGGAGGGTTGGGGGGGCCACGGGGCGAATTAAAACAATACGAAAAACGAATTGTATAGTTTCTTAATACCGGTGGTCTCACGCTGACGATGGCTTCGAAGTAGGGTATTTTCGATTTTTAACAGCATTTTGGTCCGGAGATACATATAGCTCGATTGCGACTTATATTCATTTGACATGCGGTGCAGTCGTATTTCAGATTTCTCCATTTATTGCTGAATCGGCTAGCCCGTGAATGCAAGTTCAAATGGTTTATATTTAGTACAGGTCTCACTTCCTTTAGTGGGACTTGTTTGTACGGCGGCGATTCTACGACGCTGTCTCTAACTCTGTTTTCTTCTGGTTAAGGACCACTGTCAGATGGCGACGGACATTATATAGCAGTTGTTTACGCTGGAATCGGAATCGAATTTGTATATTTCACTGATAACAGAGTGATTTCTGTGTTGCTTTCCTGGGCGACGCTTTTTGAGAGTTTTTTATATATTTTGGGGGTGGTTTCTATTTGAGTCACTGTCAGATGATATGCGACATTCCAATTAAAACACTTGTGGGGTTTCGCTTCCGAAAATGCTAGTTTTCAAGGCTATTATGTAACTTTTTTTTTGTTGTTATACACTGTCAGAAGGCTGACATTATTGGGCTGGAGATTGATCACTGATAGCGACGATTGTGTGATTGGGGGTTGTAACTTGTATTTTGCGTTTTAACGATTCAACGATTTTAGACACAACTACTCGGTTTGCACGACGATTTAGCTCTGGCTTGCACTGACTTTCCGACGTTACTGTGAAGTTGATTCGCTGGATTTTCGCTCTTGGTATGGGTGTTATCGCGGTTTTTCGAGTGTTCAAGGTGTGTGTTGGTTGGGTTGGGGTGTTATATATCAGCGCGTTGGTTTCTTTTTGGATCGTCACTTTATGGGGGGCCTAATTTTTTAAGGCGGCAAAACAGGTTTTTTCGATGGCTAATTATTCACAAAAATTAGGCGAATTAGAATGTTTTTCTTTTTGTTTTTGTTTTTTTCGTGAGTTCTATTTTGCACTGCAGTTACGAAAAATAACGTATTTATCTCTGGGATTCTGTTGGGTTGCGATAACGATAACGCGCTGCTTGGTTGGTTGGTTGCTTGGTTGGTTGGTGATAACTTTTTCTGTGCTGCCAATTGAATGGGTTTATAGTTTGGGATTTTCAGTTTTTTTTTGTTGATGGCCGGACTCCAGCGTGCTAAAGGAGCACTTTTAGTCCGACGAAGCCAGGCTTCGAAAAGCCCAAAGAGACGAGCATTTTGTGAGGCAGAACCTTGGTCGAGCGGCAGCCAACGCGGACACGAGGTTAAAATATCAATGAGTTGTGTGAATTTTCGCCGTTAGCGGGAAACTACAGATACAGTTTCGGAATCAAACACAGGCCCCAATCAAGCCCGACGAACGACGGCGCTGCCACAAATACACACTTGTAGTGAGTGTATATTGTATGCGATCGCAGATCGCAGAATCGGAGACGAGACGCGACAATAACAACAAGTCACTTGCGATTACGCTCACAGACAAAACTTTCGGAATTGGAATTTTTTGTACGAAGATGCTGCTGCTGCTGCTGCTGCTGCTCAGTAAATTGATGCGGATGCTGCTGCTGCGCTGCCTCTGCCGCTGCTATCACTCTAATTGATTGTGGCAACAACAAAGTCTTTGTGTTTAATGGAGTGCACACACACACACACACTAAGCCATACACTGGAATTGCTCTCTCCGTATTGTTGTTGTTGCTGCTGCACTTGTTGCGTTCCGTTACTCTCTCTCTGTGGTCTCTGCTCCCAGCTGTTTTGCACGTTCTTTTTGGCGACTGCTTTTCCGTGTGAATGGCAATGCTACGATTACGAAGAATATGCAAAGACGACGAAGACACAACAACAAGTTAATTAATACAAGTTTTGTGTTTGTGGAACTTTTCCTCGATTTGCGTTTGCTTTGTGTTGTTGATGTTGTTGCTCTGTGCAATTGAATTCAATTCAATTCGCTTTTGTATGTGTATCAATTTTTTTTTTTTTGGTGGGCCGTTTTTATGCCTGCGCGCGTCGATGACGTATTTAAATTTTGGCACGCACACTCAAAAACGACGTAAAGACCAAGAAAAAAGATTCGGGGTTAGCCAAAGAAAAAGGCGCTCGCTAGTACGCGCTAATTAAGCTTTTCCGCTCGCGATAAAACACACAAAAACCGTCAACGTGTTAATATTTCTGCTGCTGTTGCTTTATTGCTGATGATGCTGATGTTGCTGTTGTAGTTGTTGTTGTTGTTGTTGCTGCTTTTCAGATTAGTTTACACTCCCGCATATGAAATGGTAAAACGAACTTGTTTAAACGCCGACAGTACAAAAAATACTGATTTAAGAGTGTACTAAGTGCAAGAAAGCTAATATAGGCGAGCGTTTTAAATTTTCCACAGCTGTTGGTCTAACATAGCCTTAACATGACAAACCGGTTGTAACATGAACAAAACCGCTGACTATCGGTTAGCAGGGAATTTGTATGGGGATTTAACATGAACAAAAATGCGGACTTGCGGTTAAACAGTGCGATTTGTATGGGCTAACATGAACAAAAATGCGGACTTGCGGGTAACATTGGAGTTAACATGAACAAAAATGACGATAATCGGTTATATGAGAGAATCGAAAGAGAGCGAAAGAGTACAAAAAATACTGATTTGAGCGTCACAAAGCTAATATTAAAAGGCACACTAGCACTAGCCTTTATTTTCCACTCTGTGTCTCTCTCTCTCTATCTCTATCTGTCTTCTCTCTTTCACACTCTCTTTCTCACTCACTCACGCGCGCGCGGCTCCAAAAGAGCAATGGTTCATGGCGCTCTTCGGCACACACACAGCAACAAACAAACTGCCCCCCAATGTGTCTGTGTGTGGAATGCAATAAAAACAAAGGCAAGGCAATTTTGCTATGGCACGCACTTTCCAACACGACCTCGTCTACATATGTAGCTCCATCTCGCTCCCACTGCAATCACTTCGCTTAAATGTCTACCGTTATTTGGGGCTCTGACTTGCATTTGTTAAAAAAAAAAGTTAACAAAGGATGATAACACTAGTTTACAAAATTTAAAAAAAAAAATGCTCCAAAGCCAATTTTACCAATTTCTGGTAGAGTAGGACTTCTAGATTTCGAAAACACAATAAAATATTTTTTCTATGGAACAGTTTTTTTTAAAAGATTTTTTAAAGTTAAAAAAAAAAATTTTGGTTGTCTCTTTAGGTTTTCATTTATATCTCGACTTTTGGCCAACCGATTCCGTTGCATTTTACAAAATTTTACTACCAATAGACCAATCTTTAACATTGTCATACTAAACAATTGGATTGGATAAGTCATTTATCTGCAAGAGCTCGACAAACACAAACTTTGTGAAAATTTTGGGCTGTTAAACATCTGTAAAACGGATGCTATGCCCTTAAAAACTCGAAAAAAATCCGTTGAAAAATCACTATTGGTTTTAACTGAATGAAGTTATCCGAAATAATCGGGCAAGCTAATCATGCAAGAAATTCATTGGAAATTAGATTTCTTGTGGATTTTTAAAGTTAAGCATTTTAATTTTTTTTCGGCCGTTAAGCACCGAATTTGAAATATATCCCAGTAGGCCTAGCGCTAACAGGACTGTTAAATGTAGGCAGTGTTGGCAACATTCGGATATAAAAAGAAGCTGAACTTAATATTGAAAAAGCTAAATAATGTAAAAGTAAGTTACACCATCAAAAACGTTTTTAGAAGAAACACTATATCTAAAGGTGCATTTGACTTTTATATATTTAAAATGGTTTAGTTTAACAGTGAGTTGTAGTTTTAGCAAATTGAAGCAAATTTTGTATTTTTCTCATATGTACATTTTTACTGATTTTTCCTAAGACCCTATCTATAGAAAATTATCCTGAGTTTCCCTTTGTTTTTAGATATTGACTTAACACACACAAGTGCTTTTGCTAAATCGTAATTGAACTTTACAAATATACAAAATAATTATTTGTTTATCTTTATTTCTATTGGCTTTTTCTAGCTTTTTTTTTTGATCCGACAACACTGTTAACAGTTTACAGTTCACAAGCCTACTGGGATATAGTTCAAATTCGGTGCTTAACGGCCGAAAAAAAATTAAAATGCTTAACTTTAAAAATCCACAAGAAATCTAATTTCCAATGAATTTCTTGCATGATTAGCTTGCCCGATTATTTCGGATAACTTCATTCAGTTAAAACCAATAGTGATTTTTCAACGGATTTTTTTCGAGTTTTTAAGGGCATAGCAGCCGTTTTACAGATGTTTAACAGCCCAAAATTTTCACAAAGTTTGTGTTTGTCGAGCTCTTGCAGATAAGAGACTTATCCAATCCAATTGTTTAGTATGACAATGTTAAAGATTGGTCTATTGGTAGTAAAATTTTGTAAAATGCAACGGAATCGGTTGGCCAAAACTCGAGATATAAATGAAAACTTAAAGAGACAACCGAAATTTTTTTTTTAACTTTAAAAAATCTTAAAAAAAAAACTGTTCCATAGAAAAATATTTAATGGTGTTTTCGAAATCTAGAAGTCCTACTCTACCAGAAATTGGTATAATTGGCTTTGGAGGCGATTGGCTGTAAACTAGTGTAATTATCAACAAGAACAGCTGTTGCTGTTAGTCGGAGCTTCGATACGAGCATATACTAAAGAGAGCAAATGCAGAGCGCACCTGCTTATGTGTGGGCGCAACAATACTCTTCATGGGGCATATGGCGTCGATCAAGAGCTAAGGTGGACCTTAGTATCGATAATGTCGATGCATTTATGTAACCCTTTTTTTGGCTTCTTGTTTCTTACATTTAAAACAAGAAAGAACTAGTCGAGTTTCCCGACTATCAGATTTGCGATACTCTTTAAAAAAACAAAACAAGAAGAAACGCTCGAGTCACAAGCCCTTTTTAAAAAAACGTAGCTTACTTTTGGGCGCAATAAATTTTTAACGCATTTGTATACACAATTTATTGAAACTGTCCAGTTTTTTCAAAATTTTTAGATTTCAGTGTAGATATTTTCAATACAAACAACATTTATTAAGGATTAAGGATTAATCCTTAAGGCCCCAGAGAGTTTCGCGGTTTGTGGGCGTTAAAAGAGGCGTGATCTGTTATTTATAATGGAAACTGTGATAAATCTTTTAAGAAACCTTTCCAAATGCGATTTGTTGCGATTTGACCGCCTTTTATCAAGCCAATTGAATTTTTCCGCCTTGAAAGTAAAATTTGTTATAAAAAGCGGTTTAAGTTGTCTTGCTTAATAAAACGGAGTCACCGCTATCCACAATGAAGTTACTGCTGTCCACAATGAAGTTACCACTTGTTCTCCTGGCCATGCTGCATTTTGCCGCAGGGCATCCTCCCGGAGACGGCTGGGGCAAAGGCCACTTTCAATTAAATTTACACAATCAGCAAAGGATATAAATTTTTTTTCTAAAACTAGAAATTTAATGTGTTTTTTGTTTAGTTTATGGTAAGATTTGCAGGTGTTGTTCCGATTTCTTTGAAACTGTGCATAAAAAAGAAAAAAGAATTGAAAAGAAAAAATACAACGTGCAAAAGGTTAATTTACGCAGTCTTACCCATATATTAACGGATTTTTTCAATCATATCCATAACCAAAATTGTTGTTTCGCCTTGACAATTAGCATATAATTTGGTATATAAAGCAGATTATTTTGTAGGCTATCTGAAAGAATTCCCTAATTTAAGAAAAAAACAAGAAATAACGATATAGTCGGGTTTCCCGACTATCAGATTTGCGATACTCATTGCCCTCTTTAAAACAAACAAAACAAGATAAACGCTAAGTTCGCAAGCCCTCTTAAAAAAAAGTGTAACCCTGCTTTTAAGCGCAATAAATCTTTAACACAATTGTATACACAATTTCTTGAAACTGGCCAGATTTTTTTTTTTAATTTTTAAATATCAAAAAAATATCAAAAATATAAATATCAATATTCAAAACTAACAACATTTATGAAGACCACTTTTCCCTAGAATTAAAAATGTGGGCACGACAGAGTTTCGCGGTTTGTGGGCGTTAAAAGGGGCGTGATCTGTTATTTATTATGGAAACTGTGTTAAATATTTTAAGAAACCTTTCCAAATTCGATTTGTTGCAATTTAACCGCCTTTTATCATCATATCATATCCAAAGCCAATTCGATTTTTCCGTCTTGAAAGCTAAATTTGTTATAAAAAGCGGTTTAAGTTGTCTAGTTAAATAAAACGGAGTCACCGCTACCCACAATGAAGTTACCGCTATCCACAATGAAGTTACCACTTGTTCTCCTGGCCATGCTGCATATTGCCGCATCGCTACCTGACGGAGACAATTGGGACAGAAGCCGCTGAAAGACACAAAAGTTTAAACAATCAGCAAAGAAAATAAATTTTTTTCTAAAACTTGAAATTTAATCTGTTTTTTATTTAGTTTATAATTGCAGTGGTTGTTCCGATTTCTTTAAAACTGTGGAATATAAAAGTCCTTTATGCGGAATAAAAAAGAAAAAAGAATAGAAAAGAAAGAAGACAACGTGCAAAACGTTTTTTTTTACGCAGTCTTAACCATAGATAAACGAATTTTATTAATCATATCCATAATCAATATTGTCGTTACGCCTTGACAATTTGTATATACATAATTTGGTTTGTAAAGCAGATTATTTTGTAAGCTAGCTAAAAGAATTCCCTAATTTTAGAAAAAAACAAGAAAGAACGATATTGTCGGGTTTCCCGACTATCAGATTTGCGATACTCATTGCCCTCTTTAAAACAAACAAAACAAGATAAAAAGCTAGAGTCGCAAGATCTCTTAAAAAAAAGTCTAGCCTGCTTTTGAGCGCAATTAATCTTTAACGCACTTGTAAACACAACTTCTTGAAACTGGCCAGATTTTTTTTCAACATTTTTAAATATGTGTTCAGATATTTTCAAGACCAACCACATTTATGAAGGCCACTTTTCTCTAGCATTAAAAATGTGGTCACCACAGAGTTCTGCGGTTTGTGGGCATTAAAAGGGGCGTGGTCGGTTATTTATTACGGAAACTGTGTTAAATCTTTTAGGAAACCTTTCCAAATGCGATTTGTTGCGATTTAACCGCCTTTTATCGATCAAAGCCAATTGAATTGTTCCGCCTTGAAAGTAAAATTTTTTATAAAAAGCGGCTTAAGTTGTCTAGCTTAATAAAACAGAGTCACCGCTACCCATAATGAAGTTACCGCTGTCCACAATGAAGTTACCACTTGTTCTCCTGGCCATGCTGCATATTGCCGCACGGCAAGCTTCCGGAGACGGCTGGGGCAGAGGCGGCTTTAAGGGGTTAGGAAGGCTTCCTGAGTAAAAAAAGGCACATTTTCAACAATTTTTTTTTATATAAAGAATGAAATATTTTGTAAAAACTTTTAAGTTTCTTACACATATGTACATATTAAAAGAATAATTTTTGAATTAAAAAAAAAAAAAATATTCAGCGGTCAGTCATTGTGATGTTATTTTAAAATATACGAAAATTTGATTAAAAATAAGTAAATAAAACAAAATTTTCAATGTAATTTAAACCTGTTTGTTCCATTAAATTATGTTGCGCCTTGTAATCTATAAATTTACTTAACAAAACGGGAAGAAAAGACACCGAAGCTTGTAACGGTTGTCTACACCGTCTAATAATTATCCACCGATTTTGTTCATAATCAAGACTTTGTCTCAATCCCAAAAACGTTGTGCTAATTGAGGCCCTAATTGACCAAAGCCATGTGCCGAGTTTTTGGCAATTTTGGCTTTATTATTATTATAATTATTCCCTGCTGTAGAGCTTCCTTTTACAGTTTTTCAATTGAAGGCAATATTAAATGTTTCTCAATTGTTTTTAAATTGCCATCAATAACGGGGTCCCAAGTGAAATTAATTTATTTTTTGCACAATGAAAGTCAAAGACGCAGTTTGCAATGAATTCGCGCTTCATTTCATTGAAACATCGGAATTGGTTGCACGTTTGTTTGCAACCACAACTAAAGGAGACACATGTCAGTCGATCGCTTAGGGTTTTTGGGGCCTTCAATTAGCGTTGTTAATTCGCAAAAAATTAGCAACATTTGCCTTAAAAATACTCTTTATGGCCATTGATTAAAACGGGCGGCACCCATAAAGAAAAGTTGAGCAAAAATTATGAAGCGTAATAAGAAGTGAATGGAGGCTACAGGTTTAAAAATTAGCAGAGAAATAAGATTAATTAGCATATCGGCCAATTCGGGGTTATATTTCAAATTGGGCGCTCAAAACAGAGTGACGCTTTCCAAAACTGGCTGAAATGTCTGGCAACGCCTGATTTGAGAACTTTTATACACATTTTTGAGTACAAATTTTTTTTACTAATTTGTTGTAGTTTTAACTATTTGGGTCAATAAAATTTTAAATTTTTTGTATTAAAAAATTTTTTAGTTAAACCACGATTAGTCAACTAATAATTCTTTAAATACCAATATTTGCAAAAAAATAGGTTTATGCCAAAAATTAAAATTGTAATTAGGGTCTCATGTTTAAAATACAAAGTTAAAGATATTTATATGATATTTATATTTATATAATTTTAAAATAAATATTTAAAACAACAAAATTATCTTAGACAGTACTTTAAATAGGTTTTAAAATAATCGTATTATTACAATTTTTCGATTTCGACATTAAAAATATAATACTGAAATAAAATCAAATAAAGTAAATATAAATTTTATTTTGTGACCATATAAATGATATGAATCTCTAAAGGAAAGTTTATCATCTATTTCAAATATAAGAATACCCCGAATTTTTTCCTACAAAGTTTTGTATTGTTTTGGCGACGTTTAGCTTTCGCCACTCGGTCACACTAGAAAAGCTTGGAAGGGCCAAAGTTTGTTTATCATTCCCACTCGGCATTTTGACCCCTAAAATGAGCTCCATAAAGGTAAATACCTGATTAACTGACCCGGAAACAGATTCTCACCTTAAATTGTTTAGATTGAGTTTGCAGTTCAGATGAAGAAAGGTGATGAGGCGTACGCCAGGGCGCTCCAATCTGCGCTGGAAGGCGTGGGCCAGGTGGAGATCGACACCCAGGAGGGCCGTGTGATAGTCCAGACCCAGCGACCTTGGTCGGAGATCCACGACAAGATAGAAGCCACCGGCAGGAAGGCCGTGCTCTCCGGATTCGGCGGCCAGTCTGCGGTGGCCCTCATCAACAACACGGGCAGCGTGGTGGACAAAACTCCAGTCCAGGGAGTGGTTCGTTTTACGACCATCACTGCGAAGGAACCTGGAGTAGTGGTAGATGGTGTAGTTGACGGGCTGTCGCCTGGTCTGCATGGTATCCACATCCACGAGAGCGGCGACGTCTCTGCGGGCTGCTCCTCTGTTGGTGCCCACTACAATCCCCGCCAGTCGCCCCACGGAAGTCCAACGGCAGGAGCAGCAGCACGACATGCTGGAGATCTCGGGAATATACGAGCCGATGAGCGGGGCAGGGCCACCTTCCGGTTTGTGGATCCAGTGCTGAAGGTGTGGGACATCATCGGTAGGGCTGTCGTCCTAACAGACGGAGCTGATGACCTGGGATGTGGTGGCAATGAACAGAGCCTGGTCGATGGTAACTCGGGAGAGAGGTAGGTAGAAGGTCACCCACTCCATAGATCATTATTATAAGGATTATCTTTTATTTCCTGCAGGATTGCCTGCGGAATCATTGCTCGTTCGGCGGGAATCTTGGAAAACTTTAAGAAAATCTGCGCCTGCGATGGTGTCACCCTCTGGGATGAGCGAAACAAGCCACTGGCTGGCAAGGATCGGTCCCAAAAGCTATAAATTTAATTCCTTTGTTGTTGACCTTGTAAATAAATTAATTTTTTGTAACTATCTCTACTTAAAAATTGACTTCTTATTGATAATAAAAATAAAGAGAAATAAAGATAATTTAAGAAAACCACAAACATTAATTAATATCAGTAGTTAGACCTCTTTTCTAGGTCTAGGGATTATAAACTTAAAACTAGGGAGAATAAACTAAAAACCCTACCCGTACTAAATCAATTTTTAATGCTTTTAAAGTTTTATTTAAAATATTTCTTTGCCGTTGTTGTTTTTTTTTTGTGTGTTGTTTTTCTTAGTTAAAATTAATTTGCTTTTAAATTATTATTATCTGTTTTGCTCTGCCAATAACTACGGGATTCGTGTGTGTGTTGTTTTCGTGTATTTTGGGTGGTTAACTTGAGTTGTTTTTGCGGGGCATTAAAACCGAAGAACATACAGACACGTTTGTTGTACTTGATAATAATAATAATAATGATTAATATTCGAAATGCCTAATGCATTTGACATTAATAGATATATGTGTATATATTTAATTTGATTCCTCCGTTAACACTACGGCGCATGCCCCGATCCCCAGCCAACGTCCAAGTGGCCAGGTGGAACGCGGGCAGGCACGCTTTATATGTAAATAAGTGGTAAAAAATATGTAAAGTGTATATGTGTGTAAGTCTAATGCTTATTTACTGCGTTTGCCGGGCGTATTTACATATCTGTTGGCCTTTTGTACTCTACGTGCTTTCTTCTCCTCCGGCTCCTCAAGAGCCTCTGATCCCGACGAGATGTTGTCCCCCAGTGGAGTTGTGGCCATGTTCTTGGACACGGGACTGACAATCACGCCGCTGCGCTGATGATTGCCGTAAAATAGCTTGGGAGAGTAGCCACCCACTGTTTTAATAGCTCCTCCTCCCCCTCCTCCTCCGTTGGCCACTGGCTGCACGGACTGGGACTGGGCCACCACCTCCGCCTCCTTCGACGTGGACGGTGCCTCCGATGGCAGCTTCCTCTTCAGATTCTTTGCAGCTGTGCTCACGGCCAGCAGCTTGGCCGTTGTGGATTCGTCCGGCGAGGCGAACTCCTTCAGCTCGCCCACGCTCACATCGCTCTCGGCGTCGCCGTCGTCGTTGATGATGATAAAGTGCTCGGGATCAACGCCCTGGTTGACCAGCACCTGGAAATCCTCGGGCGGCACCACGGGCGCCACCTTCTGATTGCACGAGCTGCATACGGCAGGAATGGCCGGACTCTTGGAGCGCCAAAACTGCAGCTCTGTCTTGCACTTGTTGAGCTCCTGCAGGGAAATAAGACAGAAATTAGGTTTGGTCTTTATTTACACAGATTAACTCACCTGCAGCAGGGTGGAGAACTTGCGGGTCATCTCCTCGTTCTTCTTGTCGTTCTCGTCCAGCCGATTGGCGTACTCCAGCGTCTGCTTCTGCTGCTCGGCGAGGAGATTCTGTTGTTCGGCCAGCTGCTTGCCCTGCTCGGCGGCCTTGCGCTTGCAGGTGCGAAGCTCGGTGCGCAGCACCGACAGCTGGTTGTTGTACATCTTCATGCCCTGCTTGATCTTGCGTATGCCCTTGCGGAGCACCATGTGGTTCTGAGGCGGCGAGTTGCTGGCACTGTCCTCGAGATCTGAGCTGATGGCAAGAGTGGCTGTGTTTTGGGGGGTTTTGAAGATTAATTTAGTAGCCAAAAACACAGTCAAACTCAAGAGCTTACGTCGCTTGGTGGTGGTGGGCAGCGTGTAAAAGTCCTTGTTGAAATAGGCCAACCCTGGGAGCGTGGACTCGATGCGGTCCTTAAAGTACTCCATGGCCATGGTGGAGAGATCGAAGAGCTCGTCGGTGACCCGATACGGTCGCTGCAGCCTGGGCGTCCTACTGATATAGCTGAGAATCGCCTGCACCTCGTCCAATATCTGTGAAGGGGAAACCACCAGCCTGTATAGCCTTTGCTAGACATGAGGGACTTGCATGAAAGCTGGACTTACGGCGCCTGGAAAGAAGCAGCAGTGGCCCCGCTCGATGTGCTTGCCCATGGACATCTGGAGCAGGGAGAGGCGCATGTAGCACGTCTCAATGATGTCGCACTCGCAGGCCAGCGGATGATTGCGTCTGGCGGACTCCCGGCGCGGCATACTGGCCTTGATCGACTGGAAGCGGCTGTGCGTGGTCTTAATCTGCCTGGAGAAGGCTGCGTTCAGCATGGCCATGCAAATGTCGTTCATGCGGTGAGACACCTGCAAACAAGCATCATTTTAAATTCGAGTTAAGAGAGCTCTGAGATAAAACAGTGTACAAGCTAAGCTGATAAGTTCGGATTTCGGCTGCTGTGCCCGCATCCATCCACGAGCTGGTGGTTCTGCCTGTTATTAAATTATATCAGATTACATTTGTCGCCGCTACCTACGACAAATAACCATGCATACATACACACTGGTGGACTGGTGGAAGGAGACGCGGGTGCAGGCAAAAATGACAACCAAAACGGAGACACCGAAGTGTAGACACCCTCAAGGCCTTCTTGAAAAAATATGTTTTATTAAATATGGAACGATTTTTTACCTAGTTTTGAGCTGATTGTGACTTTAAGGGTAGGTTAAACCAGAAAGAAAGTTTTTATTATTATTATTACCAATCATAATTAGTTGATAAAAGGACGAATCTCAAAAAAAAACCTTTAGTTTTCAGCTTTGGCTCTATATATTAAAGCATTGTGTCTTACTTGTTTTACTATATTTAAACGTAAATTAATTAAAATTGTTTAATGAACAAGATTTATATTATCTTTTATAGCAATAACATTTTTTTAGGATCCCCACAATAAATCATTTACCTATACAAAAAGGGTATCTTTAAAATAAAATTTAAGATAAAATTACTTTAGTCAACAAAATAATAAAGTAGTTGGAAGATAGTCCAGATTATTATTTTAATTTGTATTTTTTTTTGTTACAAATTAGTGAGCCTTTTTAACAAATAAACTGTGTAACTAACTAAGAGTTTTTTAGTTCAATCTTATCTTAAAATAAATTTTCTGCAATTAAAAATGTAATACCTAAGCTTAAGGGTAAAACATAACTACACATTTTTCAGTTTAAACCTTAAAGAAAGAACAAAAATCCCTGAAATGTGAATTTTTTGCTCAGTTAGAGTTTCCTGCCCTCCCCTCCTCTCCAGCAACCGAACTGAAGATCCCTGTGATGCGCTGCTAAATATAAACAATCACAAGTGCATGTGCCCTCGTGACAAAGTTTTAATTGCCTCCTGCCAAGGGAAAACCGAAAATCTGCCAAGGGAAGCACCAGATACAACACAACGCATGTTCCTCCACAGAAAGGCCGATGATGACGAGTGGCGAATAATATATATATAATATACACATGACAGCAGAACGGAACGGGCATACAAGTGCAGGTAGTTGGATAACCAACTCTCACGCTTGCACTTGGCTGGGTAAATTGCTTTTTATTGATTTAATAGCCGCTGTTTATAGCAGGGGAGCACTCACTCACTTTGACTTGGACTTACCAATCTGAGATTTGAAATTTTCTTAAAGTCCAAGTAGCCGAGGGTCTTCTCAATCAGCTCGTTGGGTAGATCCATCAGGCCTGGAGGAGAAGATGAGGGTGGTGGCAGCTTGTCGCTCCGCTCGCCACCCCGCTGCATCTGGATGGTGTAGGAGTGATGACGGGTCACCACGCTGGCGGAGAAGGCCAAACTGGCCGGTGAATTGATTTGGGCCTGACCAGGTGCCTGATAGCTGGCGGTGCGTCGCAGGACGGAGGTTCTGGCAGCCGTGGACTCGGGCTCCTGCTGGACGCCTGAAATGGTGGCAGGTGTACTATTCCCACCATGGGTGGAGGAGGAGGTGGTGACCCCCTCTGGGGGCACCACTGTTCCCAATCCCCCTCCACTGGCGGCACTGCCGGACATTTGGCGGGTGGACACCATCTTGCCAGGCTTCTTTCCAGGTTCTCTCAGGCAATGGACAGAATTAGTTCGCAGCGTCTACGAGATTCTGAAAATGCATGTGTACACAAAACAAAACCAAAAAAATCTATCAAATTGAGCGTCTCTTCTCTTCTCGCTTGTTTTTTTTTACCCCCCCTCCCCGCCGTTCAAATTCGTTGTAAAAATTTGCTACGCACTTCGAAACTCGAATTTCGAGCTGGCCTTTTGGCTTCGTACCCGATTTATTCAATGGAACTATTGCATTGTTAAATGGAACTATGTGCGCCGCGCTTCACGGTGGCTCGGATGTAATTGGTAAACGCTGACATCCACTTTTATTCCGTTTTTTTCGGAGCCACAATGGTGCAATCTTGGAGACGATAAAAGTTAACAGTGGGCTTGCGTTTTGTGCAGCCAAGAATACCAAAAATCTAAGGAAAATTAGGCGCTGACTGGCCACACTTTTCTGGCCGTCAGTGTGACCTTCGCACAGTGGGGTATTTTTCCCAACAGTAGTACCCAATTATCACAGGCTAAAAATATGCTGCCTTATATTTTTCTTGCACTTAGTTAATAAATGGTTACTTAAAAAAATTAATATTAGATTAGACTTAGTGAAATTTTAAGAATAATAATATTTTTTTCTGAAAATATTAATTTTGAATTTTTTGTACTTTTTTTATATTAAGAAATCATTTCTGAAGAAAACTAATGCACATGTTGCTTCAAAATTTAAAATTTATGTAACAGTTAATGCAACCGTAGACTTTCAATTGAATGTTCTGATAGGGTGATTTTTTTAGTAGTTTAATTTTGTTTAACAATTAACAGTCGCAGACTGTGACAAAAAAAAAAACAAATTTTCCTTCCGAGTTTTCAACTTTAATCTCAAATGTATAGCCAAATCGCACGACCAGACTTTGTAAACATGTTATCAATCGTAGGTCAGAAATAATAGTCAGGGTATAAAATGCATTTATTTTATTTTATTCGGTTGATGATTATTGTAGCACTGGCCATCGAAAGAAGTTAAACTTAACGACAAACAGGTAAGGTAACGTAATTATACACAGATCAAAGACAAAAAATAGATAGTTGGATAGTTTCTAGCGATACTTCGGTTAACATTTTATCTGGTATCCTTTAACGTTTCTCGTATAATATCTCTTTTAAATAACATACGTATATTTTTGTAGAATTTTTGTAACGCCTTCAGCACGAATTATAAACTCAACACTAGTAACAAAAAGTTTTGCATACTTTGTGGGCTTGCGATCCATAATTCGCAGACAGTAGGGTAACAAGTTCTTAGGCTCAGCTAATTTAGTTAGCATGTGATTTATTTTAACACTCATAACAATTATGCTTTGCGACTTTCCTCAGTTGTTGCAATTGCGGCGGACTCAGTCTGAACAGAGTATTACATTTAAATAACCAAAATTTTAATTATTAAATTTAATACAAAAAATAAACTAAGAATTTTAAAAACAAATCGTTTTCACTCCCGCCAAAAAGAACTACGAAAAGAGCATCCTGTAAGCCTGTGGTATTTTTTAGTACCTGCCGCCTTCAAAACTATCGGTTGTGACACCTCTTCTAGTGACCAGATTGAATGTGTGTCGGCTGACGGAAAAACAGAAAAACCATTAGAAATATGGTATGTAAAATGTTGAAAAATATTGGAAAAAGCGCCGGAAAGTGTGTGCCGGTGGAGAGCATTGAAAACGGCTGAAAATCCAATGTGTTTTGTGTGTAAATAGAGCGCAACAAATTCGAGCGGAGGCAAAGTGCCCGACTATCGGTTCTCTCTCCCGCCGTTCATTTGTGTGTATAAACATGGCGTCGTTGTGCCTGCGAGACTGCGTTTCCCATGCGTGCGAGCGGGACGGCGAGATGGTGTGTGTGCGCGCCTCATAGATTTGCAATGTTGTTTTTTCTATCGCCTCTCTCGCTCTCGCTCTCTCTCGCTGGGAGGAAGACACGCATACACAAACTCGCCGAAGAAACACACTTATATTCCGAAAAACGCACAAAAACCGAATGGTAGTGGCCGCCAAAAATATTAGCAAGTGTAATTCAATTGTGACTTTTGTATCTTTCCATGCACTCGACTCCTAATCAGGATGCTAACAAAGCGGCAGAAACGGCAGCCAAAGAAAATGCCGCCGATAAGGTAAGCAGCGAGGTGGAGAATGCAGCAACGGTGGAGGCAGCGAAAGCCGAGGGGGGTCCTCCGGTTGGTGGGCCCAAAGATGCAGCCGCAGCAGCAGCACCCCCAGCCACTGGTGACGTCGACGCCACTGTCGCCGCTGATGACGTCGCTGATAAAAAAATCAAAGGAGACTCGAAAGAAGCTCCCGAATCAAATGCAGGTAAATAAAAGCCACGCGCACACACAGCCACAACCTGTGATTTATTGGTGTGCGTCGTGTGAAGAACGAGAGAGAAAAACAAAAATCATAAAATGAATTTTGCGCGCGTTTCACAAAACGCGGTGAACTTTGTGTCTCGCTCACTCTTTCGCAGGGGGAGTTGGTGGGGGACTCTCTCTCTTGCTTGGTCTGTCTTTCTGGTTTTCGGCTACTTGTTGGGAGAGCTCCGTTGTGGCGCTGCGGGCTAAAGCGTCTGCATCTCTTGTTTATTATGTTAGGTTTGCATATGCGGTGGTTCGAGCCCCTCTCCGGGCGATTAATGTAAATGTTTACAAAAACTTTTCCAAAACGCAAGCAGTTTTTCTATTTCTTTCCTTGGCTATTGTTCATGCTAAATCCTTTAAATGGGTTCTGCGTAGTAGATGCCGAGGTACAGCAAAACTTCAATATTCATAGTTCCTTCGCTCCCAAACAAACTGGCATTGGACTTCCCAAGGTTGAAGATATTTTTATTACATACTAAAAATATGTTTTTAATTTACACATATTATAAAAACAAACGTAGATATTTCTTACTCATTTTTATGCGATATTACTTTCCAAGTCTTATATTAAACTAAAATTCAATTTGTATCTACATTTTTATTAAAAACTATATTTTTTTACACAGCTGAAGCGGACAAAAAGGAGAAATCCCCCTCGCCAGCAGTGAAGAAGTCTAGTAACAATAAGGAAGCTAAAAAGGAGGAAAATTCCGATAAGGAAGACGAAAATACGGAGGATGGCGATGAACCGGAGGAGGACGATGAGAAGGCCAGCGAGGCAGAGAGTGAGAAGAAGAAATCAAAACCAGAGGCAGAGGACAAGAAGAAGGCAGAAGCCGCAGATGAGGCCAAGTCAAAGTCGGGAACGGAAAAGCCCAAGAAACCGGAGGCTAAGCCCAAGAACGGAAAGGTGGCAAAGGCCGAGGACGACGACGAGGAGGATGATGAGGAGGCTGAGGATGCTGAGGGAGACGAGAACGATGGCTTGGACAAAAACAACGAGGTGGCCGAGGACGATGAGAATGTTGTGGCTCTGGCCGAGATTGATCGCATCAACGAGAACATCAACAAGACCCGTGTGGATGGCCTGCAAACCTTGCATGCGGTAAGCTTAGATAGTCCCCTATAAATTACAAAATTTTAAAGTAAATACCCTATATTTTTTAGCTCTGTTTTGGCGCCCAGGGCAAAAACAATGTGGTGAAGAAGAACTTGCGATCTTTTGCTGGCTTTGAGTTCGCCAAGGACTCGGCGGAATACAAAAAGAAACTGGAGGCCATCAAGAAAGTGGACAACAAGGGTCTGCGCAGCATCTGTGAGATTCTCACCCTCGATCGTAAGGGCAGCAAGGACGAGACTGTGCTGCGAGTGCTCAAATTCCTAATGGAACCCGACGAATCACTCTGCTTGGAGCAGGGCGATGAGGAGGAGGAAGATCCAGAGGACGAGGATCTGGACGAGGACGAGGAGGATCCGCCCAGCGAGGAGGACAAAAAGCGCAAGAGCGCCAAGTCGAGCGGCGGAGCTGGCAGAGGTTCGGCTCGCAATTCCACCGGACGGCCCAAGCGTGCTACGGCAGGAAAAAGTAAGACTTCCTCACCTTTAACATGAACTTTATATATTTAACCAGTCTTGGTTTGTTCTTGTAGAAATGTCCGCCTATGTAGACTTCTCCAGCTCTGAAGAGAGTGAGCAGAAGGTGGCAGTGCCCAAGAGGAGACGTAACGATGACTCTGAGTCGGGCTCAGATGTAAGTAACCTTTATTAAGAAACCGAAAAGATATTTTCTTATATCTTTCCTTTTATTAATAGTACAATCCATCGGGAAATTCTGACTCGGATGCCGGACGTGGTGGTGGCGGTGGTGCTGGTTCAGCAAGTCGGAAAGTTCCCAGTCGCGGCAGTCGTGGACGTCCGGCGCGCAAAAGCCGCCGGAGAAACTCAGATTCCGAAGAGGAAGAGGAATCCGAAGTGTCGGAAGCTGATAGTGATGTAGGTTTCACTCTTAAATTCTAGTAGATAATCCATTTAATTTAATTATCTAAATCTACAGGTCCCAAAACGCAAACGTGGTTCTGTGGGCAAGCGGGGACGACCAGCAGCTCCTGCGCCAGCTGGACGAAGGGGTAGAGGGCGGGGAGCAGCTTCGCGAAAGCGCAAAGATTCCGATAGCGAAGAGGAGGAGATATCTGAAGATGAAGAGGAGGAGGAGGTCTCAGAGTTTGGCAGCGATCAAAGCGAGGTAAGCTACAAAGCAACTAGCTAAGCGCTGGATATTAAACCCTAGCTTATCCGCCCTATAGGAGGAACGTCCCAAAAAGAGTAAGAAGCCCACTACGCCTGCGAAAAATAGCAAAGCTAACAACAAGTCAAAACCAGCTGGAAAGGGTATGTTTAATAACAAATGATTAAAACCCAATAAATCTTCATTATGATCAATCAACAGCCGATGGTCGATCGAAAAAATCAAAGAAAGAATCGTCTGAAGATGACGACGATGCCGATGACAAAGATGAATCAGACGAGGACGAGCCACTAACCAAAAAGGGCAAACTGGCATTCCCAACCGTAAGTAGCTAGCACACAATATATACCCCTTGATACCTAATCAATCTTGGATTTTTAGGATGAACAAATACGCGGCTATGTCAAAGAGATCTTGGATAAAGCCAATCTCGAGGAGATTACAATGAAAACAGTGTGCAAGCAAGTGTATGCGAAATATCCAGACTTTGATCTAACAGACAAGAAAGACTTCATCAAGGCCACAGTCAAAGCGGTAAGCATAATGTCTAAATATCATTTTTCCCAACACATCAATCAACTCTTTTTTTAAATTCCAGTTAATTGCGACATAAAACCGCGTAGAGACGGAGGCACTTTGAAGACGGGGAAGGGTCCAGGTCCTGTAGACAAACAAAACACAACACATCGCGACAGCAAAGTCAGCAAGTTTTTTGCCGAGACAGAACAACGTTGGGCAGGCGAAATGTAACTCTTAGTAGTTGTCCTATAAGTATATGATTTGTACTCCTATCCTAAAAGCTAACTACAGTTAACCTTAAACCAAACGTCAGCGGCAGTAGACTATCCATTCTTATATATATTCAATTGTATATATAACTTTTTATTTGTCCAACCGTATACACAAACACATTATTTTCTATTTTTTCGAAAGTATGTGCTCTCGACAGCAGCTCTGCAAAAAGTGTGTAAATTAAGCAAAAACAGAAACTTGTAAAAATCCGATAAAAAAAAAAAAACTAAACTGTAGTGCATTTTGATTTGACGTTCAACAAGAAATTATGTATTTAAAATTAAGGCACGAGAAATAATAAACAAAAAGCTAAATTAAAAAAATTGATAAAGGCTTGGATTATATACTCAAAATTCACACACTGGCAGCAGTACAAAAACACACGAAAATGGTAAAAAATTTAAATTAACACGATTGCAAAACGTTTTTTGGTAATGTAAAAAATTAATCTTTTGGGCGATTAACTTTAAGGCACACGAAAGCGGAGCTAGTGATTTAAATGATTATCAGATTTTCCAGATATTATTTTTTACCCATTCGATATCCCCATCCCTTACTCCTGTTCAAATTATGTAAGTGCTCGGACCCCTGTGTGATTGGGGATAGGAAGGTTTCTCGGCAAGTAAACGCTACTAGAGACAAGCTCACATAAATGTGAGTAAAATAAACAAATAAAAGATTGAAAAACGGAATGAGAAAAAAGAATAAAGTTAAATATTATAAATATTAGATATTTACAAGGTAAAAATAGATGTATGTTAATTTTAAACGAGAGAAAGAAGTATAAAAAAACTGCAACAAAGTTTAATTGCCAGCAAGAGAAAAGTATAAGAAAAAAATCACTTTGAATATTATCACAGCCGCATCTCAATGTAAGTTTTCTTGTAGTAAACTCGTAAATAAATAAAGAAAAACGATTAACTCGATGTATGTTGAATTGCCCAATCCACTAAATGCAGTAAATCAGTTAAGCCCACAAATTGGCACTAAGCTCTATACTCTTGTTTCAATTTTAAATGTTTGCTGCAAGCTGCTAAAGGGATAAAAAAAATGGAATGCAGTGTATCAGTAATAAAATGCTACAAATGTAGTCGTCATATCTTTTATAATTTTTGGATTGGGTTGCAAATTCAATGATAAAGGTAAGTTCATCAGGGTTAGTTAAAAATCCTTTTTTAGCACCCCAAAACAAGACATTTTTGCAGGACGAAAATAAGTGCTTTATTTTGAGTTGTTAGATGGGGAAATTTATTTAAAAAATTGAAATATTCAACAATGATGACATTTGAAAACTAACAAACGATTTACGATCTACAGTAGGTAGAAAATTAAACTAATTTCTGTCAGGTATTTGACCAGGTGGATTTTGGAAGCTATCACGAAGACATAAGGCTGAAACACACAGATAGTCAGTTATGATTCAGTTATAATAATTAACAATAAATAAAGCATCAAGGTTAATATATACATATATGTATAAAAAAATTGAAAGAAAAACATTTGCAACAATTTCGGTATAAAAATACATATATCAATGAGAATATGGGGTAAGGAATGAACTTTTCTCTCAATTGGTCCTGCAAATAGATCAAAGCACGTAATTTAAATCAAATAAATGGAAATGTATGCAGAAATGTAAATTTCAAAAATATCATTTGATTGCAAAATAAACGGCTTGACATTGGACCCAAAAGAAATGCTCAACGAAATGGGTTATTGAACGGACTACTACTAATATATGGTTGGGTCATACTTACCTTGTTTCATGAGGCCCAGAACATCCTGGAAACCTTGTCTGTAATGAAAAGAAGAAAAACGACTTCCCGCAACCACTTAATTATGAGCTTTTCCTTTTAAACTGCCAAAAAATAGTCAAAAAACATATTTTAAATATGGTTTAAGATAGTTTCCTAATACTAAACCTGTTTATAGGAGTTATCAGTCAATATAAATACGCCCAATGGAACAATATTAATATAATGCAGGCTTGGGAGCCAATGTAAACCGCTCATATAGCAAGCAAATGATACCTTTGTACGATATTTTAAAAATGTACAGCAATGAATTGATTTAAAGGGAGCACTGTTCGGGAAATGAAATATTGCTGCAGTTGCTAGGAAAATATTTAGAAATATATTGATATATATAGGTACAGTACATAATATAAAGAATATTCAGAATAATCAATTATGAGTATTATAAATGTGCAGTTTGATATAAAAATGTATTCCAATATGGTTCAAAGCATACCGAATCAATCGACCAATTGAAGGGAAATGTTAAAAGCCTGTCCCGATCCCCAAGATCCCTTCCACGACCATGGCCCAGAACCTCTGAAAATACGCTCAAAAACGATTTTCAAATATGGCAGTAATCAATCAGCTGTCTAAGTAAAACAAGTAAGATCGATACAGTCGAAGTCCCGACCGTAGGATACCCGGTACTCAGGTTTCTAGTCCTACACTTCAATCATCTAAGTAGTTATCTTTTTAAATTCCAAATGGTTACTCCAGCTATTTAAGAAAGACGTCTTAAAACGGACAGACTAAATGTGATGTTTATAAACTGATAAAAAATCGATATACTCTACCTTGGGCTCTACAAGTAACGGGTATAAATACAGTCAATAGAAACGCAGTACAGCACACAGCACCGAAGTGCTTTATGCTGGCAATATATGTTTATATATATGGATATATATTATATGGTATATTAAATGTTTATTCAATGCTTCGCCGACTGCAGGGCGGATCAGAATCTGGATCAGGATTCCGATCTGAGCCTGGCCAGCCGGACAACGTTTACAATATGGTTCATCTGCTGTTGCAACAATCAGATATTTGGGGAGACGTAAAACTTAGTTTAGATTATATGTCAAAGTTATGTTTATAAATTATGGTAGACCTACATTCATTTGGGTAAGTATTCATTGTTTGATTTGCAATATGTATAATTGTATAGACAGTAACAACAACACACGATCTTACCAAGTTTGACACTTTTACAATATCTGTTTTGTAATCTTCATGTTTGTTCTGTTATAGTGTGAAAAAGTTTTGGGGTTTGATTTGTAACTCTGTTATGTGAACTGGTCTGAAGAGCGGCCTCTGAAAGTACATACTTTATGTTTGCATTTGGTGATATAATATTTAAGCAGGCATGATTTTCCTGCTCGTAAATAATTTCGTTGAAAGGTAAATAATGAAAATATAGTATTACCAGGCTTGTGATTGAAATAGTACAAATAACTTCACACCAGTGGTGCTGTTGTGCCCAGTCCTTAGGGAACATAGAGCTGATGGAGTGGACGTTCGGACAGGCTGGGTTTCTGCAGCATAAGCTCGCCGTATTTGGGGTGGGTTCTTTGGGCACCCACTCCCTCAGCTCTATGTCCTTTAAGGACTGGGCCTAACAGCACCACCGACGTAACAATATAGAGCAGGAAATAATTTATAAATTGATTCAGTTTAAGCTTACTGCTAAAAAAAATGATATATGGGTTGGCTCTCCACAACTGAAATGTTAAAATATTGTTATGCAAAATGTCAGATCAGATAAACCAGGCCCTCATTTTACGAAAATTTTACATACGGTTCAGTTAAATGTTATAAATCTTACCAGACCAGCAGATATAGTTGATCATGTGTAAATGTCGATCATATCTTGTTCAAATGGTTTGAATTAAATCTAAGCTAAGCTAAGTACGTGAAAATGGGTTCATGTATTAAAAACGTTCGTTATCTTTTATGCGGTAAATATATGCGTATGCTTCTAACAATATAGTACTTCAGTTATTGCAATTGAGAGTTCTCACGCAGTAAAACATCCATTTGTATTGCCTGAATTGACGGTAAAAGAAATTAAATATGCGAGAGATATATGTATGCAAATGTGTATAAAAAAATAGTACAAAACACCCAAAACGGATTCAATTGGCTTCTCTTAGAGTATCTGCTGTGCAATTGGTGATCAGCAAGAGCATTATCTTTCATTCGGTAGCAGGGTTTATGCAAAGATAGTTGGTAAAAGTAGACTTAGGTTCTCGGGGAAATCGCTTACGAACTAGTGGGGAAATTATAGGCAATATCCAAATAATAGACAGGTGTTAATAATATTAATTTACATTTATGCAAAAGTGCGACGCCACAAGCTAAACGTTTAATGTTTCACTCTCCGTTTGATTGACTGATTGATCCGGCTCCTCCTTCGACCTCCGACCTCTGACCTCCGCCTTCATTCCACCGTGTGTTGTCTGTCTGGTGATGCTTCTGCTTTTGCTGCTGTTATTGCAATTAAAAATCATTTGCTTTTGCTTTTCTGTTCTGTTCTGATTTGCTAGTATTGTGGGGGATAAAAGACATAGGACATAGTAGAACAATAGATCACTGCAAAGAGTTTTACGCATGGTAAACAAGATTTGGTTAGGATATCACAAGTCATAATATAAGAAATGGATCAGATAATTTTCCAACTGAGCCAATGAATTTACATTTTGGACGGAAATGATAATCATCTGGGGCAAATTTCTAATAAGCGTAAATTAAGCAATGGAAAATAATTTAAATAAAGTTACACTTGGTGCAGATGATTATAATTGACTACCCTTCCACCCATTATTCCAAAATTTAAACTACTCTACGCTTAGTTGAAAAATTCTGACCCAAATACATGAGTTTATAAGAAAATGTTTGTAAAGTGGAGAAGGGAGAATGATTTATAAAATGAAGCAAGCATTTATAGCAGGTAGGTAAGGCAAAAATACGTAAAGAAAAATTCAAGGGCGGCAATTCAAGTCAAATTGATTCATAAAAACACACTCCACTATCAACTACAGGGAATGTCTTGGCTGTCGAACTCACCCCATGCAAGGCACCTGCATCGTCCTCCACCGACCGCAGCATCTTCCACTTCGGCTTTCTCTTCCACTCCCACAAGCATCTCCTCCCCGCTCCCACTCCTCCCTCTCCCGATCCCACCGTGCGTCCTCAGTGCTTGTCGTTTTTGTGCGATTTCTGCTGCTGGCCGGGCGCTCCAGGATAACCGCCGTAGCCAGCGCCCGGATAGCCGCCGGGATAACCGGCTGGAGGGCCACCGCCCTGTCCACCGCCAGGCTGCGGCGCTCCCTGCGGCTGACCACCAGCAGCAGCTGCCGCCGCATAATACTGCGAATACTGTGCGTACTGGCTGGGTGTCATGCTCTGGCCGTATCCTCCGGCTGCCGCTGCAGCAGCCGCTGCTGCCGCCGCCGCCGCAGCTGGATTGGGCTGCTGACCGGGATTGGGGCCACCCTGGCTGGGGTTGGGCGCATTGTTTTGGCCACCCGGTGCTCCGTTCTGTGGCTACAACAGGTACTTGAACGTGTGAGTAATTTTATAACACTAATGGTTAGGCAATCCACTCACCTTGTTCTTGAGCGTTTTCTCGATGGCCTCGGCTTCTTCGATCTTGCCCACACTGCGATAGTACTCCGCCCACTGGGCACTGTAGTCGGCCCCGCCGGCACCGCCTGCTCCACCACCTTGTTGCTGTTGGGGCTGTTGCTGTGGCTGCTGCTGTTGCGGCTGCTGCGGTTGTTGTGGTTGCACAGGACCCGAGGAGCCGCCCGCTTGCTTGGCCTTCATCTGCTGCTCGATCATGTCAGCCTCTCGGTGGCAGCCCATTTGTCTGAGAAATACAGATATATGTTAATTGAATCTTAGAAAATCTTAAGTGCTTTTTATGAATCCTTTTATTTGGCTAATGATTTATATATTAAAATTCGTTTATTACTTACTTGTAGTACTCTATCCACTGGGCCGAGTAGTCCTGCCCACCAGCTGCTCCTCCCGCCGCAGCGGCTCCTCCTTGATTGGCTGCCATGGCCATTTGCTGCTGCTGTTGCTGCTGCTGAGCCGAGGGATCCCATCCCTGCTGGCCGTAGGGTCCACCCCACTGCTGTTGCTGCTGCTGATAGCCGCCCGAGTTGGGATCACCGCCCTGCATTTGATTGGGGCCACCGTAGCCGCCTTGCTGCTGGTTGTGGTGCGAGTTGTTCTGGCCGCCACCTCCGCCGCCACCACTACCACCGCCTCCTCCGCCGCCGCCACCACTACCGCCAATTGGCTTGCGGGAAATGACATTCAGCTCCATGTTTATCTTCTCAGAGATCATTTGGCGGGCTGCCTCCACCTGATCGGTGGTGCCCTTGGATTTGAAGAGTTTCTCGTTGGGCGGATTGCTGGCATTGCGATCCATTTCGGTGTGGGCTCCAGATTGCTGGTTGATCAGCTTAATGGTCTCGCCACCACGACCAATTACAATCTGCGTGGGAAAGGGTTACATTTAGAGAGACTGCGATGCTGTGGAGCTTGTTTTGGGGAACCTACTCCACACTTAGAAGCGGGCACTAGGAATGTGATCTCCTCCCGTCCGCCCTGCGCGTGATTCACGCCGTAACCGTAGCCGTAGTTGGAGTTGCCGGAGTCACCGCCTCCTTGGCTTCCTCCGCCGCCGCCTCCTCCATTGCCATTTCGATTCATGCCGTTGCGTTGCTGTGATAACAAGTAGTTGTATTAAATAAGGAATTTTTTTGCTTGAGATTAAGTTCCTAACCGGTTACCCACTCCTAGGTCAATAGGATTTTCTACCGGCCCGACTCACCATCACATTCTCAATCAGTCCATCGATGGTGCGCTTGGCATCCTCGACCTGCTGGCGAGTGCCCTGGATGACGCACCTCCTGTCCCCCATCTCGTCGTTCTTGCCCTGGATGAACTGCAGCTTGCAGCCGCATTCGGTTTGGATTTTCCGGATCATATCGCCACCCTTGCCGATGACCACTCCCACAGCAATCTTGGGCACAAAGACCTCGACGCTCTCGCCGCCATTGCCGTTGTTGAAGTTATTGAAGCCCATGCCGGGGCCACCGCCTCCACCGCCGCCGCCGCCTCCACCACCTCCACCGCCTCCTCGTCCGCCCTGCTGCTGAGCCTGTGCGTCCTTCTGGGCAATCAGGTCGAGCACCATCTGCTTGGCGTGCTCGATCTTCTGGGCCTCGCCGGAAATGCGCAGCGGCTTGATAAGCTCCTGATTGGGCCCATCCTGGATGATGATCATCTTGGCTCCGGTCTTCTCCTGCAGCTGTTTAATGGTGTCGCCGCCCTTTCCGATGACCAGACCAACCTTGGCACCCGGTATCATGATCTCCTGGTAGGGTGGGTAGCCACTGGGACCGGGTGGTGGCATGTTGATGGTGAGGAGGACCTCCACCTGTCCGCCACCTCCTCGATTGGCCATGTTCTGGATCATTTCGCGACCCTTGGTCACAGTTTCCCGCTGGCCACGCAGCATGAGGACGCGATCCTGATCCTGCATCACCTGCACCTTGACACCGGACTCCGCCTGGATGTGGGTAATGGTGTCGTTGCTGCCGCGGCCCATGAAGGCACTGGCCACCGAGTCGGGGATGCGAATCTGCTCCTCGCAGCTGGTTCCCGCTGAAGCAGCCAATCTAGCGGCCACTGCAGCCGCCTGGGCAATAGCCTGGGTGATGCTGGCTCCACCAGGACCTCCACCTCCTCCACCACCACCTCCACCGCTACCACTGCTCATGTCGGAGTTGTTATTGCCGTATTCCGGGCTGCCAAAGGAGCGCTTGCAATCGGGCCCACTGTCTCCGTCGTCGTTGTGTCGCTTGAAGCTGTTACCACCTCCTACGGGTGCTCCGCCTGCCGCTGGTGGCGAGGGACCTACTGGTGTGCCGGTAGGTTGGATTTTAGCCGCAATCTGTGTGTGCAAATTAAATATGTATGTACACATGGCTTCCGCTTCCTCCTCTCTTCCTCTTCCTATGCTCTAGCAACACACACTCACCTGCTTGGCACGCTGTATTGCCTGGGCCAGCGCCTGAGATTGACTAAGGCTCGCCTGCTGCGTCTGGAAGTCGCTCATCTCTCAGTTCGATTCGATGCGATGATGGCTGCCCTTTCAAGGATTACACCTTTTTTTTGGCCAGTGTTCTCCCTCCACGAGTTGAAAATTCAATAGCCGAAATGGGGCGAGTTTTTTTTACTGCACACAAAAGCCGCTGCCACAGTTTCCGGGTTGAGTTCCAGCTGTTTTGCTGTTTCGCTGTATTGAATACTCAATGTAACGATGTATAGCTGCCGTTTTTGCACGGTTTTTACACGTTTTTCGCGGTTTTTTCTTTCGGCTTTGCGGTGAAAATTATGCGTCTGCAAAAAACTTTATAACGATGTTGGTGGCGTTTTTCTCGCCCCTGGCATTTTCATGGCATTCGGTGAAGGGTAACACTGGGAATTTAACCAGGGCTGAGTGATTAGCCAAGTTTTCTACTACAGTTTGTGCCTGCGATTGTGGTATATTTTACAGTTTGAAATATAATTTTTTGCTCAAAATGTTTTAAATTCAGTTATTTTATTTAAAAGTTTCTAACGTTATTTTAATGTAGTTTTCTAATCTGTTTGATTATTTATATTCGCATTAGTTTAGTAATTAGAAAGTATTTTTTTTGCATTAAAAAAACAATAAATAGTATATTGGTAGAATATTTGATAGTATTTGCAAAATTAAAAATTAAACTTTTATTTTCATTTTGAAAATACAAATTTTGTTTAAAGCCAATTGACTCGACTTTTATTGAGATTTTTTTTTAGTTACTTTTTATTATTCGTTTTCAAATTTAAAACATATTTAGTGGTATATTTTGTGAAAGTACTTGGTTCATTTTATAGTATTTCCAGCCCACCTACGGTCACACTCTCTTTCGTCGGCAACGTTGCTCAGCGCACGGTACTAGATTGTTTAAACGCGAATTTACCCACAAAAACGCAATTAAAATGGCTTTCGGTGATGTCAAGACCCCCGCAGGACTCAAGGAGTTGAACAACTTCCTGGCCGACAACAGCTACATCAGCGGGTAAGCACGCGTCGCAAAAGTGAGGTTATGGACGGCCGCACCACGTCGGCAAATGAGCACTGATTTCCCAGATTTATGGACTTTTTAACTAAGATTTACATCCCTAACCCCACAGCTACACACCCAGCAAGGCCGATCTGTCCGTGTTCGATGCTCTGGGCAAGGCTCCCGCTGCCGACAATGTGCACGTTGCCCGTTGGTACCGTCACATCGCCTCCTTCGAGGCCGCAGAGCGTGCCGCCTGGTCGGGCGCTCCTCTGCCCCAGTTGGCCGGTGGCAAGCCCACCGTGGCTGCTCCAGCCGCCAAGGCAGCCGCTGCCGATGACGATGACGATGTGGATCTATTCGGATCCGATGACGAGGAGGACGCAGAGGCTGAGCGCATCAAGCAGGAGCGCGTTGCCGCCTACGCCGCCAAGAAGTCCAAGAAGCCCGCCCTCATTGCCAAGTCGTCGGTGCTGCTGGACGTAAAGCCCTGGGATGATGAGACCGACATGAAGGAGATGGAGAACCATGTCCGCACCATCGAGATGGACGGTCTGCTGTGGGGCGCTTCCAAGTTGGTGCCAGTGGGTTATGGCATCAACAAGCTGCAGATCATGTGCGTTATCGAGGACGAGAAGGTGTCGATCGATCTGCTGCAGGAGAAGATCGAGGAGTTCGAGGACTTTGTGCAGTCCGTCGACATTGCTGCCTTCAACAAGATCTAAACACTGTGATTCTTATATTTTGAATAAAATTTGAGCAAAGCTAATCGAATCAATGGACTTTAAATGGACGAAGTCCCCTTATTCAGCTAACATACACTTTGGCTGTCCATCGGTGGAGAACCTTATTGTGTGGATTCGATGTTCACGACTCCATTGTGCCTAACTATAAATACAGGTTTTAAATATCGAAGCTTTATCGGTCATACAGCTTTGTTAATAGCGTCTACAATATTATCGCTTATGGCCCCTAATATAGAGCAATAATCAAACAGCCATCGATCGATCGACTGCTCGAGCTAGTCGCCTCACAAAAACCTATAAAAGTCCTCACTTTGCCCAGCTAAAATTAGTTGTTTGAATCAATTTTTTGGGCTAACAGTAATACGCGAGTCGCCGCCCTGAAGTTTCCTCAAACAATCATGAAATCATCGGCAGCCGGAGTTGTCCTGCTATTCCTTGTGATAAATCAATCAAGTGGTAGGTGTTTTTTTTAGGGACCGAAAATAAGAGCTATCAAAATGACCAATTTTGTGGTCTTAACTTTTCAGATTTATAACCGATTTTAATTCTGTTTACTTTCCTATTTGTTAAAACTGGGTGAAAAATAGAAAAACTAAACAACAATTTTTATAACATTTTCAAAAATTAAAAAAAAATTTGGTTGAAATGAAAATTGACTTGGCTGATAAATGCGATTTTGAAAAGGTGTTCCATGTGAAAATTTGTTTTTTTTTTAGTGAGCTTTATATAAAGAACTTTGAAAAAGTCAGTTTATTGCACAATTCTCAAAAATATTTCCTGAATTTTTAATAAAAATGCTAGTTGTGGATCGTTTTTGTTTTTTCTATTTTCTTATTGAAAATTTGTATAAAAGTTTATTTAAAAGTTTATTTTTGAATATTGGTTTCTAGATTGTTTAAGCGCGAATTTACCCATCAAAAGCGCAGTTAAAGTGGCTTTAGGTGATGTCAAGAGCGCCGGGACTGCAGAGCGTGCCGCCCTAATTCGTTGGTCGTTGGTGCTGCTAAACGTGACTCCTTTGAGTGGCGAGATTGATATGACGGAGTTGGAGAACCTTGTCCGCTCCATCGCGATGGATGGTCTGTTGTGGGGCGTTTCTAGGTTGGTGCCAGTGGGTTATGGCATCAACAAGCTGCAGATCTTGTCCATTATCGATGACGATAAGGTGTCGATCGATCTGCTGACAGAGAAGATTGAGGAGTTCGAGGACTTTGTGCAGTCCGTCGACGTTGCTGCCTTCGTCAAGATCTAAACACTGAGATTCTTATATTTTGAATAAATAATTGAGCAAAGCGAACTAACTAGGAAATTGTTGTTTGTATTTGATTGTAATTGGATTCGTTTTGTTCACCAGATGGTAAAGTCTATATAGCGTCTAAAAAGTGAAAAAATTGTAACTACACTATCTTTGGAACTGCACATCTTGACCATATTTACCCAGATCTTTCAATATTATTCTTATTTTTAAGTTCTACCAAAATCTAGCTTAATAATTTTTTGGTAGATTAAAATAATCTAAAAACAAAATATTAAAAACCAAAATTAAAATGGAGATTATTACAAATTTAATGTTCCGCAATTTTACAAACTTAAAAAAGTATGTCCCTTAAAATTCGACTAAGAAATCCGGTTCTGCGTAACCCTGTTGAAAAGTTACATGCTTTTGGTAAGTGTCACCGAGCTCTAATTTCTGCAAATTTAAAATAATTTTTCTTATATGTAGTTGAACGTTCTTATAATACATACAAAAAAACCCTTTTTAAAACGTTGTGAATTACAAACAAAATTAATTTAACATGAAATTAAGCAAAAAAAATGATTGTTAACATTTTCCAGATTTTATAGGACTTGTAGACTTTTTTATTTGACTTTAACGATTATTAAAAAAATTGTTTTAAGTTGCTTGGTTTAATTGTGGCGTCACCCCTTAAAATATACTTTTAAAATCGAAAGAAAATGTTTTCTAAAGTTGTCTCTTAACCTCTCTGCAGTTCTCAGCCTAAGTCTTTTGTTTTTGAAGCTTTGAGTGAGCTTTGGTCAACAAAAAAGCCTAGCTCGTAGCACTCCCAGCTCAGTTGATCGGTCAGCGCGATAGAGTTCGGTTCTGTAAACGTCTGGAAAAATACTGTTGAGCGGTTCTTGAAATTGCATTTTTAAACAAATCAGTTTTCAGACAAAAAGTACTGCTTTTGAAATGGCTGCCAACAAATTGTGCTGCACCCTGGCCATTGGGGCTTTGTTGTGTCTGGGATTCGCTGCTCTCATCCAGGCCCAGGGTGAGTAAAATAAATCAAAATAAATGTAGTAAAAATATAATCATGCATGGGAGAACATTTCAGTTCTTGTTATTGTTCTCGAGACGAATTTGTTACGCATTTGCTGTGGACTTGGCTTTTTTAACGCGAAACACACAAATACCTGATCGTCTGCATTCATTAACATTAATTAGCAATTGTATAGATATTTGTATCTTTTGTTCTGCGTCAAGACATGTTTCGTTCTCAGATGGATTTTCCAGATACATTTATCCATCGTGTTTGTCCGCAATTTGCATATAACAAGTATCTGAAAGTTGACAAACGTCCATTTGAATTGGTTTTAGATTAGATAATTGATCATCCATCATTTGAAACACGGGCCGTTGACTGCTGGTTGGTTTTCAATAACGTAACATTGAAATTACTTCCGATTTTTATACCTTCATTACGCGGAAACTAGTTGGAAATTTTGAAAATTATTTATTAGTCATGTGCAGCAATTTCTGTTAAATAAACTAATTGTTTAAATGGGTAATTAACACAAATCGAGTTATTAGTGGAAAAGGATGTAGGTTTTTTATGATGTTTCCCCGAATCCGGAATGGAATTTTATAATGCCATTTTGCACTCCATTGTTTAGTTCCACAAAAATCCCACCTTCGTGACAATTTGCTTCGATGACGTCAAAAAAGGTTAACATTATCTATGGCTGCGTGTGGGTTATCTTAGGGCAGGCAATAAAAATGTTTGTTTTATATAAATATTTTTATAAAAATGTGGGTTATCTTAGGGGGGAAAAACCCATTTAAAAAATGTTTGTTTTTATATAAATATAATTTTATATAAGGTTAAAAAATGTTTGTTTTTTATAAATATAATTTTATATAAATTAAAATTATTAATTTAGAGAGCAACATAAAATTTATTTATTTTGACAGCTTGATAAACCTTTTTTAATCTTGACCTAATTTCGGTGCCTTTCAAGATTGTTTTGCATAGGTCGGTGAACTCAGAATCATTATAAGATTAGCGCGTGTGTGGGTGAGGCAGATGGCTAGAAGACATGCTGTGCCCGATTGCTAGCCAATCTTCTTGCCAATAGTCGTTAAAAAAAAAAACAAAACTTAATTACAAGAACAAGGTCTTGATAACGTCGATTTATTGACTCATCCTCGCCTACGGACTGCCGGATTCGTTCTACGGAGGTGGAGCTGGAGATGCCTCAATGTTGCCATTGAAAGTTGCAAAACTAGTTCGGTTAAAAATGAGATGGGGACGTGAGGCTGACAGATTCAACGGAACGTTGTCTCAGGTTCATGGGCGATCGTTTTTGTTTCTTTCGATATTAAATTTTACGAGCTAGCCTGCACAGGGGAAAAACAAAAGTAATACTGCATGTTTTAATTTCAACTTTGAGTGTCCACTTAAGAGTAGCGAAATAATCTTGAGATTACTTGGAACTATAAATATATTAAGGTTATTAATATATATGTTTATATATTTTTAAAAGCATTGGGACAAATATTTTTATCAAATTTAATTTAATGACCAATTAAAGCTTTAGTTTTTAAATTTTATAAGCTTGGGAACGCAAGAAAATAACACATAATAATATATAAAATGAATTTAATATTTAAACGCAAGATTTAAAAACATATTAAGCAACAAAACATTCTTCAACTTACTGGAGTAATAATAATAATAAACTAAATGCTTAATATATTTATTTAGAAATATTGTTTACAATAATAAACATGGGTAAATATTTTGAAAATATTTTAAGCATTATTTCTTTTTAAAATATAAATATTAAATTTGTTTGCTGCTATATTATTGAATATTTTGTTTTGTTAGGTTAAATTCTACCTAGTTGAATACTTGCTAATTTTTCTCTCTGTGTACATGTGAAATTCCATTGATTTTAACTTGTTATAACTCTCAAAAATCAAAACAATAGAGAATGCTCTGAATACAGCGATGACATGGTCTGGGCAAATATGTGCGACACAATTCGAGTTCTACGCTCGCAAAGCTAATCACAAAACTGAAATGAAATGTATTGAACTGATTTGATTTGAATGATCTCTCTCACCCCTTAAACAGATAAGCCGGTGACTGATGTGTGCCTCGGGTGCATCTGCGAGGCCATCAGTGGATGCAACCAGACCCGTTTCTGTGGCGGCGGAGTCTGCGGCCTGTTTCGCATCACCTGGGCCTACTGGTCGGACGGTGGCAAGCTGACCTTGGGCAACGAGAGTCCCCAGTCGGAGGATGGTACGCACATATTTTCTTTCTTATTTTTACATTTTTTATATATCTTTAAATTAATTTATTCCCCAGCCTATGCAAACTGCGTGAACGATCCCTACTGTGCGGCCAACACCATCCAGAATTACATGACCAAGTTCGGGCAGGACTGCAACGGGGATAACGCTGTCGATTGCTATGACTTCGCTGCCATTCACAAGCTGGGAGGATACGGCTGCAAGGGGGAACTGAGCTATCAGTACCAGACGCAGCTGACCAACTGCCTCAACTCGTTCCAGCAGCTGGACGTTCGCTCTGGCCCATAATCCCATCATCTTGCTAAATTTATCTGCTAATTAAATTTAAATAATCTATTAATTAATAATTTATGGCAATGCATTTGAATTCGATTGAGATTGAGTTTGAGTTTGATAATAAAATGAAAATACGACAAGGGAATATATTTTTACAGCCAACGTTTTGAACAACGTTTTTTAAAGGTAAACAAAACTAAGACATTTTTTCCAGTAAAAGGGCAGAAAAAAATATGTAACTTTATTTGTTATACATGTTTTTTTATAATCTGTTTTATTTACCAAGTTATGGAATTTACGGTTTTTTTTTTACATTTTACCTACATAAGTAAGTAACAAACAGCATTGTATACACAAAATTAAATCCGCCTCAACAGACACGCTTTAAAATTTGTTAACATTTACATATTGCATACTTTAAGCTGAAGCTTTCTAAAAATTTGTGACTCAATTTTAATTGAATATTTATTTTAATATTTTTCCAATGAAATATAATGGCTCTTTTTAACTGAATTTATTTTTTGATTAGGAATTTTTGTTTAAAATATTGCACAAACAAAATGATAAACCCCAAAAGTATGTCATCCACTTCTGTACTTTATGGAAAGTGCTATGTTGTGTGACTTAATTAACTAAAACAAAAATATCTTGCTCTCACACCTTGATTTCATCAAATAACATCTAATACATTTTTCAACCATAAATTTTTCAAAGTAATAATTTGAATTGATTAATTTTAAAAATTGTTTATAAAGAAAGGGTGAGGTAGCTCAGGGGTAGTGACCGCTAACTGTTTGTGTAGATGCGCCCTAGAAACCGGTATTACCCGCTAGATTGGCGGATTTACCGGGCTAGAACTCAGTTCACCAGATTCGCTAGAACCATTTGTAGTTTCAGGTGCAGAGGTGATAGATGCAATTACTTCAACCAGCTGGAGAATGAGAGTTTTACTGGGATATTTTCTATACTTTCTGCTGGCACTTTTGGTGCCTTCGTTAGTGCAAAGTCAAGGTGAGTTTTCCTTAAAAATGTATTTAAAAAAATATATTTAAAAACGTATGTTATTTACAGGACATGTCCTAGACAAACCGGTGACAGAGTTGTGCCTCACCTGCATTTGTGAGGCCATCAGCGGTTGCAATGCCACAGCGATTTGCACCAGTCCGGATAAAGGGGTCTGCGGTATTTTCCGCATCACCTGGGGCTACTGGGTGGATGCGGGAAAACTCACGTTGAATGGAGAGCATCCCGATTCGGAGAAGGCCTTCATCAACTGTGCCAATGATCCGCACTGTGCCGCTGACTTGGTCCAGAACTACATGAAGAAGTTCAATCAGGATTGTAACGATGATGGCGAGATGGATTGCTATGATTACGCTAGGATACACAAACTGGGAGCATATGGCTGTCAGGGGGAAATGCCCTATAAATTCCAGAGTGCCTTTGAGGAGTGCATCGAGAAATATCAAGATGAGGGATTTGAGTGAATACTTACCTTTAAATAAAAAAATATATTATTGATTTGTACAAATTTCTACCCAATTAAAAATATTAAAAACAAGAAAACCCATATGTTATAACATCCAGAAATTTACCCAGATTTAAAACTAGACCTGTGCATTTCCTAGACCCACAATTAGACACTAATCCTCAGTTCGGTGCTCAATAAATATCAGTAGTCGGTGCTAAAAACGTTTCAGTGGCTGAGCAATCGCGGAACGTATCGAATCGGAAGTGAATAAAGTACACAGATCTCCCAGCTATGCATAATATATACGTTTTGTTGTTAGTTTTAACAATTGGTGTGGCATGGGTGAAGTCTGACACCCAAAAACCCATCACAGAGACCTGTCTTCTGTGCATGTGTGAGGCCTTGAGTGGCTGCAATGCCACGGCTGTGTGTGTGAATGGGGCATGTGGCATCTTCCGGCTCACCTGGGATCAGTGGGTGGATTCTGGACGATTGACAGTACCAGGGGACTCTCCTTTAACAGATAGCTGTGAGAACATAAATTAACTTTAAAATTGAAATTAAGAAATTATAATTTGTATTATCCCCTTAGCTTTTACCAACTGCTCCAATGATCCTTATTGTGCAGCAGATACTTTGCAGAGCTACATGGTTAAATATGGGCAGGACTGTAATGATGATGAACAGGAGGATTGCTATGATTATGGAGCCATCCATTACATGGGTCCTTTCAACTGCAAGGCGGACATGCCCTACACCTACGAGAGCATCTTTAAGCGATGTTTGAGAAGTGCTATTCGCAATCAGAAATCCAGCTAAGCTTCTGGGAATTTATTTTATATAAATAGTAACTAGTATTTAGTAACTACTATAGCTTATGAGGAAGAGTCCGCTTAATTTATGTGCGAATATTGCATTGCTAATATAGGCTTTAAAATTGATTAATAAACAAGTGGCTGACAGAGAACTCGGATCAGTTGTGTGGTCAACACTGGAGGAGCAGGTTGGGTTCTCTATTCGGAATCAAATATGCTTCGAATAATAGTCAACTTAACTTGTTTGTGGCTACTGGTGCGAACAGTGGCTCCAGCGATGAGGGTAAGTGGTTGTCATCTATTAAATTAATCAACCACAGCAGCACCTGTAATGTTAAACCACTGTGCGGCTTTTGAGTCAACTATTATTTGAGGTTTAGTATAGTACGCAGCAGAGAGTGCTCTATAATTATGGAAATCCAAAGCCGGTTCATCGGAATTACTTACATACTATATCAGTTAGCAGTTACATCCTGTTTTATTTTATAAACTAACTCATGTTTTCTTAATATTAACATTAAATAAAACCATTCTTTTTGTGCGCTAAAGAACAGTTAAAACAAGAAAGAACGCTATAGTCGGGTTTCCCGACTATAAGATTTGCGATACTTTGCCCTTTTAAAAAACAACTAGCCACTTCAATGTAGCTTTTCATGCGCATTCTTTAAGGCGCCCTCTATTAAAAAAAAATTTCATCTTTTGAGCGCAATAAAAATTTTAACGCATTTTATACACAATTTCTTGAAAGTGTTTTTTAGAATTTGTTATTTTCAATCGAACAACATTTGTAAAGACCACTTTTTTCTAGCACTATTAAAAATGATATTGGTACTGAATTAAAATTTAAAAATAAGTGTAGAGCTTTTAAAACCTTTTTTATATTATTAAAAAAATGTTCAACAGAGTAAAAGATTAATTAAAAATTCGTAAATAAATCTCATTTATATCATTTATATCATTTATATTTTAATAAAATCTTTAATTTAAAATAGAGTAAGCTTCTTTCCTTTTTTAAAAATTTTGTAATTGATTAAAAAAGAATGTATTTCGCTCTGTGTATTAAGTGCAAAACCAACCCGTCACGGAAGATTGCCTGGACTGTTTGTGCGAAACAATGAGTGGCTGCAATGCATCCGCAATTTGTGTGAATGGGGCCTGCGGAATATTCCGGATTACCGAGGGCTATTGGGTGGATGCGGGCAAAATAACGCTGCCCACTGACACAGCTCTCTCCGATGATGGTGGGTTTATGTTTTTAAATTTTTATATCTATAATAAATACATATTTTCCGTATTAAGCCTTCACCAACTGCGTGAATCAGCCCCACTGTGCAGCCAAGACGATCCAGAGTTATATGTTCAAGAATGGTCAGGATTGCAATGGGGACAAGCACATCGATTGCCTGGATTTTGGAGCCCTTCACAAGCTGGGGAAGCTGGCGTGCCAGAATGATTTGCCCTACATCTTCGCCAGGACCTTCAATCGGTGTCTGAAGGCCAAGGAGCGATTGGCTGAGGGAAACATTATCAAAGGGAAAGAAACAGCTTCAACATAATTGATTCTTTATTGGATTTCTTTAATCCCCTGTTTTTAAAACAATCCTGGTAACACATATACACATACATACATCGAAACATTGCTTATGTTTGCCGCTTGAACAGTTTCCAATATAGGTATGGAATCTATAGATTTAGTTACAGATACAGATATATCGTATATATATATATAATATATATAGAGGGGTATATGAAAACTACATTTTATTTTGGTTATTTGTTAGTCAACATGTTAACATACTGTTAGTACATATATTTGTTAATACATCCGGATTGTGGCTTACGTTTGCTAAAGCTTGGCTCTAACATTGGCTTGCCTTATAGTGTGTTGTGGTCTTGGTTCTAAATCTCGAGTTGAGGTTTTTCTCTATTTTAGGGTAATTCGTTTAGTAGTCTAGTAGTCGGAAACTTGAAAGTAAAAAGGTCTATTTGGGATATTTCTATCAGAATCTGTTCATATTGAAAGTGTTTCAACAACCTTTAAATTGATCATGGGAAAAGGTGAGCTGCGACTGAGACAATGTATTCTTACTCTTAACATATCTCTAAACGGTGAAGAGTTATGAAAGTGGTTAGTATAGCTAAAGAAAACTAAATGGAAGTTTTAGCCTAAAACTAGAAATCAAATTAAAGCAAAGTTTCTGCCAAATGTTTATCATTTATACAAAGGTTTGGCATGGTTTCATTTTTGTGTTCCGGTAAGTAAATTGGGAAAATATAATTTTGAGAAAAAGAGAAATTAGTTGATATAGGGTCAAGGTTTAGTATTTTCGTCTTTTTTAGTATACCGATTTTTAAATTAAAACCAAAACTATATTTAAGCATAAATCATTTAAAATTTATGGAAATTTAAAGTAATATAAAGAGATATTTTTAAAGTAATTTCCATGGTTTTGCAAATTTTGTTTAACACTTTTTACATTTCGGTCCAAAACTTATAGAAACTATTACCGGCTAACTGTCAAAATATGGTTTTAAAAATACAATCAAGCTCGTTTTATGTGGGGGTGTTAAGTGTGTGAGATGTCGATCCGATCCGATCTGACTTGATATACTTAAGTATAGAATGTAGTAAGGATACGGGGTACATGGTGATGGTCTTAAAGCTAGAATTGCAACTGGAAATATGCGTTTTTGCTGGCTAATTGGGTTCCTTCACTTGACTTCACTGCACTTCATTTCTTGCTGTTTCCATCGTTGGCCAACAGCAGCTCCTTGGCCTCCTTCTTGCCACGTTTCTTCTCCTCCTTGGCATGCAGCTTGGCCAGGCGCTCCTCCTCCTTGGCCAGTCGCTTCTCCTCCAAATGCAAAATGCAAAATGAATAACTTTTTCATAGCATGCAGTGGAAATCATAAACAAGAAAATCGGAATTGCTTGCGCTTTATGAGGCAGCCGTGCTCATAAGTTTGGAAATTTATGCTTTGCTGGCACAAAAGTGTAGTACAATTTCCCATTTCCACTTCCCTGAACCCCTTCACCCACGATTAATGAAAAACTTTTCCGAAACAGTTGGCAGTAACAAAAAAAAAAAGGGGAACGAGGCCAATTACAAACAATACAAATATGCACAGCGGGGCAAACAATGCATCTTCCAAACAAAGGGAATCGCGGGCGGGGTTCACCAAATTCTCTATAATTTCACCCACCTTCCTGGCTTCCTTCTCAGCCTTCAACTTGAGCTTTTCCTCCTTCTTTTTGCGCTCAACGGACTCGTTCTTCTTATTGTCAGCCTTCTCTCCTGTAAAAAAAGTTAATGTAGTTATTATTTGTGGGATTTATTTTAATAATTTAATGATATTTTTAATTTGAGAGATTTTCTAGTGATTTTCTAGACGGTTGGTTTGAAAATCTCTTGGAAAATGTTTAGGGTAAACATGTTAAAAGGGTTTGTTGGAGAACTTAAAAATAAATGTATTCAGAATTTAAGATATCCTTAAGCTATTTTTAGAACAAATGAAGATATTTTTAAGAATTTAACATTTCTCCTTTGCTTTTTTGAAATTCCATATGTCTTGAGTTTTAGAGTAGAATTTGCATAAATTCAAAAACAATTTTTGCGAAAATTTCTAAGTTATATGTTTTTTTTTTTAACTAAAGTTTAGTTATAAATTTTAAAATAAACACTCACTCTGATTGCTGGCTGCGGAGAAAAGCGGAAAACTGCGACTGGAAGAGCTTGACGTGGGCTTGGGATTGCCACCGGCTGATCCTGATCCAGATCCACTGGACGCCGAACTCACAGCAGCACATCCCGATGAGGCCCTCGAGCAGCCTGCTCCCTGGGGAGTTGACTTGGTGGCAGTACCAGTTGTTTTCCCAGACGGAGCAGAAGCTGGCGGCTTCTTGTCCTTGGGCATCACGTAAGCGTTTTTGGGCAGCGAGTTCTTTGAGGTCAGCGGGCAGATCTTTGCCCCGCCCGCCTTCAAAGGGGGCGGGGCCAGTGAGGAACAGCTCAACTGGATGTTCATCGGACTGGGACGTCGTGGCGGCGGCGGTGATCCGGACTCGCGCAGCAGTGGGGCCAGCTCATGGGCACTGGACTTTGTGTAAGTGGAGTATCTACTGGGATTAGAAAGTAAGAGAATAACAATTTATTTATTTATTTTTAACACATTTAACAAATTTATTTATATCTTAATAACAAGTTAATTAAATTTAACCAAAGCAAATGCATTTTTTATGGCACTTGGCAAACAAAAAGGTTCTCTAAAAAATTTGTTATATTATGTGCAATAAAGATGATGAATCTTAATGTTCTTCTGATGGCAGCAATTTTGATCCCTAAAATTGGCATCCATAGCCAATTTACGAACCTCAACGCTGGGCCCTGGATGAGTAAGTTTAATGTATAATAATATATTGCTGGTACTATTTTAATTTTTGTTTAACTATTTAGGTTGCAATAATAAGCTGGGCTACTGTAAAGATTTTAGCGTCAGCTGTCAAATTGTAGGACCTCCCTATGATTGTTTCCCACACCACAAATGTTGTCAGGTCTTAAACGATCCAAACGCAATTCGGTCTAGGGTTTTAAAAAGAAGACGATCCAGATTAACCAAATTAAAAAAAACACAAACCTATTAAAGAAGTTGATTTACATGTTATGTGAAGTAGAAAACAAAGAGGATCTGGCACTCCTGTTCCTTAATTTGGAATATGGAGTTTCTAGAAAGTTATTTGTCCTACATTTTTAAAAGAATATAATTTTTTTAAAATAAAAATTTCAGTATGTGATAGAGGGAAAATGTGTTCTGTTATAAAGTTCTAAGTCAACCAAAAAAAATGCATTATAAATGCTAACCCAAAACCGAAGCTAGAACCATTTTTTCAAAGCTCTTGGTTTATAATCTAAGCCTGAGGATTAGGTACATATCAAGCATGTACTTCACTCACCGAAATCTGGGATTGCTGACGTGCACGGGCGAGGGATGTGGAACCTTGGCCGGACTGCGGAACTCCTTGATGGGTGGCAGGCGGTTCTGGATATCCATCAGTCGGTTCTTCACGTGCCTGCGACCAGGATACGTGTGAGTGGGCGTCATCATCCCACTGACTACTCCGTTTCCCACCGCCGCACTTGCTCCTCCGCCTCCACTGCTGCCACTGCCACTTCCACTGGAGGAGGAAGCTGAAGCGGAATTGGAGGAGCAGTTGGTGAGCGTGTGTAGCGGTTTCCTTGGCACGGCACCAGAGCAACCACTGGGACAGCCACCATGATGCGAGTGCGAGTGGGCTGCTCCGTTTTCCCGGGGCGAAAGACTGCTCCCCGACGATCCCGAGGGAGTGGGCGAGGCCAGGGACTGATGCTGATGATGGTGATGGTGGGTGGTGGGCGATGGCGGTGCCAGGTGATTGGAGTTGGAGCTGGAAGCCACGGCCGGCGAGGCCGGTGAGCAGGCACCGTTGCTCGATATGGAAGACGTCTTGGAGTAGTGCGAGTAGCCGGAGGCCGACGAAGCCGCCGATCCCGTCGAGCTCATCGAGTACAGGCTGTCCGATTGGGAGACCCTCGCATGGGCATGGCCCGCTGACCCACGGGGAGTGTAGTGTCGTGGCTTGTGCAGCGTGGGCTGGTGGAACGTGTGGTGCCCACTGTGCGCATCGTTCATCGAATAGGAGCTGGCCGAGGGCACCACTCCACCTGCAGCCACTCCGGCGGAGGACCAGCTCTTCGCGCCCATCGAGTAGCTGCTGGCTGACTCCTGGATCCGCCAAGTGCCCGAGGATGAGGTCAAGCGATTCACCCGTGCCCTGCAAATGACGCAGCGGAGGGGCAACAAGCGCTGGGCCACCGCACTCTGGATCGTCTTCACGAAGCACCGGCGACAGACGACGCGGTGGCCACATGGCGAGGTCTGCATGGTGGCGCGCGCATTGATGCAGATCACACACTCATCCTCCTGCGAGGTGGGCGGATCCGGTTCGCTCTCTTCCTCCAGCTTGCTCAGCAGTTTGTCCTGGAAAATAAAAAAAATATCACACATATTATTAATAATAATAATTATAAATACGTTTTAAGCCAGTTAGTATGCTCTTAATTTAATTCTAAAATTGTAAGCCTAAAAGTATGCCTTTACTTCTTTCCCAAGTTAAAAATTAAAGCCTTTAGAGTTTAATAAATAAATTGTATTAATATTTTCCGTATTGTCTTTAGGATTCCAAGTTTATTAACTCCTAATTTTAAAATTATTCTTAAAAATCTACTTCTTGTAAATAATAAAATATTCGCGAACAATTTTTTTACTATTTCATTTGAAAGAATCTTTTCTTTGGTGTTAAAACCAGTTTTAAAACTTTGGTTGCCATGCCAAAAAGTTTATGACAGCCGCTGATTTAAACGGTTAAGTGGTGATAAGAGAATGTTTAATATTAATGGTAAAAAAAAGTGTTTAAAGCCAAAGTTAATTAAGACATGTTCGTGGCAGTTGATTGCAATTTGAATTAAACTTGTACAAACGAAAGTAACCGCTCAGCTGCATTTAAAAATTAAGAACTGCGGGAAATGTGTGTCATTAAGTAAAGACAGCTTAGGAAATTTTTCCACATTATGAAAAATTTAAATTTTTAATGTATATCGCCATAAGAAAAAAATTATTGTTAAATTTAAAGGAGATGAAAATTTAAGAACCTTTTTGAAGTCGACCGAAATTACTTTAACTAAAGCTTGTTATTTGAGTTTGTTAACTAAAGTTGAACACATTTCTAATTCCAATTTCATCATGAATAGGGGATTTTTTCTAGCTTATTAAAATATTTATAAAAAATACAGTCTTTCTATAAGGTAACACTATAAAAAACTTATAAATTGACAGCTCATTTTACAGCTGCTTTGCTGTAAATTATGGGCTCATATCAGTATCTGTCCAAGGTCTTTTCCAGAAGCCGTTTGACATGTCCATAAAGCTATCTTTTGCATTTGACACTCTGAACAATATAAATGAAATTTTTAAAAAGCAAAATTAGCAATCGATTGCAATCTACGCATTGCCTAACGGTCTAAATTTTGTTTCGACGATTCAACGAGTGATTATGCAAATCGCAGATGATGTTTTGCTTTGTTTTTGAGCATATTTGTATCTCAACATCTTTGTATCTGTATCTGCATTTAGTAGACACCTTCTGAGGTCAGTTTGGGTGTTCGACCTCAGGCTGCTGACAGATCGTTAAACATATGATACTTGTTATTAATATTGAATCTTTCCATTTATAAGAACCACCCATTGTTGACCATCCCCTCGGATATATAATTAATTTTGTGATTCAGCAGTATTTCTTAAGTGCCGATTGAATGAACTGGTTTACGATCGTATTTAAGATATATTAATAGCTTCTATAGCTATTTTTGGTAACTGCTCCCTTTGTTGCAGAACCATTTGTATTTATTTATTTATTTGCGGGCCATAAACTTGGCAAGGCTTGAGGAAGTTGTAAATATTTTCAGTTTTCGCACAACTCCAAGTGTGAGTGCGACTAATGGGTTTGCTCTTTTTAAAGAACCTAGAATATATGTAAATGTTTTCCTTGACTGTGTGGCTTTAAAGTGTGTGGTTTCCTTGCACTTGGTGTTTCCTCAATGTCACAACCGTGAAAATTCTTAGCCATCGAAGGTTTCATTGGTTTAATTGCATACATGCAATGTAATACAATGTGTTTAATTGGCATTTAGTGGCTTATGGCTTGTGAGGCAATGGTAAACCAATCAAGTGTTCAATTGGCAACCACAAATGTCCAAAGAATCTTTTTGCAATTATCTTTTGGCCATCTGTATAAACAGCTGATGGTTCTCTGGTTCAGTGCACATAATTTAAGTCATTGAATATCGACCATGGCGAGTGCTGAAATTTATTTTTGGTGGTAAGCCTTAGGGTTGTAAATTAGTTTAAAGTTTTTGTAATAACTTAGAACTAAGATATATTGCACAAGTTTATGACTAATAGGAAAACATTAAATAAATTATTTCAAAAGGGAGAAAATTCCGGTAAGCTACTTTTTGTTAAATATTAATGTAAATATAAGTATTTATACTAATTTGGTTCAACCAAAAATTAAACCCAGTATTTGTCTGAACATTTGAAAAATAATATATTTTTTAAGTATTGTTCATTTGTCTTTATTGTTAAAAATTTAATTTGATCAAACTTTTTATATGATAGCCATTACACATCTTACTGCCCCTGAATTTGCCTCATTTATCGACAACTTAAACTGCAGAAATAAAACAAAATAGCCGCCAATTCGCACGCCCGCTTTGCAAAAAAATAAAACAAATCTTTAGATCGAAGTTTAAATACCCTTTTTTTAAAGTAAAATAATACAAAAATAAATAAAGAACACATTTGTGTTGTAAAAAAAAATATATACAATGATTACAAATTATATAAAATATATAAAAAAAAAAGAAATATAAAATAAAAATTTTTCATTAAAGAGCTTAAATGTTTTTTTTTTTTTTTTAATTTTTATAGAATTTCTGCGAACTTAAGATCCCTCGCATATTAGATGTGCGAGCTATATTTAATGACTTTAATGTGCATATAATGTCAGATTAATGGTGTGTACAAAGAATATATGTGCCCGGCTTTCTCTACGCAGAAGTGTGACTGGCTAATGCAGTGTGTATATGCTGCTGGCATACACAACACTGAGGATAGGTCAGAACGGCTGAAGACCCTCGGATGTTGGATGTTGAATGTTGGATTCATCCGATCGAGAGGCGATAAGTGAATCGAAACGGAAAGTCGGTGTCTGGTCAAGGTGAGCTGCCTGTCAGATGGATCCGGCTGAACCTTTCCCAGGCGAAGATCACCTGGGTGGGCTTGGGGCTGCTCATTGCGAATGCCCAGCATGGAGTGGGCGGTGGGTGGTGGGCGGTGGACGCGCGACAATCAGGAAACTACAAACTATGTATTTTTACGATCTCAGTCGGCTTTTGCATGCATGATTAACTCATTTAAATACGGTACACATTTTACTTAAAAGTTTGTTGCCTGAGTCTTTCGTTTTTTAGGGCCTCGCGAAATTCTGTTTATCAGCAGCGGCAGCGACGCTAGCAGCGACGCAGGCAGCGCCGCAGGCAGAGAGTCTAGCTTTTTTTGGATCGGGAGTTCCAATCGCTCAGTTGGTAATCGCCGCTCGTCGAGAACAGATCGTTTTTTTTGTTATCGATCCTAATCGCTATTTGTGTGAGCTAAATAATAAAAACAAATAAAAAATATACGGAAACCGATTTGAATGTTGATTTTAACACCTAAAAGTGAATTGGTAGTGCACACCCAAAATTTTGGGGGGGTTCATTGAACGAAAGTCGCCATAGAACTTGAGCCAATATTTAAACTGATTTTGTTGTATTTTTTGCCATGGTTTTGCCGGCCGCCTCGACATTATGCAATGTATTTTCATTTCTGCTGGGTAAGTTGATCTTTAGTGAATAGAAACCGAATCTATTAGCATTGATTCTGCCTCAATGTCAGCTGGGAAATCGTGTCTTCAAGTGGGCGGGTGTGGGGTGTATCTACTAGTATATACTATAGACATAAGTTCAAGGAGGAATGGCTTGTAAGCCAAACAAGCTGACGAGCACTCAAGAGATTCAATTGTTTGCCTTTGGTAATATTTAACTTGGGTTAGGTCAGTTGTGATATCCACTGAGTCGTGAAGGAAGGTTTTTCCAGAGAAAAATGGGGTGGGAACAAGAGATATTTACCAGCCAAACAAATCATCAATGTATCGTATATCATTTGTTAGGTCCCCGCTGCTTTATCTCTTTCCTACTAAAAAAGATATAGATCATTACGAGCCACACTTTATGACATTCTTAATGGCCTAAACCACACCATTTTCAATGTCAGTGGGGGAATCACTCGACTCGCTAGAATCATAAAGCCGGCAAACGTAAAGTTCTTAACTGCAACTATAACAATCAACGCGATTTTTTTTTTAAGCCGCTTATTAACTGCCAGCCATTCGAACATTTAAATTAAAGCCAGCAGCGTGATAATTAACAAAAAAAAAATACAAATTAAATGCACGGCATGACGTCGCGAAGCAACGTGGAAACAAAGACAAAAAAAAAACAACAAAACAAAGAATGCAAAACAATAGACATTACGCATAAATAAGCGCGACAAAAACTCTTCCGCTCTGCAGAAAAAAATACAAATTTACATAAATAAAAGATATTTAAACTACATACATAAAATTTAGAGTATGACCACGGAAAACGATTTAAAAATACTCTAACTTGTAATTATCTGTTTAATTAAATACTATTAATTATCTATTTAATTACTTGTTTATTTAGGTACAAGGATTATTGATTCAATTATTAGTTTGAATGAACAAGTGCAACTCACAAAATAATCAATTATTCCTATAAATAACTCCCAACGTAAAATAAAAAACATTTATACAATTGTTAAATTATAATATAAAATCGTCTTAAGAAATTGTGTCGTTAAATTTGTTATTTATTTGTTATTATTATTTGTTATAAATTTTTATAATATTCTACCCAATCCTTAAATAAAAAATGTGCCTAAACTTTAAATAAAAAGTGTCTTTTATAAGTCAAAATAAAAAGTTTGAACAATAATTATCTATAAACAATCTTTAGAAGATAATTCAAAAGTTGATATAGATTTTTTTTTAACCAAAAACGGAAAACGGAAGGTGATAAGTGGCCAGAATTGCAAATGAGTCCGGCATTGGCTAAGGTCATCATCATTGTTACTTGGCATCTAATCAAGCATTTATCCGTATGCAATCGCAACGACCGATAAAAATGTGTAGCAAAACAGAAAGAGCAAAATAAAAAGTATAAAAAATATTAGAAGGCAGAGCAGCGTCATTGACATCGCATAGTGGTTGACCCACTGAAGCCACCAACTCAACCACCCACCACCCACTGAATTTATTAAAATGAAAACTTGTTTTATTTTGTATTCATTTTTTTGTTACGTTTTTGCTGCGTAACACGCGGCGTATGCGTCACGTGCTGTCTTTGTAAATTGCGCTGCCTTTGGCCATATCCACAGCACTGCAGACCATTCCACTCGATTTCAGTTAACTCCCCTCAAGTTCACGGCCAAGTTGGGCTTCGTTTCGGCCAGTTTCGTTTTCAGTTTCTTAGCCACTGTTTTTGTTTGGCTTTTTGCTGTTGTTACTGCTGTGTTTGTAATTTTTTATTGTTGTGTTATGGTTATGGCTACCTGGCATTTCGACGCGTTGCCAGACATTTAATGGAGCTAATGAATCAATTAGTTTAGCATTCGAAACTCTAAATAAACGCGAGCAACTTTGCCACTTGACAAATTCGATTTCCGCCTTAAGTTTTGGGCGGTTGTTGTTACAAGTGTTTTAATGTTCAAAGTTTTGCTAGGAACAAATATTTGTAATTTGGGTTTTGTTTTGGTTATTTTTGACACAAAACTGTGTGGACATAATTAACTTAGTTTTAGAGAGGAAAAAACCAAAGACATTCTGAAGTCAGAACCTTTTTGAGAAAAAATTTAAATATTTAAAACAATAAAATTTAAGGCAAAGAATAAAGTCTTATTTTAATATCTTGATTTCGTTTATATAAATTGTAGAAAAAACATAAACATTTCTTTAAGTTAACGAAATTTTAGGCTTAAAAACAGGACAACACATTTTAGATTTGTGTAGATCAATTATTTGAGAAATTTATTTGAATTTTAGCAATATACCATTTTTGTTTAAACAAAAATTTATCTTTTGCATTTAAATATTTGTTATAATTAAATGATAAGTTGAATCATTTATACAAGTCATAAAATGTTAAAGAGAAAAATAACTTAATATCAATTAATTAATTATATAGGTACTAATTTATTCATTTATTTTTTCGGTGAATCTTTTTTAATTTATATACGTTTTTGTTTATTCCCCAGCTGGTTCCCCCATCTTCTACAGCGCCGCTCCGCGTGGCTCCTGCTCCACCTGCTGTGCGATTAAGGAACGCGAGGACATAAAGTTCATGCTGTACACCAGGTGAGCAAACAGCCAACCAGCTCATGCATATTGAGGGGCCATCAAAATGGGATCTTTCATCTCGTTTCAGCCGGAACCGCAATGCCGCCCAGTTGCTCCATTTAAGCGACGATGCCCGGCTGGCGCAGAGCAATTTCAATTTCAATTACCCGCTGGCCATCTATCTGCACGGCTTCTCGGAATCGGCCACCGGCGAACGTCAGAGCAGCCAGGAGCTGAAGGATGGTGAGTGTCCACCGCCACCTCTCTGAATCTCACCCTGACCAAATCCTTTGCAGCCTTTTTGAGGAGGGGCAACTACAATGTCATCCTCATCGACTGGAGTGCGATGACAGCGCTGCCCTGGTACTCGAATTCCGTGGAGAACCTGCCGGTGACGGGTCGGTACATAGCCAGGTTCCTGCGCTTCCTGGTGGACAAGGGCTATCCCGCCAAGCACATCCACTTGATTGGCTTCAGTTTGGGTGCCGAGGTGGCCGGATTCGCGGGTAAACAGTTGCAGGAGTGGGGCATCAAGCTCACCCGGATCACGGCCCTCGATCCTGCGTTGCCGCTTTTCGAGGGCAACAGCTCCAATCGTCGGCTGAGTCCCAGCGACGCGAGGTTCGTGGATGTCATCCACACAGACGGAGGGATACTGGGCAACCCCACACCCATGGGCCACGCGGATTTCTATCCGAATGGGGGACGACCCCTGCAGCCGGGTTGCGCCAGGCAGAATATAGCCACGAATTGGGTGGGAATTATTGGTAAGTGGTGGCTAATATTTATTTATTTATGTTGTGAATTTACGAAATGATAACTTCCCAATTTCCCCTTGCAGTTGGCTGCAGTCACCAGCGTGCCTGGGAGTATTTCGTGGAGAGCGTGGCCCAACCCCGAGGATTTCCCGCCCAGCGTTGCGAGCCCTCCGAAATGTTCGGCATCTGCCGGGAGCCAGGAGGTGGACCCGCCTTTATGGGCATGGGGGCGGATCCCAGGTGAGTCCCAGTCGGTCATCGCTCAATCTCTGCAAATCCCTTCGATAAACCCCACTTGCAGGATTCGTGGCAAATTCTTTTTGGATACAAACGATGCGAAGCCATTTGGTAGGAGCAGCCGTCCGAGGGCAATTGTCTCGCTGGCTCCTCGGCTGCCCATTGCCTACAAATTGCCACCTAATGCCACCAGACAGCCATCTGTCAGTAGGTGGGTCTTGGGCCAGAAGGATAAGGAGGATGAGGATGAGGACGAGGACAACAACTCGCTGAGCAACAACATTGACAGCTTCTCACTGACGTGACGGAATTTGCTTAGGTTTCCATGAGGATGGCGGAGAGGGGCAGTGAATTTCCCCAGAGTGTCTTCCAGCATTGGTTGAGATTTATGTTGCAGTTGTGGGCAACAGTTCTTGTGATCTTTGTTTTAAGTATTTCTAGCACGTAATCAGGCCATTTGTAAGCCGTTTAAATAAATATCCTTAAGTATAAATAGTTGAAATGGGGGTTTTTTTTTTGATAAAAAGGAAATTGGAAAGGATGCTTGACAAGGACTTTCCAATCATGACTTTGCACGTGGTTGTGTGATTTTTAACTGGGCTAATATTTTGTAGAGAATTTTTTTAAATAAAAATACGTTAAGAATAACCTTATTTAGACACTCCAAAAAAAAAACAGAATTTCATTCCACTCTCAGGAACAATATGTAAAGGATTCCTTTTTGTATATTTTATGCACAACTCCACATGCTAAACAAAAAGCCACATGTCTTTCCCCTCTTAAAACAACATCATCCAAAATTCAGGTAGCAACGTGACAATCAACAGAACCTTCGTCATACCCAAAAAAAAATAAGGAAATGGTAAAAAAAAGGAGGCTCAATTTGCACACTTTTAGCCGTGACTCATCATGACAATCGCTCTAAAAGGCAAGTAATTTAATTTAGTTGGCCCCAAACCCCCCGCAGAACAAACCCCCTGTTGAGCCAGAGGGACATGCAAAGTGGATATGCCTATGACGCAACGGGAAACCTTAGAGAAACACCCTAAATATATATACTATATGTGTACCATGCGAAACATTAAGCATACGCACCGAGGATAGCTCGAAGTTGAGCTATTGCCTGTGCAATTAAAAAGTAATTAACGAATAATGAGAGGCCAAAGAGGCGCCATCGCCATCACCACATGGAGTGCAAATTGTTTATTAACTTGGGGCTGCAATTATGCAAGGACTGGTGGAGGGAAAAGAAAGACTTAAAATGAGCAACAGAAGCCATACAGGAACAGGACATGGGCCATAATGTGCAATGAACGTCGGAGCTCATTTCACGAGCCATCGCCTAACGAGCAGAGTCGGAAGTTGAAAAGTTCGGGAAGTTCGGGAAGTTGGTGTGGCCAACAGGAAGCCCCATATGCCCATGCCCTGCATATGCATTATTAATGAGCCAGACTTTTGGGCCAAAACTGAATGCAGATGCATTTGCAACCCCATCACTCATCGCGAGTTGGTACCCCCAAATCGCTCAATCATTTCTCAGTTTTAGAGAGCCCAACCCAGAGCCCAGGTCCCCAGTCGAGTGGCTTTTTGGGTCAACTGCAGATGGCCGAGTGCCTGTCGAATTTATATTTAATGGCCGCCACATCTAAATGGTTTTTGGCCGAATCGATAAATAGTTGCACAATCCCACGGGGCTTTGGTAGTCGAACAAAAAGCCCCGATGAAAGTCCATGTTAGATTGATGTTTAAGGTATGAGTAATTGGTAGTAAAACTTAATCTTTTTTTATGACTTTTATAGGCATTTAATGGGATTTTTTCTAGTTCAGATCAGAGGTTTTAATGGGCAGCAAATATTTTTTTTAATTACCCAAAAAAGTCAATTATACGTAATTGGGAATTTGATGTTTAAATTGTTTGTAAATGACAATTTAAAATATTTTTAAAGTAAAAAGATATAAAAATGTATAAAATAAATGATTAGATGTTGTCAAGGATGTCATCCTATTGTCCTAACGAATAATTCTTGGAAAACCTCAAATATATTCCACAAACCAAGTAAGGCAATAAGGTCTAGGACATTTATATAAATGTCATTCAATTTGCCTATTGAGCAATCACATAAATTTACTGTGATTGTGCACTCACTTATTTCCCTTTCGTAATTTCCAGCGTATTTTTGTCCGACTGTCAATTATGGACATATTCGCGGCGGGACGCGAGACGTTTTACCAGGTAAAGTAGGCCAATAATAAAAACACTCCTTACCTAAGCTTACCCCCTCTGTCCCGGAATTCACCCCTCTATGGTTGTTAGGCATGCCATGGAAAACCAAGGAAAAGCGTGGAAAACCAGGCGACAAATGCGCGAGACACGTGCGAACGACTACCGCTGCTGACTCACAAAAATGTGGTGGCTAATGAGGTTTAGAAATGTGTTCTATAGGAACAAGGATGAGGCTAAGGATAAGGGGGATTATATTGGTTTCAAGCAAGGATGAGGTGGAATTCCAGGAGCTGTCAATGAGCGGTTGCTGATTGATTGAGGTTGGAATTGATTATTAATACCGTGACTGGTCGCTATTCTTGTTTGCTCTAACTCAAACACATGATGTGTGTGGATGAGGCCAGGAAAAAGGTAAACAAGGTAGGGTCAGGATAAGAGTCTACACTCTAATCTAACACTGATCTAAAGCAGCCATAAACACGCCATTTACTAAGGAGACAAAAGTGGAAAATGGAAAATAAAGCTAAAAAAGTGGGAATTTTTATGATATAAGCTCTGGTTGGTATTCTTTTTAGCTTCATCTAGATTTTGGAAAACAAGTCTTTAAAAATATATTTTGGTTGATAAATATATCAAGTTTTAAACATATGCTTGTATATTTTTGGTAGTACAAATACCGTTTTTACCTTTCTTTAAAAAACTTTAACTAAACCATTTGCCCCACTTTTTTGTAACCACTTCAGGCACTTTGACACCTGAAAGTAGGTTAAAACTCAGGTAACATAATTCTTACAACAGCTTGCATGTGCTGCAATCAGTCAGTCAGTCAGTCAGTCAAACAATCTTTCACTTTTCGGCACCTGCTGCAGGTTTTAAAGGAAAGCAAAAATTAATTAAATCGATAGGAGGCTTTCCTTCGTTTCACCCACTTCACTTTTCACTTTTCCGATTCTGTGGGAAAATGCTGGCACATGACTTTCCTGCGCTGATGTTACTGTTGTTCTTTATTATCGCGCCGCTGCACTTTCCCTTTCGTGTCCCGATAATTGTGGAGGAGAAGAGGAGGCAGTGCTTCAACAATTCCATTAAGGGGTACATTTTACCCATTTTCCAAAGCCCCTCCCACTATTTTCCCACCCCATCCCATAGCTCTTGACTTCTTTATTTGAGGCAACAATGTCATGAAGAGAAATTGCATTTATATCAGGCATCGTTTACGTGTCAGTGAGTTTTTCCAAGTGTTTTTATTGCATTTAATGTGCTCTTCATGTCACTCCGCAATGGCAGACCATAAATCGAGCGGTTTTATGGGGACAACTTTTATTGCAGCCACCGAAAAAAAGATGTCATAGGAACAGGAAGACATTAAATCTTTAAGAAGGCCTGGGCTCCTAATTGCTGGCCACATTAAAAACCAATTATAAACCATAAAAGTCAAATCAAACAATATGTGTGGCCTGTCGGCAACTAAACTAATTGGGGACAGGCCATCTACACCCAAGTGTGTGTGTGTTTCCAGAGGGAGCAACCAGAGTGCTCATCCTCTGCCACTGCCATCAATTGTCAGGCTCTGGGCTAATTGCAAAACTCTGGCCAACACAAACAGGCAACACACACACTCACACATACACACCCATCAGTGCAGCTGATGTCCATAGGCACAACAACAATAAAAGCCACAGGAGCACCAGGATCCACTTGACTAAAGTACACTGGGAAAACAAATTTATAAAATGTTAAAATTTTTGGGATAAAAGAAAAAAAAATATTTGCGATAAAAATATAAATAAATACATACTTGTGATTTCAAAGCGACACAAAAAATCGTTGCTTGTATAAATGTTTCTATTAATTTGTTTGTAAAGTTATAAACTAATGCTTAAGGAAGGGGCAGCCATAGTTTGACTTTATCTATCTATTTTCTTTTTATCATCTTTATCAATATAGCATAAACTTATAACGCAAAAATTCCTTATTTTTAAGAATTATCTTTGACCCTTTGACCTACGGCTTATCAACTTCCTTATTATTTAGATGCAACACACCTTAAGAACACAAAAAGTTTTTTTTTTACAGGTTTATAAACTTCTAATTTTTCGTGTTATTTATTACCTCATTTTTCAGATACCATATGTTTTATTTTTATTTTATAAATTTTTTTGTGTACCTAACTCTTTTAATTATACAACGATAGTTATTAGCAAGATAGCATAATCATACATATTTTATCACTAAACTTTTGCTATTTCTTACATAAAAAAGTGAAAAAATTATATTTATGAGAAAAAACATTTTGTCTTCAACTAAAGACTTTCTCACTCTGCATCATAGTTGTTTACCAGCCATACAAAATTATGAGAAAAGTGTCAAATTTGCCAACTAGACACATGAGGGCCAGGATGTGTGGGCGGTGGGTGATGGGTGGTGGGTGGATATGTCAGGTGGCTATAGCTAAAGCTGCTGAGAGTGTAATTAGGGCTTTTAACACAAAAGTGCAAAGTGAAACCGAAGCGATGCCATTTTCGGATGGAAACTCATTGAAATCCAAATGACAGGAGGAAAGGGAAGGGAAAAGGGGAAGGGAAGCTGCAGTTGGCAGGTGAAAAGCCGGGGGATTTTGTGGGGGGCAGGGGGAAAACCTTTGAAAGTTTCACTTTGGTTATTTATATACATATTTCCAGGTTGCTTTCAGGGCAGCTCATGTGTGGAACAAGTTGTTTTCGTTTTTCCTCTTTTTTTGCTCTGTTTTGTAAATGTTCAGTGGCCGTGGGTAAAATTCCCCTTTATTGAGAAAGAGTTCCCAGGTGAAGTGTTCGGCTGATAAGCGATTTTTCCCACGAATATGTACATTTTCCAAGGGGTTCATTGAGTGGCGAGTATTTAGTAACAGTTGAAAATTGATTGTTTTTTTTGAAGGGTGAGTGGGCCGCAAAAACTATTACCATTTAAAAATAAATCTCGCCTTTCATTTCAATATTATTTTTCAATTTATTTCGCTTTCTTTTTGGCACAAACAATAAATTTTAATTGAAATTTGGCCTTGGGCTAAAACCGAAACGCATCGCCAGAGGCGGGAGTGTGTGTGTGTGTGTGTGAGTGGGTGGGCGTGGTCGATTGTCTGTGTATGCGTGTGAAAGCAATTGTGTTGGTGCAGCGGGCGCAGTTCCAATTTCGCATCTCCACCCCCCTTGTTCCTCTTTTTTTTCCCACATATTGTACTTTTTTGTGCTGACAATTTCTTTTTTTTTGTCCACTGTCCCTGCCGTTTTTTATTATCTTTCCTGAAATTTTATTTATTCTCTCTGCGGCATAGAAACCGCTCTCGGCACGGGGATAAAAACTTTTTGCGGCCTTATCTCTGCTGGCGCGTAATGAAATGTGACAATGGTTAAACCAAAGAGTTCGGAAAATCTATTTAAGTGAGCTTGTGTAACCTGCAAAAAGGGATATTGTACTACATATATTGGGCCGCGGCCTTAGACCATTTTACTGTAATTTAAAACATTTTTAAACTCAAATTAACAACAATTTTTTAAGAATTTAGTGTTTAAGGTAAAACAAATTATCTCGGTTTACTCGTTTATTTTTTTTACTTATGGAAAAATTAATTTATTATTAATTAATTTGTTTTTATATCATTTCTATCTATTAATTTAAGTGTTTCAGTAAAAATACCTTTCATTAAAAAATCCTACATTAACATATCCATTTTTTTTAATAATTATTCTTATAATTTCTGACCTGTTTTAAATAGTAAAAAATAATATATTATATAGTATAAAACGTATTTATTTATTTATTTAATTTTAGTGTCCAAAAAGACATTTTATCTGAGCTTCTTTTTTTATAAAAAGCTTATGTATTGTATGTAAAAAATGTTTCCAAATTACACCAAATTTTATATTTTTTCTACTGCATTATAATAACGGTCTTAATCCGTTGTAACTTGAAAAAACCTTCGAAAATAATTACATACGAGTATACATATCGTATCGTATCGTGTTCTACATCGGCTGGCCACTCTAAATGCTCCAATCAATGCAATTAAGGTAAACGTCTGCTGACTACATTGAAAATTCCCCCCTTATAAATATACCATATAAACCCTGATTCCAACTTGTTTTATACATATATAGTATAATGGTGCAGACATCGCGTGACCTGCGCTAATGCATTGCCGCGCCCCATGAAAATGGGTGAAAAGTGGGTGGTGGAAGTCAGGGGACTTTTCATTTTCACAACCCTTTTTCGGTGCAGCACGTGGGCCACAACCAAGGAAAAATCTGGCAGCAACAAAGAGAGAACAACACAACAACACCCAATGCGTAAACACTAAAGTTTAATGCACTCTAATTGCAAGGGGGGAAAGGCGGTGAAAAGTCGGAAAAGCGGAAGTTCGCAGACGACAAAGGGAACACAAGTTGACATTTTCGCATATAAAGTTGAATGTTTAAGGGAGAGCGACGACGTCGTTTGCCATTATCCTGCAGAAAAGAAAGTTGCGTGTCTGCTGCGACACAAAAGTTCAATTACTTCTTGGAAAGTAAAGTAAAGGGGGAGTTGGGAGTTGAATAAACACCCAGCGGATATCCGGCTCCTGCATTGCGTGCCAAATCCTGGGACCTGGGACCTCCGAGTAACCTCTTTAATGACCATTTCCCGCTAAATGGCAATGGCTCAGCGGCCATCAAATTGACTAATGCCCGATCTTAATGATTTATTTCAAGTGTCCAGCCATTGAAATTGTTGTTAGTGAAAGTGGCCAGGTGGCAGTAACAGCTTCTGATTGGCGCTGGTTTAGTGCAAGGTAAACGGAAATGATCCAAACGACACCCAGGACGATACGTCGAGCACATCGCAAGCGGCCACTCAAAATGGAATTACTTTCAAATGCTTTTTAGTGTCTGATTTATGGTCAAGCGGTTCTGAGGAAGGGTGGTAAAGTGCAATGGCAAATATTTGTGTTGCTGACCACAAAGAAAAAGCTGGATTTATGGAGTAAACTTTGAATATACCCTCTAGTTTGTATTTTATAAAAATTAAAAAAAATTCAAATCGTTTGTGGAAATAAAAATATATAAATCATAATTTTTTTTTTTATTATTTATAAAATAGAATATTAAAAACAAATATTAATTAGGATTCAGAAAATTACAAATATTATATTTATTTGATTTATTATTCTGTACCTGTTCTTTTCACGTTTCCTAAAAATTTTTAAAAACCCAGAAGTTCAGAACTTTGATTTAAATGATAGTAAATGTCTTCATAATATCTTTAAACAATTGTTGACATCAAAATATGTACCTATGAACCATGCAACATAAATGTAAACCTTCCTTGATATTTTAATATTCCAATATCCTAAAATCGAAATACCTACACCTCTTGTAACCCTGACTAGCACACACCCACTAGCCAAAGCCAAGGAAACTTGGAAAGGACCTCAAAAGGAACACAGAGCTCAGAGTGTCCACAAACCAAGCCCAAAACCAGTGTAGGCAACTGTTTTGGCATTTGGATGACTAAGCTGGATATTTTTTTTTTATTTTTACCAATTTTTTGTGTGCACGTTGCAAGTGCCAAGTCAAATTGTGCGGTCATTTATTGCTAAAGACTCACAAGGGGAAGGACGTGGAGAGGTCAAGCGGCAGCTGGGATAGACAGAGAGGGAAAAAGTCAAAGGACATTCGACTGCAGGAACTGCAGCAGCAGCAGCTAATAATCATGTTTCAGCTTGCCTACATTTCAATTTAGGTTCAAACCCTAAAAAAAAAGGGGGAACAAAAATACCAGACAAAGGGCAGAGCGTGACCTTAGCTGCAGACTGGGGGCTTCATTAATTTGCACCTATTTCCAATGCCACCGCTCGCCAGGTGACAACTTCCGCCCCGTTTCTGTCGTTTCCGCAAAGTAAATTATAAATTTTATTTCTATTGCCTGACCGAAAATGTCCAGTTTGGAGGTCTTTTCTCTGAGGTCTTGCCTTTGGGTCTTTACAGGTTTTTTTTGGGGCTGATGTGGGAAAGTCACGCGACTGGGTTAGTTTTGACAGCGTTTTCCTTTTAGCCACCAAAAGGATTGTCTGCCTTCGGCCCATTCCCAGCCCTCTATTCCCCTTGCGCCCAGCTAATCAACTTGTTATATATTATGCGTATTTGCATTAATAACATATCGCGAAAGGTCCTCTTTCCCGCCCCCTGCACCCTTTTTTTAGGTTTTTCAGGCTTTTCCGCCATTTTCCGGCTCTCTCGCTCAGCACGAAGTAAATGACAATTTTGTCGCTGCATACTTTTGGGGATTACGAAACGACAGCAAGTGTGCGTGAGCTGCCTCTGTGTGGGTGAGTTAGTGTGTATGTATGTATGTATGGGTGCGGGATTACATGGGCTTAACTTTGCTCAGCTGGAGAACTTTTGTGTGTGTGTGTGTGTGTGTGTAAGGAGGTCCTTATGGAACCTGTTTATGGCCAGGATCTGTGGCTTATTTCCCATAACCCATCGAATTTCGATCGAGATTGGTTTCCATTGTGTTCAGTTTTTGGTGTCCAGACAGTTTGTAAGATATTTTCTTTCTATTTAATTTTTTCCTTAAATTAAGGAATACTTTCAGTTAGCTAATTAACACCAAATAATATACGAGTACATACTGTTAAGGTATAACAACAATATTAGTTATGGATATGACTGATAACATCCTTTTATCTATAGTTAAGACTGCGTTAAAAAAGTTTTTTGCACGTTGTCTTCTTTCTTTTATATTTTTTTTATTTTTTATTCCGCTTAAGGGACTTCAATCGAAACAACACCCGCAAGTATAAACTAAATAAAAAACAGATTAAGTTTCAAGTTTTAGAAAATAAATTTATTTTCTTTGCTGATTGTTAACACTTTTGTGTCTTTCAGCGGCCCTGTTCTTTGATAAATCCGGGAGGTGGTGCCCATGCGGTAAGATGCAGCATGGCCAGGAGCACAAGTGGTAACTTCATTATGGACAGCGATAACTTCATTGTGGATAGCGGTAACTCCGTTTTATTTAGCTAGACAACTTAAGCCGCTTTTTATAAAAAATTTTGCTTTCAAGGCGAAACAATCGAATTGGCTTTGGATATCGATATTAAATCGCAACAAATCGAATTTGGAAAGGTTTCTTAAAGGATTTAACACAGTTTCCATAATAAATAGGCGGAAAAATCGAATTGGCTTTGGATATGATCGATAAAAGGCGGTTAAATCGCAACAAATCGAATTTGGAATGGTTTCTTAAAGATTTGACACCGTTTCTAATAAATAGCCAAAAATCAATGGCTTTGGTTGATTAAATTTGGAAAGGTTTCTTAAAAGATTTAACACAGTTTCCACAACAAATTACCGACCACGCCCCTTTCAACGCCCACAAACTGCGAAACTCTGTGGTGCCCCAAATTTTAATGCTAGAGAAAAGAGGCCGTCATAAATGTTGTTGGTTTTGAAAACATCTACACAGATATTTTAAAAATTAAAAAAAAAAAATCTGGCCAGTTTCAAGAAATTGTGTATACAAGTGCGTTAAAGATTTATTGCGCTTAAAAGCAGGTTCCATTTTTTTTAAGAGGGCTTGCGACTCTAGCGTTGTATCTTGTTGTGTTTGTTTTAAAGAGGGCAATGAGTATCGCAAATCTGATAGTCGGAAACCCGACTATATCGTTATTTCTGTTTTTTTTCTTAAATTTGGGGATTCTTTCAGCTAGCTTAATAAATAATCTGCTTTATAAACCAAATTATGTATAATATATACTAATTGTCAAGGCGTAACGACAATATTGATTATGGATATGATTAATAAAATTCGTTTATCTATGGTTAAGACTGCGTAAAAAAAACGTTTTGCACGTTGTCTTCTTTCTTTTCTATTCTTTTTTCTTTTTTATTCCGCATAAAGGACTTTTATATTCCACAGTTTTAAAGAAATCGGAACAACCACTGCAATAATAAACTAAATAAAAAACAGATTAAATTTATAGTTTTAGAAAAAAAAGTATTTGCTTTGCTGATTGTTTAAATTTTTGTGTCTTTCAGCGGCGTTTGCCGCTTTCCGGGAACCAATCGGTTCCCCATGGAATCCATGAGGTAATATGCAGCATGGCCAGAAGCACAAGTGGTAACTTCATTGTGGATAGCGGTTACTCCGTTTTATTTAGCTAGACAACTTAAACCGCCTTTTATAAAAAATTTTACTTTCAAGGCGGAAAAATCGAATTAGCTTTGGGTATGATCGATAAAAGGCGGTTAAATCGAAACAAAACGAATTTGGAAAGGTTTCTTAAAAGATTTAACACAGTTTCCATAATAAATAACCGACCACGCCCCTTTTAACGCCCTCAAACCGCGAAACTCTGTGGTGCCCACATTTTTAATGCTAGAGAAAAGTGGATTTCATAAATGTTGTTGGTTTTGAAAATATCTACACAGATATTTAAAAACTTGGAAAAAAAATCTGGCCAGTTTCAAGAAATTGTGTATACAAGTGCGTTAAAGATTTATAGGGCTTAAAAGCTTGTTACACTTTTTATTACGAGGGCTTACGACTATAGCTAATTTTCAAGGCGTAACAACAATTTTGGTTATGGATACCTATGATTGAAAAAACCCGTTTATATATGGGTAAGAATGCGTAGATTAACCCTTTTGCAAGTTGTATTCTTTCTTTTTTATTCTTTTTTCTTTTTTATTCCGCTTAAAGGACTTGAATATTCCACAGTTTCAAAGAAATCCAAACAACTCTTGCAAATCTAACCATAAACTAAACAAAAAACAGATTAAATTTCAAGTTTTAGAAAAAAATATATTTGCTTTGCTGATTGTTTAAATTTTTGTGTCTTTCAGCGGCCTCTGTCCCTTTCGGGGTTTGGCAACCATACGGCAATATGCAGCACGGCCAGGAGCACAAGTGGTAACTTCATTATGGACAGCGATAACTTCATTGTGGAGAGCGGTGACTCCGTTTTATTTAGCTAGACAACTTAAACCGCTTTTATAACAAATTTTACTTTCAAGGCGGAAAAATTCAATTGGCTTTGGATATGATCCATGAAAGGCGGTTAAAGCGCAACAAACCGCATTTGAAAACTTTCACAGAGATGGTCAAATTTGTTTTAATTGTAAAGGTCATAAAAGATTTAATACGGCTTACACCATAGAAAAAAAAAATAAACCATAAATAAATAAATAGCTTTGAGAAACCAATTAATTATTTGCGATACTCTAAGAGTAAGCAAATACTGTGAACGTTGCAAATGTCTGTCTGTCCATCCCTCCGCGAAACTCTGTGGTGCCCACATTTTTAATGCTGGAGAAAAGTGCCCTTCATAAATGTTGTTAGTTTTGAAAATATGTAGGTACATAGATGTTTACAAATTTTGAAAATCTGCCTAGTTTCAAGAAATTTTATATAGAAGTGCGTTAAAAATATACTAAAAAAAACAGATTACATTTCAAGTTTTAGAAAAAAATATATTTTCTTTGCAGATTGTTTAAATTTTTGTGTCTTTCAGCGGTCTTCATATCCAGGAGGTGGTCCCCTTCCGGTAAGATGCGGAATGGCCAGGAGAACAAGTGGAAACATCATTGTGGATAGCGATAACTTCATTGTGGAAAGCGGTGACTCCGTTTTACTTAGCAAGACAACTTAAGCCGCTTTTTATAAAAAATTTTACTTGTCAAGGCGGAAAATTCAATTGGCTTTGGATATCGATATTAAATCGCAACAAACCGAATTCGGAAAGGTTTCTTAAAGGTTTAACAAAGTTTCCATAATAAATAGGCGGAAAAACCGAATTGGCTTTGGATATGATCTATAAAAGGCGGTTAAAGCGCAACAAATTGCATTTGGAATCTTTCACAGAGATGGTCAAATTTGTTTTAATTAAAAAAGTTTCTTAAAAGATTTAATACCGCTTACATAACAAATAATTATAAAAAAAATAGCTTTGAGAAACCAATTAATAGTTGCGATATTCGAAGAGTAAGCAAATACTGCAAATGTCTGTCTGTCCGTCCGTCCTCTCCATACGAACGTCGAGATCTCGGGAGCCATAAGAGCTAGGGTCACAAATTTGCACACAGACTCCTATATACCCAGCACAGATCAAGTTTATTTCAAACTCCGACCAAGCCCCTTTTAACGCCCCTAACCGCGACAAATGCAAACAAAATGCTAGATAAATGATATATCGTTCTTTCTTGCTTTTTTCTAAAGTAAGGGAATTAGATTTCAAGTTTTAGAATACAATTTTTTTTTTTTTGCTGATTGTTTTTCATTTATCCATTGTTTTTTTCAAGGTCTTTAATGTTGTAATCTTTTTTACCACCCCACCACATGGCAATATGCAGCATGACCAGGAGAACTAGTGGTAACTTCATTTTGGAAAGCGGTGACTCCGTTTTATTTGGCTTGTCAACGTAAGCTGCTTTATATACAAAATTATACTTTAACAAGGCGGAAAATCCAATTGGCTATGGATATGATCAATAAAAGGCGGTTAAATCGCAATAAATAGCATTTTTTTTGATTCGAAACAAGGATAGAAAATCCAAAAATCCAACTATAAATCTTAAAAAAATTAAATTTGAGAAACCAATTAATTTTAATGTTCTAAAACTCTTTTGAGTAAACATGTTTACAAGGTTTTCGATTCATAGTTAATGTGAAAAAAGGAATTTTCTATTACTCTTCTGACTCACAATTAAGGCCCTAATTCCCTGTTCAACCATCTGAAAGTGGCAACGAAATTGCCAACCAAGGGCCATTTAATTGTGAAAGCATTTTTGGAAAGGTAGTCTGAGTCTGGTCAGGCTTTTGTGAATTTTAATGTTGCATAAAAGCATTTGCCTTGTGTTTGCTAATGTATCGGGGTGTATTGGTGTGCGTGTGTTCTTTAGTGTGTGTGAGTTGCTTTTCAAGGTCGTCGTAGAAAATTACAGTCACGCGTCAGATTTTATGCAAAACAGTTGAGCCCAGCTCAGTACTGCCAGCATTTTTTGTTTGTTTGTGTTGTTTTTAGTGTTTTTGTGCACTTTGCAATTGTTGTTGCTGCTGCCTCTGTGCTTATATAAGTGCCCAAGTGTGTGTTTGGCAAGTGGGCGTGGCTGTCTATGGCTCTAAAAGTCATAAATTTCAAACAAGTCTCGTAAAATCTCAAGTGAACTTAGCACTTTGCAGGCGGCGTCCGCGTTGCACATTTCGGTGGTGCTCTGTGGCAAATGCAAATGAGCTGGGCTTTACAACTCAATGTTTTTCACTACTATATATACTATATAATGCTGTTCACATGGTTGGTGTGTTTAGGGATGCTAACTGGTATTATATAGATTTGTTTACGATTTTATCAGAGCTTTAAAGGGTAATAAATGCAATATTTTCTGTGGATTTGAATGCTTAAAAAAGAAGGAGTAAGGAGAATTTATACTTTGATATTTTTTTAGCTTTGTTAACTTTTATGTGAAATATTTATTTTAAACATTTTTAAATAGTGCATAATAAATTGATTGCGTTTTTGAAGGTCATGCAAATGTTTTGCTCATTATTGTACGAGTATAGAGCATCAAGGGCTTTAAGTTTTATTTGCAGAAAATTGAATGGTCACAAAGACAAGTGAATTTAAGCAAAAATGTATAGTAATTTTAACGTCTTCCAGAATCACAATAGCCTCTATCAAAAACCGTCTTATTGCTTTTCTCCTGGCTAAGATCAAAGCGTAATATCACATAAAAATAGCCAAATGTTACAGCAAATGGTAAAAGTAAACCTCGATTCTAAAACTTTTTCGTATCTGCCTTCCTGCTTCCTTGTACACTTTTTTTTATTGACCCTTAAAATGCAAATAAGTTTAGTCCCCCTCCCCCCTCACACAGACACACCCAGCCATATGTATGTGAACAAGTTATAGTGTTTTTTATTGCCTACTTTTGCGGGCCATGACAAACCGAGCTTAGCCGAGGAGGACCTCACCTTGTTTTGATGTGTTTGATGGGTTGTGTGTGCCTTTTATTTTTACAACTATTTGCCAGCTGTAAATGTGAGAGGCCAGAGGCAAAAAACAAACAGAAAAGCGGAAAAAGGAAGAGAGGCACTTTGAGAACGCACACAAGAGTGCTGGTGGAGATTTTTGAGGGGCTAATGATGCCCGACTTTCGTCCGCCTTTCACTCGCTTTTGATAAACGCCCTCCTCCGTTTTCCCGTTTCGCTTCTTTTATTGCGTTACGTTTTATGGATGTCAGACGAAGGCGAAGAAACCCAAAGGAACCAAAAAAAAACGGGAAAATATTGGGCAGGAACGAAGATTTAGATACCTCGTAGATCGTAGATTTTGTAAGTTGTTAGTAAGTAAAGCACAATTCATCTATTAATTTAATAATAATCCTTACTAATTTATTGTTCTTTTCACAAGTTTATTTGTTTTGTTTTTTCAGATATTCTTTTATTTTTTAAGTTTAAAATTTAATATATTTGGTTGTTAAGGTTTTTTTAGGTATCTTTAATTGTTAGAAAGTTCCAAAGTTATGGGTACTTTATAAAGCTGTAAATTATTAAGACTCTAAAAAACTTCTGTTATAAGTACTAGAGAGCCCTTTTTCAACAATTGATCTTAATAAAAAATTAGTTTTTGGTTCGATTTTGTTATACTTGAATTAATAGCAGATTTTTTTGTATCTAATAGATAGTATCTACGTTTAACCAGAAAATGTCGAACGGAAAAGATAGTAATTACGGAAAACGGATATCGAAAAAATACCCCCTGTTAATGCTAATCATAAATCCTTTTTGGGACCACTACCAAATGGAAATACCCACCACCCGCTGGGATGTAAAAATGACTCTGTTTTCTTATGCTCGCCCATTTGTACTCACGATTTTATGGTGCAGCGCCGAGAGTTCGCGCTCGGTGACCCGTCGGCTGGCTGCCTCCCTCCTCCGCTGGCGGAACTGGCTGTATTTGTAGGCGAGCATCACGCCGGGCAGGGCCAGTGCCTCCAGCGGGGACTTGCGGCCGAAGGGCATCCTCCTCCGGCTCCTTGGGGTCCTTGGTCCTCCTCCTCCTCCTTCTCCTCCTCACTGTGTTTTTGCTTCGGCTGAGTTACTTGTGGTGAGCTGAGATATTGCTGCTGTTTCTGGCACTTGGCACTTGGCTCGCCGACTGGGACTTCTCCTTTGACTTTGACTTTCAGCAGCGTCTCATTATGTAATCACAACATGGACACGAACAACAACACAACACAACACGGCACTAACAACATTTTTCACGGCACTATTGGCACTAAAGTCGGCTTGAATTAGGGTTTGGGTTCTTTGTTTTATTTGCTATCATTTCACCTTTCTTTTTCCTTCGCATGCTGTTTTCTGTTTTTTTATAAATTGCCGCTAATGAGCTGCAATCAATTTTGCATTCTGGAATCTGGGTGGAAACGGGGTTTTTTGATTAGACTATTTTTTTGTTGCTAAACAAAAAATATTAGCTTAAAGGAAACACAGAAATTTTTTTTGTATTTTGAAAATATTTACAAAAAGTTATTCTTTTGTTTAGAAAAAAAGGAACATGATTTTAAGTTAACTGAACTTTTTATGAAGTCATATTTTCTATTAAAAATAGAACTACGTAAATGTCTGTTTAATTTACATGTTTGTTCAACAAACAATTGCTGTTGTTGTTTTGAAATCACACTCTCCAAAACTCATGAATAAATACAAACATCAGTGCCTGAGGGAGCTGCTTTCACTTCAATCTCAAAGGAAAACATTCGCTGTTTTCCCTGGACAATATATTTCACACCTGACTGTCACACATCACATTTAGAAGATGAATTTCGCTAAACTTTGAGTGATATTTCTCCCTGGGGCTAAACTTTAATAAAGCAAAGTGTGAGGATACTTTCAAGATTCAAAGAAAATGCGTTACAGTTATTTGCAAAAGGGGAAGTTACCCCAAACAATGATCATTAATTTCAATTACACGGTAGAAAGTGACACACAAAAGGGAAATCACAGGGCTTGGAAAATTGGCTGGCTGATTACAAGCTGCCTTTTGGCTTTATTTATATTCTACAAACAGTCTGCTGAGTCCGCTGCTAAGTAGTAAGTAAAAGTACTCGGGGTGAAATGGCACCGAAACTGAAAGCTGGCCCACGTGCACTTTGGGCCAACTCAGAACGGTGAATGTCGCAGAGCAGCAGCAGCATCGCCAATTTCAGTTTCCCAAGCTGAAATCCTCATGGAAGCTGCGTGAGATTGACGCAATTTCCAGGCAGAGCTTTTCCAGTGCTTGGACACGTTTTGTTTACGCCAACTCTTTCTTTTTTTTTTGCACCAAATCAAACAACTTTGGCCCCAAAAACAGGTGAGTCAGCCAGTCATTGTGACCTTTTAATTGATCAACAAATGCGTAAGGACGGGGGGGACACGGTAAATAGCAAGCGGTGCACCTTCACTCGACTCACGAACGAATCTTGTCCTTTTCCACGTTACGTATACGCCGCGTGTGCTGCCGTTGTTTTTCGAACAACCTGCCCCGTTGTGCCTGCGAGTGCGACTGGCTGCAAGGATTTTCCAGAGTCGCTTTTTTGGGATAGTTTTCCAATTTAACTGGCTGGATGGCGCAGGCGCTTTTCCACAATTGCCGGCTACTTTTTTGGTATAACAGATTGCGTATACGACACGTACTCCGCCTCTGTCAGCATGTTGCCAATTTTGTTGTTTACTCCGCTTCTATCTATTTTATTTTCCTGGTTCTCTTTGGGCTTCCAAACGTCATGACATTTGCTGAGAGCCGTATAAACAAATCACAAAGTTTGAAGGCAGCACTTCCCCCTGTGGACACTGTCCACTTTGCTGTTTCGGTTCGCTCTATTTTATGTGCTACTGTTAATTATTGGTGGCCATTTGCCCCTTGTTCAACTAATTGCTGCGGTTTTTACCATGTAGTTGAGTCGGATATTTGCATTTATAGTAGAGGCATAAACTACTGTCGATGGTTGGCAATTCTGTTGGTTTTTTAGAGAGCAGCTGGTTTTTGGCTAGTACAATTTTTATTTACATGTTTTGATGTTCTAATTAGCTTAGCAATTTCTGTTGATTTATTTGTGGTTTAGTTTTTTTTCGATACATTTTTAATTGACTTTGTAAATCTAAAATTGTTAAAATTTGTAAGTAATGACTTATTAAAAATGTGTATTTTAATTTAAAAATCTTTAAATAATAAAATACCAATTTTAAAACTCAGTTCAAGACAATTTTCTGTTTTAATTAAACTATCATCAAAACATAAAGTAATGAATTAAACCATTGTTTGTTTTAAAGTCACTGTTTTTTCCGTTTTAGAATTTATTTTTTAAAATTAAAATATTGATTTAATAAAATCATAGACTCTTTAATTTACAAAAATGTTAAATACCTTTTCTTCGAGCTGGTTCAAATTTGGATTAGTTTTGATCATTACTATTATTAATTTGATATCCGTATAGAGTCAGTAAAATGTCAATAAATTTGTAAGATAGTTATTTTTAAATTTCCGCCAAAAAAAAACCTAAAAAGTAAAAGAGAGGTCTTTGTAAGGCTAATTTTTGGTAAAGTTACGATCATTAAAACCCAGTTCTAAGAGTCCTCACAGTCAGTCACTGAAGTCAGGTGCGTTTGCAGATCAATAGGTGTTGAGGGCGCAGGTCAAAAACAACAAAGTCGGCTAACAAGTAGCCAAGCGGAATTGCCAAATGTTGAAATGGCCAAGAGAAGAGTAAAAGCAAACGAAACCAAAGTAAAGACAAAGTAAATAACTGGAAGTAAAGCCAAACAAAAGGTGTTATACGCAGAGAGAGCTGCTTTTCTCTCTTGGCCTGCTTTTGTGATTTAGCAAGGAGGGAAAAGCGAGAGGGGAAAATTGTTTGGCGACGCCATGGAAATGATGACGTAAATTGAAACCCAAAGCTGCCACGGCAACGGAATCTATTTGCAATTCCGCCCCCTTTTTACCCCCTTTTCAAACCCCCTTTCACAAACCGACAGGTGTGCAGTAGTTCTGGGCAAATCTCTGAGTGCATATTTGTCGACTCACTGAGTGCACTTCTGAGATACAGATACGCGTGCCGCTGCAGATGCAGATGCAGTTACTTACTGGCAGATACTTTCACTTGGACCTGCTCTAATGACATTTTTCCCTGACAAAGAGTTTCCATTTCCGCTTGAATGCATATTTTTTAGTTGTTTTGGTTTGACTTTCAGCTAACCGCTTGTAGTTTGTTTGCCTTGCCAGCCAGTGTGTCCTTCTCTGTGCTCAATTCTGCGTTTTCTATTTCTATTTTTAGCCCTGCACTTTGACCCAGCTGCTGCTGGTAAAGCAGGGGCAGCGAACAGGGGGGGCGGGGGTTAGGTTTATATGCCTCTCTTGCAATTGCATAAATTAATCACCACTGCCACACAGTGTATAAATACTCAATCGACACAAACTTCCTTCCGACCAACACAATTTTCCCAGCCCCCTTCCCACCGCCCACCACCCACTTTTTCCACCCCTTTTGTGCATTGACGTCATCACTGCGCTGATGATTATGTTTGTCTTCAGGCTTCTGGCTGCTGGCTAGGTGGGCACCTTCTTGACCTTCCCCAAACTGTTTACACTTATCGCTGGTAAGGGTCTCTGTACACAAGAGTTCTCTGTTTTCAGCTTTCAGTTTTCAGGATTCACTTCTTGGGTCCTTCATTCGATTGACAGGATGCCTTTGAGACAATTGTGATGGAAACATTGCATTACTAACTACATTAGTGGGAGGAACAAGTGATGATGGGGCTTAGGGAAAGGGTTTTTGTATCAATAATGTAAAATAAATACAAATAGTAACGTTATTGTTACGAATATTTCACAAATATCATTGTAAAGGTTAGCTCAAAAGCATAATAAGATTGATTTAATGGGAAAATCTGTTTCCTTCCATAAAAAATGTTTTACATTTTAATCATAACTCATACATGAGCTCTCATTCTTTTTTACAGCAAATTAAATTTGTAATTAATAAGCTTATAAATGCATAATACCATATATGCATGAGCTATTATGTGTACTTTTATTTCATGTAGGTATTGTGTTTCAAACATGTCCATCACTAATTAAGACAAAATGTAATTATATTAAATTGTTTCATAATAAAGCGCAGCTAATTGATGTTTTAAATGCATGAAAAAATGTATTATTGAAAAATAGGTTACCTTTTACAATTAATTAGCGTTTATTTTAGTGCTTTATGAATATTTTATGTAAAATAAGCACTTATATTTTTTGTAATATATTTTTTGCACTTGTCGGCATATTCGCTCTGCTTTTCTTATGAAAAATAATTGCATATTTATAAGTTATGCATTTAGCTTTTGAAAAGTGATTTTTACAGGGTACTTATTTATCCTCTACAATTTTAGGAACTTAAATTGTTGCCATTTCTCAGTCTTTTTTGTACTTATGTATCTGCCATTTGCTCATCTTCAACTTTGTGTGTGCACTTTGTTGGCTGCCTGGTGGCTTTTTTGGGGTCTCCACCTGACCGACCGGGTCAGTTGTTTGACGGGCTTGAAACCGCGCGGTCTGAGTCAGCCTTTTTATTTAAAATTTTACGATGGCTGCGGCTGCTGTTGCCACACCGGGAGCCACTGTCCTCCCATCCTCAGGACCCGCAGGACCCGCGGCTCCACCAGCCGGAGGAGCTGCAGGAGCTGCAGGAGCTGGGGCGGCGGGAAAAGGTCCGGGAAATCTCCTAGAGATCACGGGAGAGGCCAATATTGTTAATTATATGAAGAATCGATTGAGGAAGGGAGCCATGAAGCGGAAGGGTCTCGAAATGGTAAATGGCCATAAATTCGGAGTCAGATTCTTTAAGAACCCGACTTACTGCGGCCACTGCAAGGATTTCATCTGGTTAGTCACTTGGATTTCGATTTTTTACTGGGATTTTAACGTCCCCCATCGTTAATTTAATTAGTGCTTACGTTGCTGACACGGTTCTCGTTGTTTTTCCATTCTTTTCCTTTCTTTTCACGCTGTTCTTCCGTTGCGCATTGTTGCATTTGCGGATTCGTGGCCGGGATTAGGGGCTTTGGCAAGCAAGGTTTTCAGTGCGAGGGTAGGTAACATACTTTCATCAGTGGAATATTAAGGAAAAGGATGTCACAAAACTCTTGTAAAAATTCCAAAAACGTTATCAGATAAAAAAGAAAAGTTGCATCATACTTTTTGACTTTATCACTAAATATTTTTTATTTTATTGAATTTAATAATTTACCCTCTTCAGAATGCCGCTTCAACATCCATCAGAAGTGCTGCAAGTTCGTGGTTTTCAAGTGTCCTGGAAAGGACACGGACTTCGATGCGGACTGTGCCAAGGTGAAGCATGGCTGGATCTCCACCACCTACACCACGCCCACTTTCTGCGATGAGTGTGGCATGCTGCTCCATGGAGTCGCTCATCAGGGGGTCAAGTGCGAAAGTGAGTTATAAAGTGAACTTTTGCTTTATGTCTGTTGTTCTATTCAATTGAATTCCCCAGATTGCAATCTCAATATCCATCATGGGTGCCAGGAGACAGTGCCTCCCATGTGTGGTGCGGACATCAGTGAGGTTCGTGGCAAACTGCTGCTCTATGTGGAGCTCAAGGGCAACAACCTGAAAGTGGACAGTGAGTTCTTGAAAGGAGGTGAAATTCAAAAATGTATTAAATACAAATTATTTATCACAGTCAAGGAAGCAGCTAACCTTATTCCGATGGACACCAACGGCTTCAGTGATCCCTATATTGCTCTTCAATTGCATCCGGATCGTTCGGGACGCACCAAAAAAAAGACCAAGACCATACAGAAGAACCTCAATCCGGTCTTCAATGAGACCATTACTTTGTAGGTATTTTAAAGTGGTTACAACTGAAAACAATATTTAGTTTTTTGTTATTTTTAGTGAACTGCAACCGCAGGATCGCGACAAGCGCTTGCTGATCGAGGTCTGGGATTGGGATCGTACTTCTCGCAACGACTTCATGGGCTCGTTCTCGTTTAGCCTAGAGGAACTCCAAAAGGAGCCCATCGATGGCTGGTACAAGTTCCTTTCCCAAGTGGAGGGTGAGCACTACAATATTCCCTGTGCGGATATTATCAACGATATAGCTCGATTACGCGATGAAGTCAGGGTGGGGGATTGTTTTTGCCTCATCTTCAAGTTCCCACTGATAAAAACATCCTTTAATTCCCAGCACGATCGTCGGCCCAATGAGAAACGTCGCATGGACAACAAGGACATGCCGCATAACATGAGCAAGCGCGACATGATTCGAGCAGCTGACTTCAACTTTGTCAAGACTATTGGCAAGGGATCCTTTGGCAAGGTCCTGCTGGCCGAGCGTCGCGGCACGGACGAGCTGTACGCAGTGAAGGTCCTGCGAAAGGATGTCATCATTCAAACGGACGACATGGAGCTGCCCATGAACGAGAAGAGGATCCTAGCCCTATCCGGTCGTCCGCCGTTCCTCGTTTCCATGCACTCCTGTTTCCAGACCATGGATCGGTTATTCTTTGTAATGGAGTACTGCAAGGGTGGGGATCTCATGTACCACATGCAGCAGTACGGGAGGTTCAAGGAGTCGGTGGCCATGTAGGTTTAAAACTGTATAGCTCCTTTCTTAAAGAAAATGCTATAATATTTATTTGTAACTTTTCAGTTTCTATGCTGTGGAGGTGGCCATTGCTTTGTTTTTCCTACATGACCGTGACATTATCTATAGGGATCTGAAGCTGGATAATATTTTACTGGATGGTGAGGGTCATGTGAAGCTGGTGGACTTTGGTTTGAGCAAGGAGGGTGTTACAGAGCGTCAGAACACGCGAACTTTCTGTGGAACTCCCAACTACATGGCTCCTGAAGTGAATAATTTAATCTTAATTCCTTTAAAAGCTTCTTAATTCAATGGTTGTTCTGTAATTCCAGATTGTTAGCTATGATCCCTACTCCATCGCTGCTGACTGGTGGTCCTTTGGTGTTTTGCTTTTCGAGTTCATGGCTGGACAGGCTCCATTTGAGGGTGAGGATGATAACGCAGTGTTCAGAAACATCAAGGACAAAAAGGCCGTATTTCCCAAGCATTTTAGCCAGGAGTCTATGGACATAATAACCAGCGTTAGTATTCATATTTTATATTTATTCAAAAAATAAGAAGTCTTATAATTTGTTTTCCAAAGTTCCTGGCCAAGAAGCCCAATAATCGTTTGGGGGCAGGACGCTATGCTAGGCAGGAGATAACCACGCATCCTTTCTTCCGGAATATCGACTGGGACAAGGCAGAGGCTTGTGAAATGGAGCCACCTATCAGGCCAAGGATTGTGAGTTAAATTTTAGCTTTCAGCTAACAAAAAGTTTTTATTTTATTTTTGAAAATATTTAAGAAACACCGCAAGGACATTAGCAACTTTGATGATGCTTTCACCAAGGAAAAGACCGATTTAACACCCACGGACAAGCTTTTCATGATGAATCTGGACCAGAACGATTTCATTGGATTTTCCTACATGAATCCTGAGTTTATAACCATTATCTAAAGGTGGTCTAAAAAGCTTTGAGCTTTAAGCTTACTATTAAACTTTATTTGTTGTGTCTTGTGCTTGATAAAGTTTACTTTTGTGCTTCAAAGTCGTTTTTACTGCAAATATATCTACATGGATGGCTAGTTTTTAAACTTTCTCTCTTGTATAAAAAGAAAGCTTTCAGTTAATCTCTTTTAATGTTAAGATTAACATGACTTGTCAAGCCCAGATAGTAAAAGAAAACAGAGAAGCAGCTGACTTGTGAGTCTCTGCCTCACCCTCTCTCTCTAAATACTTTCTCCCTTTCTTGGAGGGGAAAACTGTGTGGGAAAACTCACCACTCGAGAGCGTACCTGAATTAGTTACGCATACGCCGCGTGTGCACCACGCAAAGAAACACTCTTGACACGGAAGTTTCAAGATTGCCAGCGGGCTAGTTAGCCAACTTCGCTTAAAATCTAAACCCATCAACACAGGCTTGAAGTTTTCTTGAGTTGTGCTAGAGTCAAAAGTAACACATGAACTATGAACTCTTGTTGTTTCTGCTCATGTGGGTCTGATATTTACCAAAAACCCATCTGGCTCCTGTCTTGAAATTTTCGTTCAAAAGGGTGAAAAGCGGGTTACCAAATAGTTTTTCCGGTGGCAGGGAAACTATGTCTTTGTCCCTTATTTTAGTAAAGAAATTCCAGGAGCACGAATTCTCAGGATATTTGCGATTTAGGGTTTGTCAAAAGGATTTCAAGGTAAATGCAATTTGCCGCTGACCTGGCTTTAATTGAATTTCCCCCATTCGCAGCTTCCTTTTGCGAACGAAGCCAGCAGCAACATCCAACATCCTGCTCAAAACTGTTTGCACTCTATTAGCGGCAATTTGCGGGTTTACGTGCACTTTTCACGGCTTTTAGACACGTTCGTTTCCAATGTCTCTCTGGCTGGTTGGTAACCGTGTTGGGTGCAAGGACGATGTCCTTGTGCAGCGTTTCCTTTATATCCCATCCCATCCTCTATCCATTCCCAATCAGGAGCTTCCTGCTCCTGCTCCTGCCCCCTTTTTTCACCCGCAACATGTGCCTTTGACCTCCACTCTTTAGCCCCTGGTTCGTGTTGGTTCTGCTCGAGTTTGGCTTAGGCATTAGGATGTACTAAAGTGCTTAACACAATATAAATAATGGCCCAAGATATAGTATATATATGTATATTTTGCGGCGTAATAAAACGCAGCAAAATCTCATCGGTTCGCATAGTTTGCCATTTGCCGCCGGCGGCTAATGAAGCCTTCTTCTTACTGAACAATGTCCTTGAAGAAGAGGATGTCGCTGAGTGGCTAAATTGTCAGCTTATAAATCAGCCTTCTAGGATCTCGATAAGCATGAAAGGAAAGCTCTAAAAAAAAGTCGTATTGAACGGGGGGGTTGGATGATTTAGGAAGTGGGTGGGTGGTGGAGGTGGTGGGTACAAAGTTTGTGGTTTCAACTTTTGGTGACCCCAATTCTTTGTTATAAAATGCACTTTAAATAGACTCCTTGAAGGGGTTTCTTACACAAAAGCTCAACATGCTATGACCCCTATTAGAACTATTTAAATTGGAAAATTTGTTGGCCAAGATTGGGGATACGAATATATATGAATTTGATGTGTGAATCAAAATCAAATCTGGAATATATTATTTTAAAAGTCGTTTTAAATAGATTGTTTGTTTGTCATTCTTTGGTATAAAACTGCAAATATTGCCAACTGGAAAATATGAGTTTTATTCCCCTTAACTATTTCCCTAAACTAAAGACTAGAAATGTTGTTTTTGTATTAAAAAATAATACAATTCAACAACAACATAATACCTTATTTTAATTACTTTTAGGTTTCTACACTACCTGACCCTTAAGTGCCCCTAATCCAAACTATTTTAATTTTTAAGCCAGTTACTCTGCCGGTGACCTCGAAAATCCCTTTTTAACTTGTGCTTGTAGTCTGTCAATGTCTCCTGCCATTAAATGGGTTTGGCTTACAAATTGGCCAGCATTAAAGACTCAAAGACAGCCACAACTTCTCCCCCAAAACAATCAACTCCTTGAGCTAAGTTATTTATGCTGGGTCCTTGCCAATCTGTTTGCCACACTTCGTTGGCCGTTGTTGTGCTGTGTGTTGCCTCAATTTCAATGCAAATTTATATATGTATAAAGTATAATAAATATATATATATTTATATAGGGCTGTGTGTGTTGACAGTCCTAACACGATAACGATGAAATCGTTACGCTTTAGCAAGTGCGTTTCTTATTCATGTCTATTTTGTGGTGCTCTCTTGTGCACCTAATACCTGTGGTTTTCTGCTGTCCTTCCAGCTCTGCTGTTCCTTCTGCTTTGGCCCATCCTTTGGCAGGACCCTCTGGCATTCCTCCGCTATCTGTCTGTTTCATACACTGTCACTTCCGCTTCCGCCCGAGCACCCGGACTCAATGTGCCCCCTCCCTTATTCATTCAGCCACATTTTTTGCTGCCACTAACTGCTTTGGCACTTGGCCACTCCTCCTCCCCCCCGGCATCCCTTGGAATCCCCTGGTCTTCTTGGTCTTATGAGCTGCTGATGGCCATTTGGGGGAGCAGAAGGGCAGGACCGTAGGACGACAATGACATGCATACGGTTTTGGTCGTCGGCTAGGCTCATAAAAGCCACAAAAGCCGCAGAATATTGTCATGAATTAGCTGCAAGCTGCTCAAGTGGATTTGCACTGGGGAAAAGTAGCAGAAAAATGAATTTTATTTGGTGTAACAGCATGAGTTACCTTCTCAGCTTGTCAATGTGCCTTTATATATATTTTTAAAAATTATTTGTAGTACTACTTTAACTAATTATCAACTTTTTGTTTTTCAGGATTGAGTCCTATTAAATTAGTTCACAAAATAATTTTATTTTAATTTAATTTAGTCTTTTATTAAATCAGCAATTTGTACATCCTTTTATTTAAAACTTGTAAAATGATAAAACATTTTAAGTAAAAGTTGAGAACATTGCAAAGGAACTTACTTTTATTTTTGTTAATATTATATATTTTAAATCCATGCTTAAGTTTTTTTTTTATAAATTAATAATAATTTCCAGAGCAAAGAACAATGATATTTTATAGGGAAATGACAAAAAAAATTGATGTACCAAAATTTTCCGCTCAGTGTTATGGGGCGGATGAATTTCGCTTACGCTTAATTTCATTGTTGTCCGGATGGCGGTGGGGATTTATCAGCTAAGTGAGTCTCTCGGCCAGGCTAAATATTTAAACTGTCCCCCATTCCCAGCCCCATCCCCATCCCAGGTGGCCACAGGTGGGCAGGTGTGCTCCTGTTGCACCTCTACGGTCCGTGGGCTCATTCAAAATGCAAACACGGCCCGTGGAGCTGTTGGCAGGTGCACGTGGCGCCCGTTTGGAGCACTTGAGCAAACAGTCTCTTGCCCCTCTCGTTTCGTGATGTGTGTGCAAGTCATTGTCCGTGCTTTCACGTATCCCTTTTCCAAATTTGTTGCCTTTTCACAGCTGTGCGCCATTTGGCAGTCGCCCAGATGCAAAGTGCAGGCAGCCATTTAAGCGGGTTTGGCAACTTAAGCTCCTTTCTTTCACATTCCCCAGTTTCCAGCTGGCATTACACTCTCATTTCCATCCATAATCAAATAAATTACAGGCCAAGTCGAGCGCACAGCAGAAATGAGGGGAATAAAACTGGAAATTCTGAAGACCCAGCACTGAAATAAATATATATAGGTATATTTACATATCCAGGAGACCCTCTATAAAATGTAGCAACATAAAAACAAATTTCAAATATGCAACTATAAAACTACGGGTTAGTGTCGTGTGAAAATTTAACAACCACATTTTCGTGGAAGAAGTGATCTTTTTCATGGCTTTAATACTTGAAAACATGATGTTTAAAGTAAAGCTTGCTTCTTAAATTTTATATACATTTTCAAATATTTGTCATGTTTACAAAAATACCTTTATTAAATAAATGTACCTATATTTCACAATTTTAATTAACGGGTTGATTAATATACTAATGAAACTTAAATAATTCACACTAAAATAGAAGCATTAAAATTATTTTAATTACGTCTAAATTTCAGTTTTATCAACCTTAATTTTACGTGTTTAGCTAGATGCAAAGCAAAAACGATCATTTAAAGGCTTCAAGGAAAAATATAATAAAAATAGGGCTGAATTTAAATGAAAATAAATGTTAACATTTCGATGTAAATCTCGTTTTCAACAAATTCTTGCGAGCCAATAAAAAAAGATTTATTAACGCGCTGTTCCCACACGTACACAAATCTTTTTAAAGAGTTTTTCCAGCATCGAAAAGGTGGATTTCCCATTTAAAGCGAATTCGCACGGAAAAGTCTTCTGCTGGCACATGCCATCAATCTCTAGACACACAGGCGACTAATAAACACAAACAAAATACACAAATAGAAAGTGGGGAAAGCATATGCATATATGTACATATGCACATATACAAACACACACGGCGCAAGCTGCTTTTATAGACCAAACGTGATGGTTGAGTGAGAACCAGAGTTTCAGGGGCGTAGCGGAAGAGGGGGGAACGAAGCCTTTGTTTAAGTTCCATTAAAAGAAACTTCACAGAGAAACTTGTTGGTCTTGGGGGAAAAAAAAAGAATTTTTAAATTAAAACTTCTGGTTTTCAACTTTTTTACACAACCCCCAAGAAAAAGATTCTGCGGCCACACCGCAAAACTTTCAGCATGTGCCGTGCAGGATCTGGTCCCTCTGATTTCCACTCTCTATCCCTCTCATTTTCCCGCTTTTCCTACCCATTTCCCGTTTGGTTCACTGGAGTTTGGCTATTCCCAATGCAAACAGCGCGCATGAAATAATTATTCCGACTTTCGTCCTTCAAAATGGATGTCCGTGGGAGGAGGGATTTAGGGGGTGGTGTGGGGGTGCTCAGGTGAGGGTACCGCCACGCATTTGTGCATATTCGCCGGACATCTAGTGGGGCTCTGCTATATGAAATATATGTATGCGGGCATATCAGGGTATTTATTTTTAATGGTAAGTTCTGCCATCACTTCCGCATACACACACGTGTGTACACATGATTTTTTTTACAGGCTGAAAGAGAGCTTATGTTCACTGAAAGAAATGATTTACAAATGTTAACATTTTTAAAGTTTAGATAATAAATTTAACTAATATTAAACTTTGTTTATTGATCATGAAGCTTCCAACAAAACTTATTTTATTTTCATACAAATACAATAAATTTTTTATTAAATGTTTTCATAAAAGTTCTGAGCGCTTTAGGATTTTATGTTGGGAAATTATTATAAGTAACTTTCTTTACAACAAAAAATTATGTACTTTGTGTTCAAAATATAATTTTCTTGCTCTAAAAAATGTCCTATTTTTAAAATTTTATCCAAGTTTTAGATTATGTACTTGCGAATTAATCTAACTAACAAATTAAATGCTTAAAAATCTCCGAAATCATAATATTGTGGATTAGAAAAAAATTAGAATATGGTTGAACATTAATTTCAGTGTATGTGGTATCTGAACAATGAGTAATATGGCCAAAGCCGAGATACGAGCGCTCGTGCTCTAATTAATAAGTGATAGAGCGTCCTCCTGGAGGGGGGAGGGGGGAGAGGGGGCCAGTTGGGACTTTAACGGCACAGACCGCTGCCTCGCGCGCCGTAAACTACAATGAAAGCGAATATAAAAATAAAAAAAAACTAATAGTGGGTTCCATAAAAAAAAAAAAAAAAAATCCCTCCTTTAAAAAAAAAAAAAAAAACTTTAAAAAAAAATTTTTTTAAGTTTTAAAAACATTGTTTTGCCTACTTTTGGCGCATAAAATTTTCAACGCAGTTGTTACAATTTTGAAATGGTCAGTTTAAATTTTTTAATTTGTTTGCAAATAAAAAATAAAGATAGGGATAAAACTGTTGCGCGTCGACGCAGCCTTTTGTCCAATAAAATAGACAAAGTAAGTCGCTTAAGTCGGTCGCATCCTCTTCTTCCTCTCTAGCACACACATTTCTCTCACCTCACGGCTTTCATTTTCCCATTTTCCCCACCTCCTCTTTCGCTTTTGCTTTAGCTTTTACTTTCGGTGCCGGTCGTTGCGCTCGCTCGTTCCGCTTCACTGCAATTCAAAAGCGCAACGGATGAGTGTGCGTAAGTGTGAGTGTGAGTGTGAGTGTGTCCTCTTCTGATTGTCTCTCACCTAACGGTTAAAGTGTGCCGCCTCGCTTCGCTCTGCTTCTTCTTTACCGTTATGATGGCATGCATCAAAGCAAAGTCCTTCGGAGCTCAGCTTTCATTTCATTTTGTGATTTTTTTCAGTCATCTAGGACTTGGGGTTGCTAAGGCTTAAGCATCAAATATGCTGTATTTTTTATAGAACTTTATATTTTTTCCTTTTTTTTTGCTATCTTGTTATGATGATTTTCTATTTGAACAAAACAATTTTTATTTGTAAACATTTCGAAGAAAACATTTGCATCAACAAGACGCTTTTGTATCTGAAAGATATCATTTAATCTGGGAAAAGCTTTTGTGCATATGAAATACAATTTAATCCAAAAGATATCTTTTTGTTTTAGCTTAGACTTTTTTTTTATTGTTTAAATTTAGCTTGAACTTTTAAATTTAAATTTTTGGGTAAATTTTAAATGTTTTTAATTGAATCATAGTTTAAAAACAGAAAAATGTTTGCTTTTCTATGCTATAGCATACGTGTCGTATGAGTAATTTTTATGGAAACTTTTAAACAATTTTATTTAAATTTATTATACACTAGTATCTACTATTTGAAAGAATAGTATTAAGTTTTCTTATAAAAAACGTCCCTAGTATACGTACTTATTATGTCTTGTGTTAGTTTCTTTTCTTAGTTAAAGGTTATCTTAGTCTCCCATCAGTTTATCCACCAAGAGCAACTTGCGTTTTTAATTTCCCCCAGACCGGCCTAATCAAGCGCAAAATCAAGGATATTTTTGCTTTTCCCAGTGACCTTGAGCCTGGGCTGGTCCGAAAAAATTTGGAAAAATGCCTGGCAGCAGCAGCAGCAGCAGCTACAGCTAAACAGTTTAATAAAAATGCACATCAATTTTTCGGGGCTCAGCAGGAAAAAAAGCAGAGCTCTGAACATGGACATGGCCAGCTTTCCCCCCTTTTTTTTTTTCCTCACACTTTAGCCATAATATTGGCAGCCCTCTTAAGTGGCCAATTGTATGGCGTTTATTGCCACTGTGTGGCAGGCAGCAGCGTTGATGATGCCACATTATGCATTGCTGGCCATAAATTTGCGAGGCCCCGTTCGCGAAAACCGTTTATACGCATTATTTGCAAATTGACAGGGACAAGAACCTCTAATTACTCCCCGCCGTGCACTTGAGTCCGCATCATCGCTCCAGCTCAGCTCCAGCTCCAGCTCCTCCCCGAGCATCGAGCACTCCATTTAAGCCGGGCTGCCAATTTGCCGTTGACAAAATTTGCCACGAAGCTAGACAATTCTTTTCAATTTCGCTTACGTTTTGCCCCAGGAAAAAAAAAACAGGGACTCCAAAGGAACGGGAGAATCTCTTCGGGGAGAATACAGTATACCATCTACCATGTTGAGTCAGACTTACGTGCAGTGCATACGAAATGAGCAGAGGGTAAATAAATTGTTCTGGTTTTCCCCGTATCGGGGAGATTTTGGGGCAGGATTAAGTGATAATAGTAATATAAATCAGTTTGCAGATGGGTCAACTCAAGGGTTAGTTTGAAAAAGGGAATATGTTATTGGAGAAAATATAAATGAATATATTAGGGTGAAGTGGGGGCAAAGCTTTTGAGCGTCTCTCTGAAGGTCGCTACTGGTTAGGAATATTTAAATAGATTTTATTGGCCATAAAAATAAATTCAAGATTGAAACCTTTTTTCACACCCTTTTTTCTTATTTTTAAAATTAAAAATAAACTGTTGACTAAAATAAAACTAAACTAAAACTAAACTAAACTAATACGCTAGTGATATCAAATCTCCTGAAATTCTGCCTGAAAGTATGCAATGTTATTCTATCTTTTCAAAAACCATTTTAAAAGAGTTCTAAATCGATTTGAAATACATTTTAAGAAATTAACATAACAGTGTTTAATGTTTAATTTATTAAGCTTTCAAGTTATTTTTTTTTTATGAAACAAAAAGTAAATTTTTAAGGACAGAAAATCTCTAAACTAAATGTGAAATCAAGAACATCCCTAGCATATTTTTGCGACACATTCAAATAGACATGCGGATAGCATATATGAGTAATTTGGCAGTGTCCTTGTGGGAGGAGGGGAAAAATGAGAAATGTGGGCGTAATAAGTGAGTGGAATAAGCGACTACTCTTTCCAATAATAATCCACACAACTCTCCCATAAACCCCACCCATTGACAGCCACACGTGCCGCACATCTGCTGATGTTGATTGTGTTCCTTTTGATTACAAATTCATGTCGTATAACGTAAGTTTTTCCGGAACTAAGAAGCATCCTCGAATTCCAAGGGGGAATTATGTGCCCAAGTGTGTGCCACATGGAATTAGCCCAGAAGCAAATTCAAAGTCAAATTCAAATAATTATCCCTGACTCTCCGAAGCCCAAAAATTGAGAAGTGGCAAAAAGGTCAAGTGTAAAAACAAACACAAATAAAGGGAAACGGAAAACGGAAATCACCGGGAAAATCGCTCTATTTGTCTGGCATAATTGCAAAAGGCAGAGATGAAAAGAGTGTGCCAAAGTAAATATTTAAATGTAAGCAGGAGAGAAAGGCACAGACACAGACACCGACAGATACCATACAAAAAAGGACCTTTATTGACCCAAGCCAAAGGTATGCTAAAGCCAATTTATACTTATTGCCCCCAGGAATGAAAAGCTGGTGTTTGTATTGGAATTTCCCTCCCCCCTAATTTTATCTGCCCCATAAAAGTTTACGTCCATCAGGGATAATCTGCCATTTTCTTGCATAAATCGCTTTAAGAGCAATTGCCAAGTTTTTCCTACAACAACTATGTACAACAAAAAACTTTCAACAGAAAACAGAATTGAATATGAATTCCGATCATCGTCGCTGTCATAAAAGGAGAAAAAAATGTGAAAAAAAGAAAATGGGAAATGCTGCATCAGCTGCTGGCGCTGTGATTGAAGCTTAAAATTCGGCGATTTTGGCTGTCTTTTTTGGTGCTCGCTTTTCGCTTGGCTTTTATAAGCAGAAATTGCTCAATTGAAAGCGAAATCGGCAGCAAACCAGCGACGACCTTTCGCTGAAAAAAATACGACAAAGTTTTCTTTTCGGAAATAGAAAAGTTTTTCGCAGAGAGAGTGTGTGCGTGTGCGAGGTCCTGAATTGGAGGTGAGAGCGTGAGGACGTTTTTAGATGCGTTTCATGAAATTAAAATAATCCATCTAATAACAAACCGATGTTACATATTCTTTTTAGATTTTACCAGCCTAACTTTTGTAATAAATAAATAAATACACAAATTTTCACGCGCACGTCTCTAATAAGAAATAAACGCGTGTCCTTGGCAGCAAGGAAGTAACAATTGAAGTATATGAAAACGTGCTGGGATCCAAAATGAAAAACTCGCTGAATAAATTCAACTTTTTCCCGCTCCACGCGAAAATCAATAAGCAACGTTCTGTATAAATAATAAAAAAAAGAGGAACTTGCAATATTGCAATAAATAATTGCAAGAAGGGGTCCCGAATTAAATGACTTTCTAGTTAATTGAGGGGAACGTGAAAAGGGGCAGGAAAAAAGGAAAGGAAAAGCGGAAGGAGCAGGTGGCAGCTACCAAACGAGATATGAGACTCTGGGCAAAGAGGCAACAATAACAGTTGCCAACAGCCAACAGCTCGGCCGAGCGGAAACGGAAATGAGTAGCGAGTAACTGTGAAAGGCAAGACCAAAAAGAAAGCGGAAACGGCGGAGAAAGTGAAAGAGAGAGAGAGAGAGGCATTCAACGAAGCAACAGTTCGACTGTAAAACATTAAATGAAAATGAGGCAAAGAGTGGGAGAGTGGGTGGCACAAGGACATGCACCCGTAACAAGGACGCAAGTTTCTCCCTCCCTCCCACTCCTTATTTGTGTGTGGCTGTGGGCAAACAACGGCCAACAACGAACGTACAAGCCCAGTTAGTAAGCAAAACATGTTAGCTTGTGTCAAGTCAGAGTCGTGGCTGGCTGGTAAAAAGGGAAAAAAGTAAAGGGAAAATGGGAAACGAAAATGAAAACCAAACGCTTCAAGGCTAAGTGAAAATCGAGGGTTGGATAACCAGGAAAAGTGAACCAGAGAAAAACCGGGGGAGACCGCAGCTGCTAAGCCAACTATTGCCAAGGGGAAACACTTCAAAGAATGGCTGTCAGTATGGATGACTGTTATCCAACTCGTCCTAAGCCGAGAAAAACTAACCGAATTACCAAAGCAGCCTTGAGAAAAAAGGGAAACCAAGCCAAGTGTAAGGTAATTACCAAATTTCTTGAAATGAATTTAAGATGAAACAGACCAAAAGACCCAAAAAGTACAAAAATTGTATCATATTTTTCAAGTTTAAAGTAGGCAAGATAAAAACTAAAATTGAAACTATGTTCTCAGGAATCAGCAAAGTTAAAAAAAATATATTGGGGCTAAATATTATTTAAATATTATAATAATTATGAACCCAATCATTTTAAATGATTTTTTTAGTATGTAGATTTTAATTTTCTAGCATCCTTTCCAAACCCTTTTTATATCAGTTTATGTAATCTAAGAACCCTGAAGTGGATCCTGATCCTAGATTCGAAGCAGGTGCAGTGCACCCGGTGTAAGTAGAAGCCAAAGGCGTTGCCAATGCCAACTTCTGGCCAGCTTTCTGCCAGCATGATGTTCATTTGCGGTGCACCGCATGTGGCATCATCCTCCGTGGACTTCCCCCTCCCTTTCTTCCCCTAGTCATTTGCCTTCTGGCGGAAAGAATCAGACCAATCAAAGCCCAACGGCACTGTGACAATGAGTGCGAATGCCTGCCCTGATTTTTGGCCCTTTTGCGGGGGAGGAAGGAGAACCTCCCAATCGTCAGTCTTCAGTGCACCAAAGGGAGGTTGAAGGAGCAGGAGAGGAGCAGGAGATGTTGATGTGGAGCGTGTTGCTCAACGGAAGCACCGCAGGAATTTAAGTGCTTCCGCTTTCAGGAGGCGGCATATGAAATCAATAATCGAAATAATAATCTGGAAGGGGGTCATCCATGTGAATATGTGAACATGTGTGTGGGTGACAGGTCAAGACAGGAAGTGGAGGAAACCGAGCGAACGAAGAATGTTGGCAGCCTGTCAATATCCAGATACTTATCCCGCGTTGCCCCCATTTCCACCCGGAGGTTCTTCACAAATTTTACACACAATTTCAGCAGGAAAATGGCGAGAGAAAACAACATATTTTTTTTCGTTCAGCAAAATCAATAAATTCATATGGGCCACTCAAGTGGCTAAAAGCGGAGAGGGAGTAACCGAAACTACTTTCATGTTGTGGCTAAACAGAACTGAGATGAAAATGAAATGCTTTTCAACTCAGCTTTAGTTTCACACTTTTTCCCAAGCCACAAAATTCTACCACAGAAACTTACATGCACTTGGGGAAAAAAATAGTTTTATTTAAAAATATAAATTTTATCGAAAATTAAATATAACATATTATAAAATATACTTTATATTATATTTTATTTTATAATGAGCTTACATATGTGTTTTACATTTTCTTTTCAACATTAGTTTCTAACACTATTCTCTCTTTAAAAATAATAAGTATTGTCGTAGTAAAAATTCAAAAATCTTTCTTAAAGGTATTTTACTTATCTTATAAATATTTTCTGAGTGCTAAACTAAATGAGATCTGAAAGTTGCCAGGGGCATGCCACATTTGTTAATTACTTTTTGGCCATAGACAGTTTTGTGCTGACCTCAGCGCACATTTGCTGGGTGAGAAGGCAGAGGCAGTGGCTCCGGATCCAAGGACTGAGGACTCAGGACCTCACTCCTCCAGCCTTATCTTATAAATGAGCAATTAAATAATGCCAAGGCCGAGAACAAACAGGTGAGAGTACTTCTCTCAGGAATCGGGAGGAGCGAGGAGCGAGATGGATGTGGAGATGTGGAGTGGAATCAGCTCCGTCACAGGCCATAAGTTACCCGATGTGGCGCAGGGACATTGCTCAAAGACTCCCTGCACAGCATGCGTAATTATGGGCTCGTAATCAATCCCAGACTGGCGGGGATCTGGAAAAGGAATGGGACTGCCCAGCAGGCAAAGGCAACTGTTGAGCCTAGAGGTCCATTCCACCCACGAAAAGAGAGCAATAAGCGGCTATCGTAAATTCAAATCAAGTGCCTGAAATTGCTAGATAAAAGCAAAGTCTGGCCCTCGCAAAACACATATGCCAGCCAAAAAAAAAAAATAACTGGGTATTAAGGGGTATATCTAACTTTAATAACACTTTGGAAATTGGTAATTTCGATTAAAACAACTTTTAGTTAAGTGGTAAAAAACAAAAAAATACGAAAAAGCATAGAACATTTAAAATCATAAAGAAGAAATTAAACATGTAAAATTACAAAAGCAAAAGTTGAAAGAAAAATTGTATTTCTTTAATATTTTTCGTAGTCTTTATTAGATTTTGTGATTTATTTGTTAAGTAGTTATTTCTTATATCAAATGTGTTGAAAATTATTAGGCTTATCAGCCCCAGAGTATGTTTGCACCTTTAACTTAGTCCTTGGTTGATTTTAACTCCATTTATTAAGCTTGAAATCATCACAGATTCCTAAGACTTTAAATGAGGATAATTTTAAGCTTACCCAAACGACATCAACAAACAAATTTAAGATGAATTGGATCAAAAATATAAAATAAAGGTAATAAATTAAATTTTCTTATTTAAATTAGTATTTTCTACCTTTTAAAATTTCAGATCGAATTTTAATTTTGGTTAATTTCTTTAAATTTATTGAAATAAAAGAAGGTAGCAGGCAGTCGACTCCTCTTCTTACCTCATATTTATCCGTATCTTTGCAGAGCTGGCAGTTAAGTTGCCAGCACATCGCACAATTTATAATGTTAATGCTGCTCGGCTGTGCTCTTTGTTGCTGGCTGGAGATTCCTTCTATTTTTTCCCCCCTCTCCTGGATATACCCAGTTCCCCAGATCCCCAGACCGTTCCCCCCGCCATAACACTTTTAGCACATAATAATAGCCGGGGCCATGCAATTACTGAGGGTCAGGAGCGAGCGACAGGGACAGGATAACGAGCGCAGGACAACGACGGCGCTTATGGGAGGACGAAGGACTCTTAAAGTCGACAAAGAGTGTAAAAAGGACCCCCGATCGATAGACGTTTGACCCCAGGCAAAAGTTTGCTTTAACTCGGACTCAATCTGTTGCTGATGGGTTTAATGGGCGAAGTAGTTGTTGGAGTTGGAATAGTTTCCGCTGGTAAATCAGCCGTTTACTCGGATTCGGATACGGATTCGGATTCGGATCCAGATGGATTCACATTCATTAGCCTCCGTTTCTCGCTACAGTGGCGGGCAATTTGATTATGGAGCAACTGAAATCAGGCGGCTAAACAAATCCCCAGTGCTGCTCCTCATCGATGCTGCTGCTGTCGATGACAGCGGTTCGATATCGAGGAAGAAGGAAAAAATACTTGAAATCGAATACTCGCAAATTCAATTTCGATTCCAATTCCGTCATAATGAGCCTCGCAGGGAAATGAGATGTCGATGTCGCCTGCTCTCTGCATCACTCATACGCCAGGGAGGCCCCTCAAAGAAGATTGAGTCCTTTTGGGCCAATTACTGGGCCATTTGAAAAGTTTTGCTTAATCCTTGCTAAACAAAGTTGCTGGTTGGATGTTTTCTCAAACTGTTTTAATAGTTCGCCTGACTTCTGGCCTTCGGCTGGTTATAAATGACCCTCGGCCTGGACACGGACACTTGAAGTGATGGCCCCTGGACAGGACAGGCGAGGTGTAGGCAGAGGCAGTGGATGGACAAGTGACAGGCTGGGCTGGCAGGAGCATCCTTCGCAACCTGGCCCTTGTTCCCCACTCTCATTTATCTTATTGAGCGCACTCACATCTACATAAGCACTCGAAGGCCTTGAAGATACTTGAACGGCACTTGAGATACTCTTAAGTTCAGGTGGGAAATTAAGTAATTATCAGTAGTTTTCAAAGGTAACAAAGTGTTGTATACTTTTTAAAACGATTTATGGTTATTTGAAATCACTTGTTTAGTAGCCTAAAAGTAGGCATTGTAGATTTTACAATTGGAAAAATATTATAGCATACTTCTAGGACTCTTTTCAAGTGGTTTCAAATGAGTGGTATTTTTCTAACCAATTTATTTTTGCTTGGGTATCACCAAAATTTCTGAAAATCCGAAGAAACATTTATAAAAAACCTCTTTATAGACACATAATTAAATAGTTTTAAACGTCTGCCTCTAGCTGCTATACATATATATTTATTTAAATCTACCTTTTGGGTATTTATTCATTGCAGGGTATTACCAGCTCTTGAGGTGAATGGCACTCATCCTTCTGGTTTCTAATTAGCAAATGGCCAGAGCTGCGAAAAATCCCCACAAAAGCATCCTTAAGGGATCTGAATAGACCAAAATGAGAAAAGGAGGTAAGTGAAATCTCGGAAAGCGTTTATATTTCAACTCAATATGTTTGAGCAAGATTTGTTTGGCCTGCTTCAATGGTAAAAGTTTTTCTCACTCCTTGCAATATTTATTTATGTAGCTGGGAACTTTCTCCGTGCTCTTCGACCGGTGGAAAGTTCAAGTTTCTGCTGTCTGGGGAAAAATGGAAAATAAATTTGATTTATGCCAACAACTAAACTGAACCATTGTCGCCCCATCAGATTGTATTGACTTTTGTTTGCCTCCATCGAGTGTTGCATATGCAGCTGTGGGATAACAAAAAAAATGGGTGAAAGGAGGAAGGAGAAAGCGATTTGCAAATTTGCCTTGAAGCTTTCTTTGTCGCTTGTTTTTTTCACATTCTCTCTTTTGGGTTTCATCTGCAAACATTTGTATTTCCGATATGTGTGTTTCAGTGTTTTTCAGTGGATGCTCGAAGGCATTCCATTGAATGTGTGTTCTCTCACCCCCAGTTTGTGTTATTAATTTTTTTGCTGTAGGTACTGCCTGCTTTTTGTTGAGTTTCAAATTGGCCCAGAGACAGAGACACGAGGGAAAACATCATTTTCGAATTTTCCACCAGCCCAAAATGCGTTGTTGGCCCAGTTCGGCTGTTCGGGTTTTCCTGCGTTTTCCCGGTTCGCTCTGCTTGTTGCTCCCAGCCAAATTGGCATAATAAACAATGACAATGGAGCCACAGCCGAGTGACGGTTTTCCCCTGTTTTCACCAGGTCTTCAAAGTATCCCTATTTGTATATACATACATATATCTGTATCTGTATCTGTATCTGAGTTTGTGCTGCACGTAAACTGAGTTAGCGACACGAGTGGATGCATGAATCTGAGGATCTGGGGTTGGTATCAACGGGGGTGCCACACGTTGGGACATGTGTTTCGTGTGCCACATTAACGAGGCAGCTTGAAAGACCTTCAAAACTGATGGGATATGAAAGTGGCTTAAAGTTTTCACCCAAGAAAACTCGATTTCCTGTTTGATTTTATCACAACTCAAACAATTCGGGTTTATTTATCAAGCTCAAGCATTATACTTACATTTTGCAAATCAGCAATGATTAGTTTTAAATACAGAATGCTTTTTTCCCTGTAATTTTTATTTTCTTCGTTACAAAATAATTTACATATTTTATTTTCAATCTGGGGTTCAATGTTACCTTCGTCTAAACAACAACAACAATTTTTATTGTTTTAAAATATTTTATAAATTTATTTTCATATTTTAATTTTCAAATTAAAGGTGTTTAAAAATATGCTGAATTTTACAAAGGATTTTATGAACTCAAATTGTTTGCTGCACACTTTCAGGAGCCTTTGTAAGTGGTCTCAAATAGCTTGAGATTTCTGTACAGCACTTTTTGATAAGAAACCTTTTAGCAGAATGTATTTTCCAGCTCAGGTTACGTCTTTTAGTGTCCTAATAAAGACTAAAATGTATCGTGGGGCTTTATCTTATGCCAATTATCGGTGAACTGACAAGATTGTGGCAAGCTCACAAAAGTGGGTCAAACCGACAGTAACATCTTTGATTTCCCCTTACCCCAGACATTTCTTACACGACAAGGCTTTCGCATCTTTTGAGGAGGTCCTTGCTCAGAGCCTTTCGTCCTTGTAAAGCCTGTGCATCTGCAACATCTACAACAAACTAAACATTCACCACAACATCAACAGGTTCCCCGGTGATGTCCGACCTAATGATGTGCCACAGTGGGGCTCACAGTGAGCGCCAGAAGTTAGCGTCCACATCCTCTAGATCCCGCCCCATGATTGATGGGGGGAACACAAATTAATAGCTTTAATTAAGCGAATATTCTAAGCCATTCATCATCAGAAGTCGCCAAGAAGGATTACAGGGCTTTTGAGGTTGATGTTCCCTCTGCTGCAAAACTGAACAATAATAAATTGTTTATACACGCTCGCCCATACAAATTCTTGTGGAGTTTTCCAGCATTTTGATGTATTTTTAATGCTGTCTTTGTGAGGAATATATGATTAATGGTTTATGCTCCTCAAATACGTTTGTAAATATATTTGAATGTGTGTGGGTGTGTGTCCCTAAGTGTTGGCCTGTATTGGTATTTATAAGTCATTGGGTTCGTTATTTGTCCTTTAACGATTCAATGAGCTCTAAAACGGTTTTATTGATTTTGTGTTAATACTGCAGGGCAATCCAGGGAATTGCGGGGGGTGGAAAAAGGGAGCGATTAAGGGGCGACTATAAATATTGATATGCACAATTTAGACCGCGGCGGAAATGCGATACGTGCCATCAACCCATCTGGTGGTTTTGCAGTTTAATGAACTGTCCCAGTTTTGTGAGGCCACAGTTTGGATACACAAACTTTAGATGTTACTCGGAGTTACTTTGTAAAAACATATAAAACCATTAAATAAAGCACTTTTTTATATAATTAAGAGTAAAACATAAAATATATTAGTAAAAAAAAATAAATACACATTGTACACAAAAATTGATTTTGGGATTCAAAATAAATGTTATGTTAAGGCTATAAATTTTAGCTAACGTGCTAATTATGATATTTTTTACTCAAAGCTTATAATTTAAGCATTGCCTGTGCTTAAAAGTTTCCCTTAATTGACTGAAAGGAAATAAAATCCCGGTTGAGTAAAACAAAATAAATTACTTTATTGACAGTTAAAAACACGGTTTGTTTACTTTTTTATTTTTATTATTATTTTTGATCGTCCATAGTCGGAGGAAACAACAAACGGATTCCATCCATTCCCATTACTCCCTCCATACCCTCCATTCCCATTATTCCCACCACTCCATCCATTCCCACCACTCCCACTATGCCCTTTATTACCTCCATTCCCATTGTTCCATCCATTCCCATTATTCCCACCACTCCCACTATGCCCTACGTTCCCCCCATTCCATCCATTCCAAAGGTCCCATAGGTTCCATCCATTCCTTGCTCTCGCTGCATTCGAATTTGAATTTGAAGATACGCAGCATTTTTCATTATGATTTGCACAATATGAATTTTTTACTTCCTGACAGCGATTATTCCGGGACACACAATATCCGCCTTGCCTGCATCCTGAATTATTGGTAACACAAAAACATTGATCTCGAGATCTTAATTACTCTGTAAGGTACATACGTTGTGATCCATATCCAGGTTTTATATCCATCGACAGGAGAGCTGTCAGCAGAAACACCTTCACGTACTTGTTCATATTTGTTAACTAGTTAGTAATGATTTTAAAAAAAAAAAACTATATCCTAAGTGCCTTGCTAAATTCATTTGTCAGGGTATTAATTTGGATTAACAGCTAACAAAAGTAACAAAATTATATTTAATATTTTTAGATCAAACGCTGTTTTTTTTTTAATACAATAACACAATATCTGAATAAAAACAAGATAAGAAACTTACGGTATTCAGTATTCAGATATAAGATTACTGTTATTTTTAGATCCAATAAATTTATATTAAATTTTATTTCCATCCTTTAAATAAGCAGCACTTTTGTTGTGCTTGCGGTGGACAATAATATGGTATTGCCTTACAGGGATAATCCGCATATACACAATATCCACCTGGTCCGGGTCCGCATTCTAAATTATTGATTACATTAAATAAGGGACTTCCATATCTTATTTTAAGAGTAAGGTACATACTTTCATCAATCGATATCCTTGACCGACTCTGTCCGTTTGATTTCCATGCCTTAAATAAGCAACATTTTGTTTGTTTTTTGGGTGGACAGTAATATGGTATTGCTTTACAGGGATAATTCGCATATACACAGAATCCTCCTGGTCCGCATTCTTTAAAATTGATTACTTTAATATATGTAGATATTGTGATATTTAATCCAAAGTCTTAGGTACATACGTTCATCAATTGAGATCCGTGGCCGACGTTGTCCATATCCAAAATTAAGGACCATAAAAATTAGAGCTGGCAGCAGAAACACCTTCATATGACTGTTCATATCAGGTAACTAGTTCGTTTTTTTAAAGAAATTATTATTAATTACCGATTGCCATGTAAAATTCTTTAGTCACAAAATTAACCACTTTATTTTAGCACTGCGAGGGACTTCTAAATATGTCGTTTGTTTGCCAGCTGTTGCTTGTCTCCCACTTTTTTATTATGCAACATTTCAGATCAAAACCAGGACAGTAACAAGGTATAGGTTTACAGGGATAGTCCTTCGGTACACAAAATCCTGTATATCCGCATCCTGAATTGTTGACAAGATTTATATAGTGATCCTAGATCCTAATAAAGATTTTAGGTACATACTTAAATAGCCAACATTCTTTCGTGGTGGTTTCCGTCCATATCCAGGATAAAGGATACTGGTTAGGAGAGTTAACAGCAGAAACACCTTTACGCAGGTGGTCATATTTATTAACTGGATTTTATTTTAAATTTTAAATAGTTACATAATAAGTTCCATGCCAAATTCATTAGTCTGAGTTTTCGTCTAGAAAAACGGTTACCATTACAATAAAAACGTTCTCTTACTTCCTTATAAATGAATCATTTAAATGTTTTATTAATGTTATTATCTACATAAAAATATATTTATTAAAAATGACATTTAGAATTTAGCGCAGCATTTTTCGAGCTGTCCACATTCCCAGGGAATTCCTGCGGATCGACAACGGGAGTATCTATTTGTACAGTATCCTCTTGTATTGGCGCAATCTGAAAAGAGTACAAAATATCTAATTATCAATCCATATCTTACTACCAAAAATACTAACCCGTAGTAGCTCCGTTAAAAGTGTAATGCCTAAGACAGCATTTCATGCCTGGCATACAGTCAGGGGGAAATATTATGGGCTTACACTTTACGGTATTATAGGTACAGTATCCATTCCCTCTATCGCACACTGAAAAGATAGTTTTACCATATTACCTTTATTTTATTTAATAATGTACTAACACGTAAAGGGAGAAGGTCCTGGTAGTGGCTGACATCTATATTCACACCCAAAATTAAGTAACAGAAGACTAGCTATTAGAAGCTCCTTCAAGAAGCTCAGCATCTTTATAACTGAGTTCACACAATTTTATTTTGAGGCCCTCATATAACTAGAGCCATGAAAATTGCATTTGTTGGGGTCTTGATTGCCCTAGCTTGTATTTAAATATTGGATATAGTTTTATAACTTGTAAGCTTAGATTTTACTCATTTTATGGAAGATGTTTTGCTAAGTTCTAACTAAAAGGGTTTTACCCTCAGTAAGTGTATGAAAACCGCAACTGTTTGTTGCGTCGCAGCATCCACTCTTCGCAACCACTTAATCGCCAGGACAATGAGTTCGAATCACCATTTTCGGCCTGTTGATATTGATTTGTCAAGCGTCACCAGCCAACCGCTGAAGCACTGAACCACTGAGCCACCGAACCACCCACCCACTTACGCACAGGTAATGATGTGCCAAATGTGCTGTGCAACACATACAGAGCACCCACCATTTACCACCCACATCCTGCCGCAAGGACCCAGCGAAATTCCACGTCAGTCAGCTCTGCCAAACGAAATTGAAGCGTCGAATCCTGGCCAGAATCACCGGTGGGTGGTGGGTGGTTGGTGATGGGCGGTGGGCGGATGAGTGGGCATCATCATAATCATAATTAGTCTGCTGAGAATGGCAGCCGCAACAATGTTGGTCTCGGTCTGCAAAGTGCAAAATATTGTAAAAACAAAAAATAAAGAAAAATTGTGTAGGTGTATACGGATGAAAAATATTACAAAAGCGGAAAGTACACTTAATTACTTTGCCATTTGCTTGTTGTTGTCCTGTCTTTTGCTTGATTTGAGCTGGATTTTTATTTGTCTTAAATGTTGGCGCTTTTGGGTATTTTTCGCCCCCTCGCACTTTAGCTTAATTTACAGCGTTCAAAATGCTGGCCAAAAAATTGCTAAAAAAAAAAGCCAGAAATAAAACCTAAAAATCAGTAGGTTCACAGAAAATGTTTTAATATATTTTTAACAGCGCTACTTACAGGTTGTGAAAATTAACGTACTTTAAGTTTATGAATTAAATTTTTTATGTTAAAAAAAAAAAAATGTAGTGCTTAATTTCTAAGTATTTTAATATATTTACTGTGAACTAAAATACTTTATTAAAAAACCGAAAGAAAACTTGTTGTACCATATTTTTGGTCAGTCTAAAAAATAAATTTAAAATCTCTAAGAACTTCCTCAAATCCCTTAAAATTGTAAAAGGGTTTCATATTTTTTTCAGTGCATAAATGGGGTGACGGACAGACTGAGAGGCATGCAAACAAGGATAAGCACACAGAGGAAGGCAAACACCCACACAGACATCTGTGTTTTGGCTGCTTTTGGGCATTAGGCATTTGTTTTAGCCTCCTTTTCACCCCCGGAAAACCCCGGAAAAGCGTCGAATGCCGTTTAACTGCCGCTTGACACAGGCCGCAAAAGGAAAAGTGGAAAGACAACAAAAAAAAAAAAAAAAGGGAGAGGCGAAAGACAACAAAAGCGTGAAGAAAGCAAACCCGACGAGGGAAAATGCCAGCGACAGGCAGAAAGAAAGACTTTGTCGAAGGTGAAATTTGCCATGAAACAATGTGAGATAGCGTGATATTTAGCCTTCTTTTCGGGGCTCTTGACTTTTGTTTTCTGCCCGAAAAAGTGTGCCAGCTGTGTAAGCACAGCGAAACATTTAATTATTCACTGAAAACACAACCAAACTTGAATTATAGCAAAATCCGTTCAGAAATTTTTTTAACATTACTATAATTATTACTCACATGCTGGCTACTGAATAAATGATTAACTATAGTAAACCCACAGAGAACTTGACATTTGCACACGTATGCAATTAACGCACCTGACCAAATTAGAACCAATAATGTCCTGGAAAGCGCGTTCGCATGGAAATCAATTAGAATCAATGGTCAAGACATGGATACATAAGTTATTTCTTAGCCAAAACATCACCACAACTGGGAAATTAATTAATTACGCACTGGATTTTAGGTAAATATCAGAGAGAGGCAGTCTAATGAAATTCCACAATATATTTCACACAAATTTCTAATTACCAGCTAAGAAGTTTTGACAAAGAAAATCTGTGCAAATAACTATTTAATGGAAATTCCACAATGCACCTTACCTGTTCTCTAATCACAGCAGGTAGAAATTCGGGGAAAATATGCGATGCAATAGTTTCTCCTCCTCTGATTCACTTGGGTTTATTTCACTCGCACATCCTGCTGCCAAACTTTTATGTGGTTTATTTATTTCGAAAGCGATTGTTTTTTCCCCATTTGGTAGAAAGTAATTAAAAAGCGTTGAAACTTTCGACCGCTCCTGGGACATGCACAAAGGAATTAGTGCACCATTTTACTTTGGCCAGAGGGACCAGAACTTTCGGCTAAACTAAGCTGAAAAATAAAGTGAAACTTTAATATTGAAGCTAGTGTCCTGCAGATGTCTCTCTCTCCAGGATCATCCGAAATTAATGCTTGTTTACGCTGCGTATACGTGATGATGGGCCCTGCATTTAGGCATTACGTATTACGTATTCGCCCCGTTGGCCCATTTAGTGCTTCGGCATTTCTCATTTGTCTCCTCCATTTAGTGCGCCTTGGCACGCGCTACAATTCCATTTTAATTACACGACCGCAGTCGTCGACGACGAGTCCTTTGCCCATTTCGAGTGCTCTGAGTGTAAATTAGTAGCTGGCAAACGATAAATGAGGATTTTGCTCACTTCAGAGCCCCCGTTTTTGGTCTGAACTTCAGGGCCCCAACTCAGCCACGTGTTGAATCCTTTACGACTGCCCGGAGACAGAGAGCAGGCCATAAACATGCCTGGGGACTCTAAGTACGCAACCATATACCATTGGATATGGGGCACTTTAACATTCCAAATGAAAATTATCTAACGTTAATTTGTTGGGGAAATCTCCTCTGGCTGTGGAGCGGAAAACTTTGCATACAAATTGCTATTTAAAAGGAGACAGCGCAAAATCCTTACAGCACAGCTGTCCTGCTGCCCAAAAACCAATCTGTCTGGGTAAATATGCAGTAAACATTCGGTTTTCCGGGCGGGGGACTCGCATAATTAATGAGGTGGCTAGGGCCCTTTGCTAAATTGGCAAATTGTAAGCGTTTTGCAACACCAAATTGACCATCGAATGCAATAAGAATGCAAATGACCCATTGAAATGTGCGTGTATCGATTGTCCTTGTATTGATTGTGTGTTTATTGTAATCCGCTTGTTGATTGCCTTCAAGAGTGTGTGTACTGTGTGTGTACTGTATTGCAGTCAGTGTTCCGTGCTTTGACTTAACCGCAATGACAGCGAGGATATTATCGTTAATAGTACTCATTGTTGACTCATTGAGACGTAATCGGGCAAAAGGACATTCGATTGGGGATTAAGATTGATGGCAGTCCATTAGCGGAAGGACAGGTGAACAGGTGATAAAGCGCAGATTATTTTCTTTCGAATTGCACTTGACAAAGTACTAAAAAGGGGTTTTTAGTACCATAATTTATCGCTTTTTAGGTTTTAGTGAAAAGTAACCACCAAAAATTGGTAAATCCAAGCAAAAGATAGCTAAATCGAAAACACAGAGAAATATAAACCTTATAAATCAGGATTTAATTGACCAATTCTAAGACAACTTCCATAGTTTTTATAAAATAAAACACAAACTTTTTACCCAGTTTTTACCACAACTAAAATAGCAATCACCTCACAAGCTTCACCTTAATTGGTACTAACTTTACCATTACCTCGTGTTGATTCATAAAGACTTGATGGAAGATTACTGATAATGTTTGATGGCAGTTAATTAGAGGGCAACAGATGAAAATGAGTTTTACCAGAGATTATTTCGTGGAATGGCTTAATTGAAGCACTCCTCATTTTCCGAGTTTCAATTATGTTTGGGGAGTCATTGTTCCTTGCTCAAAGTTGACCCACATCCAGTTGATTTTCCCTTTGTTCCACAAACTCGAATTTCATTTACCCAGAGTTGTACCCAGCCCCTTCGGATGACTACTCATTATCAGGGGCAGCAGCAGCAGCATCTTCTTGGACATTTGCAGCTGGGAAAAGGAGCACCAGGATCTGCTGCCACTGCCACATACAGGACTCCAAAGTGTCATCCGCATGGTAACAAAAGCTGCGGCGGCATCCTTTGGTTGCCCGCAGTTCGATTGTTGCCAGTAACCAGCCACCACCCACCACCCACATCCCATCTGCCTCCTCATCCCATTTAGCCATTCATGCCAATGAGGAAGCTCATTGTTCTAGCCAGTTTCTGGCCGGGCCAAGTGGCCTCAACGCTTGCTCTTTGTGCCCCGTTGCCTGCTGTTGGATGGGATGGGATGCGATGAGAGGGGGTAAGAGGCATCTGGAGGGCACGCACATTGATGTAGAGGACACATGCCAAACTTTAGCAGGGAACTATGAATTGATCTTTACATAGAGAAATTTCTCCAGCTGATAACATATAAAAGGTCACTGATTGTGAACAAATTTTAAATTATTTGTATACCTGCAGAACCTTTTATAGCTTAAGTCATAGGTTTGCAAGGGATATAACTATGAAATATTCTAAAACCAAATCAAATTCAATAGCGTAAGCCGTGTCCAAAGACTTTAAGTAAAACAAACCCAAACAAATTGATTACTCAGGGTATATCTTGGTATATAAGACCCTCGATAAAGTAACGTAAAGTTATTATTTCCCATACCATAGAGATGATAGTCTACTGGAAGGTGATTCTGCTGTTGGTCCTTCAGATATATAGTTCTATGACAGCATACGTAGAGCGCAGACGTGGGTATATAAGACAGTAAATTATGGATTGCTAATATGGTCAGTTATATTTTTCAGAATGTGCCAATGGCAGAGGCGTCTGTGCACATCAAGCCGATCAGTGCCGTACTGAGGGACCTCCCTATGCATGTGGAAAACTAATGAAGTGCTGCGCGAGAATCGTGGGTGAATTTGTTGTCACTTCTCGACCATTCCGACCAATGTTTCAAGAATAAATTAAATTGGTTTTCAATGTACTTAAAATTGTTTTACTTTAGAGAAAGATAACTTGTTTGATAGACTCATTTTTGTTTTTTTTTTAGACCCTATTTAGGTCTTATTTAATTATCATATAATTCTTTAAAAATATATAGCTCCAGAGTACGTGCACATTTAAGAAAAAAATCCCCATTTGTACATGTTGGAAAATGTTTTCCCAAATATATTTCTAATAGAAAATGTGACTTAAATTCAGCAACAAATTTACTGAATTTAAGTACCTTTTATTTTGTATAATAAAGAAAACATAAAAATCATTGGTTTTTGAGGGGTACTGTAATAAACTATAATACACTTTTTTTAACCTTTTAAACAGCTACAGTAGTAAATTTGTAAATGTTTTCGCTGACAACATTTAGGAATAAAAAAGAAAATTAAAGTAATTTGAATAAATAAATACTTTTATACAAGAAAATATTTATTTATATTAAGACCTTAAAAAGGTTTAATGTTCCTTTAAAAAACATAATCCTCAAACAGTTTTATTTTTACTCGCCACCCTCAGTTTTCCCCCCAATTAAATAAGAAGCCAAAATCGTGCTCTGCCAGCAATCCAAAAGTTTTGGCCAACTTTCTGACAACTGACAAGTTTGGAAATGAGAAAGAGGAAAATAATTCGGGGAAATTTTAAAATTAAATTCTTTTCACTTTTCACTTTTGTCTGACTAGGCAAGCAAACTTAAAGCAATTAATTTATAGTAGGTTACACACAAAAAATGTGAGCAAAGAATAACTTTGTGAATTGGTTCAGTTTGATGTCGCCCAATTTCCATGTAAATATTTATTTAACATTTGTTAACTGTCCACCTGCTGCGAAAGCTTTTCTCCACAGCCCCAAAAGTATGTGATGGAATAAAAGCACACACAAAATGACGAGTAAAATCAAAGAACTCAATGAAACCAATTCCCTCGATCCCAAATTCGATACATCGAACCACCCAACCACCCAAGAGCCACCCAAAATATACAAACATTTCCCAGGGCAAATTGGAACCGTTGAATGGCTTTCGTTGAATTATTTATATGCGACTTTTTTTTATTTACATAAAGCTGCTTTTTTAGCTGATAACTCTGCATGCGAACTCGGCAATCTGTATTCTGTATTCTGTGTTCCATAAAAAAAAGGCGAGCTATCAAACAGCAGCAACACTTTGCCTTTGCCCCGATCCCAAAAACATTAATGTGCGGAGGGAGATAAAAAATACAGTGAGTAAAGAGATTTCATTTGCATGTATTTCGTTTGAAATTCCCTTTTTTTTTTTTTTGGATTTTATTTACAGGGGAAAGACCTTGACAATCACCATGTGATGACGTGCCAAAGTCGCATTGGGATAGGTTGTTGTTATTTTACCCGATGGCGATTTTTTAGCCACAACAACTTCATGGATTTTTGGCACTCGGCCAGGCCAGCGGTGTGCAGATGCAGATGCAGAGATACATTTGCATCTGCACATCTGTTCGAGGCCGAACACCGAAAGCAAAACAGAGATAAACGAAAACAAGCATTTAAAATCGCTTTATTGTTATCCAGTGCAGGTGGGCAGGGGGCAAAAAGGGGGCCGGAAAGCAATTAGCCGGGGATACGGCGATTCGGATTCGGATTCGGAATCGGCGGACAAGTTCCCACTGGTAGCCACTGTCCAAAGAGCGAGCGGTGCAGCAGCAGGCCAAATTGAATGTAATAAGAAAATGCTATAAATTCTCGCAAAGGCAGAGCGAAAATGGAGGGGGCCAACAATAAGTTTAAGTCGAATGGGGAATACCCTAAAAAAAATTTAAATAAAACTTGATTACATTTGAAAACTGCTTTAAATTTTGAAAACACTTGGTAATATGTCTATATAATTATTAATTAATAGTTTTTAAGGTGTAAGTCAATTAAGCTTTTAAATACTGCTTATTGTTTTCCCTCTTTGTCTCTTCTAAAAAATATAATACAAATAAATAAGGTTTATTACCTAGTATATCATCACAATTATTATATAAATATGTACGAGTCGTCGAAGTAACGATATTAATAATTTCAAAAGTTTGAGTCAATAGAAGGTAGGTAAGCATAAATATATCAAGCAAACATAATATTATGCCAACATCGATATTTTTATCGCGTTTTGTTTACAAATTTTGTAATAAACCATGTATTTAAAAAAAAAAGGATTTTTAGTCAACTCTCAAATAAATAATAATCTTAGGAACATGATGCAGTTCTTCAAAATTTAAATATATAAAACTATGAAAATAATTTCTTTCTACTAAAGAAATTTCAAATAAAGTGATTAATAAACACTGTCCAAATACTATAAAAAAATAAAGTTAAATGTATAATTACAGCCAGGTGAAAACATTAACACAGATACATAGCTCCCAGCGAGCCATAATTAAAAGTAATGGTCTCAATTAATGGTCGATTTTCGTGAATTTTTTTCCTTGTGCAGCCAGTACATCAGCATTTTCATTCGACCACCTCCCCACCACGCCACCACCCCACTTTGTAATCAATTAAGACGCAAACAAAAACCGATCGCACAGTGGGCTCGATCAGCAAATGGAACCGGTGTGGATTTGTGGATTTGTGGGTCTGTGGATTGTGCGCTGATTGCACGACCGCCAAATAAGCAAAGGCAAAAGCAGCGACGCAGCTGCGACTGCGATCTTTTCTGTGGGGCAGACAGACGTGAATTGTATCTGAGAGATACGAGTACGTAGGCAGTCCAACAGTTCGCCGGGAGCCTTAATTTGTTTTTGTTTTTGCCTTACTTTGCGGCAGCAAATGGCAAGCGGCCATCGGTATTCGGCTTCCGATTGAAAAATGCCGAAAAATAATCATACTAAAAACCGGGAAACGTGGAAAATAAAAGCGAATGTAAACTCTCATTGGCAATTTAATTGTTTGGACTGGAGCAGCTGGAACATTTGAATACAAAAATCGTCTAGAATTCAATTGGTTCTTCCGCATATCTACAGAATATACTATATAAAATGCTACAAATGCATAAATTAAAATATTAAATCAACCAAAAATAGTGAAATCGAGATTCTCATTAATTTACATTTGCATTAAACAGCTGTAAAATGTCAACTCATTAAAATTAATTCAAATTTGCATAAATTTGCTTAAATTAATTAATTTATTAAGCAATTCAACCAAATGTGGAGTGACAAAAATATAAATTATTCTACTTAATTAAAATTAAAATCCTCATAAATTAAAACAAATCGTTAATCACCAGCAATGCTGAAAAGTGCGATAAGATTGGCTTTGTTATTTTGATTGTTAACTTGATTGCCACAATTTGTGTCAATTATGCGTGAGTGACACGCCCTTTGTCCCACCGCCCACGCTTTTAATTGAAACTGAAATTTGTCTGTTTTTGTGTCGTTTCTGCCGCTCTTTTCGTGTGTTTTGTGTGCGTGCGAAAATTGTTCAGTTTGCGCTGATAAAGAAAATAAAAGCTGCACAAAGCTCTCGGCAGCGGGAAAAGGCAGGGAAAAGGCGGGGAAAAGCGGCCAGGCAAGAGCAATAACAAAAGCAGCTCCCTGAGGGCAAAACAGCAACCAAAAAAAAACAGAGCAGTCGAGTGAAAGTAGGGGAATCTGATTGGAAATTACCATTCAAAGATGGGAATCGATTTAATGATGATTTAGCAGGTTTGGGTTTAACGGCAGCCACCGCTCATGAGACTCCTCTTACCAAGTGTTCAGATGTGGGCTAAGTGCGATGGAAGCTTCTCAGAAATTATCCAAGTGTCGATGTAATTTATTGGTACAAAGCAAATGGTAGTTTAGGACTTTGAGGGTACCCTGTGATAAACAAAAATATATATAATAAAATATATTATAATAAAGAACTAGACAAAAAACTTAATACTATAATTAAATATTTTAAAATCTACTTGGAAGAATTTAAAAGATATCTCTCAAAATAAGACTTTTTAAAATGTAACCATAAATATTCTGCATTAAAGATAAACAAACCTTAAGCTGTATTTCTAGTTTTATTAGTTTCATTTCGAATTAATTACTCTTTATTCATTACTCTTCTGCGTTTATATATAGTAGTTTAAAATTCACAAAATTATATTTACTATATTACTATGTATTCACAATATATACGCAATTACAAAATGCATTTCCAGACGGGAATAATTTAGGCGAGCAAAGTGTCGAGACAATTTATGAGCAAAGAATTATAGACAAGTCGACTGTAGAGTACCCTGTAATTATTTTACACTCTTCCGTACTACAGCCAAAATCAGACACTTAACAAATAAATAATATACCCCAAAGTACTGTGGGAAATACAAAATGATTTGCCGCCGAGAATAGATTTCAATGGGTTTTAATTGCCTTGCTTGCAATTGAAATTTATTGCCCAGTGTTTGTGATATCTAAAGCAAATTATTCATAAATTACTATCTACTTGGCCGAGTGCCGCCAACATTATCAGCTATCTACATACTAGCATATATATTCCTATCTATGCAACCGAATTCCAATGGCTTTCAACATGGCCATTTACATGTCGACCCAAGAGCAATTGGCAGTGGGAATTTTTACCCACAATATTTTATCTCCAATTTGGGCAAGGGGTTATTTATTTGCCCGCCCAAATGTTTGGTATTTCTATTAGAGCCAAACCGACAAACCGACTAACCGACTAACCAAAACCGAAACACGAAAATGTTGTGATAGTTTATGGTCTGTCCGTGTCTCTGGCAGATAAATAATTATTGCATTAGCCGCGCAAAATGTCGAACAGCTCTCGTTTTCGACTCTATTCGATTCGTTTAGTTTTGTATCTTAGCAACGCCCCAGCTTGAGTTCTGAGCTCTGAGTTTGAGCCAGGCCGCGAAACGTGACACTTGGCTATCAGATGTGGCACCGTGGCTAAAAGGCCAAGAAGCGGGGGCATGTGGCACGTAGCAGGTAATAAGTTACTAACAGGTAACAGGTAACCGCGACGAAGGCTGCGGTTGAGTATCATGGGGATTTTGGGTGTAAGGGGAGATCCGCCCACTGCACGAATGTATCTCTCCAGTTTGGGGCTAAGATGAACACGCTTTACAAAATTAGCCACCAATAAAAGTGGTAAATTACGAACCTCTAGCTGATGAATTACGAGATTTATCAGCAAATACCTATGACTTCAAAAATAATCAAATAAATCTCAAACAAAAAAAATTACTCATGTATATACCCACATAAATTACATATTTAAATCTTCACAATAAGTTACGAGTTTTTAAAGCCTTCACATGAAAAACCACACCAAAGCAAAAGAATTCCACACCACAAAAGTAAGAAAAACATTTCCACAAAAGTTTCCCAAAAAATGTTCCCTCATAAATTTTATCATTTTATTGAGTCACAAACATATTTTAAAGGCGCGTCAATCTGCTTTTTTACACACAATTTATGTGATAACGTGAAGTCAATTAAAGCTATAATTGATTTGGTTATCTAATCAGTAAATATCTTAACAAACAAATAAACAATTACATACAATTCATACAGAAATAAAAGATCTCCAGACGGCTAATTTACTTTGAATTATTTTCAAAATTTCCTGAAAAATATAAGCTTATAAATCTTTTTGTGAATTTTTATCAGATTGGTTTATTTTGGAACTTGACAGAAGATAGTGAGTTAAATCATTTAAGCCAAACCGTTTATTGTTTAGAATTCATCATTCAACTAATTTATAAACAAAAAATAGGATATCGATAAAGGTTAAAACCAGAACAAAAATACTTAGCCCAGTTGTCAATGGGCTGCGTAGGGTATTTCCATATCCGAAACAATTCACTTCTTGTTTGACTTTTTTTCGTCGGCCCAAAACCGGCTAACCCCTTTGGCCATTTAACAAGTTTCGTTCAGTCGACTCAATTAGCGGCCAAAAGCGCTGACGATCGGATCTCCAATGGCCAAGACTCAAGAGCGTCATAGGTTCTGACGTTTTGTTTTGTTTTGATGTGCTTACTTATGATAATCAGCTGTGTCGCGACTCGAGATGCAAATGAGGGTTAACAGCGTTAACAGTTGGCTAACAGAGCGCCCGAAAGCTCGCTACGGATATTTCGCTCCAGAAAATGGCCATCAAATCAGTTTGGCCAGAACGCGTTTGTGACTCGAGCGAAGCGCACGTGCCGGAAAAACGATACCAAAATCCGTAGTGCAAAAAAAAGAGGGAAAGCTGGGGAAAAACTGCCCCTACATTTTCCAGCAACAACAAAGAGTGTGTGTGTGTGAGTGCGTGTATCTTGTGTAACCCAGCGAGAGAGAGCAAGGAAATTCACCACAGCTCATGGACTTGAATTTTCCGCTCGTGTGTGAAAATATTCGCATTGCTCACTACGTTTCGGTTCGCCCGCAAAGTCAGTTGCTTTTCCATTCCCGTTCCAAGTGCGTGTAGAGCAGTGTAGTCGTCCAATAAGACCAATCAGAATAAGTCATCGGTCGACAAAAGTAAACAAAATATACAAATGTGCACATGTGCTTGAAACTAGAAAATTCACTACCATTTAACTACGCAATATTAATGGCCCTTAACCGTTAAGGAATTCTAATAATACCCCTCATAACAATAACAACAAAGGCGGTCATAACTGTACAACCCATTAAGCATAAAAAGTGACTTATTTTTCCATCAAAAAAAAAAAGGAAATACAAGTGATTCGGAAATGATAGTAACTGTTGCTTGTCGCTCACAAACACAATCAACAATGCTAGTAACACAGAGGTTCAGTTGAGTCCTTTGTGGGTTGTGTGTGTGTGCTGTGTGTTATGTGTGCTGTGTGTGCAATTCCATCTTCGGATTGTGGCTTCAATCAATGTGAACATAGGAGATTTTGTATGCCTATCCAGGGTAGCAATAGAGTTGCTTTTACCTTTAAACAGTTGATATGACAAAAAGTTTTTTAGTATATAAACTCAAAAGTTTAACAAAATGTAAACTCAACACAGAGGATTTTTGAGCAAAAATAAAGCAAAGGAATATGTTTATTTCACGGATTACAAAATTAATCAAATTGTTTTCTAAATAAATTATTCATAATATTCTAGAAACTTAATATAAAGTTTTAAGAAGGCCAAGAAGAACTTAATAATTCTAAAATATTGTGAGAAACAGTTTGATGTGCTGCAAAAACTTGTTGAAGTTTTAATAAATTTTCAATTCGACTTTGTCAGTTTTTAACTACAAATTTAAAAAGCAGAGACTATTTGCACAAATAAATATAACAATAAATATATTAAATAAACTTTCCTCAGAAATAAATTTTTAATAAATATTTTTTGTTAAGTTTATGTTTGAAATACTAGTTATACTAGTGAGAAAAACAAAGAGACAAGCAACTCTGCGCAAAAGAATAATCTTTATTAAAACAAATTTGCAAGCCATAAAAATTGAATATATATATAGGGTATAAACAATTCGAATCGCAGGCTCGAACACCTGTCCAAATGAAAGCATTGGCCAGCAAGAACGTGTCTGTTAGCGAAGCACACAAAAATTGGCGTTGCAAAAATTTCAATAAGGCAAAAAACAAAAGCAAAAAATTGAAATAAAAATTATTTCGTTTGCACTTGGCATTTTTTTTTTTTATTATTTGCACGCTCGTTCTCTCTCTCTTTTTGCGTTTCTCATTCAACAAGCTGGGAAAAATGATATATTATTTACAAGTTATTTTTTTAATTATTTAGCTGCTGTTCCGTTAAGAGGGCAACTGTCCACCCCTTCAAAATTCTTCTGTATAATTAACCGTCGTCGCATTAAAATTAATGCTAATTATGAGCTTGTTTGTCCGTCTCACGGTGACACTTGCTTCACATTTTTTGTTTTTTGTGTTTAATGGCTTTGCGCTTGTTTCTCACATGAGAAAAATCAATTGAAATCGTTGCGAGTACGCGAGTGAAAAATAATTAAATAAACGGGCTAACATGTTATATTGAGCCAGTGATTAATAAAATTATGCAAATTGTTTTGAACAAATTAAAGCGAGATTGTAAAGTCCAGTTTGGTTTGTTTGTTTTTTTTCTTTCTCCCATTATTAGATGGCATTTAAGGCCTAATAAAAACACGCCGAGAACAAAAACTGAAAATCAATAAACACAAAGCCAGCAAGAAGTACGTTGTACGTATACGTAACCCAAATGCGGCAACAACAAGTGAGCAAGTTAAAGAACCTTTGCGATTTGTAAACGCTGCGAAATAACCGACTGCGAAAATCAACAAAAAAAAAGAACAAAAATAACATTTAATACAAAAAAAACATACAACAATGTCGGAGGGCAGTGATAACAATGGAGGGGGTGATCACCAGCAGCAGCAGCAGGGGGAGGCGATGGGCGGCGGGGAGGCGATGGGCGGAAGCGAAAACAAAATGAAGTCCCGCCTCCGCAAGGGAGCCCTCAAAAAGAAGAACGTCTTCAATGTCAAGGATCACTGCTTCATCGCCCGATTCTTCAAGCAACCCACATTCTGCTCCCACTGCAAGGACTTCATCTGGTGAGTTTCTCTCCTGCAGCCATCTCAGAACTGGTAGACCCAAGCATCCCCAGACCACCTATCTCCATAGAACTACATATGTAAGTAGATGCTATACCCATGCCCTTACCACCCATTTATCAGTGGCACTTGTGGGTCTACCAAAGCATGGCCAGCAATGCATCCACATAACATCAGTGCTTGGAATCGATAAATGTATATTGACAAGGCGAAAGAACTGAGCAACAAAAGAAGAATAACACAAATAAAAGTAAAACATGGGAAAGCAAATGGCACAGTACTCACTAGCAAAGAAGAGTTCTTAAATAGTTTATGAAATCTATAAATATTATTCCTAAAGAAAGATTAAAAGTTAAGTTAAAAGTTCAAGCAAATCTAAAGTTGATTTGTTAATAAACTAAATTTTTGTATATCAGCAAAAAGTTATTTAGCGTAGATTAAATGGATTTCTTAAATATATTTTTTTTATAAACACCAGAAATTTGTAAGCACTCTCATCCACCTTTTACAATATTAAATATTCCTAAAAGAACATTTTTAAGTTCTTATAAAAAAGATAATTAACTTCATCAATGACGAAATGTTTCTTAAAACGGTGTTAAAATTGAATTTAAATTTTTTAGTCAGTTCAAGTGTTTAGATTATTAAAAGCGAGTGTTTACCGTACCCCAAGTCAAGTTATTCCCCTGAACAAAAACCTTGTTGTTGCTGCTGCTGACCCAAAAGTTCAACATAAAGCTACAAACAAGCAGTCAGAACAAAAGCCAACCTGTGTAATATTTAATTTAGGTAAGGCTGCCAAAATCTGTCTTAATCCATTGTTGCTCTCCAAGTAAAAACAAACAGAAGGGCAGAGTAAAAAAATTGCTGAAATTATATGGGGTAACCTGTTTACTTTTTGGCAGTGCTGCCAAGCGAAAGCCCAGTAGTCACTTCCTGGCCTGGGAGGAGCATCGCATCCTCGTGGATTATAAATCAATTTCATGCGCATTAAATTCGTTTCGCAAACCCCCTCCAAAAAATACCCAAACACTGTGCTTCCGTTGAAAACTTATTTGTTGACATGAATTTTGAACAGAATTTTGGTTTTTGCAGCGGTTATCAGTCGGGATATGCATGGATGTAGGTATTTTAATAAAATATATATATTTCTTAAAGTAATGCTAGAGAATTCGTTTAAAAACAGCAGTAGAAAAGTACCTGCTCATTGGATTTCCAACAAAGAAAGTTAGAGGGCACACGCAAATTAATTAATTCGCCACTTAATATTCATAGGCAGGGCTCCAACCACAGACACTTTGACGAGCTATTCCAGTGATATTAATTCATATTTAATAAACAAACACACTCCGTGTCTCTCCGAGTCTCTCAAAGTGATAAGTATAATACTACGAGGGCGTTGCGTTGACAATTTAAAGCCAGAGACTAATGAATGATATGATACGAAAGCCGAGCCATTTAATTAAGCTCTCGTCATCGTCGCTTTGGGGCTCTTTAGCTAATTGTCGGCCAAGACATTTGGCCAATAATTAAATTAATTGCTGTTTAAAATGCGCCACCAGCCGCCAGCATCATCGATCTATGCCCATATAAATGCTCCTAGAGATGGAGAGCTCCAAAATCGAAACTGCAAATTTTGGAAGCAGCCGCCCCAAAACAAAATGTTGTTCACTTTTGCTGCCAGCGACGCACTGCATCATTATTACACGTAATTAACGCGCTTTGACAGCAATACACCAGCAAACAGGCTCAAAGCCACGCCCCCTGCTATTTTTTTTGGGGGGCAGGAGGGGCGCTGCAGCTAATTAACAACTCCCAGCCACTGTTACACTCTTGGTTTCGACTTTTAATTAATAGTGTGGGGACTTTGGGGGCACGCACACAGCACACAGCACACACATCGCATGGGTGTTGCAAAAAAGGCGTTGCAGGCACGTATTTTGAGCCACTGTGGGAGGAGGGTGTTAAGTGGGTGGCTCAGAGTGGGCGGTGGGTGGCAGCAACAGCAACAGCAACAGCGAAAAGTGTCAACCGCCTTCGTTTGCGGGTAGCAGGTGAAACATTTGCCATGTTTACGGCACGTCATTTGCATAATAGCGCGGAAACCGAAAAGGTCACGATGGAAATTCCAGATAGAAGCTCGCAAATACCCTGAACGTATCAATTTACATTTCGGTTATGACAAGATTTAATAAAAGCAAAGTGCTTTGCAATCACATATTAAGCTCTGCATACTTACAATTTGAATGAATGGCAATAGAATTTAAGCTTCCCTTAAAAAATGTATTCAAAGCTTAAGCACATTCTAAGTTAAATTTATGTCTTAAATAAATAATGGTTATAATTTTATTATTTTCTTAAATTGATTTATAAAAAAGTTAAAAAAAAAAAAGAATTATAAACAAATGGAACATAAAAGTAGAGTTATATATAAACAAAACTTTATTTTCCTGTTGTCCGCCTAAGAATTAATCTACCCCTTAAAAAAGTGACTTGAACTTTGAACAGAAGAGTTTCTGGGAATCATAGGTTCAGGGTAACTTGAGCTATGGAAAAGGAGAACCCCTCAACAAGAACTAATTAATTTACTCAAATTAGCTTCAATTCAATTACTAATCCACTAACTGTATGCAAATGAATTGAAAAGAAGTTTTTATGTAGTTGCAGGCCTTTTGTTTGATTAATTAATTTATATTGCAAACATTCTTAACCCCCATAATCTCTTTGTGCAAGTTTTTTGCCTTGCCCAGAAATATGCGCTTAATTAAAAAACTGAAGTGCATAAAAAAGATGGAGAGTGAAAATAATTGTGAAAGAAAACACTGAATCCGTAGTATAACTGCAGGCGCGGGAAAATTGCTTTTTCACTTCATTTGATGGACAAACAAAAAGCGGGGTAAAAACCGAGGGAAAACAAGAGCAAAAAGCAAAAAGCATCAAAAAGCCACGAACAGACAACCTGGTCGTACAAAAGAATTAAAATTAAATGGAAAATAAAAGCAAACAGAATTATGAAACGAGCCACAATTTCGCCAATTTCGCACTCGTTAGCAGCGATAACAAATCGTCCCGATTTGTGTGAATTGGCCAAGTGGTTACGACCTAATCGGATCAACTTTGCTTTTAACTTGGGCTTAACGGACCGAACTTTAACCGGGTTTCGGGTTCAGGGGTTCAGTCCAGTCCGTTCGTGCTGAAACTTATTCAACTGCAGTTGCAAAACTTGCCTCAACTTGCTCCTTCTCCCATTTTTATATATATACTTTTTATATAGTATATATATTCCCACCGTGCATGTGAATAATTTGCGTTGTGCCAAATTGCAAGAGGGTTTTAGGGGCTACGGGCAAAGCGGTTTGTGGTCAACTCATTTATGGCTCACATTCGCCTTAGCTCAGCCTTTTGGCCCTACAACAGGTTCTGGCCATTAACCAGTAGTCCGGAATGGGGCTATGAATGGCTTTAAGTTTTAAAGTTTTATTAGGAAAGGCATGTCACGTTCACTGGGTAAATTGCCTCTTTAAATATTTATAATTTTTAACTAGGGCTAGCGAATCATGAGCAGTAAATGCAGCTAAAATTTAAACACAAATTTAAACACCTTTGAAATAAAGTATTTACTTATTACATGACACAAAATAACAAATACATGTTATATTTAATTCTAAATAACCATAATTTGTTCAGTAGACAATTAAGCCAATAAAAGAATATTAATTTATTAAACCTACCTATTGAACAGATTACAAAAATAAGTAATTATAATTTTTATTACGCATCACAATGTTTACACACTAAAAAGGTACTTCTGGTAAAAATGTAGGTACTATATATTTTAAGTAGTGCAGATAAAAAACAAATATGAAAGCTTATGGTAATACATTATGACAAACAAAATATGTATATATATATATATTTACAAATAACCGTATTTATGATGACCAATAATTTGTTAACTGATCATTCATTCATTTAAAAAATTACACCAAGTCAACAAGTGTCTTAAAAGTAGTCACTATAATAGTTTAACAAATAACAAATTAAAAAGTTTGGGCCTTTGCTGCGTGACTTTATAAATCCTCTGAAATGTTTTAATATCGATTAAATTTAAACGGCCTTTGGGGGCCAGTGTTTTACCCCCTTGAGTAGCATATTGATTAATGCGAATTAAATATTTATGCTAATTGTTGTAATGACAGTAATCACACTCTTCAGCGAATGCAAATTGACATGGTTTCCACTTGGTTTCAATGTTTTGCAGGGGCTTCGGAAAGCAAGGATTTCAGTGCCAAGGTAAGGACTCCTTTCCCCCCTCGAATCGTATTAGGAGCTGCGAATAACCCACTCTCCGTTCTCCAATCTCCGCCTGCAGTTTGCTCCTATGTGGTGCACAAGCGCTGTCACGAATATGTCACCTTCATCTGCCCGGGCAAGGATAAAGGCATCGATTCGGTAAGTGCGCACCAACACAAATCCTCAAAAAGGATACACATAGCATATAGAGTACTACATACAGGATAAGGCACCCCGACTGCATTTCCATGTGCGAGTGGAGGAGGCTGGATGGGTTGGGATGTGGACTGGGGACTTATTTGCATTGCTTTTAGTCTTTGTGGGCTCTGTCAAATTAAACTGTCATTTGGATTTTCGGTTATGCCGGTTATGCTCCGGTTATGTCCGTCCCCAAAGTCCCAGCTGTCATGTCCTTTCGTCCTGTGCCGACTCGCTACTCGCCTGTCCACGTCCACGTCCCCGTCCTCGTCCTGTCAACTTTGCTTTGCCAGCTAAGCAGACTCGGGCTAAAAATGCGAAGTGTTTTCCCCCCTGTCCACCCACCGGGTTTTCCTTGTGCTGTTGTGCTGCTGGGTTGCGGAAAATGTCATTTGGATTTTTCCGCATAAAGCTAGTTCTCCATCCTGCGTATTTATCCGGGCTACCCACAGCACCCAAAGCAATGTAGCATAAAAAATTTAAACTATAAAAAAGCTCGAGATTAGGAAAAAAACGTATCGTAATTCAAAAAGTTCAATTTTTTCCTTTTTTGTTTTTTTCTTAACAATCTTATTTGTAGTCAAAATTACATAAACATTTTGAGACCTTAAAGTAAACTACTTTGAAATTTAATAAAAACAAAGTTTGGTAAAAAAACATTGATGGAAAAATCTTTACACACCTCTATACTTCATTTTTGAAAGAATCAGGTAAATTAAAAATAATACTCATTTTTATGTTTTTCATTTTGATCACCTGAACCTAGTGTTTTTTTTAAATTAATTCAATTCGCACTTTACAAGTCTGACTTAAATTCAAATGGTTTTCATTGAAACAAGATTTGTTGTACCTTTTGATACTACTTATATCAAATTTATTTATTTTTCTTCGAGTGTAATGCTAGCTGTCCAGGGAAAAATGTTGTGAAGGGGAGACAGAAAAATATGGCATTAATATAGAGAAAAGAGTCTCAGATGGATTGGCTTTTGGGGCGGGACAGCTATGAAGTGTAGTAGTTTTTTAGGGGCTCAAATTGAAGTTCCTCCTACCCTCAACTACGCACATGGAAAATGCATTAAAAAATAATAAAAACTTAGTTTAAAGCAGTTGCAAACTTACACACACTTAACCTAAGTAGTGTTTGTCATTTGTTATGTTTTCAGTGCGAAAGTTAGCCGCGAACTTGTTAATTTGTTATTGTGCTCTGTTGATTTACCATAAACCAATTTTGTGATTTGTATTCTTTTCCATGTGTGCATCCACCAAAATCAAAACAAAAACTCAATTCGCTGTCCAACTCACGCTGTCACGAAACCACGCACCAAAAAAAATATATAAAAACCACAACTAAACAAAATGAATTTGCAATCGAAATCGAAATTGAAATTGTTGCAACCACAAAAATAAAATCAAAGGACTCACCAAAAACTCAACACAATTTCGAGCCATTCACATACGCAGGACCCACGTTTTGCGATCATTGTGGTTCCCTGCTGTATGGAATTTACCACCAGGGTCTCAAATGCTCAGGTAACCCCAAACCCCGAACCCCATTAAAGCTAGAAACCCTTTAATAAAAACCACCCACCCACCCCCTCTAAGTGTTTTTCCCCATCAGCTTTTATCTTCTATCTCTAACCACCAAAAAGTTTTTCGCTTCTCTCTTTCACTTAACTTTTAATCCTTTTCCGAAAAAACCCAAACTGACAGTGTAAATAATGATGATAATGTGTGCGTGAGCCTCTGTGTCTGTGTGTGTATCTGTGTGTGGGAATTAAATTTTAAACGCAATTTGACCTGGTCAAAAAAACATGGAGAAAGTTTCTTTTGCAGGCCCAAAAAGTTAATTATTTAAATTGTTTTACCTATGTATATGTACGAGTATATGCAGGCCGCACCTTTGTAAATATGTCGATACACCCTGCAAAAGGTTTCCTGTCTTTTTTTTCCGTAAATTGTTTGCTTGCTCTTCACTTTCCCGTAACCCGTTACCCGTAACCCGTATTCCATACCTTGTAACCCGTAACAGAACCGCACTGAAACTTTTTCTCTGTGTGTGCCACGTGTAACCCACTTTTCCGCCCACTTTTCCACCCACTTTTCCACCCATTTTCCCTCCGTTCTTTTCCAACCAATTCATTTGCATAATTATGCACAAGCCAGGGATACGCCGAGGACTCTAGTGGAGGGGCCAAACTTAGTTTCCGAACAATGCTTGTCATTTGTTTAGAAATTTTTGTACAGCTCTCTCGCCTGTGACATAAATATAATTTTAATGTGTTTTTCGGCCCCACGTACAAATTGTTAAAGTGCTGCAGATAAAAAGTTTTTTGGGTTGCCCTGAGGTTGTTGCAATTGTTTAAATTACATACTTATGTATGTTAAATTCCTGTTTCCTTTCATAAAGAGCACTATCTTTTTTTTATTTAGTATGGAGTAAAAAACACTGTTAAATATAAAAACTAAATTGTGTATACATACTAAACATTGTATGTTTCTACCTCACTTTTTATTAATTTTATCCTGTAATTGTGTTTATTACAAATTAAATAAAGAGCGAATAATAAATTGAAATGTAAAAAATGAAATTTAAATAAAATTGAAAAAATCTTTTTGGTAAAAAAAAATTATATATTTTATAATCTATCGACTCCGTAATTTGATGTTAATTTTATAGATTTATGTATAAAGTTTTTATGAAAAATAATTTTAGGCCTCAGCTGTTTTTAATTACACAAAAAAATCCCATAAACCTACAAAGTGACACAACCAGTTGAGTAGTTTCTTACCCACTTCCTGACTTGGTCCTCCAGTGAAACTTAGCCTGTCTGATTAGGGTAACTGTAACTACAGGGATGTCTTCCATGCGGTTTGCTAGTGGGCCTGGCAATTAAATCAGAGCCATGGCAACTGGCTTAATTAGAGCGAGTCAAGTGTAAACACCAAATGCAGAGGCAATAAGAGATTGTTCTGAGAATTGCAAACTCAAATGTCACATCCATCTGTGCCATCAAGTGTGAGATGCTACACTATGGCCATGGCAACGTTGAATAAAATTTGCCTCCTGGAAAATGGGCTTTTCCTTTGCCCTTCTGCACTGTATGTGTTTGAAATACAATCTGGGCCAATAAGCTTAAATGTTACCATTGTCATTGTTGTGTTTGTGTTGTGTTTGTGTGCGACATCTTTGGCTCTTTATTGCCACCCTTGTGTGTGCATCAAATCGGATCAAATTTATTGCGACAGGTGTAGGCAAATCAATTTTTCGTCAATGCTTATCTTCACACCTGAGCAGAATCGATTGAAAATTCTACCAGATTTTGATTGTAATTTGTTCTTGAAGCGGAAATTGAAAACAAATGCAGTTACTATCAGATGGCAGTCGATATGACCACCATTTAGGACCCCATATGACCGCCAATCTCTCCTCCTGCTCCCCTTATCTCTGGGTTGTCGGAATAAATGACATGGCAATTTATATTTCCCACCTCCCTCATTTATTATCAGGCATCAGTTGTTAATATGCTGGCAGTTTTATATACCAAAAATTACATTCAATGGCGGAGTAATGGATGCTGCCATCCAGCTTGATGATGATAGCGATATGGAAAAGTGGGGCAGTCAGGATTTTTTCGGGGGGGTTTTCGGGGGGACAAATTTGTTAGGTGACAGCCAGCAACGCAAGGAATCCTGTGATAAATTTGCGCTGCAAATATTTTTTCAAATTTCCACACTGCCACGTGGCGAATAAGTAGGCGTCACGGCCCCGGCCAAATGAAATTCTATCTACGTGTGGGTGTGGGTAGGGGTGTGGGTGTGTGGGTGGTGTGCGTGAGGCGAAAAGATTTATTGGGAAATGTCTGAGGGGTGTTTGTTTACGAGGCTTTCATGTGGCAGATACTGTGGCAGTAATGATAAGAACAAAACGAACACCATAAACAGTGGAGTTTTGGTGGCTTGAACTCTTAGTGAATATTAAGTTGGGTCATGTTGATTAATTTAATAAATAGATTTCAGAGCAAAATTCTCTTTAAACATGGATTTTTTAAATATTTCTATATCCCTTAGTTTTCTATTAAATAAAATTCTAACTATTTACAATATTGTCGTTCTCTATTAGGGTTTTATATTCGGTTTACTTGCTACTTTTTGTTACAAAAATAACATGTATCACTTCTTAGCTCTTAAGTTTTTTAATTAAAAAGACTGATTTAAAAGAAGAACCCAGAAAAGTTAAACAAGTTCCACTGTATTTTAAAAAAATAAAAGGAATGTTAAGGATCTCGATTCGAGTGTCAACACCTGTGGCTAACCAGGGTCACCCAAAAGCATTCCAATTGGAGGCCGGCCACACACAGACATGTGTTTACCTTCAATGCGATTGCATTTTATCCAAATAAATCCACTGCCACCCACCTCACACCCACCCATCGACCAGCGCGGCCTTGAGCATGCCCGCCAAAGTATGCAACAACTTTTTTCGATGCGACGCTGCCAAGGTCGCTCGAGTGTGTGAGTGTGTGTGTTTGCCTTTCCTTTCTGGTGTTTGTCTTTTGGTAGCAAAGGATATTAATGGCTGAGCAGCTGTTGAACCTTGGCAGAGACAAACAACTAAGACCCCAAAAAAAGCGAGTGTATATAGGGGCACTACTACTCAGTACTCAGTGAATGCTCATGCAGGCGCATAATGCTATCAAATGTCCTTGCCTGGGAGACCAACCACCCACCACCACCCACTTACCACAAAACTGACAAAACAATCGACTAAGTTGTGTGGGTGACATTTTCCCCCCACACATCACCCCACACATCACCCCACACACACAACAAATAACCTTAAAGTTTTAAGCCAATGTCACGTGTGTGAGAGTGATTTTTTTGTGTGTGTGAGTGCAAGAGTTCCTTGAAAAGGATTAGCAGGCAGCAATTGTGTTTGCAACCTTCGCTGGCTACTTATGCTATGCTATATAGTATATCTGTATATATATGTGTACCACACATTGTACAAACCCACTTCATCACACTGCCAACATAATCCGTCTACCATTTTTATTTGATTTCTCTGTTTGTGACATGTGATGGCCAACTTGCAACTCAATTAGTGTCGCGTTTATTTCGTTAGCACGAAAGCAAAGCTGCAGCAGTGGAAAGCATTTTCAGTTTTTATTTTCACCAAAAAGAATTCCCCTTTAATCATAGAGTTTTAGGGGACATAAAGTGCTGTTGAATTTTATAAAATCTGGGTGCAGATAAAAAGCTCTTAAAAGCTATGTTTTCAAAATTTAACCATTTTAATATATGTCTTAAATTTCTTATTAATTGTTTTTCTGCTAAAACCTTTTTAGTTTAAAGAAAATAGTGAAAGAGTTTACTTTCAAGAACGTTAAAAGATCTTTTTAAACGCTTTATATTAGTTTCACTTGTGGATGGCTGGCTGGCTGGCTGGCTGGCTGGCTGGCTGGCTGGCGGTGTAACTTTTTTTGGTTTGCATGCAGGCCTGCCAACTTGTTTTTTACCGATAGTTTATCGATATCTATAGAAGAGCGCGCTCTTTTAAACCGGAAAGCGTTTTTTTAGTTTTTTTAAACTATTAATATTATTATCTATTATCTTCAATTTTCCTGCTCTCTATGTTAATAGTTTCTTATTTCTAAAATATTTTATTTTATAACCTTAAGTGTTAGGCTTCAAACATCGTGTGATCTAAAACAATGTAAATTACTTAAAACCCATGCTAATACATATCACTTAGAAAATCAGCTTATTGTTGCCATTAAAGTGTATCCTTTATATCACGTTGCTTTTGTACTCCTTTGTGTTATTTGCAGTTGCACCTTTGTACATATGTAGCTATAGCAAACACCTATGTATACCTAAGCCCCGCGTTAATTTTCCATTAGTTTTCTCTTCCAATTAAAACTATAAAATGAAATCGAAAACGAAATCAAAATCGGGCAGGCGCATCAAATGCCCCACAAATGGCAGAATGTCACCTTCCTGTCGCCGACGTTCTGCGATCATTGTGGGTCCCTTTTGCACGGCATCACGCACAAGGGTCTCAAGTGTCGAGGTAAAGTCCTTTTATACGACTGACTATAGTACATATATCTAATACATACCCCTTTGTGTCGGTGAATACAAAAGTGTCCCATGTTCCAAGTCATTTGCATTTTTGGTGGCTTTATGCCGCAGAGTTCTTTTAGATTGTTGCAATTTACAATTAGCAGCGCTTTGTTTTCGCTCAAGTGTGCACTTGTGATTGTGTGTGTGTGTTTCGCGTGTTTGTGTGGGTGAGTGTTTTTTGCACACTTGGGCGAATTGTTTGTTGTTGCTTTTGTCACTGTCGCTGACAAGTTTCCGCCAGCTTTTCCCGCTTTTCCAGCCCTTTTCATTTGCCTTTTTCTAGCTGCCTGCACTTGCCTTACTTTTCATTTTCCGTTGACATTCTTAAATACTTGTTAATTTTCACGTTATTGCAAGTGCATGTCGAGTTTGCTTAGCCACTTAATAAATGTTTGCTAATTTTAAAGGCCCAACAATGTACCTATTTACACATTTTGTAGCGTCTTTAGTATCTGTTCTATTTAGCTTAGAATTTTCCAAGTCATTTGCCTTTGGAGGGGGCTATTAAAATATATATGTGCCTTTTTAGCCAAACAAATAATTGAATTGCGCGTCATTGACCCAAATGTGTGTGGGTGGGCGTGTCATCGCCCTTTGTGTGTGTGAGCGTCCCATTGTTGTTTCTGGCACTGTACTGTTGTCCTCTCGAGGTCCTTGCAATTATTTGAGTACTTAAGGTAACTATAGGAAATAAGACCTCTGTTCCTTAACAACGGTGGAAAAAATTGTGTACTTAATCCGGTTTTAAGTGTGTCAATGAACTTAAAAAATAACTAAACTTTAAATTAGACCATTTCAATGATTATTAAAATTTAAAAACTTTTTTCTTATCGTACCTAATATTTGAACAAAATCCAAAAACTGTGATATTTTTGTTTTTTATAATTACTCTCCTTGATCTGTGTTAAATAGTAAAAGGAAATACTTTGTACCACAAAGTTAGTTATAAAGGCCGGGAAATTCAGTAGCACAGCCATTACCCACCGTAGTTTATTTACTTTGGTAATCTAGTGAAATGCATTATTCATGCACCTAGGCAAATTTAAATCTTAAAAAGCTGTAATATTTTACGGAGTAACATATTAAACAAAGATGAACACCTTGCTGAAAGTCTCTCTGATGGTGGCTCTCCTGATTTTGATCCTTAAACAGGCTGAAGGACAGGCTGAAGGACCGCGTCAGTGTTAGTTATTTAAAAATTTCGACTACGATCTTGCAATAACTCACAGAGCCTAATAAATATTTCAGCATGCGGTAGAAACGGATGGTGTGTAGATAAACACAAGTTCTGCTATAAAATACCGGGGATTTGTCCTCCTCCTCTAAAATGTTGCTGGTTAAGAAACCCCGATCAAAAAAGGTGACAACAAACCTGTAATACAAAAAGTAATACAATCGATTAGGCATTCATTATAAATAACTTATTAAAAAAACATATAAATAATTGTTTCTTCTTGTAGAAATATAAAATTATTTAATAAAGATGTGTTTGCTGAATATATTCAATTATTAAAGGCCTTGTACCATACTAATTTCATACCAATCTTCAATTTAATAAATACAGACCCAGTAAAAATGCATTAGTCACGGATCAAGGTATATAAACCTATCAAAAAAGAACAAGCTGTCATGTTTTAAGGTGTGTTAACCAAAGAAATTAACCAAGAAAATTATTAAAGCTAAATTATTTAGCCAGGTTTATTAGCATACCTAGTCAAATGCATTTTTCATGCACCAAGGCACATAAATAACCTTTAAAAAAAATCACAAGCTGGTTTACTTTATTGAGTATTAAAGAAAGATGAGCATCTGGTCAAAACTCCTTTTGCTGACAGCTCTCCCGTCCCTGATCCTTAAAGCTGGCTCTGAAGTTATATACCGTCCAACTCAACGTAGGTCCTTAACATGTTTAGATATTTCCAGTTTTACAATCTGATCAATATTTCAGCATGCGGTACCAACGGATACTGTGTAGCCAAAGCCACTTCCTGCTGGAATGTGGATGGGAAATGTCCGGGTACTCAAAAATGTTGCTTCCTCAAAGAACTTAAGCCTATTGAGAGCTAAACAAACCAATTATTTCTTTCTGGGGAAATACCCTATTATTTGATGAGGATGTCAAAAGAAAATTCAAACACTTACAGGGCCACGGAAAACATTGTTATAACCCGCATTAATTAAAACAATTGTTAAGGTTAAATAAATTACCTGGAACAATTAGTCAAATTCATTTTTTCATGCACCAAGGTATATAAACATTACAATGAAGCACAATCTGTCATATTTTACGGAGCATTGAAGAAAGATGAACATCTTATCGAAAGTTTTTTTGCTGGTGGCTTTAATGTCCTTGATCCTTGAACCGGGCTTTGGACAAATTCGTCCAGTTCAGCGTAGGTCCTTTATAAGCTAAGAGTGCAATCTTGCAATCACTAGTAGGGTCTTATCTATATTTCAGCTTGCGGTAGTGGCGGATACTGCGTAGCTAGTACCAATCCTTGCTGGAAAATACCCGGCTCTTGTTCCGGAGGCCAAAAGTGTTGCAGAATTCGTCGTTCTGAGTCTGTAAACACCAATGACGAAAAAGAGTAGGCTTTCAAAATGAATGTCATAAGCTCGTTTGCTTTCGCGGTTTTAAATAAAAGCACATTAAAGAAGTATATTCCTTTTTTGTGAAAACAAACTAACGTATGAATTATATTACAAGTTAAAAATTTAATTTAAACTTTATGTAAATTATAAATAGTTATTCCGGTTGCCCAAAACAATAAATTTTAAGTAAAGAATAAACTTTAATTTTTTTTTACCAATAAAAGTTATTAGTTATGTTTAACAGTGAAGCGATATGGCTTTTAAAACTTTGGCCTTGGACATGGAATTAATTTTCATAGTAGGTAAACCATTATAAATACGATTAATCAAGGTAAATTATTAACTTGGGATAATTAGCTTATAGAGTCAAATGCATTTTTCATGGACCTATTGTTAGTATATAAATGCCCCAAAGTAGCACAGTCAGTACTAAGTATACGGAGTTTTAAACAATATGAACAACTTGTTAAAGTTACTGTTGCTGGCGGCGCTCATTTCCTTGATCCTGAAACCGGGCTATGGACAAATTCGTCAAGTTCAGCGTAGGTTTTTTATATGCTTAGAAAGCAATCTATCAATCACTGTTAGATTCTTATCTGTATTTCAGCTTGCAGTAAAGTCGGATACTGTGTTGCTAATTCCAATCCTTGCCCGAGACTACCCGGCTCTTGTCCGGGAAACCAAAAGTGTTGCAAAGTTCGTCGTTCTGAGTCTGTAAACACCAATGATGAAAAAGAGTAGGCTTTCATAACAAATGTCATAGAGTCGTGAACTTTCGCGGTTTTTAATAAAAGCACATTGAAGAAGCATGTTCCTTTTTTGCGAAAACAAACTAACATTTAAATTATATTACAATTTCAAAATTTAATTTAAACTTAATGTAGGTTGTAAATATTTAATCCGGTTTCCCAAAACAATTAATTTTTAGTACAGAACAAACTTTAACTTTTTCTTACCAACAAAAGTTATGAGTTATGTGTAAAAGTGAAGCGATATGGCATTAAAAACTTTGGCTTTGGACATGGAATAAATTTTCATAGTAGTTACACCATTATAAATTCGATTACTCAAGGTAAATTATTTACTTAGGATAATTAGCTTATAGAGTCAAATGCATTTTTTATGGACCTATTGTTAGAATTCAAATGCCCCAAAGTAGCACAGTCTGTCACACTAAGTATACGGAGTTTTAAATAAATATGAACAACTTGTTAAAGTTACTTTTGCTGGCGGCGCTCATTTCCTTGATCCTTAAACCGGGCTATGGACAACTTCGTCCAGTTCAGCGTAGGTTTTTTATATGCTTAGAGTGAAATTTTGCAATCACTGTTAGATTCTTATCTGTATTTCAGCTTGCGGTAATGGCGGATACTGTGTAGCTAGTACCAATCCTTGCCGGACAATACCCGGTTCTTGTAAGGATTACCAAAAGTGTTGCAGAATACGTCGTTCTGAGTCTGTAAACACCAATGATGAAAAAGAGTAGGCTTTCATTATGAATGTCATAAAGTCGTTTGCTTTTGCGATTTTAAATAAAAGCACATTGAAGAAGCATGTTCCTTTTTTGTGAAAACAAAGTCATATTTATATAATATACTTTTGTGCCTAAAAAAATGTGAAAATAAATTTTAACCTAATGGAAATGGACGCATATTTACAAATTATTTATTCTGCATAATTAATTTTTAGTAGCTCTAAAAAAGGCACGTACGAATATAACTTAAAATTTTTCTTATCAACAAAAAATACTCTTAAATTGATTAAAGAGCTATGTTTAATAGTAAAGGTCAGAGTTTTTAAAATCTACAAAGCCTTTTGCCTTTTTTTGGCCTTTTACTTTTATAGTACAAAGCAATGAAATAAGTTTATGTAACACACCATTAATAATACGATTAACAAAGGTTAATGATTTACCTTGGTAAATTAGCTAACGTAGTAAAATTAATTTTTCATGGATTTATTGCTATTATATAAATGCCTCAAAATAGCACACACTGTAATATTATACGGAGTTTTAAGATGAGCATCTTGTTTAAGTTATTTTTCCTGGCGGCAACCATGTCCTTGATCCTTAAACCGTGCTATGGACAGAACCGTCCAACTGAGCGTAGGTCTTTCACTTTTTTATAAATCGATATTGCGATCACTAATAAAATTTAAATAATATTTCAGCTTGCGGTGACGGTGGTGACTGTGTAGCAACGCACAATCACTGTCGTCCAGTTCCAGGAACTTGTAGGAGTAATCAAAAGTGTTGCTTCCTATATCGTTAATTAAAGTCGTGGTTATATTGGATGAATCATACAAAATTTGTATAAGCTCTTAATAAAAAACATGGAAAATAGAGAAAAGAATTAATATACCTATTCGAGTGTTTTTATTAAATATTAAAGTTCAAAAAATTTTCTGTTACCAAAATATCTAGAGCTGTGGAAGTACAACTTTTTACTGATAAATAAAATGGCGAAAATCCCACTTGATGTGTGCGAAAATAGTAAATGCAAACGACAGGGTAATACAAAAACATGTGAATGCAAGGATACAACACAAAATGGAGGCCACATTATGAACACACACTCATCGCTGTGTGTGTTTGGTTTTTCCTGTGCTGTTGTTGTTTTTTTTTATACCGCCACGCCAAAGGAAAACCCTTTTTTTTGTTGCCTTTGTGTACACACATTTTTGCACATTCTGTGCTGACCAACATGCCACAGGGCTGCCCCGCAAAACGTATCTTAAATATCACGCATACGCAGCGAGAGCCGGACATTACGTATACGCTACGTTCGCTTGAATGAAATTAAGACCATGCAAGGGGTGAGGCGGGGAGAAGCCGAAAGTAATTTTACAGTTGACCAAAGCGGAATGTTGGCAACAGAAAAGACCCAAAAGTGGGTATGTAAGGGGAAGCTGAAAACAGGATGATGCCCATTTGATGACCGATGATGATGGCAAAGTGCTTTAATTGAAAACAAAACGTATTTCATGGAAATGAATCGCAATTCGATTTTAGCAAATCATTTCCAATCGAACGCTTGCCACTTGTCAGAGTCAGAAATGTAGCCTCCATCGCAGCGATGCAACAGTTTGTCAATTTCCGCTTCCAGTGAAATGGTAAAATAAAAGGGTGAAAGGGTGTGATGGGTGGAAAATCGGTTTGGTTTTTATTTACTGATTGCATTGCCACATGGCGGATTAATCGGATGCATTTCCACAGGTAAACTTTAGTTTGCAGCGACAGTCAAGGTAAGTACTTTACTTTTGCTCTGTGTGTGCGAGACTGTACCTCACTTTTGTTTTGTGTGCGAGACTGTACTTCTGTGCGTGAGTGTGTGTCAGCTCTGTTCCACTTCACCATCCAAGTCATGCCTATCAATCCCACTAACAAAACTCTATTAGCCAGCCCTCACTTTACTCCTTCTCTAACTGAAAACCAAGCCAGAAACCTAATTTGTTAACCTCTTAAACATTTTTTCAAACCCCCCCGTAGCATGTGACATGAACGTGCATGCCCGCTGCAAGGAGAACGTGCCCAGTCTTTGCGGATGCGATCACACGGAGCGGCGGGGACGCATTTATCTGGAGATCAATGTCAAGGAGAATCTGCTAACTGTCCAGAGTAAGTGGTGGCCCTCAAGTTTCAAGCCAGGGGAATACAAATTTAAGCCGCTTAAGCATTGTTACCAATTATGACCCAGCGCTCTAAGTTTTTTATTTTATTTTATTTTGTTGCTGCGCCTGCCTTGGGGCGGCGGTTGGGTGAAAAGTTTGCGGAATGTACCTACTAAAAAGCAAGTGGAAAAAATAAATTTTGCCCCGGGAAGCCGCAAAGTTTCCCAAGCAACGCGCTTAAAATGTTACATCTTCCCCACAGTCTTTGCGCCTTTGTACACATATTTCTTTGCCTTGCGTTCCGTTTCGTTTCGTTTCCTGTTCGGGGAAAAGCTTCTTCTCTGTGTCCTGGGCCGAAAGTTGCAGGTCCTTTGGGCTCCTGGGAAAATTGCTTACGATTTGCATTAATTCATTATGCGCGCTTAAGGAAATTCTCTGTATTCTGTATTCGTTCTCCTTCGTTAGCCGCAAATGCCACATAATGAATACTGCTCGGTCTAAACTAGAATGCAGTTACACAGAACAAAGGAGTGGGTCGTCCTCCAGGAGGACACAAAGCTTTGTTCGTGCCCAGGAGCAAATTTCACGTAATTTCCGTAGCTGCTTTGTGGCTGGGAAATTTTCACTCAGCCGGGATGGGTTTTAATTGACTGCTTATGCTTATGCCACAGATGTTTGCACTGCACCCCCTCTCCATTGTCCTCATCTTTTCAGTCAAGGAAGGTCGCAATCTCATACCCATGGACCCAAACGGACTCAGCGATCCCTATGTGAAGGTGAAGCTAATTCCAGATGACAAGGACCAGTCAAAGAAGAAGACTCGCACCATCAAGGCTTGCCTGAATCCAGTTTGGAATGAGACACTAAGCTAGTAAGCATAAAAACAGATAAAATATTAGTTTATATTATTTGTTTAAATATTAAAACTCACTTTTTTTTTATTTTCAGTGATCTAAAACCCGAGGACAAGGACAGACGCATCCTGATCGAGGTTTGGGACTGGGATCGCACCTCTCGCAATGACTTCATGGGCGCCCTGTCCTTCGGCATCTCGGAGATCATCAAGAACCCCACCAATGGCTGGTTTAAGCTGCTCACCCAGGACGAGGGAGAGTACTACAATGTGCCATGTGCGGATGACGAGCAGGATCTGTTGAAGCTCAAGCAGAAGCCGTCGCAGAAGAAGCCAATGGTGGTGCGCACTGATACCAACAAGGAACATGTGTCGTCCACAAAGAACATGACCCGGGCCACGGACTTTAATTTCATCAAAGTTCTGGGCAAGGGATCATTTGGCAAGGTGGGTTGTCTATTGATACAGCTTGAAATCTATTTGTCAGGGAAATTTATCAGACATTTTCTATGGACTTTGTTTTAAAATTAAAAAGGTCTAAAATATTAAATAGGTAACAAACTTTTCCCTCTTAGGTCTTACTAGCCGAAAGAAAGGGCAGCGAGGAGTTGTACGCCATCAAGATACTCAAGAAGGATGTGATTATCCAGGACGATGATGTCGAGTGCACCATGATCGAGAAGCGTGTCCTGGCGCTGGGTGAGAAACCACCATTCCTGGTCCAACTGCACTCCTGCTTTCAGACAATGGTGAGTCAAGAGCATCGGGGAGGAGGTTCAAGAAACCAGTTGACGAATACCTCCTTTCCAGGACCGTTTATTTTTTGTGATGGAGTATGTGAACGGCGGCGATTTGATGTTCCAAATCCAACAATTTGGCAAGTTCAAGGAACCAGTGGCTGTGTGAGTATCTTTTGCGGAGTTTACATTTTATAAATTTACTAATTAAGTTTCTTTTCAATAGGTTCTATGCAGCTGAGATAGCCGCAGGACTGTTTTTCCTGCATACCAAGGGTATACTATATCGGGATCTGAAGCTGGATAATGTTCTCTTGGATGCAGATGGGCATGTAAAGATTGCAGACTTTGGCATGTGCAAGGAGAATATAATGGGTGACAAGACCACAAAGACTTTTTGCGGTACCCCAGATTACATAGCGCCCGAGGTGGGTATTTTTTTTTATTAAAAAGAGATATTTAAGTTTAACAAAATGTAATTTGTGTTGTTTACAGATCATTCTTTATCAACCCTATGGCAAATCGGTGGACTGGTGGGCCTATGGAGTCCTGCTGTACGAAATGTTAGTCGGTCAGCCGCCCTTCGATGGCGAGGATGAGGAGGAACTGTTTGCCGCCATCACAGATCACAATGTTTCCTATCCGAAAAGCCTGAGCAAGGAGGCTAAAGAGGCGTGCAAGGGCGTAAGTGTATTAGGTTACATCTAAATGATGTTTTATTTATTTTAAATATATTTCTAGTTCCTAACCAAGCAGCCAAATAAGCGTTTGGGTTGCGGTTCCTCTGGCGAGGAGGATGTGCGTCTGCATCCCTTTTTCAGGCGCATAGATTGGGAGAAAATAGAAAACCGCGAGGTGCAGCCACCATTCAAGCCGAAGATTGTAAGCAAATCGAAATTCCACCCTTTTCAATAATAATAAAAATCCTAATTGTCATCCAGAAACACCGCAAGGATGTGTCCAACTTTGACAAGCAGTTTACATCAGAGAAAACAGACTTGACGCCCACGGACAAGGTGTTCATGATGAACCTGGATCAGTCGGAATTCGTTGGCTTCTCCTACATGAATCCCGAGTACGTCTTTGTCCCATAGATCCGATCCGATCCGATCTAGTTTCCACATGCTGCGAGTTGTGTCCCCTAAGTCTATTTTGATATTAATTACTAAAAAGACATCTTGTTAAGTTTTCTTTTTTGATATTCGACCATTATGTGTATCTATATATTTATTGAATTGTTAAGTTTTGAGTTAATTTTAAGTGCTAAAAACTGTGAAACAGAGGTTTAGTTGTGAATTATTCGAATACTGTTCAAGAGCACGTCTCACCTCAAGCCAAAAAAGAAAGCAATAAAAATCAACATTTCAAATACTGGTTAGCCTATCACTCTGAGTAGAACTTTTGCCATTCTGTCCGATTTCAAAACAATTTTTCCGAAAATTTGTACTTCAGCAAGCTGTCAAACATTTGCATTTTCCATTTGGAAGTTAACTTTTTGCCAACATCTAAGTGTTTTTTGTAGCCAATTAATCGATTTTTATAGTCAATATCGTGTGAAGGATTCAAGAGTTTTGGGCCAGGTTCAAACGTCATTCGATTGTGGTGCTAGCCCCGGGCATTATAATCAAATCGAAAATGCGTTAGGTGAGTTGCCTACCAAAAAAAAAAAGAGGGAGTTCCCATAATATTCAATACTTAAGCAGAATTATCATAGAACAATTGTTTTTTAAATTCCATTAATATATCAATGTGCGTGTAAATTAATTTTAGCTATTATTTTAAAAAAGCATTACAAACACACGTATATATAGCACGTCTATATATATGGCTGGCATAGAGTCTCAATGTACCATAACTAACAAATTGCATAGCAATAAGTTAAGCTTAGACGATACTTAACACTAAAGCTGTAAAACTAAAACTAAAACTAAAATTTAAAAAACAAAAACTGTTTGCTCCTAACTGAGTAATAACTACGTTAGATTGTTCTTGAGTTGGAAACTTTAGTACCTACACAGGAATCTAGCTGCTAACAACTACTGTTTAACTATGGGAAAAGACAATCTACTATAAGCATGTAAAACTATAGTCATCGTATATCGTACTATATTTAGCATAGACCGATTTCCAAATTAGCGCCAGCCGAGCTAAGCTTTTGTGCCTCTCGTAGCTATCTTTCTCTCATAGAAGAAACCTTAACAGAATTCATGCCAAACGAGGCTATACGTATTTATAGGTAAATTATACTAAATATAATTATAATTAAAATTATATTTGTCTGTCGAAGGCGGAATTGGTAGCCAAGCTAAATGCGTAGGGCACAGCAGAGTAACTTAACAATTTAACATGAATTGGTAACGCTTAAACGTAGTTTGAACTAGTAAATTCGATAAACATTAAAATTAAATACTTATAAACTTAAATATATAAAATTGTGTAACTCCGAACTTGAAGCATTTAAAACGTTTAATTTAACTCTCCAATTTGAAATCAAAACGTAAACTAAGCCAACCAAGTAGATCAAAAGATGTACTCGATCCTGAAGATGAGTACGATTCACAACCACGATGAGTAGCACTTAACGTTCAACCCGAGGGAGAAATAAATTTGCTCGTATTTTTAAAAGTAAGCGTAATGCATAACTAACATATATCTATAGATGTATATGTGTGTCTGAACTACTTTAATGACTTTTATGGCATAAATAAATGAAGGAAGCGAAGAACCCTTTTCAAGTCTGTTCAAATATTTGAAGTAAATTAATTTTTATTATCGAACTATATACATATTGAAAGTGCATATTGGCAGGACTTTAACTGCATTCAGTTTTGTTTAGAGTCAAACATTTTTACAAAACGTATTTATGTCATTTCGATGATTTTCAAGGTCATTTTTTAAACCAAAGTCTCATACACGTATGTATTTTTATTGCATATTAACTTAGTACAAAACAAATAGATATATACACATATACATTAATATATTTGTATCTATGAAATATCGATGTGAATTACTTAACTGATATAATACCATAATACGATATCGCGCGAGAGCAAGCAAAAACTTCCAAACAAAACTCACTCGACCGCAACCCAAAACTAAACTAATGAAAACTATTTTTATGTGCCAGTGCATATATGCATCCACTCTATATACATTCACGATTATCCACAGTCCACGGCCCCCAAACTGAATGTAATCTATAATTTATTGAGCCAAACCAAACAAAGAGACGAACACAAATAAATCAACCAAACGGCTTTGGGCACGTCACATACACAATACGAGTACCCAAAACTAAATAAAAAGTACTACTAAATACATCTGAATCTCCAAAACGGAAAATGTTTATCTATGGAGGGCGGAATACAAAGGCGGTTTTTCTTAATATGGAAAATAGTTTTTTGCTCTTAAATGAAAATGTTTGTAGGTCATTGGCTGCTACATAGTCATCCTTACATCCTTAGTTATGAACTTAAAACAGTAGGTGATAGGAATTAACAGCTAGGGTTCTAAGCTGCTCCGAACACAACTTCTTTTGGCCATGGAGGTCGTAGAAAGCCAAGTTACAACCAAAATGAAAGCACAAAGGTATCAGAACTTCGATATTTATCCAAATCAGATGATCATAAATTTGCAGCACCCAGTTAAGTATGCAACCAAAGAGAGAACGCGAGAATGTCGGGCCATATATACTCGTATATTCTAAATAAGGGATAGATAAGGGGAGAGGGCGATCGGCTGGGATAGAGGTCGATGTTGAGGTGGGTTTGCGTGGCGGCCTTATCATTGATTGCGTACAAATTAACATTTATGCGTCCGTTAGCGTTAGATAATCTTATCGTGAATTTGCGACAATTAGATAGACGTGTCCAGCAGTCTATTCCAAATCATCCTCTCCAGTCAGTCAGTCATTTAGTCAGTGAACAACATGGCCAGTCATCGAATCGTTCCATCTGTCATGTACTCCGTGAATTTCACCAGGCCAGGACCCGGCTGGGGATTGGGACCTGAGGGGCATGAGCTGGTGGAGCACAGCGACGAGTGCATCTTCCAGAGGAGACAGCCCTCGGCGGCGATCTTTGTGCTCTATGGACTGGCCGTGCCCACCCTGTCAGGATTTGGACTCTGCACGAACTTCATCAATGCAGTGGTCTTCAACAGGCCGAAGATGACACCTTCTGCCTTCAGTTACTTGTCGGCTTTGTCCTGGATGGACTGCATCTCCTGCCTCCTCATCATGATGACTTCCTTGTCCCGGAGTTACTTCTTCCAGGATCCCGCCTGGATTGCCTACGACTACCAGTGGCAAACCCCGTTCTTTGGCATCAGTACGGGAGCGGCCAATCTGATCCTGGCCTGCCTGAGCCTGGATCGATTCACCTACCTGTCCAGCGCTCGAAGGCACAATTGTGCTCCTCGATTTTGTAGTCGCAAGGTGGCTCGCTGCATGATTGTTGTGGCCATAGGCATCTCCATAGTGGTCAACATGCCGTACTTCTTTGTTTTCTACGTGGATGACTCCGGAAAATGTTATGTCACCGATTTCTACTATTCCAAGTGAGTAAAAAAAAGAGTGGAGTTGGTAAAGAAATGTTTTCTAAAAGTGTTTGTTACTCCGCAGTTATTATAAAGTGCAAAACTGGTTCACCTTTGTTCTTTTGGCCCTCTTGCCTGCTATTTTCCTGGTCATTGGCAACACGGCCATTATAATAGCCTTCCGAAAATGGACAAAACAGGGCCAACGGTGTCAGGGCAGCGGCGACAACCGCACCACAGCCAAGCGATATCAGGTTTTTATATAAGTATTTAAGTGGTTCCAACAATTACTATATAATAATTATAAAAACTTTTACTCTCATTAACAAAAAAGAAAAGTGCTTGTCAGCATACAAACTAGTTTGTTTGAATAACGTTCTTTGTTACCTAATATCTTAAAAATATTTTAAAAATGCAAGTAAATATTTTGTAAAACATTTTAACGATCTTTCCTAATTGTATTTACAACTTTAAATTGCAGCACCAAATGAAGCTGACCATCAGCATTGTGATTGTGATTACACTGTACTTAATTGGGGAACTTCCCGCACACTTGACATCCAGGAAAAGCTCCTTGAATCTTATCTTTAACGGTGATACCAACAAAGTGAACGAGGGCCTCATGGAGCAGCTGGAGGTGATCTGCATCACGCTTAACGCTCTGCAATTATCCCTGAATATAGTGGTGTATGCGGTGATCAATCCCTCGTTTATGCCAGAGTTTTTCCTCTGCCTCAAGGGAACATCTGACGTGTGCTTTGGCTTGTGTTGCTTCCGGGCTGTGCGAAGGATTTGGAGACGCTGCTGGGCCCGACGACAGCAGCAAGCCACGGCGGAGGAGCGAGTGGTCAGCAGTGTGAGTCCACAACATCTGCCGGCGGATGAGGCGCTGCCCTGCGGTTGCGAGAGTTGGGCCAGTGACTCCGGCTGCCAGAACAATGCCCACTGCAAGACGGCGGTGGGTACATTTACCATGAAGGATTCCGAACAGGATGAAGTGATACATTGCCACCTCGAGCCGGAGGTTTTCACCACCAAATCGAGTGCCTGCCTGCACACAAAAGACCCCGCTCCCGACGAGGAATCCATCTTCAGTTCTAGCTTTATTATAATTACATAACTTAACTTAACTAGGATTATAAATAAATTAAATTATATGCGCATAGTGCTGTAGCGGTTCAATAGACGATTCCATATCTTATTGGTGAATCCCCGAGCTGCCTCATCCCCATCGAAGACCTTGTAGTACGGATCTCCAGGTAGAATCTTGTGTATCACCACGTGCATCATTCCTTCGCCCTTCTGCGGATCTTTATGCAGTTTTCGCAACATTATGTGTTTTTTTGTAACATTCGCTGGGATATCAGTTGTATTGGTTGTTAAATCGAGTTGAGCTTGAACTGGGATCAGGAACAGACTAAGCACCAGAAATAAACTGAGGAAATACTGAAGATGCATCTTGCGATAGAAGTAAAACCCGTGGAGTCTCAACTTTAAATGAGCTATGAAAGGTGTTGAACTGACGCTGGTAAGGGTCTTCCAGCTGGGCAAATAGTTTGAAGTTTAACAAGACATCAGCTGGTAAAACAAACAATTCAAAACCGGTTCCAACTTATGTTTAAAAGACACAAATAGGGATGAAACATTTTTATTACCATCAGATCACTTGGTAAACAAGTAAATGGCCACTATGAGACCGTACAGACCCAAGACCTCGGCAAAGATCAATATCAATATGACGGCCACGAATAGTTTCGGCTGCTGGGCAGATGCACGGACTCCAGCCTCACCCACAATGCCTATGGCAACGCCAGCCGCCAACCCAGAGACACCTACAGCCAGTCCAGCACTCAAGTTCAGGAATCCCTTGTAGGCACCATAATTCGGCGCAAGGGAGCCAGCAAGCAGGACCGCAATCACCAGTCCATAAATGGCTATAATTCCAGCCATGACCACTGGAACGATCGCCTTCATGATCAGCTGTGGATGCTTAACCGACATCGTAGAGATTCCAACGGCGGCCTTTGCAGTTCCGTAGGCAGCTCCCAAAGTGGAGAAGACAATGGCTGAAACGGCGCCCATCACGCAGAAGAAGACAGAATAATGCGGATCATCCAACGTGGGCTCCATCTTTAAATCAAGGATTTACTTTTCGGCGTTGAATGAATTACAGGCTTGTAATTGTTTAAGAATTCAAATGAAGTTATTGATAAAGTTGATGCTTGATTATAGAACTGACACAAAAATAGTAGTTTTCTAAGGTTTTTTTTAAACATTTTATTAATCCGTATGTACAGTCTTTAACGTATTGGAGAAACGCTCTTCCTCGATAAACAATTATAAGTCGAACAATTCCGTTTTAATTAAGATTTCAGTAATATTTTAAACAAGTACGATATTTTTCCAGTCTACAAAAATGTATGTGGTTTTTGCATTTAAAACGGCCAACAAGACATTTAAAATATAAATTTTCGTACTTTTTTACTTTTTAACTGTACTTAATTATAGTCAAATTATGATAAATGTAATTTTTAAAATACTCGCAAGTTTATATAAGAACAAAGCAGGCCAATAAGGGTAATCTTAGTTTAGTATTCTATTTTTCGTTAATCATGCGTTAAAAGATTTATTATTTTTAATATATACAGTTTAAATTAGTTTAGTAAACTATTTCAGCTTGAGGTTTAATACGACACTTACTTTCCTTGCAATTTGGATAGAAAGTCCATGAGGAACTGATGCCTTCCACGCAATTCGCCTACGCTGCGATGCTTGAGCTTGGCGCACATCCTTCGGATAAGCTGCTCTCGATCCCGTGCCCCTATTTTCATCTCGATAAGGATTACTTTATCCTCTTCACGAGTCCATGCAGCTGAGTGGTGAGCTACCTGACTCAGATTGCGAAGTGCTGGCAGTTGAGGCAGATGCTGGAGCTCGTTCTTCTTCGGTGGGAGAGCAGTTGGCTAGTGAAGCCACAACATCCAGCTTGCAGTCCTCGTCGCTGTCGAATTGCGTGGTGATAAGGTGCTGCGGCGTATTGCCAGCACTAACTTGCAATGGCTCCAACTCCTCCTCCGATTGGTCCAAATCCATTTTGAGGGGCGTAAAAACGGGCATGTTATCGGCACTCTCATCCTGGCTGTCCACCAACTCCACTTTCGTAACTGAAGCAGGACTACAGCGGATTGGTGGCGTTGGTGCGTGCTGCTTGGCCTGAGCTATAATCCGTATTCCCGCCTTTGTGTCAGCCGCATCCCGGACACTTTCCTGATCGATCAGCGTGCGCAAACGCTTGGCGCACTCAATCGCTGGCGAACACGAAGGCTGCGACTCATGAATCACGACCATTGGTTGATTACTGCCCCGCTGTCTGCCCTGAGATTGGTTAAGCGGAGATTTGACTTTCTTGGTGGGAGACTTTCGTTTGTCCACATGCGGAGAATGATTGGACGTTGCCGGTAAGGGACTCAATCCAGAGTTGTTGAATGCCGACTGCCTACGTGGTGATGTTTCCCCAAAGTTAATTGCAGTCTTCTTAGCATTAGGATGATGGTGTCCTTGAGAATGGCCCACATTGGGCGTACTGGTGGCTGCATTGCTAAAGCTTGAGTTGGTATACAGACTGGCATTCAATCGGATTGCATGCGCCCTTAGCCCCGCCTCATCGCACATTTCGATGGATGAACAGCTGTTCTGCTCATCGCCAGTTGTGTCAATAATCAAGGCCCGACTGGCATCATCCTCCTCACTCCGATCCGCAGCATCGTCGCTGTCTGTGTTCGCAGCCAGGCTAAGAAGCTTCTCTCCTTGGGCACGAATTCCATGGGCACAGGTCAGGGATTTACTGGAAACTGGTGGCACGTCATGGGACTGCTCATTGTAAATACTGGCAGCCATAAAAGAAAGCTTGGCAGGCAGCAGGATCTTGGCACCATAGAATATTCGACCATTTATGTACTTCAAGTGACAGCCAGGTTTACTTGGCGTGGGCACATCCAAGAACTCGTTTATCATTTCCGTATATTCCCCCGTAGTGTTGTTCTGCACATCATGCAGATTAATAGTCTCCACAGGAGACAAGATCCTATAAAGTTAAATAAATGAATACAATACATCAAGGAACCCCCACACCGTTTCCCTTACCTTTTTGGAGGCTTTCCCTGGGGAAATTGCTGCACAAACCAGTCGACCAGAAACTGATTGCCCTTGAGCAAGGGCATTATCTTGTTCTCAACCTTTTTCATGCTCACATTAGGCAATTCCGCCAATTCGCTGAGGCAGGCATAGATTTTTCTGATCTGAGCGGGCTGCTTGCAGAAGTAAATGTTCAGTTTGTTGATGAAGTTGGTGGCATTGCTTATCATAAAGTGCTCGAAGAATTTTCCTATTTCAGCGGCCTCCGCAGGTAGCAGAAAGTTCAGGAATACTTCTGCCAGTTCCGGGTGATCGGGCAACAAGATTTGTTCCACTTTCTGTAAGATGAACCAAGAGTTTTAAAATACTTTTTAGGAAAAGGTCAAATAACTCTTACCAGATATAAACCTGACACCTTTTCTTGCTTGGGATCAAAGTTCTGCAAAAGACTGTTGAATTTTCTGCAGTCCTCTATGCGATCGGCGTTCAGCAGTGCTTCTTCCACTTTATCATAGAAGTTTAAGGCAAAAACTGTACACAGAAAGGGTGAGAAGGGTATAAAAAGCCTTTCAATTTATATAAGTCGTAGTAAAACTCACTAGCATCTTTGCGATTGCGCTCTTCTGGAGAGTCCGGCTGCAGCATGTGACGCAGCATTTCCTCCTGCCGATTGGCCTTCCTGAGCTTGGCCGCCTCATCATCGCTCCTGGTTCTCTTTGGCTGCGTGGCCGTTGCAGTTTTAGCGGTGGTGCTGCAGAACATCTTGAGATCAACCAGCAGTTGGGTGTACAGTTCGAGGGCCACAAAACGACTGTGAATGAGCTGTACCGGCTCGCAGTCTATATATTTGTCTCTGCGACGTCGCAGGTAGGATCCGTAGGTGGTGATTAACGAATGGCAGCGCTTGCTCAGTTTATGACGCAAACGTTCGCGCAATTTGTGGTAGCGACTGCGGGATGGCGTTGATCCCTTTCGCGATTTATTGGAGGCTTGAACCTTTGGCTTAAAGATTTGGTAGCGCGCCCTCTTAGCGTTTCTGCCTGAAAAGGAGGCGCTGCTATCCCGCGTAGGCAACAGATCCGGCTGTACGTCCTCGCTGGAGTTTTCCAATTCGCAGATTTGCAGGGTGTGCGTGAATTCGTCTACCTTAAAGTTAATGGCGGGCGGAGCATCTTCGTCCAATGGTGGAGGAGCGGGTGGCAAGGCCAGCAGTCCACTGCATTCGGCGCTGGTGTACAGGCTACGATTAATGTTCAGCACGTTGTCCGCCAAACTTCCGCCGGACAGAAGAGGCACGGAGACCCCAGAGACCCCGGGTAGGTTTCCTGCGTTCGCATCGCCGCCAAACACATAGTTCACATTGATGGTGAGCAGGGAGGGCTTTTCCGCGGGGCGGTGCTTCCGCTGCGCTGGTTTTCTCTTCGGTTTGCAATCCTTGGGCAGCTCCGAGCCAGCGGCACTGCCATCGGGGACTGCGGCCTGGCCAAAACTCTCTGGAAGCAGCAAGTCCTCGCCCACCGCCTCGCGCACAAACTCCAAATACGAGGCACTGGCTTCCGACGAGGCTTTTGAGGGTTTCAGGTGGCGGCGGGTGCGCTTTTCGTCCCAGGTTCTCTGCAAAATGTCAGCAAGTTGAAAATTTTCCGCAATTTATAAACACACAGCGATGGGAGTAGCAAGGTACGATACTATCGATAAATTCTATAGATATTAAACAAGTCCCTTATATTTATGGACTTAGGTACAAAAAATGGTTCCCATCACTGACTATAACTAGATTCCTGCCTATCGCACTTTTGACTGCACTAAAAGTAAGAGCGACAACATATTTATTTGTTTTTAAATAAAATAAGACACCAAATAGTCCATTAAATGACTAAATTATTAACTTCCAATCTATTCCCAATAGGGCCCAAGGATTCTGTTCATTTAAAACAGAGGAGAACCTTCTTAATCCAGGAGAAAAAAACTGACCACGTCTGCACATTCCAAGATGAGCAAAGTAACCTTCAAAATCACGCTAACTTCGGACCCCAAGCTGCCCTTTAAGGTTCTCAGTGTTCCGGAGGGAACTCCGTTTACGGCTGTACTGAAATTCGCCTCGGAGGAGTTCAAAGTTCCGTCGGAGACGAGTGCCATCATCACAGACGATGGTATTGGCATCAGTCCACAGCAGACGGCCGGAAATGTGTTCCTTAAGCACGGATCAGAGCTGCGTCTCATACCCAGAGATCGGGTGGGACACCAACTAAGCTAGTTTCCCCAATCCCTACGGATTTCCCCTTTGAGATTTCCCCCTTTTGCATGACTATTAAAATGTTAAACAATTTAATTTGTAGTAATCCAAAGTATTCCTTACCTCAATGTAGTACTGCCAGCCACTGGGCAGCTCCTGGTGACGTTCTCGAGGCGTTCTGACGAATCCACCCTCGAAACCCCAAAGGGTGTTGTTCATGGGCGGAGCTCGTTTGTGATCCAGGAAATATTTCACTGGATTGTACTGCTCCAAGTCGCGCAGTTCACTGATCTTTATAAATATTCGGCGGGCATTCTTGCCAAAGATTGTGTCTTTGGCCATTTTCTTGCACGCCTCACGAATAGGATCTGCACCTTTGCGGAGTGGTCTCTTGGCTTTTCCAAAGGCCGCCATGTGCTTCTCCAGACCAATGGCAATAAGCTGATACTCGGAGGGTGCATAGGCACTGATGTGGGTGAGTTTTGGTTGAAAAGCCATGCGGGGAAGGTACTGAGGGTACATAAACACCCGGCTATCCAGCATGAGATCCATGATCCGAGGAGCTAGCCTAGGAACCTGTCGCGTGTGTCCATCACTTAAATATTGGAAAGATTGGGTTATTAAATATCATAAATACCATAAATATCATAAAACGTACGTCAAATCGGTTTCCTTGTTGATGAAATCCATCATCTTCTCGTTCTCCTCTTTAAACTCATCACTGCACAGGTCCTGCTCCCACTTCCTCACCAAATGGACAGCCTCCTTTAGGTTCCAGCAGTTAAAGCTGGCATCTTTGGTTGCCTTTTTGTGGAGTTCCTCCAGCATTTCCCTTGGCTTTTTGGCCATGGGATACAGTGTGGGATGGGAGTAGGTTTGTAGATAACTCTGGCTCAGCAGCTGGGTGTGAATGCGAAGCTGCTGCTGGAGCATGTCATGCTGGGACTGTGTGAATCCTTTGCTCCCTGCGAGGTTGTTTGTTTGAGCTGGCTGTACATTCCGCAAATTCTCAAACTGCTCATCATATTCGGAGAAAACATGCTTCTTCACCGAGATGTACTCCCATGTGAAGTTGGTATCGAAAGGTTTTTTGTAGCGATCTGCATTGTTTTTAAATGGAGTGGGAGTTTCCACTGGCTCAATGGTGGAGAAGTTCTGGAGCGTTTCGGTTGTCAATGTCGAATTGAGAAACGTGGAATCATTAGCCACAACTTTGGCCAGTTGGAAGCAATTTGGTTGTCCAGGCATTGGAACAGCTATTAGTTCGGGAGGTGCATTCAAAGCATCATACGGTATGTTGACCACCTTGCAGGGCGATCCTCCTGGACCATTTTCCAGATTTTCCTCCTGCATCACAGCCACGGGAACAGGCATCACCATGCCCATATTGTTTCCTTCACAGGGAGAAGCTATCACACTTGGTTGGAAGACCTGCAGCTCCTGCTCATGGCCGTTTACCACCGCCTGACCATTGAAGTCGATGTTCCGCGTAACCTGGTCAATAGGAGCAACCGAAACGTTGGCACTTTCCATGAATTTCTGAGGGGTTTCCAGTTCAATGGACTCCAGAGAGACTCCCTCTTGCAGCAGGCCAGCGAATAGTTCGGAGACCAAGTCCGCCAGCTCCTTTTTGGATATGTTAACATCGCGCAGCTCTTCTGCATTCTCATACTCTGATTCCAAGTGATCAGCGGCGTCATACTCCGGATCATTAATGGGATCATCGTCGTCCCCCAGGATAGTATTGCCTATAAGATATTTGAGCTAGGAAGAACACCTAATAAACCTTTTAAAGGATAACTCACTTAGCGGCTTAGTAAAGTCATCAAGGAACTGCATCCAATCTGCATCGGTGGCGGTCATGTTGTTTTCCACAACATCACTGGGCTCCAAGTCAGGTGGTACAAATTCCGATTGCAAATCCTCGATGGTTGTCTGCTGTAGACAAAGCTTGGAGCGAGTTCTTGTGGCTATATCCTTGTCGAGCGGATTCTTTTCGAGAGGCACCTTGAAACAGCCATCATCGGAGAATTTGACAGGGGACTCCTCATTGGCAGTGAGCGGAGTTTGGGGTGTGCAGGGATTGGAGTCAAAATCCGATGCTGTGGTGCTGGGATCATCATCCGACTAAGGGTGAAACAAGAGTTATTAATCGGTAAAGGAGATTATATGTGACAGTTACCTCAAAATCCTCCTCCTTGAAGGCGTACTCCTCGTCCTCGTCATCGGAGTGCAAGTCTTCCCGGATCAAAGCCTCTATGCCATTATTATCAGTTGGGGTTTCATTGAGGGCACTCCATTCGCTGACAGGAGTGCGGTTCATCTCGCGGGCTTTGGCTCGGGTGAGTTTGGTCACTGATGGAGTGTCCGTTATGATGATGGCACCCCGTTTCTGCTGCTCCGACTCCAGCTTCTCCCGCGCCAGCTCATCCTCAGCCTTTAAGGTGACCAGGGCCAGCACATGATCATTCCGCACCACTTTCCGCACCACCTTTTGCATGTCCTCGCTGCTAATGGAGTTATCCCTGGCCACTTTCCGTAGCCGACGATCAATCTGCTTGGCATCCTCGTCCAACTGTGAGTCCAAGCTTTGGCGGTCCAAGCGCCGACGCTTCCGCGGTCTATTTGGAGTCGAGCTAGTGCTCCGCGCGGACTCCGACTTCTTTGCGCTGCTCGGCATTCTGGAGCTTCATTTATTTATGAATTGCAACGCAAACTTCCCCGAATCCGAAAAACAAAACAAAAACGCGAGCAATGTTTACACAAATACCGCCACTAGATGCTATCGGTTATCGGTTATAGGTGGCACAATTTGCACTTTTGTATCGATAGTGCACAGCTGTTCCCCCTTTATTTATTTTATTTAGTAATTGTTTTTTTGGGAGTAAAAAGCAAAACATTTTTTTTGTGACCATAATAAAAAAACAATATTTAATTCTATTTAAATGTATACAATGTATCGATACAACATCGATGTCTCCTCCAGCTCCACTTATTGCCCTCTGGTCACATCATGCTCCGTTTTTCCGGGCCAAAAATAATATAAAATAAAAACCGCTTCACGACGCAAATGTCACCAAGGGTGGACGCTGCTGAGTAGCATCCGAGCAGCTTTCCCACCGACCAGCCGCCAGAGCAAGTGCCTCGACCAGGAGTTCCGTTGCTGTAACCGTGAGTGAGGTAAGCTTGACATTTAACATGAATCACTTGCATTCCGATGATGAATGACTGCACCCAACAACATAGAAACCGGAAAATGACACTAAAGGTGACCAAGCTGGCGCTTACCAGTCGCATCATCGTGCTGCTAGTCCAACTGGTGGCCAATGGAGCACTGCCGGAGCACAAGCCCGATGTATTCCGTGTGCCTGTGGCCAAGGAATCGGATGAGCAGAAGTGGTTGGACAGGCTGGTGCAGCGAGGCTTGGGCGGATTAAGACACTGGGATGGCGAGTACTTCCTGCACATAGCCAGGAATCTGTACTCCTACGAGAACACACTGGCCTTCTATCCACTGTATCCGGTTGTGGTGCGTCACGTGGCACAGGCACTGGAGTTTGTAGGGCTCCCATTGTCCCAGGAATCCGTCCTGCTGCTGGTGGCCGTGGGTCTGAATCTCTGGCTGTTTTGTGAATCCGCCAATCTGCTTTATCAGTTGACCCACCGGATGTTCAACGACCTGAACAAGAGCTGGAATGCGGCTTTGATTTACTGCTTCAATCCGGCCACCATTTTCTTTACGGCTGCCTACTCGGAGTCCTTCTTCGCCTACGCCAGCTTCCACTTGATGCTGGAGTGCTTGAAGCCAGGAGACAATTTCCGCTTCATTCGCTTGGGAGCTGCTCTAACCGCCTGTATAGTTTGCCGTTCCAATGGACTAATCACCCTGGGATTTCCACTGTACTTCTTCGCCCGCCAGCTGCTGCTCAAAAGCAAGGAATCCAATTTCTGCTGGCAGCTGAGCCAGATGATATTAACCATTCTAGTGGCTGTAGGGATCCTCCACACCTACTATTTCTACATCTACAGGCTGTACTGCTTGCCCTCTACGACGATCCAACATCCCCAGCACATCGTGGACTATGCAGAGGAAAGGAAGTACCTAATATCAGGTCAGGGGTCCGAAGGATCTCCCTGGTGCCAGTACACCCTGCCATTCCCGTACACCTACGTGCAATCCCACTACTGGGATGTGGGCTTCCTGCGCTACTACAAGTGGAAGCAGCTGCCCAACTTTCTGCTGGCCCTGCCCATGCTTAGCTTCATGCACTGGCACTGCTACGACTACCTGCGCGACTTCGTCAAGGGCGCCTGGGCGAAGGTTACGCCCTCCGGCTACACGGAATTGGTCAAGGAGCACATCACATTCCCCTTCGTGCTGCACGCCGCGTTTCTCACCCTCGTCTGTACCGTTTATGTGCACATCCAAGTGTCCACGCGACTCCTGGCCTCGGCCACACCCGTTTTCTACTGGTTTGCCGCTGACCACATGCCCAAAACCCTGGCCCAGCTGAAGTTGCGCTCCAAGGCAGGAGCTCTCTTTGTGTGGTGCACCACCTACAGTTTTGTGGGAACGGTACTGTTCAGCAACAACTACCCCTGGACGTGAGTTAATTAAGCAATGGAAGAGGAGGAGGAAGAGAAGGAACTGGAGCTGGAAGCCAAAGAGACTGTATATCCACAAGGATTTGCTTTTTTAGTGTGTAAATAATCGTCCACCTTCACCAAATTTTATTTAAAATTGTTGAGACGCTCAAAAGTATTGGTTTTCCGTATGAGTTTCCAATCGTTTATAAGTACTTTAAAAAATTACTAAATAAAATTGTTGACAATTTTGGCCAATTATTAAAAATTTTGTTTATTTTTGTGTACAATTTTATTAGAAATGTTTTTGCCAAAGTTATTTTTATTTAAATTTTAAAATAATGGGTTTTTTGTAAAAGCAGAAGAGCGGGAAATATTGAAAAGAATATTTTAGTACTTTTATTGGAGCCCACTATTTTGTTAGCAGTAGGTGGTCACACTTGGCAATCAGCTGTTTTGAGTCACTAAACAAAACAAAGAAAATTACCAACAATAATTGTTTATTTTTCCCAAATCCTCGAGAAAAACAGTAATCTCGATGGATGGGCATCTGCGCCTGCACAAGGTAGGCGACTTCGTCGCACCAGGCGTCCAGGAGAAGGTCAGCAAGGCGGGCGGCAACATGGAGCAGCTGTCGGGTGTGATGATAATCATCCTCATCAGCAGCGGCGTCCTCACCTCCCTGATGCTGTTCATCTTCGCCAAGCGGCAGATAATGCGCTTCCAGCTGCGCGGTCGTCGTGGCCCCCATGTTCCGGTGGGCAACGATGCCAAGAAGGCGCTGAGAAAGGAGATTGAGCGGCGGCTAGACTGCATCCAGAAGATTACGCAGGAACCGAAGCTGCTGTGGACTGATGGCGACAAGTACATTGTTCAGCCGGAGCCAGAATCACCACCTCCCCCGTACTACTACCGCATGAAGGCGGTGGACGATGTGAAGCTGTTGGAATCGGAGATAGCTCGCGCGGATGGGAGTTCGCGACATGCTCCCGAGAGCCTTAGGGCCTTTTTGCTGACCACACTCTCGGTGACGCTCAATGGAGCTGGACAGCGGATGATTCACCAGTACTGCGACATGTACGAGCACGCACGGCACGATCCCAATGAGTTCGGAAAGGATGAGTACGAGGCGTATCACCATTTGCTGCTGAAGCTACTGGAGGCGTGAGTTTTCCAGAATTACTGGTTACACCATTGAAATACTCAACCTTTTCCCCTTTTAGATCCAAGCAGCTGAAGAACTACAACTCCCGAAAGGCCTCTCCAGCGAGAACACCTCGCAAACAGACCAAGATGCACTCTCTGTTGGATCCTGCTCGACTGCGACCGCCCACCACCTTGGAAAATGTTCAACCCAGCAGCGAACTCACGACTGGACAGCATGCTAAGGTGAATTTGACACTGGGACTGCAGGGCGGTGGCGGTGGAGGTGCTGGTGGCGATGGGGATGCCGAGCTGGCCACAAATCCTCTGCACCTGCAGGCACCATCGGACAGAGATCTTATCATACGTAACAGAATCAAGACGCCAACGCTGGACGACATCATTGTGGAGGCGGATCACCACCAGAGCAGCGATGCGGGACCCATGGAGGACAACGAGATCAAGAGTATATCGTCCATGCAGTTTCAGCGGAACTCCAGTAATGTCTAAGAAAACTACCAAAGAAAACACCCTAAAGTGGGTCGAAAGCGCATTATTTTGCCATATGAACTTATGGGTCTTCAAATATTGATTCCCCAAAATATCGATAAAAGAAACCATAGGAATAATGTATCCAGAAAATTTTGGAGATGGGGATGTCAATGTTTATGTTTCCTTAAGTATGTTAGCGATAATTCCTTAGACTGCAAAAGTTTTCTTTTAAATAAGTCTTTATAAAACTTATAAAATGTATTCCGTAGTTTCCGTGCCGCCCTGGCAGATAAATTATAATTGTAAAAAATTTATAATTATTACATTTTCCTAAATTTCGAATTTGTAATAAAGATCCATTCTTCAAATGTGATTTTTTTTACTTTTTCTTGCAAGGATCTTCTTTCTTCTTAGCACTGAGATCTTCTTTCTTTTTCTTACAGGGATCCTCTTTCTTATCCTTACAGGGTTCCTCTTTCTTATCCTTACATTGATCCTTCTCCTTCTCGGCACACTGATCGACCAATTGAGCGTAGAGTACAAGGTCCAGGAGCCGGCAGGCGTAGCCCGTTTCATTGTTGTACCAACTGATCAGTTTGACGAAGTTATCGTTGAGGGCAATGCAGGCCTTCGCATCGAAGACGGAGGCAAAGTGCGAGCCGTTGAAGTCGGTGGACACCACCTCCTCCTCCACATAGCCCAGGATGCCCTTCATATCGCCCTCGGCTGCTGCCTTGATGCACTTCTTGATGTCGTCCATCTTGGCTGGCTTGGTGAGGCGACAGGTGAGATCCACCACGGAAACATTGGGCACCGGCACGCGGAAGGCCATGCCAGTGAGTTTTCCGTTCAGAGCAGGGATCACTTTTCCCACTGCCTTGGCTGCTCCCGTGGAAGCCGGGATGATGTTGGTCATGCCGCTTCGTCCATCTCGCCACAACTTGCTGCTCGGTCCGTCGATGATCTTCTGGGTGGCGGTGGCCGCGTGGACGGTGGTCATTAGACCCTCACATATCTCGAAGTTATCGTTCACCACCTTGGCCACCGGTGCCAGGCAGTTGGTGGTGCAGGAGGCATTCGAGATAATCGCTGTATTCGGTTTGTATTGATGCAGATTCACTCCACACACAAACATTGGAGCGTCAGCGGAGGGAGCCGATATGACCACCTTCTTCGCCCCACCATCCAGATGAGCCTGACAGGCTTTCAAGGTGGTGAACCTTCCCGAACACTCCACCACAGTGTGCACTCCCAGATCGCACCACTTTACCTTCTTGAGGTCGGACTCCTGCAGCAGCTGGATCTTCTTGCCACAAACAACCAGGCAGTTGCCCTCCACAGAGATCTTGTGCTTGAATTGGCCGTGGGTGGAGTCGTATTTAAGCATATAGGCCAGGTACTTGGGGTCCAAGCTGGGGTCATTGATGGCCAGAATCTGGACATCCTTGCGCACCAGAGCCTGGCGGGCAAACATCCGTCCGATGCGCCCAAAACCGTTGATTCCAATTCCAGACATTTTTTAATTTTGTTAGAATTTAGTTATCCCAAGTGTACCCGACCGACTACGAATGACAATGAAACTAGAGCACAAACAAAATGACTCCAGGCTCCCAGTTGTCTTAGATCATGGCTCCCCTGATGGAAGCGACGGCCTACATAATTACGCAGCTGGGTATAAATCAATCGAACTCGACCACCTGCCAAAGCTTCTCACGAAACAAAATTACAATAACCTTCGGGAACGCCCAGTCCAAATTGTCTGAGGTGGTCCCAAGAAAGTGGGAGTGGCTGCCCAAATTGCTGCCCACACACACACTTACGGGCATAGAAAATCCAGCTTCAAGGGTCATTACTCACCTTTGTGCGGATGCCTCACTCCTTCGGGACCCCACCCTTTTTAGACACTTTAAAAAACTTGAATTATAAAAAAAAGTGAACATCTAAAGACTTTTAGGTTAACTTTAATTACAATTTTTAAACAACATTTTCAATTCAACAAGATTTAAATAAAATCTTATGTATTTTGTATCATAACACAATCATAACAAAATCTATAAATTAAAACCCTTAAACAAAATCTTATTTAAAGCTTTTAGGTTAATTATACTTATAACTTTTAAACAATTTTTTTTAAACCCATTTGAAATCTAGTCATTCCCAAAAAATTTTATTAAACCCTTAAATCAAACTTATTTCATAGTACATTTTTAAACTTATACTTTATTTATTGAAATTTAAAATTTACACGTTTGGTCCCTATTAATTTTTTTCTATGTTTCAAATTAAAACATTTAACGTGTACACAATAAAGTTTTAATTCTTTACTTATGTTTCGTGAAAAAGTTTTAAACGTTAAGTTATAAGCCCCATATTTACCAAGTATTCTAAGCCTTTTTTCCCGTGTTGGCTCCTTTTTTTGAGCATAGCAGATGACGGCCATCAGGCACTGAAATTTCCATTCCTGGTAACCATCTGCCCCTTGGCCCGTGACTCGGCTGGAAATACATTGAATCGAAGTTTTATTTCGTTGGGCTCTTAGTGGAGTTCCCTCACACTCCTATCGACCTGTTCGTCGTTTTTGGGTGTGGGTGTGGGAAATCGTTCGAAATCGTTCTTGAACTAGCTTTGACAACTTAACTTTGTTGAATATTAATGATGGCGAAGCAACAGAAGGACGACTGGGAACATGTTGCTGGCAACATTGGGACGCCCCCGCAAAGAAAATTCCAGCTGAGAGCAAGGACTCTCCTCCCTCTCTCTTTTGGTAGGGAAAAGCAGCCAGGTCCTGTGGTGAGTTTTCCTATTGGGGCCGCTGCCGCCGCTGATTACGAAATTGTTGCAGTAATCGCAGCACCCGCAGTTGCAAGTCCTGGATCCAGGATAACGCGAACTCCGAACTCCGCCTCTTTGTATCATTTATGATTGAGCTCAATATGTTATGTGTGTTGGGGCCATAAATTTTAAATGCTTCCCATGAAATCCCATTAAATTTAAGCTTGTTTTATAGTGCTAGTGCTAGTCTAGGGAGCACTACTTGAAGGATCTAAACTGGGGTTCCGGTACCCTTGCAACTTTGTACGTGGGGCCATCTTGTTTGCTTTAGTGTCCTTGCTTTCATTCCGGTTTGGTTGTCTGACGCTACTTGAAATTTATGCGAAAAACTTTCAAATTTGAAACTTGACTACCAAACAAAAGCAACAGGAGCAAAACAAATTTAACATTCAAATCCTTATTTAAGGAGCAGCTTAAACCAAAGTGTTGAAATATGGAATATATGAAATTTAATCCCACACAAAAACATTAAAGAAGATAAAGAAAATATTGTGGAAATTTCAGCACAGCTTTGAGTTATGTTTTTTGATCTCTGAAACTAAGATTCAACTGCCCGCCAGCAGTGTTGGAGTTCTAGGTATTTCACACGAGTTGAAAACATTCTTAATCTTAATCACAGTTTTTCAACACTCATCGAGCATTAAGAGAAATGTTGCTGTTTTATATTTTTGTAACAGTTAAGCACAGAGGAAAAAAGTTTTAGTAATTACATTAGGTAATTCGAGTTGAACTTTATGTATTTAAAAATATTTATTTATTAATTTAAAAACGAATGATTAGATCAAAAAAGGAGGACATGCCAGTGTTTGTTTTATATTCTTATTTATTATATTTCAGTGCTTTATATTTAAAGCCTTTATTGATGTTATACTATGTTTTATAGTGTTTAACCTCCACTTCGATTATGTTTCTTTTCGTGTAGTTGAGCACATAAAAGACCAATGGTAAATGTCCCTCCAGGGCCTCTTTAACTTGTTGGCCGGGCCAAGAGGCCCACTAAAGTTGGTCTACAAGCGGATAAATGTGTTTAAGACCAAGACCGAAACCGACATTAAAGCAGGCCCGGCTTAAGTTGGATGAACAGGAAAACAAATCGTTGGCGAAATGTTGCGGAAGCGCCAATTGTTTTATTATATGTTTTTTGTTCAGCTGCGAAGGACAGCAAAGTGCCTCCATAATTTCCGCACAGCTGTCAATGCGAAGCGGAACAGCTTAGCAGCGGGATTGGAGATTCCTTCTGATCCCCAGCTCCTCAGCTCCACTGCTCCCCACTTCCTAATCGCATTGAGCTTATACATTTTCCATGAGCCTCCCCCCTCCTGCGGAGTTTATATGCCTGCGAATGGGTGCAAAAATGTTGTTTGGCTGCTTAGCGATTATCCGGGGGATCAATATTCAGCAGCCAGCTGCAGGATGCAGGATGCAGTGTGCAGGACCCTGCACCACCAGGGTGGTACATCATCTACAAATTGAATTGTCAGAGGCACAAGTGCCTTGCCTTGCTCGACTTGCAAATTTTTCGGGGGAACAAAGAGCCGCCTGGCGAACAAAGGATAAGGACTAAGGACTCGACGAGTATTCAAACTGACAGCTAATTGTGCGCTCAAGTGCCTAAAAATGGGAGGATTCCGAATCCGAATCCACAGGACTCCCACAGAACTTGTCCTCGCCAGAAGTTGGAATTAAATCAAAGGGCCAATGCGGCAGATGGAAATCGTTTATTTCGTTTTCGTTTTCTTTGCGTTGTAAACTTTGTATTTTTGGCAGGTCATATAACTCGTAGCCCACACGAATCTGGCCAACAAAAAATATATTTGTTGCCAACAAATCGGTTGCAACACACACACACACATCGGAATATTTTGTGACAGAGAAGTCAACCCATTCAATGACTTAGATATAATTCAATTTGCATTTTTGCGGATGCGGAATGACATTTTTTCCGCTTGTGTGTTTGTGCGGCATTGAAAGTTTCCCTGCAACTTTCATGGTAACTTAGTAAATGAGTTTTCAATAAATATACTGTAAGCATTTGGAAGGGAAAGCGATTGGGGAAATGTGATTTTTCTGAAATAAGATTGCACTGGAAAAAATAATATTTGGAAAGTTAGTTTTAGGAAACTGATCCTTTAACATAAAAAGCTTGTTTGAGATTATAGTTTCCTACTTTATTGTTACAGCTTTAATATTTTTAGAATGTTTTTTACTTTTCAAATTAATTTTCTTTCAGTTCAGAAATTTGCATCTTATTTAAAGAGCTTATATCAATAATGGAGAATTCATAGAACGTTTCTAGTGTGCCACATGCTCCCTTCGTTTGAAATTCCTACATATACGATAGGGAAAACCACTTGCAACTGGGAGAAAAGCCAATTGAGGGAATTTCCTTTAAATTTCCACACATTTTCAATGCCCAAGACCCTGCCTTTTATCAACTTCAGCCGCATTTCTGACCCCTTTGCTTGTGTTTGTGTTTTTACCATACACCAACTTTTGTACACAAGCTCTCTCAACTTTCAGCGCTTCGTGGCTTTTGACTAATTGACCCAGCCAAGTGAGGAATGGCCTTAAATTGAAATTCAATGGAATAACAATTAATTGAGTGTACGGGTTCAGGTGCAGTAATTACGTTGATATATGCCTCTTTGCCTCCTCGGCGAATTGCTGGCCACTCCATAAATAAAACAACATTACGTATACGACGAGGATGCCGGCTTGCAGACGTGTGGGTGAGAATGTGTGACTCTACTATGATATCCTTTATGTCCTCGAACTGGGGAAGCGAGTCAAATGCCATGAAATTTCATTACCTTCGAGAGCAGCGGGCAAATAGCATAAAAGTTAAGCTGCTAGCTAAACCAATTACTCTATACCCGCGACTGTTTCAGCTGCCAAGGGATAAAATAAAACAGCAGCAACAACCACTGGACTAACTACAACAATAATGTCAACAGTAAAACCAGCCACAACAACAACAGCAACAAACATGTAGCATGTAATAGTGAAGCCAAGCCGGAAAAGCGAGGAAAATTCTGGGGGAAGCAGCAATTGTTGCCCACCAAAACAGCAAGAAGCTTCGACGGCAGTGTTGACATCTTCCTATTTTGGAAACAGGAAAAAACTGTGGTAACTGTTTATCAAGCTATTAAAATAAAATTATGTTCCTAACTTTAATTGTGTCGTTCTTATTTGTATTCATGATTTTAAATAATGATTTTATTTATATTTTTTAAGCCAACGTATTTGTTTTCTTTAATTTATTAAGATAAGAAGGTCCTACTTAGTTTCTTAATATAGAAATTATTATTTTTTTATTTTATGAGTAGGTACATATTTAGTCTTTTCCCAAAAATTTTTAATTTGATTTATGACAAGCACTAATAAACAATTTCATAAAAAAGTAAAATGTTAAATTTTCAGGAATCAGACTTGTGTGTTGTTTAAAAACAAAGACTGATTTTCAATTAACCGAGTTACAATACCTGTCCAGCTTAATCCTTCTGAAAAGGAGATAGGATCTGTCCCGAATAAGGACAAACTACCAGCACTGTTCGACGGACGGGGACATTAAAGAGATTTATTTATTTCTGGCAACATCGTGTTGCTAGCGAGTATCTGAAGCGAATAAACGAAACGGAACGGAACAAGAGCAATTCCTTCACTTGTCAGCTAACACCTCACCCCCCCCCAAAAAAAACCCAAAAACCCGAAAAGGACCTCCACCCCACCAACCGAAAAAAAAGCCAGCTCACTTTCTCACTGCGACTGTCAAAAACTCATTTATTATTTAAATAATATGCAAAGGAGACGGGGCCGAAGGAAACACGAATAAAATTCAGCCTGTTGTTCATTTTTATTTGGAATTTGGAGGGGACAGCAGCAACACAACACAACACAAAACACAAAATAAAAAAATGTATGCAAACTTTTGTGTCAAAGTTCGAGCTTCTTTTTTATGGTGATGATGATGAGGCCCGACAAGTTAAATTTTCCCTGGCCCAAGGATGTTCGGTGTCAGTCCGCAGACATCCGGTGTCAGTTTGGGTGGCGCGGAAAATGAAGAATCGCAATAAGTTACGAAACTCGAAACTCGAAACAAGGCAATGCAAATCAAACAGTTGATTGCACATGCACAAAACAATTTACCCAGTTTATTATTTATGATCATTGCAAGACATTTTAAATTCCCCATAAAATCTGGGCAAAGTTGATGGATTTTTGTTTGCCTTAAATTAAATTAAGACAATTGCCGAAAATTGTTACTTCTTTCGGGGGCCCCATCAATCCTGAGCAAAGACACGAATATGACGGAAATGAGCCCAACTGAATTTATTTCATGGCATTTACCACTTACAGTGCCTTATCATTGTCACGACCCATCTTGGTACCTACTCCTAATATTTTCTCCATTTCACTTTCTGCATAAATAATTGTCTATAAGCACGTGCACATGACTTTGCTACGCTTGCAGGGGGTCCTATCATTCAGTCTGGAAAGTTTCTAACATTTTGACCCTGTTTAGATATGAAATGTTTTGTTTTGCAGCCATTTTTATGACACTTATTGTCAAGAAGTTAACTTCATTGCATAGCCATTAAAACAATCTGTTAAAGTGTGATAACTTTAAAATAAATATTTGTAATATATGGACCTATTTATATAAGATTATTTTAAATAATAATTAAATTTAACTTGGCTTTAATGAGCCCCACAGCCAAAGGACCTACTGTTTGCAACAGCAGAGAACCCATGCTTTTGATCCCTATTTTTTTTATACTATTAAATAGTATAATAAGAAAGGGTATTTAAGTCTATGAGTTTATCCTTGCCATTTTTTCTTGTCGTTGACTTTTCCCACTCTCTACCTGTTTTCGCTTCATTTCAGCCAAAAAACATGCAAGCCAGAGGAAGTGAGAGGAAAATGGCTTGGAAATGGGGAAATGGGAAACTCAGGGGGTTGCGTGACCCGAGTGTAAGAGGTGATAAATAACTGCAAAATGTAGACATCAGAGGCAGAGTTTGGTTATAGAGCTCTCTCCTTTTCATGGGTGGGACAACAAACAAAGTTGTTAAGCAAGCAAACAAACACACACTGGAGGACTTATGAAGTTGGCCCGGCAGCTAATAGGCCGACAATTGGCCAAGTTAGTGGGGCCAACGAGTTTTTGGACTCCGCCAGATGAATGAAATGCAATTTTCTGATTGTGCCCAGAGCATCCCAAAGGACCTTGGCTTGCATTTTCCATAAAGAGTGTCCTTGGCAGTCATACCATGTGAGACACATGGAGATGTAGATAGATGCACATGCTCATGTGTGCAGATACTGCGGGGCAATAACGGAGCGTCATGAATGGGGAATGCGCTGGATTGAGATATGTATTTTAGAATGCAACCGGGCTGGGCTATTGTCCTTGTCTCGTCCTTGGCTAAAAATAAAACGCAAATGTAAATATGCTGCGGGTAAGACAAAGCTCCCATCCACAGCCACAACAATCGCAGTGACAATCACTGTAATAATAACGACAGAGCACACACAAAGTGCTAGTTAAACAGTTTCAGTTGAAAAGTAACGAGCCATGCATAACGAAATTAACTGAAAATAGGCAGGTAATAACAGTCCTTAACACTAAATCACTCCACCCCCTGAAAACACCCACTTTGAATGTCACAAACAAGTTCAAGGAGAGACTTTTGTTTCGGTTTCGTCTGATGAATTGTTACGCGGATAATTCCAAATTAATGCACTCAAGTTGACAACTTAATTGAGCTGCACCGGTGTACTTGACATCCAGGTAACATATTCGGACAGAGCAATAAATTACTAATGACCTGTGACACGTGGAGCGGTTTAATTATCCAAATGGTGTGTCAAACCCTAATCAAATGGTTGAATTTTTAAATATAAAATAAATTTACATCGGATAAGTGCACAGTATCAAGCTTTTAGCCTTGAAAATTACAATTGAGGTCACTTTTATAAAGGAAAATAACTTGCTTCAAAATTTAACTCCCTGTTTAATGTCAACTTATAGTTAATTACCCAATCAAGTTAGAACACATAAAATTTAAATGAGTTCCAACTTACCTATTTAATTATATATTTAATTGGCTTAAAACCTCAATTACAACTTAAATACAACAATACACATTTTATTAAGCAGTTTAAACGATTTGAAACATTTGTTTCCAGCCATCAAAAGAGATTATAAGTATAAATAAAACAATGTCAAATACAAACATAAAACGAAATTTATTAAAATTGAAATGCACAACCTTCATTGTCATGAGTTTGCGCGTCATTATATTCTTCCACAATGTTAAGCAATTATAAATTCAGCAAAATGACAGAAAATGTGACATTTAATTCAAACAATTTCAGAAACAAGATTTATTCATGTGTTAATACCGCGAAACTACGACTTCATTTTATCCCAATAAATGTATAAAGAAAATGTTAGGGGATTTAAATGACAAAAATGTGGTTCATGAATAATAAAGAGGGTATATGTTTTATGAATTTATATGTTAATTAAGGTAATTATTTTTTTTGAAGGAGGCTCAGGATCATTTTTGATTAAAAGAATAACTGCAGAAATCTGAATCTAATTTGAGTACTTAGAAATTTAATTATAAAAAAAATAGCCAGAAGGACTTTAGCAGAAATCAAAAAACTTTCCACCCACATTTCTGCTTCCGATTTGAGAACCCCAGTTTGTTCATGTAAATGCCAACTAAAAGCGGCAAAAATTTCACATAATCCTCAAACAGGCAGCCGGAAAAACAAACAATGAACTAGGAGAAAATCCAGGAGGAGGCAGGCGAGGAGGAGTCCAAGGATAACTGCCGCCTGTCCGTGCATATTTTATGAGTCCCACAAGTGGTCAGCGGGGAATGGGCAATGGGGACTGGGGAAAAGCAAAGGAAAAGCAGCCCTAAGCTTTTAATTGGCCACTGAAAATGGAGGCCAAGTTTTCCACTGTTGGGGTGGCAAGTGTGAAAACTCTGGAACGAATTTCTCTGCGCCCCCAAATACAAAATACACACACATTTCATCAGCCAGCGACAGAGTGAAGTCATTTCCCCAGTAAAGTGCTCAATAAACTAGTAAATGAGATATTCCCACAGCAATTCCTCCAGCCATCAATCCGTCCATCCATCCAGTCATCCATCCACTTCCCACCTTTTCAATTCCATCGCCCCCACGCAATTGATTGACTTTTGTTTTGGGCGGCCTTTGTCTATTAAATTCCAGGCACAACAAAATTAGCAGAAAGAATCATTATTTTGTTATGGCCGCACATTTGAAAAATATAAACAATATTTCGATGGCAATTTATGGCTAAATTAAAGAATAATGTTGACCGGAACTCGGGCAGACATTGTTTCAATAAAGTGCGCATATTTATATACCCTCTGTAAAGATATGAAGTCATACTTAATGGTGGTTTTTTGGTGGTATTACCTTAGGAAATTTATGGCTGCCGTTTTTCAGGGAAATAAATAAATTGCTTGAGGTTATACATATAAGCTTTGTAAAAGTTTAAATTATATATTTTGTTATTTTAAAACAAAAAAATTTGTTTCCCTTTTTTTCTACTATAAAATAAAATATAAAACTTGTTTATTAATAGTCAGTTTATTTTGTAAATTTATTTTTAAAGCTATGACTTTGTGTTTGATTATTTTATTACTTCCTACAGATACAATTTTTCTCTACTATTTTTTTTTTAACACATTTTTTATATTTTTTGATCTTTTTTAAAATTACCTTACACGCCCTTCAAATTCTCCCACAAAATCCAATTACCCATGAAAATAAAAGAGTCTAGCTCGCGCCATCGCCATTAATCTGAATGAATATTATTAAAAAGCATTTATATTTTGTGTTTAGGTAAATAGCATGCCAAAATCCATCAATTTTTATGTGATTTGCTACATGAAAGCTAGATTACTCATACGCCACTAGTGCTGGTCGAGGGAATTTTCAGAAGAAAAGTGCACAAATTAGCAAAAGAGGACAGAGGGCGGCAAGTGGGATGGGGTAGGTGCGATTAAATTGCTTTATTGCACTATTAATCATACGCCATGTTGGCCATTCAGCAGTCTCTCACTTATCATCTTAAATTATGCTTTAAGCAGCTCGACAGGGATTAAATATATTTATTATTCAGCAAGTGCACTCACTTAAGAGACAAGAAAATTCAGAATTTCCATCAAGCGGCAAAACTTTGCATCGATTACCCACCAACAGCGAACTTGTAAATTATCGAAAACTTTGCACCCGCACAAAAAATTGAATAATTATGCAAAAACCCTTCAAGATGCAATGGAAAACTTGGCACTTTTCAGCACACTGGCTGTCTGTAAATATTTGAGCAGGAATCTTGTGGCAGTTCATGTGAACACATCAGGGTGTTATCGTGGGTGCAGAGGGGGATTCCTATGGCATTGACATAAATATTTAGGACCCCTCACATCCTGGCACACGTGCATACGACGATGATGCGAAATCAACTGAGGGGGCGGCCAAATTACACTTTACGCGGATATTACGCATACGACGTGTGGTGGCAGCAGCGCTTAAAGGTGCCACTTAAATACGTGCGAAAAACCATCTCCACTGAGCATCCTAATACCTTATTTTTCCGAATTTATTCTTATTGAGTTAATCCTTCAACTGTTGCTGCTGCTGCTGCTTCGTTTCGTTCTTACTGCCAATTTTATTTGGCTCTCATGGCATATTAAGTGCCCGCAATTTGCCAAAACGAAGCATGCAACTTGTTCCAGCCAAATTGAAAGGGGGCGTTGGGGGTGTCTAGGGGCGTGGCAGTCGCTTTGGGTGGGCGTGATAATGAGCTGCAGTTTGTTGTGAGTCCACATGACTCGTGGGAGTGGGTGGGAGTGGGGCCAACAGGAAATGTTGCTTCGTCTATCTAAAGTTAACGAAGCAACATTTCATCTGGAATCAGTGTAGCGGTATTCCACATAATCCAGCCATCCTTACATCAACCCAATAATCGAGAAGGCTTCTGGAGATCTTGGAAGTGTCAGTGTTAACCACTAGCTCTTTGTTGGCCATTGTTAATTTATTTACCACAACTAAGCTAACTAGGCTTTCAATGGCTCTTCTTTTGAGTGTTTTGTTCGCTTGATATATAAATATACTTGAAGGATTTTCTGTGGCTATAATAACAAACCCAAACTTAAGCCTAAAGGTAGCAAAACCACGAAAGTTATATTAACGGTAGCTCCTTGCACAAATATCACGGTTAACAAAGTAAGTACCTTTTAACTATTTTTAATAAATTAGTTTTAAAGTTACCATTAAGATTACAGGTTTTAAAATCTACCATTTTAAAAAATTTAACCAAGGCTTACAAATATTTTAAGTGTGCTTATTTTTTATTGAACTATCATTTTACCGATAAAGTCGTTACCTTGATTTTGAGCCAATAAGTAAAATATGTCACAAAAGATCATATTTTTGGGGCATTACAATCCCACTGCCGTTACAAATGTAAAATCAATCCGCAAACTGAAAGTGAGAAGCAGTGAAAGAGGAAAAGCGACGGAAAATATATGTAGATGGATAGGGAAAACGCCTGCACATCGTTGACTGTGCCAATAGCCTGCAGCAGTCAGAACAAACCAAATGGTTTGTCAGTGCCAAAAACTACTGGAAAAAAAGACGACGAGAAAGAGGAAAATGAGTGAAATGCAGCAGAACTGAAACCGAAGGCAAATTCCAGCCAAGGCAAGGCGCAGAGGAAAATGGGGAAAGCAAAGGGAAAAGCAGGGAAACCAACAAGGGAAATGGACCAATGTCGAATGTCTGGGATGTCGATGGTAATTTGAGAGGAGCTTATGCTTCCATTGGTAATTGTTCGAGTGATTGAGATTCAAGAAATCTGGAATGAACGGAAGCAGCTTAAGGGACAGACATCATTAAATTATCAGGCTTTTCTCGGGGTAGTTTTTAATTATGTAATTAAAGATGGTGACTTTTTTAATATCTATTTTCTCTTTGACAAATAACAAATAATAATATTTTATTCACAAATCACAAAGTATATATTCTTAGTAAAATATGCATTCAATTTTCATCACAACTTATTCAACAGTTCAAATTTATTTTGAAGGGAATATTTATTGGTAAATTTTGGGTAATCAGACGACTGTACTTAATATCTTTCCCATTAATTTAAATTAATTTGTTAGCCATTTTCATTTTGGGCATAATTATGTGAAATTACAGATTAAATGTTGGAACTGCAACTCAATATTATGCTGTAATTAATAGATTTCGCATTTAGGCATCATTATCTGCAACTGCAACAGAAATGCTGTAATTAATACATATACTCCGCATTTGGGCCTCATTAATTCCACCTGCATTTGAAGTAACAACGCAATGGGAATTGAATTTCCTATTGCCACATATTCCCTTTGCGGCCCGTATTTATTTACTGATTTACCCCCTTCGACAAAACCCTTTTGGAATGTTCAACAACAAAAAAGACCACAAAATGGGGCACAAAGAGGCAACTTGCCACTGCCACGTACAATATGTGTACAAAACCAAAAATCCAGTTGCAAATTGTTACATATTTGCAGTCGCCACTTGCAACATTTACGATCGACTAAAGTCACTCACTCAATCATCGCTTCGGGACGAAAACAAATACAAACAAGCTACCAAAAATACGACAAAATTTTCCGCAGCAATGGGGGGAAAGCGTGGGAAATGGGGGAAAAGCCATCGATTGCGTGCAGCGTTAAATTTTCAGCCCGCAGCCAATTGCAGATGTCAACACATGCACAGTGAAAAAATAAAGGGTACAAAAAAACACGCACACAATTTGCGCCTAAATGATGGCAGACATTTTTGCGACTGAGTGAATGATGGAAAATGTTTTGATTTATGTGCGTTTTTCCGCTTTTCCGGTTGTTCATTGCGTGTCGAACGCGTTCAATTACACAACATGCCAAAACTGTCCGGAAAATTCGTTTTAATTTCACAGAGCCAGCGATTCCATTAGATTCATTGTGCAGCCTGTCAGTCTCATTAATTTATAATTATCGCCCAACTAATTAAGCCAAGCAATTATCTTAAGCAGCGACTAAGCCTAACTAAGTACTTCAAACTCCAATCGAGGGCGTGACCCTTCCGCAATCTATTTAATCTTATCAAAGGTCCAAGGTAATTTGGGCCAAAACTCACGATTTGCCTATTACTTATCCCTGATCAAACCTCTCGACTTTCCCTACTTTGTTGTGTTTGCACTTTGAATTAATTAAGCTGAATTGGATTTTAGTGATTGTTTGTGTGTGCCTTTTTGTCTTTTTGATTGCAAGATGTTTAATGCAATGTAAACAGAAATAAATAAAGCTTTAGGCCAGCTGCTTTCTCTTTCTCCCCTGCTACACTCAGGGAAAAAAAAGCTCTAAAACAGCTTTATACCCACTTGGTATCTTTGAACTTGGTTTTTTAGTTCGTTTTTGATAATGTTGTTTTGTTTAGATAAGAATCTGGTGGCAACCTTATTAAAAATCCGTACTTAAGTGTTAATAATTAATCTTAAATCTTTAAAATCCGTTTTATAATGTCTAGTGTAATGTTAAGTTGCGTGCTCTCTCCCTCGCACACTATGTTATATAATACGCTTTTCCAATGCTGATAAGATGTCGAGCTGAATACTCAAGAAAAAACTGGGGAGATGAAGAAAGAGGTCCTTTGGTACAAACCGATTATAAGAACACTCTTTGGTTTAGAGTGTCTGATTTTACTTTTTTCAACAAAAACTAAAAATAAAAAAAATATAATTAAAAAAAAGGTTACCTACTTAAAAATATCTTTTAAGAAAGGGAGAAAAATATCCAACAAGTTCTATTTTTACTCCTTTAAAAATTGTTTATTTATTTATTTGTTGTATACAATAAATTCACCACATTTAAAACTTAAACTAAAAGATACAAAGGAGAATTTAAAACAAAGAGTTCAAAAACAACAATTCTTTTAAAATATAACGCTTATTTTATAGACTTAAAGTTTTAAGAGACCAAATAACAAAGTAACGATTTAAAATCTTAAATAAAGAGTAAAATTACTAAAGAACTAAACTTGAACAATTAAAAATCAACCCTTGTAGGTCAAAATATTTATTAAATTTTCACATTCTCCATGTTAGGGTAACACAAAACAAAACCCAGACTACAGAAAGAATATTGGCAGACACATCCGAGGGGTTTTGTGCCTGCGTAAAAAAGTTCTAAGTCGCAATCAAGAAAGCGTTCCCAAAACAAAAAAACCTGGCCAATTTTACCCCAAAATAATGCTCAGAACTCATTGAAAAGCCAAAACTTTTACCATTTCCACAGAAAGTGCCACTGAAGACCGCGATGAAAAATCTCTCCTCGGAATCACCCCAACTAAAAAATGCTCCAACTTTTTTTTGCTCCTTGGCAAATATTTGTTGTTTTTTTTGGGGATGAACGTTGTGTGTGTGTATGGAGCACGATAAATTTTATAAAATTTATTTGAGGCGGCTTGTGGCTGCATTTGAAGTGGTAACCATTACCAATGCCGTGATGATGATTCTGATTCCCCAGCTTGCTTAGGTATACACTACATACATACATATTTGCATGGCAAATTTTTTGAATTTCTTATTTTGTTCGCCTAATGTTTTATTCATGCGACCCCGCAAAATTCCATTAACAAATTTACACATTTTTAATATTGAAAACTTGCTTTACTTTTGTATTTATACTTTATTTTACTAAGCAAAAAATATATAGGTATAAACCTGGGAAGCCGAAAAATACTTTCAATTAAGCAATGTAAACAAAGATATCTTTTGCACATGCTTTGGGCACTTATTTAAAATCTATTTTTGACTTTTTTTGTTGGTCTGCGCACATTTATTTGGTATTTAATTATTTTAATTGAACAAAATATACAAACACATTCCGTTTCCTTTGTTTGGGATACATTTCCCTGTAAAAAAAAAGCCCAAAGGCCCAAAGCTGCTTAGCCTTTGTCAGTTCAGTTCAGTTGAGTGATAAGCGGGGCATTAGTATGGAAAATTTATGGCCAGCTATCAGGAGCCGAGTTGCTAATGCTGGGATTTCACAGAGATCTCCAAATGTGATTGGTGTCGCGATTTTAACACATTGTTCTTGTGCTTGGGTTACAACATCTTGTAATTTAATAGGCACAAAGTTAAGTTCACACATGTGGGAGTATCAAGTTGTTTTTAAAAACCAAAGCGAAATTCTTTTAGAAGAGAAACTTAACTCTTACACAGAAAACAAAAAATATCTCCATTAAATAATTATACATTTAACAAGTAAACGTTAAACTTTAAAGTCTGAATACAATCTCTGCCTACCTTAAACTTCACCTTTAGTCTCACCTTTCAAATTAAGCTCTAAACTTTAGTGAATTTCCCCTCGAGACCCCGTGGCAATTGCATAATGGACCGAGTTGTGTCCCTTTGATATGACCCAAAGATAAGAGGACGCACAATGAGGTTCATGGGGCGTATGATTAATAAACACTTTTAGTTTTCCAGTCTGGTCAAGAAGGAAAACCTTTTCCACAGTCATAACAATTAACTTTAAAGGTTTAGACATAAATCCTTGCACAATTGTAGACCGTACAAAACATACATGTTGTGTATAATAGGACACGGAGAAAAGGCAGCAAGTAAAAAAGTGAAAGATGAATAATGAATGAGCAGCACGCGAGGAAGGAAGGTAGGAAAACTGAGGAAAAGCTCGGCGGCCATGCATGAGTAACACTTGACATTGCCTGAGCCAAAGGAAAGAGGAAATGTGGAAAAGGGAAATGGGGAAATGGGAAAAGGGAAAGCCTACCTACCACCCACACACGCATTTAGCCCCGAAGGGCAGCCGAAGGAAGCTCGTTTCTAGTAAATTATAATATGGCATGCAGATAAAACATTGAAAGTCAAAAGGCCCTGGGGGAACTACAATTAAGAGAGGCCCACACAAATGGGGGGGAAAACACAACAGAACAGTTTCAACATTACCGGAAATCATTTCCATATGTATATTTATAATGCTTTGTAGATAACTGCAAGAGCCAGCGCAAAGTTTTCTTAGAATCTCCCCACATATCGCAAAAAACAAAGCCGAAATGAAAAGAATTTTCGGACTGGGCCCAAAAAAAAACCTCAACAGGCCAGAAAGGAAAGGAAAAGCCCAGGAAAACGCAGACAAAAAGAAAAACAAAAGCAATTCAACAGTTTGTTGCCAGCAACATGTTGCAGACACTCGTTTTGGCCCCGGGTAAACTTGGCTCTCTCTTTGCTCTCCTTGGCTCTCTCTCGCTCCGTGTTGAGTTTTCCACTTTGATAAAAGCAAAAGACCTGGCCATAATCGAAACAGTCTGCAAAGGATTCTAGGCGCTAACGGTTCTCCAAAGAAATCTTCCGTCAAGTATCTTAACCAACGGCAATCGTCGCGTGCGTTTCTGAATATTTAACAAAAATCGAAAATAAACCTGTTAAAACGGTCTACCAAAGTGAATTATAAGTTTTGGAAAACCACAAATTCCAAAAACAAGCAGCAATTTAAAATGTAAATATGACAAAACCTTTATTTGACACCTTTTTTGTGGATTAAAATCATTGAAAATAAAGTATGTGGTTTTTTAAAAAAGATTTTTAACACTTTTACCTTTAAAAGTTTTTGTAATGATCTGCCTTTTTTAAATCAAAAAAAGAGACTAAAAGGCAAAGGAAACTTATTAAACTGCTTTATCCTGCCACAATAAAAACCGGATTTGATCCATGATGTGTTTAAAGAGCTTAAATATATATTTTTAAGTTGAATCATAAACATTTACCATTCTTGTTTTACTTTAGACCTTTTATGAATAAATTCAGTTGGTTCAAAAACTCAATTTCCATTTATAGTTTTCACAACACTGAACAAATACTGAAATTTTCGAGGGCCTTCATTTTTCTAGGCTCGAAAGTATGTGTAAAAGCCATTGTCAACCAAAAATCCACTTAATTTTTTAGAGATTTGCTTTTACGAGCTGTTCGACATTTATGAAAACCATTATTGGTAACAGGAACATGTTAGGTTTTCCGCAAAAATTTCCAATCACGTTATTCAAATTTTATGATTTATGCAAACAGCCTTTTAAATCTGTCCTAAACTAGACTAAGCTGATAAAATCCAGAGTCAACAAGCACTGCGCACGGATTTTTCAAAAATAGGAAAAAAGATCAATTTGCAATGGCTTTTCCACCGAGAGGTGGAAAACTGGCTTGAAGGGGTTCCCGAAAAAAAAGAGAGCAACAGTGAAAAAATGTTTAGGCATTTATATTCCACCCGCTGACAGCTTGAAGCGTGTCAAAGGCTTTTTTTTTGAAGGGTAAACAGGTAAACCTTTTTGTGATAATTTTGTAAGGGGAACCCGCATTCAATTAAGAGGAAAGGATGGGCCTCATTGGTATGCCAAGTGGCAGCCACAAGAGTGCAGGAGTCGACAGTGAAAAGCCGTCGCTGTGCGTCCTTGACTTTGCCTATTCATACGCAAAATTAAACAACCAAAAAGGGGGCAAATAATGGGAGGGAATGGTCGGAATTCTTTGGTAATATACACTACACTGTGGCAGTGGAAATGGCATTTGGGGCTGCGTGCCAACATTTACGAGTCCCCCTAATTTATGCTCATTCATAAATCTCCCTCAGTGGAAATCTCTTGCATTCGCCGCCGCCGCTTCCGTCGCCTCAATGTATGCAACACAATATAAAAAAAGAAAATTGAAAATTATGACAACAACAAGGACGTCCTCAAAGCACCGAAGCTTCAAATACCCTTTAAAATATTAATAGGTGGATAAGATCTTTAAAACAAAGCAAATCCTTTTGAATTTTTAAAGAATTATGATTGGTACTTCAGGAAGCTTGTAAATAAAAATTTTAAAAATATTTAAATATCACATTTATCACAAAACAAACAACTTTAAACTAAGAACTTCTTTGTAAATATTTATGGTTTCTAAAGTAAACAATTTTGGAACCCCTAAACAAATTTCTAAAAAAATTTTTTTAGGGGGTTCTAACTTTTTTTTAAATATAAAATTTTTTTAGGGATTTTGTGCATTTTTTATATTTAGAATTATAGTAAAGATTTAGTGCAAAGGTTTCCTCAATATGCAAACCAATAAATCAACAATATGAACACAAAGCCAAAAAGCTTTAAACGTTTTTCCTTACAACTTATTTATGGTTTGACATTTGTTCTTAATTTAGATTTCTCATTCATTTATTTTTGCAAAATTATGATGAAGAATTATGAGACAATTGGGCTGCAAATATCAAGGGAAATATGAAAACCTTGTGAAAGTGTGTGCAACCTCTTGTAAAAGGGAGCTGTCTAAAATAATTGAGAAATATCTAAAAATATTATGACCCTTTGCTGGGACTTCTGCCTTGAAGAAGTGCCAAATTGGTTAATTAGATGCAATACCAATTCTAACTTGCTCGAACCAGATTGTCCTCCTTTCGAATAAATTGTCTAATTGCCTAATTACATTCTTTGTTCAACATGAGATGAACCGAAGAATTGTATGTTCGAATCATTAAAATAACTAAATTCTGGTGTTTTTGTTTGTGATTCTCATGATTTGAGCGCGGAGCACGAAAATAAATAAATAAATTCGTGTCTATCTAAACCAAAGAATTATCCAAATAAATACGTTTGTCAGCCAAGAATGAAGGCCTTGTTTGCATTGCGCCCGTCGTCGTCTCTGCAATCAAATCAGTTAATGGCATTGGGAAGGAAGTTGGATTTCAGTTATAAATAGCAGGCTATTCGGCAGAAAGGATGGGTGATTAAGCGGCAGAGAAACAAGGCCCAAAAATATGACGACAAACCCAGAGATGAGCAATGATTGCGATTAATTTAAATTAATTTCACACTATAAAGCGCAGGCAAGATTGATGGGCTATTTGCAATTCAAATTGTGTGGGCTTTGGAATATAAAATGAAAACAATGATGGAATCTTTCCCCTGCCAACACAAATACAGGATCTGTACATTCTCGGTTATTGAATAATGAAAATTCGTAAGGCTTCCGGTAATTATTTTTTTTGGTTTCGGGAAAATCAGTTGTGCTCAAATTTGATATTTTTATTGGCAGTTGCCTGGTTTTTGTAATTCCTAATACTTAATGTTTTCCTGTAACTACTTGTTTGTTTAAGACTAATCAATTCATGATTTAAGGAACATTTGTTAATCTTTTGAAAATAAATGTTTCTACGAATTTGATTTTTAATGTGGTGAAGAATTGTAGATACAGTATTTAGAAAACCTAAATTTCAGTTTCAGAAGAAAAGTCTTTAGTAAAATATAATGCTTTAAGAAACAAATTATTTCAAATTATAGTGCTCCAAATAAAATTAAAATACTACGATCTTTTTTAACTTAATAAAAACAAAGTTTGAATACTTAAATTAAATTAAATAAAGTTCCTGCAACATTTTTTTTTGATAATACAAGTTTCAGGACTTTTCCCCTAATTATAACCCACACCTTTTTCCTTAATTTCCCTGCGTACTTAACCGTAACATTTCCGCCAGGTAAGTGCTGTTAAATTTCCGCACTTAAGTCGCCGGACACACTCCTTTCCTTTCCCCTGAAAAATATCCTGCCAAGCTGCCAATGTGGAATTTCGCCCACAGATATTGGCCGTAATTATCTTTGAACAATGTCAAAACCAAAAGTGCCATTAAAAAACATTCACGCCTAGCGGTAATAATTATTCTAATTACGAGGCGTTTTTGTGGAAAACTTCTGGTGGTACTTCAAGCTCCCGCAGGGCCTGTCAAATATGTATTCTGCCCAAGCAAACAGACCAAGAAGTGCTGCAGATCCCACAGCAATCAGCATAATTTTGTTCTTGTTGTTTTTCACATTTTTCTGTATTGACTCGAGTCTGAAATCTTTCCACACGCCGACTTCCAGCTGGTTAATTACAGCGCGTTGGCCCCAGGCCCCATTATTATTTTATTATTATTATTATTGTTCGATTATTATTTACGCACAGGGAGCGGTAAAAAGTGCCTTCTATTAGCTATGTAAATATTTACATCATCACTTTAACAATTACGCGTTACGTCACCAAACTGAATAAACATTAAGGAAGCCTTTTAAAAGGCGGTGAAGTAAATATTCATGGCCCGAAAATATACAGATGTGCATATGTGTTCTCACCCACACAAACTCTGCAGTCTGCATTTATTGTGATCTTTTTATGGTTCTGCTTTTTCCTGAATTCCATGAACTAAATACAAAAAAAACAAAAGAAAACACTAAAGAAAAACATATGACGTAGGTTTTTTTTTTTTGTGAATTTCTGACTTGTTTGTCCGGTTTTCATTTCCACGCTATTCTTTTGTCGGTTCTTTATTATAACAGGTTATAAAAATGCAATTCCAGTAATTGGGCGCACTACCTTTTCTTTCTTTAAAAATTTGATGTAGATGGCAGGGACTCCCTCTCCACACTCTGCTTTGTTATTTATAGCTTTTGATTCTTGTACCCTTTCTGACCCTCACAACTGTCATGTCCTGGCTCCTGGATGTCCTGGCTCCAGTGACAATTTTCAAATTGAGTGACTGGCATATCCATTACGACGTGCTGGCATCTCAAAATGTTAAACAAAACAAGCATTTCCGTTAATTTGTTCGTCAGCTTTAAAGTTTCACGTTTAATATTACTCATACGCAAAGTGGTCCATTATTAATATGAGCTCTTTTTCTGGTACATGTTAATTTAAATGTGGCTTACTTTAGAATGTTAATTTCCAGCATTAAAACTCATTAAAATCCTATATACCTTGAAAATAAAAGAAGTCAGACTATAATATTGTTAATTACAACGTTTATGCGTTAAAACGTTTGATTTCTCGAAGACGTGAAGTTAAAATTTGTTTGTTTACTAATAAACAAATATTTGCAAAATGTGTAACCTAATTTCTGGTAATTTCAAACCATTAAATTCAGTTAAAATTAAAAGTAGTTAATCTAGACAAAACAAAACAACAAATGCATAATTTACCTAATGTTCACCTTCACCCCAGAGTAAATTATTAATTCAAATGTGACGCTATTGACATTACGCATACGCAGCGTATGCAATCATCATTACCAATATACTCCGTCATTCAAAACAAATATCAATTTAAATGTCACACACTGGACATTGCGCATACGCAGTGTAGACCATAATTAATCTATTCTCCTCCGTTTTATTGGATTTGGATTTTAAAGGCAATGGATCAATGTCTGAAACGGTTTGCATGTACAAATAACTGAAAGCTTTATTTCACAGCTGTCGAGGACTAATAACAGTCCATATAGGAGTGACCACATGGGGCGTTTTCATGGCACGACACCGCTTTCCTCTTTGCCCATTGGGAATTTAATTAAAACTGTCTAAAGCCCGGCGGGTGGCAGTCGCCTGAAAAAGAACAAAAAGCGTGTCGTCATGCAAAAAACATTATTCTTTAGATTTCTTTCACAGAGAGATAGTAAAGTATTTTTCAATATAAAAATTCAACAGCTTCTAATGGTTAACCAGGGATGGCCAGGCTAATTACGGAGGACACCACGGACACCACGGACACCAATAAAATGTAATTAAAGCGTAGACAGCAAAAAATGGCCAGAAAAAAATGTTGTAAAACAGCAACGCAACTAGCTTAAAAGGAAGCGGTGGAAAATAGTTTCCCGCTGGCTCCCGCAGATTTTCACACATTTTTCTTTCACACGCAGCGAGCTGAGAGGAAAAAGAAAAATACAAATGAAAAATAAAATACACAAAAGCTTTGCGAGCAGAAGCAGCGGCAGCAGCAGGAAAATCAACAACACATCGTAAACAACTCTTGACCAGCCCCGCATGACAAAAAATTCGCTTCGAATCAATTTAGAAACTGAAACAGATGCAAGATCCCGCGATTTCTGTAATCCCGCACGAGAACACAAATTCGGCAGATTATCGACAGTAAATTACAAAGGAATTCTTTTCGGGGCTCGATAATTTCTATAATTGTTTACAAAGTGTTTGGGAGTCCAGAGGAAGATGCAAGGTGTACGTAAATCAACATCAGAAGCGTCCTACTAAATCGTTCGCCGCTGCTGCAGAGAGCAAGGAAAAATAAATAAGGCCATTTATTAAAATCAAAAGACATAAACCATTCAATTAAGTGAGGGAGCATGTGAACATATCAATTGAAATGACCACTTTTGGGCAATTAAAACTTATTTTTACACCCCATAAATTGGGGAATTTGGCTCATAAATCAGAAAACTAGTTCCCAATCTTTACCTTTTGCCTTATAAATCAGCGGGTTTTCATCTTTCGTTTTCCTTTCATAATACCTTGGCACGCAATCATCTTTGCTTGCGATGACCTACCAAATTGGCATTTAAATTTTTAACTGCATTTTTACGATGTACTCCCCCTGCCAATTTGTTCGGACCAAATAAAATAAACCGTAATGCAATAAATTAGACTGTTTTTGTTCGGTCCTTTTGCAAATTGTCTGCTGGACTCTTTGGGCCATAAATTAAGCCCTTACCGTACCCAAAGTCCTTTGTGTTTCTGGCGGCCTAAGCCGTTTTTGGGATAAATCTCCAGCTTTTGTGGGTGGACACACGCAAATCAATGCTGGGCCTGCAGTTTAATAACCAGCTCAAGGGATTAACTGATGAACATTCTTCTTCCTTTTTATAACCACCCTTGCATAAATAAACATATTTCTTGAGGCATGCCAAGCAAATGTCAATGTCAACTGCCATCGTTTGGGCCTTGGAACTTGGGACTACTCACTCGTTTTGGTGGCCCAAAGTGGCCCAAGCCAAGGCTAAGTTTATTATGCCGCGAAAAATGCAGGCTCTCAAGGGTGAGTGCCTTGTGAGTAACCCTTGCACTCAAACCCAACACACATAGTAGTAAGAAAAACAAAGAGCCAAGTCAGAAAACACATTCACTAGCACGTCCACACAATGCGGACCCACCTTGTGTTTTACATTTCAAATGCTTAATACAGTGGGCCCTCCAGAATTATAATTAGAAGGACTTACAGTAAACCCTTTTTGGTATTTTAAATTATTTGTTAGCATTGCCTGTTAACTGTAAATATAAATATTTAATTAACAAACTCAACAGTCATTGAATTGTTTTTTAATTATTAATTTTATTTATTAACATTTGTCTGCTTACAATTAATACAAATGTTTAAATAACAAACTCAACTGTCTGTCCAAAAATATAAAAATTTTGAATTAACTTATCACAAAAACAATTGATTTATTTATTGGTACTTTTCTTATAATTCTGCTTATTTAAGTGAATGAATACTCAGAGCTCAATTACTTATTATACCTCCTTATTTTTTTATAATTTTTATAATATCCCAGCTACTAAATTTTTAAAATTTAAAGGGACCTATATTTTAGCCTTCCCTGTGCAGAAAACTGAAGCAGGCTTGGGGAAAACTTTCAGTTAGTCACTCAGTCAGTAATTTATTTCAATGTTTCTATTCTGCAGCTCTTGCGCCTGAGCTTCAGGACTTTTGCACTTGAATACTTGAATTTTCCAGCGGACTCTCTGTCTGTCTGTTTGTTCATGTTTCAATGTCAGATGTGTGAGAGTTTTCCATATTATTATTTATGAATACGACTTTGGCTGACATTTATACTTATTCTGCGGCAGATGCTTGTGCAAGTGTAAGGGTTTTGACTGCTTGTAAAAAAGAACGCTCTTCTAGTTTAACAACTGCTTCACTCGAGGCCAAAGGCATGGAAAATGCAGTAAAAGTGCGAAATTATGGTCAGGTAGTAAACGGAAAACCTCCTAACACACGAAAGCTAATGGAAAAACTGGGAGGAAAGTCCCTTCATTGTTGGACAACTTTTGCCTAAGTGCATTTTTAGGTGCATTAGGACATTGATATGATTCTATTAGCTCACACGCACTCGGTTTTTATCACCACCGCCACTGGAGGAGGAACACATCAAGAGGAGCATTAAGGGAAACGGTAATTGATGGCGGAAATGATGGATGCTCAGGGATACCATTACAATCCCTGAGATGGCCATTAGGTGCACAGAACATAATTAAGATAGACACTTTTCAATACACACAGTTAACTTTTATTTTGTTAAGGAGTTTTGTTCCTAAAAAATTTTAGAAAATATAAAACATTTTTGTGGTCTTCCAAGTTAACGATTTAAATAGGGCCCAATATCCCCTGTGGTAATAAAAACAAAAAACTAAGGGAAAAGAAAAACTAAGCTTAATATAAAATTTGATTTCTATCTGATTGAACATCCGAGATTTTAGAATGGAATCCTTCTAAGTAAAGCTTTGTAGAATATCTCCAGAAATTTAGTGCTTCTCCGAAAACAAAGCATATTTTAATTACTAACAAAATAATCTATCTAAGCAGATACCAAGATTTTCCCTGAGTGGTTATTAAAACTAAATATAGCCACACTTCAGGTATAAGCCAAAGTCAAAGGAAAACTAAGGTTAATGGACAATTTGAATTCTAAATATTAAAATCTGATTAAACATCAGAGATTTTAGAAAGGAATCCTTCTAAGTAAAGCTTCCTAGAAAATCTCCAGAAATATCTAGTGCTCCCCCGAAAACAAAAGTATATTTTAATAACTAACAAAAATATCGATCTAAGCAGATACCAAGATTTCCCTTAGTGGTAATTAAAACTAAATATAGCCCCACTGCAGGTATCAGCCCAAATCAAAGGCAAAAACACTGATGCATAATTCAGACTTGGCAGAAAGCCGCAGTCGCAGTGGGCAAAAGTGTTTAAAAATAGAAATAATAACAGACACGCCAGCAACAAGCGCAAGGAAAATGTGGAAAATGTGGGAAATGGGGAAAATGCGAAAGGGGGAAAATGTGGGAGGCAAATAAACAGAGAAAACACTTAAATTAAATTGCGAACTGAGCTTAATGCACTTAAAGTCGGGACATGCCCTCAGGTGGGTTAGTGGGTGAATAGGTGGCTCCTCTGGGTGGCTCCTCTGTGAGTTTGTGAGACAGACAGACAGAGGGATCCCCATTGACAGGTAGGTAAGCAGTGCTTTTCCTGCTTTTCCCCAGAATTTTCCTAACCACTCGAACACGCGCCTTTGCCCCAGTGAAAAGCCAAGAACTGTGAATCGAGTGTAAGCCGTCGCCGCGGCTTATGCAATGTGGCCAACGAGGCTTGACAATTTGGTTTTGCTTTTACTTTTGCCTTTGCCTTTGCTTATCTGCGTTTTTGGCCCAAAGGAGCACTTTCCTTTGCTCATTGCCATGCAAGGCGGCCATTAGTGACGTTTGCCCAGCCGAAGCCCTCAATAGGCTTCCTTCCCTATTGATTCATTTCCTCCGAAGAATATTTAAATATGAAGTTTGCAAGTAGGTTTATTTATTTCCTTGGGGGACCCTTTGTTTCGGTTTATCGGAATAAACTTTATGGCCACAGAATTTCACTTTTTGCTTTTATTGATTTATTTTGTTTGGCCCTAGACCCCCAAGTATTGAATATGCAAACAGACATTCGCAAACTGGTAGTTAAAAAGTTTTCCCATTTATTTAACCTGTTCGACCTGCTGAGATTAAAATAATATTTTTGAATGTAGGTAAGCATTTTCTGTGGTCTTTTCTTTTATTTTAGCCATTTTGAATTGAAGTCAATTTATGGCTGAAAAAGACAACTGCAATTGGAAGTTGTCTTCATAGCTGTTTTTTCTCATTCGTTTTATGATTAATTACCTTTTTTGCCATTGAAAGAATTTACGGTTTCTTTAAAATTTATTGTAAGCCATTTGTTTTATTGTTTTCAATTTAAATTTGACTTGTCTTTATATATTTGGTCAGGTTTTGAAGATAAGCTTTTTGTACAATTTTATTTGAACTTAAATGTACTTGAATTTCTTACCTTCTTGTTAAAAAAATATATACTTAAAGGTGTTACATAATTAAATTGAGAATTACATTTTTTATAAAGTACTAGTGCATAGCGTCTAAATAAATTTATTTAAATTTGATGCTTCCTATTCAAGTTGAAAATTCCTGCAGATCTCTTCAAGTCACTTGAACTTTATTTTCTTTTACTGGACAAAGACCTGCAGATTTTCTTTCATGCAAATCGCTTTAGCTTTGATTTATTTGACTGGACAAGTGCCACGTTCCCACTCTTTAGCTCATTACAGAATTTTTATTAAAGCCGTAACTTAACCCGAGGCAACATTAGCTCTTAGCTGCTAGCAGTTGGAGCAGGGCCAAAAGTATTTGCCATATTGCACTCTGGATTGCAAAAGTTCTCGGCCAGCATTCCACTATAATCGTATAAATACGTATACACTGCCTCTTACTCTATATGAAAGGAAAACAAGGACAACAAAGGATGTTTGCATGGAGTGGAGAGAGGCAAAAGAGGCTTACAGCCATTGCAGTGGGTGAAATGCAATTTCCAGTCCATAAAATGGTTGTTCAGGAAAATGCGGAAAAGTCCTTTAACTCCGACCTTTAACGAAAGCGTTTGCAGGTAATGGCCAATGGCAATCATCTCATCGTATCCCGGTTAATGCCGGAGCAACTTGTTCCACTCGCAGATAACAGATAACACAAGTTTGCCAAAGTCCTTGCAAACAATGCGCAAAAGTTTCGCTGCAAATTAAATGAAAAGTTAATATTGGCAGCGAGTTCGATAAACAACAGGGGACACAGTCAACAAGTTGCCACTAATGCGATTATTGCAAAGTGCTTAATGTCTTTCGGGAAATTGCAAGGCATTTAAGTTAATGCGGTTTGATCAGGGCAATTAGCTATTAATTGGTGATATTATATTTTTTATTTCACATTTTTCAAAAGAAACAATTTGATGGCTTCCAGGATAGTCGGTTTTTTGTATTCTCCTTTCTCCTAAGCAAAAGAAAACCCCGATTAAAAACTCTTAACATTTTTCGCTCTTTATATGCCAATTAGTACGGATTTTCTTTGGTGCCAGAAAAGTGTACATTGCGAAACTCATTTAGTGGCAACAGCTGCTTCAAATTTATGCTTACGGCTCTTCTATTCTGAGCATTGTTTTAGCCACAGAAAAGCGACCACAGCAAACTGTCAACGATTTCCATCACAGACAAACATATTTCTGAAAGCCAGTAAATAAGCATTTGAGCTGGCTAAAACCAAACACTGTTTAAATTCCATTTTAACGTGGCTTAGATTTTTGCTATAACTCCACATAAATTTAATCGTTTAAATTAATTTTGTGTCTATCTCGTGGCTTAAAGATTTATTTATGCATGCAAATACATATTTACAATGCCCTGAAGGCAACAATTTTAAAGCCAGGTATAAAACGTAGGAAAATTTTATAATTAATTTGGTATGCTTTCAAAAGAATATAAATTTTAATATATAAAAAATTGTGGCTGTAGGTTATAAAATATATAATCACATCTCCCTTAAAACTATAGTAACATTCAAGGTCTTGTTAAAAAAGGGAAAATAAAGTGCAGACAGGATTTATGTGGTTTTCTACACAAGGAGCAGAGGAAGGTTAATTTGTATAGTGCCCCCCGTTCATGTTTATTTTTTTTAAGTGTTCCATTTTTAACCGCAGTTTCTCTTGCGTCTTACATCATCTGAAACCCCGCCTTAAGCCCTGAGCTTTCTTTTCTTTTTTATTTTTAGCGCCACCCCACGACTGCCACCCACCCGCAAGGCAACTGCAGACAGTGGTTGTACAGCAATTTTGTTTACATTTCTTGTTTTTTATACCCGATACTAGTGAAGTGAAAGGGTATATTGCATTTTTGTGAAAGTATGTAACAGGGGAAAAAAAGCGTTTTATAGGCACATGTCCTCTTGAGTAAAAATTAAGATCTTGTGAATAAGAAAAGCTGAAGTAAGGAAATTACTGGTGTAGCACTTTTATAACTCTGATTTAAAAAGAGAAATCAAATGTGAACACAATACTTTTGTTTTTTTATATAACAAGTTTTTTGTTAATAGTTCAAATATTGTGGTCGAAAGAGCGGTTATAACTAGGTTTTTTTTTATTGTTTAAAACGCAACCACTGTCATAAATAACTCAACAAATTTGATTGAATTATAAATGTTTTAAATTAACACCAAACATTTAAATTTGTCACATTGTGTCATCCAAAAAGAGTAGTATTCAATGGTCGTGGCACTCGGTTTTTCATTTTTCCGCTGGTGTATTTAACACACAATGACTTTTGACAGGGGCCGTGCCAAGGGGGTGAGGGGGTCACTCAGGGGCCACATGGAGGTGACAGGAAAGGAGGTCCTGTCTTATTTCAGCTGCGGGGAATCCGGCACACAAATGCAATGTCGGCGCTTCCTTTGCTGCAGTGAGACTCCCGCAGCGGCCATTTCTCACCCACCATACACACTACATATACATACGTATATGTATGAATCCGAGTGTGTTTTTTCCCCTTGGATGTTTCTGTTTTATGCTATTAATTTGACAGTTTCAGCTGCGCTGACAACTGACTTTTCCCCAGACACCGAGCATAGCATTTAATGGCAGCAAATTAATTGTTATATTTCGTTCTCTTTCCCAGATAATTGCCCAGCATCAAGTTTCCTTCGGTGGACAAATAAACCCAAAAGAAAAAGTTAAGGAAATGGATTCCGCCGCTGCCGCCGCCGCCAAACGAGTTCAGATCGAGAAGGCCCACAACTTCATGCGCCAATATCGCGATCCCGAGTCCAGGGAACTGAAGAAGCTATCGGCCAACCAGTTCATGGATGTCTGGGCGCACTACGACAAAGATGGTGAGTGGGGATAGTAAGGAGTTACTGTTTCTAGGAGGGTATCCTTGCCAGAAATCCATAAGAGAACAGTTTGTATAAAATATGTAAGTGCTAAATTCTGTTTTTTTTATACAAAATAAACATTTACAGCTGAAGTTGGTAATTTATATTATTTCTGGAAAATTATAAAAGATTTTAAAGAATAAAACTACAAGATACTGATTTGTACTTTGCGAAAAGTTTGCAATTTTTTTAGTAAAAAAACTAACCCTGGTTTAAGTGAGTTCAAATTATATTTCCATTTAATTAAAACTGTTTACAAATTTCTTATTCCCCTAAACCCAATATTTTTAAGCCAAAATATTAAATTTAAATTTCCAAACTTTATAAAGACATTATTTGCATAGCAATTTAAATCAAATTAAAGTGAGACGCGCCATTGTTATGTGTTTTCCCTTTGTTCACCTCAGGAAATGGCTACATTGAGGGCACTGAGCTGGATGGCTTTCTCAGGGAGTTCGTGTCGAGTGCCAATGCCACAGACATTAGTCCAGAGGTGAGCTTCAAGTGGACAACTGAACAACTGCATCTTAATCTTTGTGCTTTGTGCTTTGTGCTCTCCAATCCCCCAGGCTGTCACAGACACCATGCTCGAGGAGCTGAAGTCCTGCTTCATGGAGGCCTACGATGACAATCAGGATGGCAAAATCGATATCAGAGAGGTGGGTATTACCTATGGGAGTTGGTTTAGTCTCTTACAGCCTCCCAAAATTGACCGCAAATTCGGAGGCACAAATTTCAATTTGATGCGGCCCCCATGTCGTATGCGTAATGTTGTCCGTATGACATTTCCTTGAGTCTTCGGCCTTTTCCAAATTGGTTTATAAATGTCTTGGCCCCACACAAAAACCCCTCTCGACTTTGGTCAATAAATTATTTGGCTTTTTCCCAATGAGAATAAGTAAACTTCTGGCAAGGTCTCAGGTCTCAGCCAAAAAAAAAAGTTTTCCTTCGCTCTCCCACATTAAATGAGTTTTTAATTGAAGTTGGACCGGCAGCAGCGGCACGGACTATTGAAAGGAGATTTTTCTGTTCGGTTTCAGTGGTGGCTATAATAAAGTACAATTGGGGGAGGCTTTGCACAATGGACTTTTGATAAATGAGACCCCGAAAAAAGGAAAGTTTCGGGAAAGAAAAGTGAAAAGCTCAAGTAGCAGGGATTCTTGATTAAGGTGATATGAAAATATAAAGGCACATTCATAATTTATATGGTATATATTACTCACATTCCATCGATTGAATGGCTTTGGGTTAAATTTCCCTGTTTACCATCGTAATAAGCTTGTCAACAAGGGTTTGGCCTGGGGATAAACTTTAATTGCGATAGTGCAGAACCGTAATTACCACAAGTGTGTATATAAAAATGCAAATTTGCCAACGGAGCGAATTAAAAAGTTTTCCCCGAAGGCTAAGAGCTCCAATTCGACACTTAAATTATTCCGGAAACTTTTAACGAGAATGCCTAGGACAAAACTTTCGCCTGATTTTCCCTAATTAAAGTGCAGCCCGATTTCCTCGGTTGCATCTACGGATAAATTGCGGACTGAGGAGTCCCTTATTTATAACTTATTTCATTGCCAAGTCACGCATTGAAACAAAGAGGTATTTTTCTTTGACACCTTTTCGCCTTTTCACAATTCGCAGCTCGCCCAACTTTTGCCCATGGAGGAGAATTTCCTTTTGCTCTTCCGCTTCGATAACCCACTGGAATCTAGCGTTGAATTCATGAAGGTAGGTGACAATCAGGAATTCCATACCCTCAAATTCCATCATTAATTTGCAATCCCCTATCTCGCTGGATATTTAATTAGATCTGGCGGGAATACGACACCGACAACTCGGGTTACATTGAGGCGGACGAGCTCAAGAATTTCTTGCGCGACTTGCTCAAAGAGGCCAAAAAGATCAATGATGTGTCCGAGGACAAGCTCATTGAGTACACCGATACCATGGTGAGTAATCAGAAGAATTTGTATTTGGTAATAACAAAATAAGATGGCAGAAGCAGAATTATTAAACGTTTTATTACAAACGCGGAAAAGCAATCCTATTGAAAATCAGTTCTCGATTCGATAAGTTGTGTTTACTAAACCTTGTTATTTTTTTCTTATTTTATAAAAACAAAAATAAAAAAAAAACACTTAAAAAATGGGAATTTAAACTGCTTTGTGTGTCGACAGAAGCACTAATATATTCCATTGACAAACAATAGTTTAAATAATTTAGTAGCTGTATTAGCCGAAAATAATGTATGCCCACCATGTTTGCCTTGCAGCTTCAAGTTTTCGATGCCAACAAGGACGGACGCTTGCAGCTGTCGGAAATGGCCAAGTAAGTGTCCTTGAAGTCCTAATCCCAAATTCCAGGCAGCAGCCAGCAACCTAACTTATTTATTGCAGATTGCTTCCGGTTAAGGAGAACTTCCTATGCCGCCAGGTGTTTAAGGTAAGTGACAAGCGATATGACAGCTACTTTCAGCCTGATAAACATTGTTCAATTCAGGAAATTGAGCCAAGAGCAGATACTATTTATTGAGATATCGCGGTTATGAGCTTAAGAATTTTTATATTTATTAACAAACACTCGAACAGACTCGGCTTGCCTTTCGAAAACAAAACACGTTCAGCACCTAGGTTAGCTTTGATTTTTGGTTTTCACTAGCTGCAGCCTGGACTTTCTAACAAACTTAGCTTTGCAACTAATTCAATCAAGCAATGCATTTAAATTTTATGCTTTTATTTTGTTTATTTTTAACAATGTCTGTGCCGACATGGGAAAAGTTAGTTTAAAGAATAGTAGCAACAAAAGTTGAGACATAAAACTAAATAAAATGCAGAGACAAGCTAGACACTGTCATAACTTTTCGGGTTTACGTTATGAAACTTTAGAACTTGTCAAAAAAATATATAAAAATTGCAACTACGTGACTCAAAAATAAATTCATAAGCTTATCACATTGTTCAGCTCAGTGAACTTAAAAAAAAGAGCTGCATTCTATTTAAATTCAAAGCAATCTTCAGGTCAAACTTAAAAAAAGATTTAAGTTAAATGTTATTTTGTTGAACATCATTTTCTAAATCAATAAATTCCTATATTGCCATTTTAGAGCTTTCTGTTTTCAGTCGACAGATCAGCAAATACCAAAAAGTTTAAAAGGACAAAGCAACTATTTATTTATCCTTTCGGTTTCATAACAAATATGACACTGAATGCTACATTGAAAAGTTGTGGCCATAATAAAAAAAGAGAGTCAAGACCCCTCGATTCCTCGATTCACAACAAATAAAGCCATGGCCAAGCCAAAAATAGCTGTTCCACCTAGTAAAAAAAAAAGAGGAAATATTGTGTGCAATCGTAAAAATAAACGATGGAAAATGGCAGAGCTCGACTGAGGTGCTTTCACCCACTTTCTCCGTATTTCGTTATTTTTTTTGTGGAAATAAAATGCGTGGGAGTTGTGGGCTGGAATCAATTTCCTTATACCTTATTCCCCCGATTTTTGTTCAAGCGTCAACAGATTTGATGTGCTTTGAATTGGGCTGTAAAAAGAGGAGAAGCAAAACAGCAGCAACAACTGCATAAACAGAAGGTGGAACCAAAGTCCCCAAATGGAGGCCCCATTAAATACTTTAATATTAGTTTGGCCCAGACTCAGACTCAGACAGACAGAAACCCAGGCAATTAGCAGAAGAAAAGCCATGTGGTGTTGGAAAAACAAACTTTTTGGCCACCACTGCCAGATGTTTGGGGGCCACCAGAAAACGGCGCTTAAAATTCCCCCGGGAAACTCTCCATTCTCCTCCGGAGTCCGGAACCATTTTGGCCAAGTCAAATGCTGATGATGCCAAATGCGGCCAAATGAAGCTCTCTCTGTCTTCTGTCGTTGCATTTCTGGCTACCAGCGAATGTCACGTAATTTGCCACAGGCCAAAACTTGGCCAAAAGTATATTTATTTCGAGCATGTTTTCTGCTCTCGCATTTTAAGCATGTTTACGAAGGATGTCCCGGTTATCCTTTTTATTTGCTCAAAGGAGCAGCAGCAGCTGCTTGAAAAAGTCTTCGAGGGAAAAATTCTTTAAAATTTATTCAGGCCTAAGATTGATATGAATTGTGCAAATGTATTATTAAATTGGGGATAAAATGGTGTTTTATTGTTAAAAAAATCCCCTAACCTTAGATAAATTTGAATATCAGTTTTCCCTAGCTAGATGATATCATTCAACTATTTTGAAATTTGATTGTCAATCAAAGTAGAGCCAAAATTCTTAGACATTATATTTCATAATGTACGTAAACATTTGATCTGTAATTCAAGCCTTTACATCATTAGGTTCAAGTTAAAAGAGTTTGACACAGTATATAATATATATGTACTTAATAAGGGCGGACTGAAATAAATGTTGGACTTGCAGACTTGAAAACTTCCAATTTGCTGAGCCAGCCCCAAAAAATTCCAAATTTCCGATTCGCGTTTCCCAAGCCTTGGGCAAAAACTCTTTTTCCCCATGTTTGTCCTTGTGTTTGTGGATTTCCTTTTTGCTGTTTGCCACATGAACCACATCCCCACATACATACATATGTGTTCCATGTCCTGTACAGCAAAAAGAAAAAACCACCTTCATTCGGTGTTGTTCTTGGCAATCACAATCAAGTGGGCTAGATCCACAGAAAAAATATTTAGAAGCCCCCAAAGAGGGGGAAATCGGAGGGCATTGAGAGCTTATTGTTATTTGCTGCAAATGTACGTGCTTCAGTCGCATTGACGCTCATTTTCCCAGTTGCCGAAATACTGGGTGGTTGGGTGAAATATGGGGGAGCCACCAGCCAACAGTGGTATCACATTTGAAAGTGTTGCATTCAAGCTGTATTCACTTTGAAATTGAATTCGCATTGCAATAAATCACTTTGTTGCCACGCCCACGCGCTGTTCGCAGAACTAAGCGAAAATTTGGTAAATGCAGCTAATTCAAACTACATTTTCAATGCAGCACAACCGCAAAAAACTAACACATTCGGTTGATTAATTCTACTGTTTCAAAGGTAACAAATGGGGCTCTTTTTTAAGTTTAGAAAAGACTTATCAAAGCGAAAAATAAATAAACTTGAAAACAGGGAAACTTTTTTAACAACAGAATTTTATATAGAATGCTTTATTTATTTTTATTGTAGTTTTTATAGAGAATTAAATAACATTTTAAAGACTAAGAAAACAGTTATTTTGATAACTTGGTTTTTATTTCAAGAAAGTGTCAAGTAAAGGTAGTAAATAATTTGCGCAAAGAATGTCTGATGTCTAGATGATTCTTTATAGGTTTTAAAAGTCCATGTTATCCATTTGTTTTATAAAAGAAGAACATCCAGAATGGTAAACCCAAATTTGGTCCTTTTTCTAATAACTTCCCACAATGGAAACCCCAAAATACTGTGCAACTAAGCTGAATGTGAACTTATGTCCTCCACGCTTTCCAATTTTAAAGGGAAGCTGGTGTAAATTCAAATTCATCTCGCGTGTCCCCTCAGCGAGATGTGTCCATGTGTCTGTTGCATCCGGAGCCCCTTTTTGGGTGGGGTGAGGGGGCGGGTTGGGAAGTGCACATGAGCAATGTAGCGGCGATGTGCACTCAGTGGCAGTGGAGCAGAGCAGTCCAAGCGAAAAGCCGAAGAAGCCGCAGGACTGCACAACGAACAATGCTCAACGTTCATGGCTTGCATGCCGCATATTTGCTCATTGTTACAGCTCGCAGCACAAACGACATTTTATTTGGTTTTTATTGATGGTGGTGGAGGGTAGGTTATAGTAGGGAACGGGGAGCCAAGAGTCATGCATAACAATGTAGCGGGACAAGTAGGATTTTAATCGAAACGAACGTCGTCGCGGACAAGGTTGCTGTCTCTCAGTTCCGAGCCAGTGAATCCCGGGGAATCAGCGAAACCGGGCACCTGACCACCTCCGATATGCGTATATACTATATAGGGAGTACTTCCCTCTCCTTAGGAAGCAACATCGTAAGTCGGCCGTTATGAAGTGCCATAAAAAGCAGGCAGCCGTGGCTCAGGCAGCCATAAAATAGGCATTTCCAGCACATTTACCCAAGGTGCAGTTATTACTTTTATATAATTTCTTAGTGCCTGCAGAGCAGGTCATAAAATCCAAAGCATGCATCAGCATTTTGATAACCGCATCGGGATGGATCCTAAGTTATATGTATGCACCTCGAACTTTAGGACTTTGGGACTTTTGGGAGGAGCTGCAGGACACTCTGGGACTCCAATTATGTGGCACTGTGTATTGCTGGCTGGTGGCCAAAAGTGCCAGAAAGCGTTATGCTAATGCACATCACGTATACGCCGCATGCACCGCAACGAGAACAGTGACATAATGTGCTGCAGCACAGGAAAGGAAATGAAAATAGAGGTGTGGACAGCAGACAAAAAAAAGGGGACAAGGGACATCATTGGAATTAACGACCTGGTACACTTAGCTTTTTGTCAGTTGCCTCGTTTTTAATGTGGCCGAAATAAACAAGTAGAGTTGGCTAAGTGAAAACGTGACCTAGCGCGGCACAGACAATTTTTCAGTTGAATTTCTTATGAGTTCTTACCAAACTTGCAATTAGTTCGAAATTAGAGCAAGCAACTAACAAATCAGCTAAAAGTTTGCTCTCTCTAATTGGTAATGCGTATGTTTAGCTTACGTTCAACTAAGCGTATACTTGATATTTCTCACTTTAAGTTTTGCTGCATCCAGATCTTAGATCTTTTAGCTTACTAAAACAATAACTAAAATCTTAGATTAAAAACCAAAAATAGGTCAATCAAAGAGGCTTCAAATTTACCCACTTTGATTGGCCTTTAAACAAACAGTTTAATTTTAGTTTAACGATTTTCTAACTTACTATTTATATATCTTTTTCGTTTCCCCCTCCGCCTACCTAATCTATGCCATCTGTATCTATATGAACATAACAATATATACTATATATCTTTGCATATACTTCTATATAAACTTGTGCATTTTTATTTCACCAAACCAACAACAATAATAATCAAACTACAATAATAAAATACCGAATTAATTATACCGTGCACGTGGTGTATAACATTTTGGGCTGCCACCTCCAACTTCCGACTTATCCTCACAAATGCAATTTGAAAATCAACTCTGAAATAACCAAACAATTACCGCAAATCAAAAACTTTTTGCCATCTGCTGTGTATATACAAAAAAAAACAATCTGCAACCAATTGCACTGCCAACAATGAAAACAAACAAAATTGTTTCGTAAAACAATACACAAACTATTTACATTCCTGCAAACAAAACCAAAAACCGAAACCAATGAAATGAAATAAATAACATAAAAAACTTATATATATAAACCACACACTAAAAGGAGGGCATTGATGTAAGTATTTTCCACCCCATCATCACCAAGCATTTAAAAAAAAATATAAAAAAATCAGACCCCTCAAAATAAAATTATTATGTGGGTATAACAAACATTTCAGACACTGGTGGCCCATTAAAACTCACAATAATATTGTATTTGTAACTCTTTTTTTGGTTTAACACTCAACAATTTCTTTTGATTCAATTGGTATTTTTTGTATTTTGCAAAAGAAAATAGACACACACACAAAAACCACTGAAAATGCTTTGAAAAAGTCTTGTTTATGGACAGAAAATGCATGAATAAAGCATGAAACTATTTCTGTTGTGTGGCTTAATTATTCGAAAGCTTTTAAATAATCAATTTTATTATGCAGTGTGAACGATAAAGACTTAATAAATGACTAATAAATCTTTAAATAAATTATAGATATAAATATACTGGGGCTCTGTCTAAATCTTAAGTTAATTAAAATCACTTTAAAATGTGTGTGAAGCTTTATTCCTGGAAATTTTCACACTTTACTTTTGTTTATTTGTTCTCGATTGAGAATTTTTTCTCGTCTGAATACTAAGTAAAAACTAAAAGCTTACTGCTGAATATTTAGTAATTAATAAAAGCTCTCTGCTTATTATCGAGACAGGAAACCAGTCAAAAGCTTGAGTGATTTTTGGGGTCTTTTTGAACTCACAAATGGGGCCCAGAGACCACAGGGTAAATTTCACCCAGAGAATGATAGCTATGAGCTACTAATTAGACTTTTGATGGCATTGGTCCACCCCATTTCCCACTTAACACATACCGATCCCAAGTACGTGAACAGCTTTAGCCTTAACGATGTGAGGTCCACACAAATTACAAGTTGATGTGGAATGCCTGCTCCTCTGGCCTCCACCTCATCCTCCTCCATTATGGGAACCTTTTGCATAATTTAGTCATTGAGTACGTTTCTCCCCCCTGAAGGGGGGGATGGATGATATATTTTGTGGCTGTGCCATATGGATAATGGCTGCCGCAGGCTGACACGGCTTTTCAAAGTGTTGAAGTGTAAAATAATTACTTCATTTCATCAATGTGCGAGGTGAAGGCGAGGGCACACACACATCACGTTCAAGGCGCAATTCAACTTAAGTATGAGCAATTTGACAAAGAGCCAGGACACACGAAAAAAATATATATCTGCGAGTCCGTGTAAAATTCAATTTAAGGAGCTTTGTCACGGTGTCAAGTGAAAACGCGTCCGCCATTTATTAAGCCTGGCTAAACACATTTTTTAAAGCTTAAGCTGAAGAAAAAGGGTGCCCACTTAATGGGTTTCTAATCCCGTTAAGAACGCACAAGAAATGCGCCAACTGCGTTTTCCTGGCGCCAGTAAAACAAATGTTATCAGACTTTTCCCAAGGATAAAGAAAGCAAAAGCTTGAGTTCCACCTCGCAGCTTTCCGCTAGCACCTTAAATACACTGGTGAAAAAATGTAAAGAAATTTAGGTCTTCTAGTCATTTTTCCAATTTAAGTAAATATTAATTTTAACTAATATTCTTTTTTTACAATAAGTTTGTTCTTTAAATTATAAATGCTTAAATCTTAAACAGAGATAAAAATTCTTTAAAAAATATTATATGATATGATATTTAATTAGCTTTTAGCTTGTATTTTATTTTATTACAATTTAATAAACTTAAAGCTTACAATAAACCACGACTGAAGTTTGTGTATATAAGTACTTTAAAAATATTTATTACTTGACTTTTGTATGGAAATTTTTAAGTTCAAAGAATGTTTTTAAAATATTTATGTTATGTGATATAATATAATATTTCTCTGAGTGCAGCTTTGAACTTGAGGCACTACCTTGGCCACATTGCATAACCCCCAAAATTACAAACTGCATGACTGTGTGGGAGAGTACTATACTACATATATGTACAAATGTGGAAGGTGGGGACTTACATACATAGGTGAAAATAATTCGAGCAATTCGCCGAGTGCAAATGGAATCGATAAATTTCGTGTTTCACATCCGTGGCAATCCCAATCCCAATTCCAATCCCAAATGAGAGAGTGGCGAATGCTAAAGACAAATCTGTTGTACCTGGGCAATAATTCATATTAATTAGCGAATGTCAAAGGCAGAAAACGCACATAATTGGCAGAATGTTTCATTCGGCATAATTAGACTTTGGCCATAAGCATAACAAATGAGTGGGAATATGAATTCCATACCCGAGGGATATTTCTAAGCAAGATTAGTCGCTCGTCATTAAATTCCAAAAAGCATGTTTATGATAATCCTTATCCACATTTTGCATGCTGTCATGCCTTCGACGCTTTGTATATAAATAATCAAATCAGAAATTGCACCAAAAGACACTCCACGACCTGTAGTTTAGATCGATGATGTTATGGGGGAAAATCAAACTTATGTTCCATTCTGGACTTTTGGAAAGGTGCAGGATAATCTAATCTAAAAGTTATCCTGCTACTTTAAGCTGAATATTTGCTAAACACAATTTTGTTTTCCGTTTAATGAAGGATTTAGCATACTAAAAGTATACAAAAAACTAATTTTGGTCATATTTTTCAACTAAACAATACAAATTTAAAGCTATCCTTTCTTTCCTGTTTCCGCTGTAAACTATACTTTTTTTAATTATTTGTGAATTAATATACATACGTACATTGGTTGACTAAAAAAAACTTTAAAAGTGTGCTAAATCAAAGTTGTACACAAAACATATAAATAACCCTTGTGTGAGACATAAATATGAACCAGTTTTTTGAGGGAATATCATATAAACCATTATATTTTTCCATTCCCAGGGCGCCACAAAGTTGACCAAGGAAGATATAGAAAAGGTCTTTTCGCTTTACGATCGCGTAAGTAAATACATAATTTAAAAAAATATATACATATTTAATTTAACTATACAATTAAAATAAAAACCTGCAGGACAACAGCGGCACCATTGAAAATGAGGAACTTAAGGGCTTCCTCAAGGATCTTCTGGAGCTGGTCAAGAAGGTAAGGTAAGGATAAGGTAAAGGACTATTATTTATTATATAATTATTCAGGACGACTACGATGCCCAGGATCTGGCTGCTTTCGAGGAGACCATCATGCGAGGAGTAGGCACCGATAAGCATGGTAAGATCTCCCGCAAAGAACTAACCATGATCCTGCTGACACTGGCCAAAATATCGCCCGACGACGAGGAGTAAGCCGGCGGCTCGAGATCAACCCACAAAGAGATTTTAGCCAACTCTATTTTTGTCACCCAAAACGAGGGAAAATCCAGAAATGAGGCCACCGAGGGCTTCGAGGCAATTGTTTACTTTAGAGAGCTGCATCCCATGAAGCAGGAAACAAAAAAAGATTTTGGTATCGGGGGAGGGTCCTGAGATTGAACAGAGATCCAAACCGAAACGAAGCTATTGGTAACATAAATCTAATATAAATGTTTCAATCTTAAATAAATGTTTATCGTACGTTAAGATGTTGAGAGTATATTTCCCCCAAAAAGTCAAAAACCAAAACCAAAACAAAAACCAAAAAAAACGGAAATTTATCCAATCAAACAATTTGCAACACTGAATCGAGCCACTTAAAGTAAACAAATAAGAAATGATAACATCAAGATCAGTACATCGATTTTATATTATATTATATATGTATTTATATTTTCTATGTGTATTTGCATAAAGTACTTTATTTAATTACCAATTAAACTTGAAATAAAGTAGTTATATTTAAGAATACAAGATTTATTTGAGATTATATAAGCAAAATGAAATATGTGTGTGGCTACAATCTGTAGATAATTGTTGTTAATAATTGTGACAGTATCTCTTTAAAGAAAAAAAACCAGCAGGTAAACATATTCTTTTCCAGGTGGGTGGGTGTATCCAGCACCTGACTATATGTACTCGTAACATGTATATCTCCCACAAACATCAATCAATCAATCAAGAGCCACTTGCCACAGCCCGAGGGTGGACGCACCTAATGCAGGTGAATGAAATGGGAAATGCAAATGCGAATCGCATCTCCCGCCCGAACGTGACACTGTCGAGCTGCAGGGAATGAGGATGTGTATGTACCTGGTTAACGCTAGACACTCGTCCTTGTCACCTGTTCGAGTACCTTACACCCAAGGGGTCTGTGCAAGGGGAGATTACGAGATGCAGATTCACAGCAGCAGCTGCTTACATTTCCAATTATTTCCACTGCTTCAACTCGAATCGAAAACTAAACTTAAACGAAAACCTAAAGTTAACCAACAACGCTATGAACTATCTAACGTTTTTTCAAGGTGCTATAGCTATACTTGTTGCCACTTGTTTACATATATGTCCTTAATCCCTTCCCAGGCTATTTCAATTCTATTTTTTCAAAACAAAACTAACAATTAACAACTTAAGCTTTAAAACCAAGACAAATTTGGTACAATCTGCACAAGTATTCATTTTTATAACTAAAATACAAAATGAAATTCTGTTCTAAAAATGAAGCCTTGTGTAATACCGACATGCAACAAAATGCCAACTTAACATATAAATAAACTAATTACGATACAACTCTATATGGTACTTATGCTAATCCTAAGATATTGTTCAAAACCACATGCATATAAAGCTTCGAAACGGACTTTCTCTATATACAACCAGATACAAATATCGAATATCTAAATGGATATATGTCTAATACTATTAAAAAAATATGACAGAAATGTTTTAATAAAATAAATACAATCTATGCAGACATCAAGGGGTCAGCACTCCAATTGCAGTCTTTTGTTTTTCTAAGTTTTTCCTACAGTCTATTGTAGCGTTGATTGCGTTTTTCCTGGCGATCAAAGAGATCGTTAAGCATCTGGAGGAGATCAGTGGCACCCAACACATTCTCTGTCAACACAGGAACCGGGGAAGTAATATTCTCAGAGGTTTTCTCCTGCTCCACTTCCGGATCAACAAGATTGTTGACTTTTTCTATGATCTTTTTGATTCTCAGACAGTAGCTTAAGTGTTAAATTTTTTAAAATAAATTAAAAATAATAATTTATTTCCACCTACCACTTGGGTCCGTTTTATTAATGTTTGTAATTAACTGACAGGCCATGCAGTTTTTCAAATGCCAGGAAAGATAGTCACATCTTAGAGTTTCTGTGAAGGGGTCCTTCCATTCTTTGATTATCGCACACTGAGTTGGCGGAAACTTCACCTTTTCCACCAACCAGGTGTGCCAGATAACAGCTCCTCTGTCCTGGAAGACTCCATCACTATTATCAGTCAAGACGTTTAACTGCAAGGACGCTAATCGCTGTTGAGTCGCCTTTGAAGCCCTGACCTGCGGGTTCCTTCCAAAATGTCGCTCCAAAAAGGCTGTCACCCCCTTTGAATAGTCATTGGGAATCGGCTCACTTATCGGAGCCAGGTCCATCATCCCTTTATGATAGATCAGCCAGGAGGGATTCACGGTGTGGGCTCGCGTTGTGGCATCTGCGTAAGTTATAAAGGTTTCGCTAAGGGATTTTATTTTGGGTGAGAACTGAATTTTAATTTTTTTTTGTGTGGTAAATATGCCTTAGAAAATTCTAGGCAAAATTTAAGATCTTTTAAACTAATTCCGGGTTATGAACTCACTGACTGACTATTAAAAATTTTATTCACATCAAAGAGATTAAATGGACAGTGTAGAAGGGGAAAAAAGAAGGACGAAGGAAAGCTCCCTCCTTCCGGTGATTGATCCTTCACTAATGTTTGTTTCCTTAACTCACCCGCTGCCAATGCTGACCACCAATTTTGTAATGGTTCCGCAGCGGGACGTGGGAATTTGTGTTCGAGTCATACGGACAATTTAACAGACTATCACAAGTGAACAAAAAATGGAATCAACAGTCGTGGACTACTAGATCTACATCGCTCCAGCTCTCAAGGCCTTCACATCTAATTCCTGCTGGTAGGCAAGTCTCTGGAGGATCGTGGGATGCGTGTGATGCCAGCGGGCGTAGCAGTCGTCGTAGACCGGGAAACTCATGTGATCGGCATAGATCTTGACGAGGGCCAACCTCAACTGAATGGAGTATCCCATGCGATGGGCAAAGCTGTCGGCTGCGTACTCAAAGCGACGTAGATTCCACAGCATGAGGACATTGGCCAGCTTGAGATATGGAAGGAGGGCGAATCTCAGGACAATGATGAATCCCACGATGATGGGACAGAGGCCAGGTGGGAAACCCACCGCCATGTACAGCTGCGGGCAGTGGAAGAACAGTCCAAAGAGTCCCATGGTGAGGAAGAAGTGCACCTTCATGATGATCGTGGCCTTGTAAAAGTGTCCGTACCTCCAGTGACCCAACTCGTGGCAAACCACACCCGCCACCTGTATGTTGGTCAATCCTCTGCCCACTTCGTAGGGCTGGATTTCACTTTGGTCCTTTCCCTTGTTCAGGAGCAGGGTATCAAAGATCACAATCCTCTTGAGACAGCAGCTCCCGTAAAAGTATGCATTGCTGTACTGCATGGTCCGAGTTTTGATGATAAACACCCGCTTCATGGGAAAGCGAACCACATCGCAGACCCGCTTGATCTCCGCATGGAGAGCAGTGCCCTCCGGCAGGACCACCTGTCTTCCAATGCACGGGATGCAGCAGTAGGGCAGAAAGAAGACCAGCAACAGGGTGAAAACGGCCCAGAACAACCAGAACCAGAGGAAGAAGTAGTAGCCGATCACTTGCACGCTGAACACAATGGCCGCCGTCAGCGGGAGGATTACGAGTTGGCTCAGGAGAATGGCCAAGGCACCAATGCAGCAGTAAAGGTACCACGGAAACTTGCCCGACATCCCATAGCGCAGCTCCAGCAGACACTTGTCGTAGATCAGTATCGGCAGGAACCGCACGCATATGTAGATGGTCAGGTAGAACACGAAGAGCAGGCTGACCCAGATCTCCGCGACGGTAAGCGTTTGCAGGGTCATGGCAGCCAGGCTCCATACAAAGGGATAGAAGCCCAGGGTCAACTCGCACAGCGTCAGGATCAAGTCGATGAGGTACTTCCAGAGCTGCAGCTCTGTTTTGTGCAGCTCGTAGATGCGAGCCCGGTGGTAAATATCCGGCGGAATGATCCCTCTCAGCTCCTCCGGCACCATAATCGCATTCAGGCACACCAGTTGCTGAGAAAAGGGATTCCGAATAAGTAATATGTGTGGAACGGGTAATGATAACCTTTTACCTGTCTCTTGACGAGTATCATCTCCCAGATGCGGTCAGCTAACACAATCAGACACAACACCACCAGCACTATGAGAGGATCGACCTTCGGCCAAGTGTCGTAGAATGCCATCAAAACTTATCATGTTCCCCCAGCAAACAAAACAAGTTTTCAAAGATATGTCTAACTATAATAGCAGAACTGGATATTTCAAACAGAGCCTACTGATGAAAAATATAACCGAACCTCAGGAATAACGTCGAAGCTCCTCCAAGTTACTCAAACGATCCAGCATGGTGGGGTGCGTGTGATTCCAGCTGGAGAAGCAGGGGTCCGATACGGGAAATGCCAGATTATCCGCATATAACTTCAGGAGCGCCTGGCCAAGCTCTGCGCCGTATCCTAAACGGAAGGCAAACCCATCCGCCTGGTACTCAAAGCAGCGCGTCATACCCAGCATGCAGAAGTTGGCCAGTGTCATGTAGGGAGTCAGCACGAAGCCGAAGATGATGAGGCATCCTACAACGATGGGCTGCACGCCGGGAGCAAATCCAACAGCCTCATAGATGGGTTCATGGGAAAAAAGAACTGAAAACAGCAGGAGAGTCAGGGCGAGATGAAGTTGAAATGCCATGATCGCCTTGTAGAAATGGCCGTTCCTCCAGTGACCCAGTTCGTGGGCCACAACAGCGGTCACCTGAGAGTCCGTCAGCCCCTTGCCCCTCTCATCCAGCGACAGCTCGGACAGATCTTGTCTACCCCTATTCAGCAGCAGGGTATCAAAGATCACGATCCTCTTGAGGCAGCAGCAGCCGTAGAAAAAGGCATTGCTTCCTGTGTTGGGGTCGTGCACCCGGATTATGCGCACCTGGCTCATGGGGAATTCCACCTGCCGCGTGAGGTACTCCAGTTGATTGCGTAGGCTGGAGTTCTCCATCGGCACACTCTTGCCCACAAACGGATCGATTACAAAGGGAATCAGTAGGATTACGATGCACGTCAGGAGCAGCGATTGGCCGTAGAGGCCCAACGGAGCGTATGGACCCATTCCGATGAACATGTACACCAAAGCGACCACCACCAAGGTGGTGAGCGTCGTTCCCAGCACCAGGTCAAAGACAAAGTGGCAAATGCGGGACAGCCACGATGGTTTTGCCCTGTTCTGCAAACTCTTTATGCACATCATCTCGTAGAGCTTGGCCGGAATACTCTTGAGCCAGAAGTACACGCTCAGCAGGAGCACAAAGATTACAGAGACGCAAGCCTCGTGCTCCATCCACTTGGCCATCGCACATTGGCCGGCCACTCCATACAGCCAGGCATAGAAACCGAAGTAAAGCTCCAGCACACCTGCTATAACTACCGTCAGCAGGGTGTTAACTATAGTAAACCAGCCCCGGTGGATCTTGTAGATCCGCATTTTGTCGTAAAGCTCCTGTGGTAAATAACGACTGATCACATCCGGAACCCTTTGCACCTCGTAGGCCACGTAAATCTGAAAGACAAATAAATTCCAGGAGACACTAACCATGTTGCCGCTCCACTTACATCGCGCAGCAGCAGATAAACAGCCCAGAGATTGTCCAGCAACAGGAATGCGATGATTATGTAGAGCAATGCTATTGGATCATCCCAGAAGTATGCAGACATTATTGGGTTCCTCTGACTACAACTTGACATATTAGGCATATTTCTTTAAATTTGGAAAGTACATTAGGGAACCATTTTCGTCTAGGTTTTGACTGTTTGATTTTAAAAGGACAGCTTACAAGTTGTGTATCAATAAACTGACGAATGTATCTCTTAAATATTTCTTATTATGAGCTTACAATGCATATTCGGGAATATTTCGTTGGGGTTAGTCCCCGGACTTTATTTTTGTACGTTAAAACAAAGGGAACAGTGTAAACTTTGGTCTTGTGTGATGTCAGCGGTCTTAGTTTAGCTTCTTTTCCTGCTTGAGCTCCTTGAGACGATTCAGCCGCTGCAGCAGCGTGGGATGCGAGTGGTTCCAAGTGGAGTACAACCAATCGTAGACGGGGAAGCCGAGGTTGTCCACATTCAGTTTGATGAGGGCCTGACCCAACTGCTCAGCGAATCCCAGCTTGAAAGCGAACTCATCAGCCTGGTACTCGAAGCGTCTCGACAAAATCGTCATGGCAAAGTTCATGATGGCGTTGTACGGAGCCAGGACGTAGGTGAAGACAATAAGCAAGCCCACAAGAATGGGACGAGTGCCAGGCTGGAATCCCATGGCCACGTAGAAGGGTGGGTAGCTGAAGACGTTGCCGAAGACGAGGAACATCAGGAAGAGATGGACCTGCATGATGATTATGTTCTTGGTGACGTGGCCGAGCTTCCAGTGGCCCAGCTCGTGACCCAAAACGGCCAGCACCTCCTCGTCGGTGCAACCCTTTCCCTTTTCGTCCTCGGATAGCTCGGAGTCGTCAGCTTTTCCCTTGTTGAGCAGCAAAGTGTCGAAAAGCACAATCCTCTTTGAGTTCCAGAGACCATAAAAGTAGGCATTGCTGTGGGAAGAGCGCTTCGAGCCCTCCACCACAAACAGCTTGGTGAGCGGGAACTTCAGGGAGGCGGCCAGATCCTCAATGGACTGCCTCAAGGCTCCCTTCTCCAGGGGAGTGTACTTATCGAACAGTGGAGCAATGAAAATCGGGTACAACGTGAGCAGGACCAGCGATATAACGCCGGTGAAGATCCACAGCCAGATGAAGAAGTTGTCGCCGCCGCGCTGCACAATAAAGATGATGGCAGCTGTGATGGGAATCATGAGGACCTGGGTGACAAGGAAGCCCTTGAGCTGATCCCAGGCGAAGAAGCGCGCCGTCTGCTTGTTGAAGCCGTGCGTTTCCTCCAGGACGAAAATCTTGTAGATCTTGAAGGGCAGCCCCTTGAACGTGCTCAGCACATTTGAGATCAGCACAAAGACGCAGCTAACGATGATCTCGTTCTTGGAGTCCCACTGCAGCTTCTCCACCACCTCCACCGACAGCGACCAAAGCACAGCGATCAGTCCGATGTACAGCTCCATGCAGAGCAGACCCACATCCATGACCACCGCCTTGAAGATCCCAAAGTTCTCCTGGTCCAGGCCGTACTTCCTCGCCTTGTGGAACGTCTCCTCGCCCATGTGTGACGTCAGCTCAGCGGGCACCTTCAGTGCAGTGCGGTACACTTTCACCTAGCGGATGAGAGGGGGAAGGTAAATTGGGTGCAATTAACATTTGCGCCTCTAAATTTATCATTCGAATTGATAAAATTCCTAGCCATATGTGTTGCCATCTCGCTTGCACGTGCCGGTACAGCAAAAAAACCCACCTGCCGCAGCGATATGTAGATTTCCAGCGCATTTTCGATTACAACCAGAGCCAAAATGCTAAGCAGCACGCTTTCGGCGTCCAATGAAGTCATATTTAAATGCTATTTCATTAAAAACTAATAAAACTGGAATTTTTCGAGCGATTTACTGACGATTTGTCAGTGGGGTATGACCGTCGTTCGACGGTTGAAATTTACCTAGGGAGACCAGCGGTGTGTACAAAGATGGCCACACTGATTATCAAGAATCAAAATAAAACAAATTATTATGTTACTTTTAAGGCGATTTTACAGCGAATCCAAACGTATAGCCCACATTGCCAGGTCCCACAAAACAGGTGACTCCTTGAGCATTCAGGTAAGCATTTAAACACCCAGTTTCAATCTGTTTCCCAGTCATAAAAGGGATTTTACAAAGGGTTGGATCAAAAATGTGCGCCGGCTAAAGAACAACACATTTCTGGACATAAACGATGGATCCACAAGCAGTAGGTTCCAGGTGGTTGTTCCTCGGACTCCGGAAAACCAACATCTAGCGCCGGGCAGTGTCATCTCGGCGGTGGGTCAAATCCAAGTGGCTCCCAATGGAAGCTTTGAGTTGCATGCGGAACGCGTGGAAATGTTGGGTAACTACAAATAGCTTAAAGCACAACAGATCCTCTAAAGCATGTCTTTCCTCCAGCTGAAGGAAACCTGCAGGAGGGCTATCCCTTCAGTCCAAAGCAGAAGCATCCGCCGGAATATGTCCGCGAGCATCTGCATCTCCGTTCCCGCGTTGATTTTGTGGCCGCCCAGATGAGGGTCAGACACAAGGCCCAAAAAGCCATCCATGACTACATGGACGGGTTGGATTTCGTGCAGATCAACACTCCGCTGCTGACCACCAACGATTGCGAGGGGGCGGGAGAAGTTTTCCGGGTTCAGCCAGACTCGGAAGCCTTGCTCAAGCGAATGGCCAGGCCGAGTGTTCCCTTGGAGCAGAGTTACTTTGACAACAAGGTCTTCCTCAGCGTGTCCGGGCAGCTGCATCTGGAGGCCATGACTTACGGGTTGGGCAACACGTATACCCTCTCCCCAGCTTTTCGAGCGGAAAACTCCAAGTCGCCCCTGCATTTAGCCGAGTTCTACATGTTCGAAGCGGAACTGGCCCATTTGGAGGAGTTGGACAAGTTGGCCCGGTTCATTGAGCAGATGCTCAAGTCCATAACAAACCGCTTGCTGGAAACGAGCTCCGAGGATCTTCATTTCTGTCAGCGGAATTCCAACTCTAGCTCGGATCTTCCTTGGCTGCAAGTTCCCTGGCAGATAATGAGCTACGATGAAGCCCTCCAAGTGCTGCAGGAAAACAAGGAAAGCCTAAAGACCCCCATTAGCCTGGATGAGGGTTTCTCCAAGGACCAGGAACTGTTCCTAGTTGCCCACTGTGCTGCTCCCGTTTTTATTGTTGATTGGCCTGCTGAACAAAAACCTTTCTACATGAAAGTCTCTCGCACCGATCCAAACAGAGTCCATGCTTTGGACCTGCTAATGCCAGCTGTTGGAGAACTATGTGGCGGAAGCTTGCGTGAGAGTGACCCTTCTATATTAAAATCCCATCCGCATTTGCCAAAGGATTTGTCCTGGTATCTTGACCTGCGAAAGTACGGAGGAATTCCCACTGGAGGATTCGGTATGGGATTTGAAAGATATTTGCAAGTAGTCACTGGTGTTAAAAACATCCGAGATGTGATACCATTTCCTAGGTATCCGCACAGCTGCAAAATGTGATTCGTTAAAGGTGTAAAATATTTTGGTTTTAATTGTTGAAAGTGTAATAAATGTATATTACTTAAGAGGATGCCTTCAATCGCAACTAGGATATTTTAAGTGGGATCTACGTAAAATTTGTTACTTCTCTACGAACATAATAATTGGTGGCCTGCAATCGTTTGGGATAGCTAAAAATCGTCTACAGCTGCCCCAGCATGGGCTTGCGACCAGGCCAGGCCTCCTTGGCGTATTTCTTTTTCTGTGGACACAATGCATCGCCTTCACCGCTGGAGTCGTGCGGATCCTCTCCATAGCGTCGCACTAAAATGAGAAACAACGTATTAAAGACTAAATTAAGCGACTTTTCGCAGGACCCTTACCATTTGCATTTGCCACGGCCAACTTCTGGGCCAAAGTCGAGGTGGGCTCCACCGCCTCATCGAACACGGGCATCACCTCGGGCGCGGGGTTTGGCAGCAGCAGGCCCAGTTTGGAGCCAATGCTCAGCGGGGATATGGGCTCCAGATCACCTTTTCCATGCGCCTCAGCCGGCAGTCCCTGATACAGAGAATTAGTGGGTGAGTGGGGGACCGCATTGGGTGCAGGCATTTCCCGGTGGTGCTGCTGCTGGTGCTTCATGTCCGCCAGGCTCTGCTGGAACAACTGGTGCACATGGGCGGCATTCGCATTCGACAGACTGCTGTTTCCCGAATGGATACCCATGTGGTTGACATCGTAGCGAGCCCTTTTCGCTGGCACCACAGTGGTTTGCACCAGGTTCCTAAAGCGCCCCACATTGGGATCCACATCCTCGGGATTTATGACAATCTCCTCATCGTTAAATGTCACATTCCGGCTGCGGCGACCCTGTTTCAAGGCGTTTTGCTTGCGGAGATTGGTGTCATCATCAATTCCCAGCATTGAGATGCGTCGGTTATGGGCCGTGTTGTACTCCGTGAGATTCTGGAGGGATTACAATGATTGGTTAGTATAGAAAAAAGGGTTTTTGAGTAGATTTAACCCACATCCAATTCGGTTTGGCTTTCGGGCAGTCCCAGCAGAGCTCCATCGCTGGTCTCGCTGAGCGGCAGGTCCTCCATTATGTTGCTGTGGTGACCCGAGGGTCGTTCTCTGAGTATATAGTTCCTGGTGGAGGCTCCGAAGTGGAAGGTGCTGTTTATCTGCAGTTGTGTAGGCTTGTGCGCCTCCAGTCTGAGTGTTCCAATAAAGGTACCATGGGCTGGAGAACACAATTAGTGGTTAATCCACCTCGATCCTTGTTATGTCAACCACTTACTGGACCCCAAATCCACGAGGTAAGCTATGTTCAAGTGCTTGTGGTACACGAACGCCGAGTGGACGCGCGAGCAGGAGGCGTGGTCTATGCAGAAGTCGTTCATCTGGCTGTTGCGTCCAAATAAGTAGCACCTTTTCTCATCCACCATCAGTTTCTGGACCAGTTTTTCGTCCTTCAGCACATCCAGATGCAAGCCGGTGGGCGGCTTCCCCGCCCTAAAAATTAATCCATTATTCGGTTTTGAGGGAAGGACCCTTTACAGAGGACTACCCACCAACTGGGTATGTCGTAGCTGCTAGCCATGCGTTAAGTTTGACTGAAACGGTGCAGAACAATTCTATTAAAACTAAAATTTGTTTATTTCAATGCAAAATCCTAGAAAAGTGTGTACACAAACAAAAAAGACAACAATTTGGTTAGTGTTGCCTACGCGATAGTATCGGCAGGGGGTGTTCTACCTTATTATTAAGTTACCGATAGTGCCATCAATAGTTTAAGAGTGCTATATTTAAGTGGCTCAGCTACGGTCACACTTTAGCATACGCGCAACGGAAAGACAACAATAACATAAATAACGACACAGCTGACAATTCTAAAAATAATTATAAAAATAAGCGCTAGTTAATCCAATTAAGTAAGCTAGCTAATTAATGGTGAGAAAAGCGACGTTTATATAAATGAAAGTCGAGTGGGCCAGCCCCATTTCGCTGTTATTGGAAGCTGTCTAAGCTAGAAACCTGTTTTGGATGCCCGTGAAGTCATCTATAGCCACCTTGTGACGTCCATAGCCACAAGTATTAATCATAGATAATTAGCTAGTGCAAAAATGGTTACGACTACGGTTATTGCGGATCTGTGCATCTTCCTGCTGACCTGGAACGTGGGCACCCACTCGCCGCGGGATCAGGACCTGGGCTCCCTGTTGTCCCTCAATGGTACAACCACCTGCCCTGATAACCAGCTGCCCGACATCTATGTGATCGGGATGCAGGAGGTGAGCACCAAGCAGGTGCTGAACATCTTTCAGGACGATCCGTGGGTGCTGAAAGATCGCTAGTCATCTGCAGGATCACCAGTACGTCAAGGTGGAGGCGAAGCAACTGCAGGGCATTCTGATAACGATGTTTGCCCAGCACAAACACATTCCGCACATGAAGAACATTGAGACGGAGGCCACGCGCACGGGACTGGGTGGCCTGTGGGGCAACAAGGGAGCCGTGAGCATCAGGCTTTCCCTCTACGGAACTGGAGCCGTCTTTGTCTGCTCTCATCTGGCGGCCCACGATGACAAGCTGAAGGAGCGGATAGAGGACTACCACCAGATAGTGGACAACCATAAGTACAGTGCGCAGGGATATCGCCGCATCTTTGACCACGACTTTGTGTTCTGGTTTGGAGACCTCAACTTCCGTCTGTCCGGGGAAATGTCGGCGTGGGACGTGCGCACGGATGTGGAGAACATGCGCTATGCGGATCTGCTCAAGCTGGATCAGTTGAACCTGCTGAGGGAGAAGGGCAACGCCTTTAGCCTGCTGGAGGAGCAGCAGCCCAACTTTGCGCCCACTTTCAAGGTAAGTTGGGGGATTTCCATTTTAAATGCAATTCAAGTTTGTTATCTTTAAAATCCTTATCATAAATAGGAGTGTATTAAATTGGATAAAGCTTCTAATTAAATAAGTGTTATCTTTTTAACTCAACTTTTTCATTTCCTCTAAGAAACTTGATTTCTATCGTTTTGTTTACTTTATTTTATTCCATGAGCTCTTGGACTGTTTAATAGTTGTTTTCTTATTTTATCACACGTCAACGGAAACGTGCTTCTAATAATAATTTGGGAATTGTTTTTGTACTTATACTTATTACTTGAATTACCATTAAAGATGTATCACCTTCGTGGGGTCAGTACCCTTTTTATATTATATTTTTTTTAATAGTTTTAAAAGAAACAAATCAAAGAAAACACTTTCCCTTATTGCTAATTGTAATTAAGCCAACGATTGAGTTCTCCTTATCTTTAGTACACACAAAATGCCTAATTGAATTCCCTTGCAGTTTGTCGAGGGCACCAATGATTACGACCTGAAGCGACGACCGGCCTGGTGTGATAGGATCCTGCATCGCGTGCAAAACGACGTTTATCCGGGCATTACCCTGAGCGCCAACCAGCTGTCTTATCAGTCCCACGCGGACTACACGCTCTCCGACCACCGACCCGTATCGGCCACGTTCAGCTACAAGGTTGAGACCGCCAACCAAACCTACACCGATGAGGAGCTGCACGACATGACCCACGGAGCCGCTTCCACTCCAGCCGTTCCAAATGTTAGTTTAACCTTGGCATTCATTGTGCTTGTAGCTGTGCCGTATATTCAACTTTGATTTCGCTTTTTTTGTAGTTCTATAACGCTGAGCTAGAGCAGTGGTAGCGCCGCCATGATGTCTCTTAATTGTAAACTATAATTCTCCTAGCATGTTTGTAGATAAGATCTAATGTTGGGTCGTAGAGTAACTCAAAGACTTCCTTTCAGAAGGAACCAGTGAAACGAAAGTAATATCAAGTACAATGTGATGGAATCTCTGCTAATCAAGCACTCAAACAAGCAATTCTCAAGTGATCCAAGTATCTTTACTTATGTAGCAGCCAAGTATCTAAGCATGTAGTATCAGTCAATTAAGACGAGATTCTGTTAAAGTTGATTATCATTGTATTAGACAAATGTATTTTTGTACAAAAACCTGTTGATCGAATAAAGAAATGTTTTCACACTCGATGTGATTCATCTTTTGTTTTTGATTACCAACAATTGATTCTCAGAAACATAAATATAAACAACAGATTAAAATACTCTGAATTGTTGTTGGGTTTATTCAATGCTGATGATTTTTATCAGCATGGTCTATTCTTTATTAGCTAGGTTCCTTGGGTTTTGAACAGTTCTTTATACATTCGCCTGGGCAAAGTAAAAATAAAATTGGTATTATATAAGTATTAAGCCACCTTTAAATTATGATTAAAGCGCTTTGCTTAACTTAGAGCAAATGTACGGGTCTAAATTAAGTATGGTAAGATAGGTTTTCGCATAAAGGTAATTCATAAATATATATGTGTACATGTGTATTTTTGGATGAAGCGTTTATAGTTTTTGTGGGATAAATGCTAGAGTATGAACTAACGTAAAATTGCCTCCTCAATTCCTTATTTCACATATTCTCTGCGTTCAGGATTTACTTTATGTGTGGTTCAGATGGCACAACAACAAAACAAGAACGAACTGAGTCAACCCAATAAAATTTAAAATATTTCAATATCTGGTTATCATAAATACATTGGTGTGTAAATTGTCCCTTTCGAAGTGTCTGTTCTCGATATTTTTACTTAGTTCACTAACGGACGTTTTGTTCTTTTTTTCCTTTGAATTTCCTTGCTTAAATACAAAAGCAATTTTATTTTGTTTCACAGTATTCCTTGTTTCGTAACCAAACCAAGTGGTCCAAGTATTTGTTGTCGTTGGATATATGTATAACGATTGCATAAGAAGCGACACCGAACCACAAAAACCACGCACCCTCATCGCGTGTCACTGAACATAGTTGTTATCTAACTAGTTACATAGATAAGATTGAGTGTGTGTAAGTATAATCTCCAGTCAGGTTTGGTTAATTTCGATTTCTATTGAAGAACACATTTGTCTTTGCCACCGCTGATGTCCACCTGCTCCAGTTCCCTCGCTATCTCCTGATCGTCTTCGATCCTAAAATAGTATCATAAATTAACTGCTGATAAGGGAGTGGTGTTAGGTGCTGAGCTTACGCTATCTCCTGGTTGTGCAGATGCTGGACCAACTGGTCTCTCTTGTCCACAATCGTCATCAGCTCCTCAAGCAGCAGCCGCTCCTTCTCCCGCTGAACCTCTGTCTTGCGCCAATCCTCCACAGATTGCGCTGCCCGCAGCTCCTGATTAAGCATCGTATACTTTCGCTCCAAATCTTTTTCTTGTTCGCTAAAGGGTGAAAGGTAGCCACTTGATTAGACACCACACTGGAAGTGGAGATAACACCAAACTTACAGTATGTTCAACTGCATTTGTCGCCGGAGAAGAGCGTTCTTCTTGTTGACCAGCGTAAACCATTGCGATAGCAGTTGCTCCTCCGTTTCCTCGGTCTCTGTGGAATGATTTAAATAACTTATTATTAATACGCATTGTTGGTGGTTTTTTCTTTGTGAAATACTAGGATTAATTAAAGCTGGCCTGTTCTGAATTTGGTGGGCTTTTTGGTCAAAGGGTTTTAGCATCTTATAAACATAATAACCAGAACAGGCCCTAGTGTTTAGTTGTAGTCTAAGAAGGCGTCCTTTGGCGGTTTTAAAAGCTGCTGCAGAGCGTGTGCTCTGAGTGATTAGTGGGCGTTACTTGAGGACAGTTAGAACGCAGTTAGACACAATTTGGAACGGCTGCCCGGCCAAGTTAACAAGCAAACACAGACACAAAATAGAACAAACAAACGGCACAAGGAATGAGCGAGTGGATGCGGTTGAGCGGGCGATCAAGGCGGGCAGGCGGGCAGTCAGGCGGTGAGGCAGTGGCAGTGCTCGGCAGAAGAAGCGATTAGGAGCGGCTCAATGAGTCAGGCAGATGCATGAGGAGATGTTCCGCACTTTACCACAATGACTGTGACACAAATGGGAGCGCGAGCGCCTGTCCCGCCGCTGACGGCGTCGCCTGTGGCGATCCTGCTGCCGCCGCAAGGAGGCTGCCCGGCCGGTGGCCGCCAGAGCCAGGACATCGTCGTCATCGCTGCACACGGGCAGGTTATCGCAGGAGGACTGCTGCGAGGAGAGCGCCGACGGGGAACTATCTAGCATGTGGGTGTAGGGCACAACGTGATGCACATGATGCGGGCGCAGATGAGTGGGCGAGGTCATGGTCGATGGATGGGCCTTGTTCACATTCACAAAACACGACTGGGAGCGGGGTCGGGGCCTGAGCCGCGTGTGCAACTCGTCGCCGGAGTCGCAGACACTGTCACTGGACGTGGCCTGGTCGTCGTCCTCGCTGCAGGCCCCGCTACCGCCGCCACCGCTACCAGCACCTCCAACACCAAACAGACTCTCGTCGTCGGAGTCGAGCAGCTTAATGCGTATCACATCACCACCACCAATACTATTTCGGATTAGCCTAAGGAACGGGTTGCCGTTTCTGCCGCCACCCCGGCGATTATTACTTGGATTGCCGCCCATCACGGCGCGCAGCTTGGCCTCCAGACTGCTGGCCTTCTGGTCGATGGCCTCCTGCTCCCGCTCCAGGGCCTCCAGTTCGGACTCAATGTAGGACAGCTTGTCGCCCTGAAATTGTTGTTGTGAATGGGTACTAATTAAATTAATTATATAATTATCCTTCACTCCTAGCTTACCCTCTTTTCGTGCTTTGGTGAGATGCGGTCCACAATAGCGTTGAACGACTGCAGCGGACTGCCATTCACACCCAGGCCCTTTGGATCACTTAACCTATGACTAGGACTGCCCGGCTCCTTAGCCTCTAGTTTCTTCGCGTGCTCCAGGTAGAATTCCTCGGCTCCGTTGTGGATCGGTGAGATGGTGCGCTCCAGCTTGGGCCTGGTGGGGCTGGTGGGACTCTCGATGGAGCCGCCGCTCTTCACACGCGTCTCCAGGATGATGCGGCGGGCCTGTTCCCGCAGTCGCTGCTGTCGCTCCTCCTGCCAGGGGAAATACATCGGTTAAACTGAGTGAAGATCTCCACTAGCTGGGAACTTTTGTGTGGCAAAAGTATATAAATACACATATGGGCAATTTGTTTCTTAGAAACTGTAATGGACACTGTACTAAAGTTTACATTTACAGCACCTTATGGATAAAGGTAAACAAAAGGAATACCCTTAAACGATTAAGACTTAACAGGTGGCTATTTCAACAAATTTCCAAGTGATATCCTATTTCGGAAGTGGGTCTTTAAAACACAACATACGTTTTACTTTTATAACAGTTCAAGTTCATAGTTTTAATATCAAATTTACTTTGAGGGTATTTAGTTTTTACTTCTTAATAATTACAGTTAACATTTCATTATTTCTTTAAGAAATCTTTACCTTTACATTGTGTATTTATATTCTTTAACAACAACTAATTAAAATATTTACAAAAATTAACAAGACATGCAAGAGATAAGCTGCGCTGCGTGCGGACTGCGTCTCTGGCAAGAAGCTACTTACGTCGTTTGCGTCGCTGTTATTGTAAAGCTTTAGCTTTTCCATCATCAGCTTGGCTTTTTCGCTCATCAGCTTGTGGCGCGTTAAAATTCGCTACAAAACAAACCAAAAGTAAAGCAAAAACAAGAAAACTATGTGTTTACAAAACTGAAAAGCTCTAGGAAATCAACAGCAAAGTATTAAAATAAATAATTCGCTAAAGCTAAAGCAGCAACTCAATGGATAACTTCAACTTAACGAGACAACTGTGATCCGTGCTTGTACTCACACTGGCCGCCTGGGCATCAATGACTGCTAAGGAGCTGTTTTGCTTGCCACCCACTTGAAGGACTTCATCTAGCGACTCCTCGTGCGGCGGCGGTGTCTGGCAGCTGAGCACCGACGACTGATGTGCGTGCTGCGAGGCGTTAATCGAATTCTTATCCTTGGTGGGCGACAGCACCTTGTCCAATATGTTCTTCGAGTTGTGCAGAATCATATTCTTCACATCCTTTTTGCTGGTGGGTGACAGTTGCTCCGCTTTGTTCAGGCCAAATATATCATCATCGAAGGAGTTCTGATGCAGCAGCTGCGTCTTCAGGTGCGAAAAGTTGAGGCGACTCTGAGACAAGTTGTCCGACTTGTAGTTTCCAATCACGTAACTCGACTCATCAGCCGTGGACCCTAAAAGAGGAAGATTTATAAGAATTTTAAATAGTTTGTTTTAATTTTGTAAGATAAACTTACCTATTTGCTCGATTTTCAGCTGCTTGCCGGTAAAATGTGCCCTCAACTGATGCAAATAGGTCATCACGGCCAACTTGTCTGGTACTGTTAGCAGATTCATGTCCCTAGGTTCGATTACACGAGGTATCCCCAACGATTCCGCCGCATCGAAGGCAATCCGACAGTTACCAACCACCTCATGGGCACTCAACATTGACATGTCACTAAAAAACAGAGGGGAGAATCTAATTAGTTTAAAGTAACATACAATGCAAGGTACAATTATCAACAGACAATATCAGAAATTATTTAAAAATAACTTCTCCTTATATTAAACTGAATGGGTGTTATCTTTTGTGACCTTATTTTGATAAGAAATACAATAATACAAATAAATGATGATTAAAAATAACACTCACATGAGCTCCGGCACGAAATGATGAATAATAGCGCAGAAGGCCATGCCGTTTCGCCAGCTGGTCGTCAGGTTGGTGACCTTAACATTGGGGTAGTCTTTGGTTACTTCTTTGCACCACTCCAGCAGATCCTGCCCGGGTGTGTTCTCCTTCAGCACGATCTTCTCCACGGGCTTCAGGCTGTTGTTCAAGGAGGCAGAGGCACTAAACCCCGATTGCGTTCCAACCGATTCGTTTATCACGGGTGCGGGTGCAGGTGCAGGAGTCGGCGAGGGCTCGTAGCTCTTCTTCAGGTTCAGGGGCTGCAGCTCAGAGCGCTTGGCAGATGACACCTCCTTACTGGACCTGCTCTCCTCTTTGGGCTTCTCCTTCGTGGTGCTGTTGTTGCCAAGACTCCTGGTGGTATCCTCCTTGAGACTTTCCACCCTTAAATCATCCCCTTCCTCCTTATCGGTGAACAAAGCCCTTTTCTTCTTTGGCTTCACGTCATCTTTGATTATTTTGGGCTCGAGCGGCGTAGAGGTTACCATTTTGGCGAACGCCTCGGTAGTTTTCGTTCTCAATGGCTCCGAAGGTGTCTGCCTCGGCTGCTTAAGTTCATCCGGAGACTTGATCGGTGTCCTGTCCAAAGGCTGCAGTCCATTGGGGGTTTTAAGGGACTCGTCAGCACCACTGGCACCACTAGAACCACCGGATGCAGCTGTGGGCAAGTCTAACTTGTTCGCAGCGTCACGTTCGCCATCCGCGTCTAGTTCAAAATGCAATTGATTAAATGACTCGGCCAACGGAGTTGGATCTTCAGATAACGAAGGTACTACATAACAACAAACAAACGAAAAAACAAAAAAACAAAATGTACAAATTACAATTTACACACAAGTTACGAGTTGCAGGAAATCATTCAAGATACGTGATGTGTTGTAGATATTATGGGATATAGAAAGGAAACAATTTGTTTTTGAGTCAGAGAGAAATGTTTGTACAAAATATCTACAGCTAAAGAGCTATAATTGGAATTCATTCTTTTGTTGTTTCAGAGAATGTGGAATTTTGATTTGTGTGGATTAGATCATGCGTGATCAAGTTTACATATAAGGCATCCAAGAGATGCGCAGTCTGGGAACTCTGATCTACACACACTAAAAACATTTACATACTTAACCAAAGTGCTTTTCATAACTTAAAGGCAGGTTTTATTGATAAACACCACTTTTTCGCTGTGTTAAGCACTTGACATACATATTATATACGCTCTAGTCCATTTTATACATACTAACAAATACAAATACTTGGAGTTTAGTACATAAAACATATTGTTTGGCTGGGGAAAAGAGTTCTTACCACTTAGAGGGGTGGCCACATCAATGCAGCCGTTGAGGCTTGTTGTCATCTGCTCCAATTGCTGGGTAAAGTCATATAAATTGTCCGTTATTTCACTAAAATTGTCCAGATCGGGTATGTCCTCCAGGTCATCCAAAGGCGCCACATCATTGTTGTTAACGGACATCATGGAGACAACGCTCTGCATGTCCTCATCTCTGGAATGAATGTGGGTAAACTTCCTGTCTTATCTGCATTTAACAAGAAGGATTCACTTACGTTGCCTTTCCTTCTCTTAAAAATACACAGCTTATCGTGAGTTCCAAACTGGCTGCTGTAATCTTCTTCGAGACGGGCTTTAAACTCAATGTAAAGCTCTGCTGAGTGGATTCTATGCTGGCATACTTCCTCATATTGATGCTTGCATTGGCCAGCACACGTTTCTTACCCATAGGGGTAACCTGTTGAACGTATCATCAATATATATTCCATCTAATCTATGTTTCAACTCACATCTTCGATGACAAACGTCCAGTCCTTGTCCTCCAGCTCGTGCGTGCGGGGATCCTTGAACAGGGTGACCGATATGGTGTGATTGTCGGGCACTGGCCAGGATATGTTGCCCACCAGGGGATTCATCATGTCCGGCTCCCATGGCAACGGAGCACTGGCCACTCGTCTAGATCTCCTTGTCCAAACGATCGAGAGGTTCGACGGCCGCCTGAAATATACCCCACAAAAATGATTACTATATATTTCATTCCTCAATGGGTTTCCCAAAGTTCCTTCAACTCTACTCGAAGAACATACTGGGCATTTTATATGAATTTTATATATACAAGACCATGAATAACAATTTCTGTCTGCCGGATGCGGCACAACAATAATATGTATGTGGGCTTTTCAGCTGATAAATGTATGTGATGAATGTTTATTAAACACAAGTCGGTGTTAAACATTGCATGTCAACAGGAAGAGAGGGGTCATTCGTAAATATCAATATCAGTACAAGATATGGACAGAAAAAAGGGGAATACACAAAACGCTATCCTAGTCCATTATTTCTTTAAAAAATGTCTATCAACGTTTTCAATTGACGAGTAGTTTACTTAAATTGATAAGAACGTGAATACTATACATGTACGAATGTACCTATCACCATGGAATATAGAAAAAAAAGACTGGGTAAGGGAAAATTGGAACAAAAACCTATATAATTGATAGTATTTGTTTGAAAAACTAGCTATTTCCGCTTCTGTTGAAGATAAATAAAATTACATAACTTTTTTTTTTTTTTTTTAAATTTATTATCATGAATAAACTCTTTTAAAGAGAAGGAAATATGAGTAAGACCCTGCAAGTAGTCATAAAATATGTAAGTAGACTAGACTCAGTTTTTTATTAATTAATATGTTTGTACCTACATTAATTGATTGTAGGGAAATGCAAACGAAGTTAATTTTAGTTAAAATACCAGCTATTAACCCTTTCATTTGCCGACTAGTTCACTCAAATTGAAAAGCACTTAAACCCACTACTTGAACCGATTCCCCGATGAATTAATCCACTTTAATATGGGGCACTTACCACTTGGCGGTGGTTTCCAGATGCAGATCGTGGTACGACGCAGTGAACTGGAATTTGGCGGCGCGCTTAAAGTTCCGCTGCAATCGCTTCCAGACGCTGGCCATTTTAGCGGGTGTGGATCGTGTGACGGATTCTTTAATTTGGGTGTTTTTGGGGGGGTGACGAGGTTTGTATAAAAATTAGACCCGTTTCGATCGTCGTTGCTTGGAGTTATTAATTTATTGAGTCATCTTTACCAGTTAACTTCTGCTGCAGGCGATCTGGGTACAGAATGAAATACTATATGTACAATATTCTGGGTCATTTTGCAAGGTTCATTCACAACAACAACAACAACAAAAAGAGAATGCAAAATAAAGTTTGAAATGTTTGTTGTAGACTTCAACGAAACCGAAAGTTTAAAGTCTACAAAGCGGAAAACACTTTTCTACACATATATATTTTGGAAACTCTTTTATTGCTTTGTTGTCTGCAAAAATACTCAAAAAAAACACACACGCGCGCACAGTTCTTGTGTTGTATTTGTTGTTTTTTTTTACGCTGTTTTGTGACCTTTAGTTGTCACTTTGCCTTTGTTGTTCTTGTTGCCCCTGCTTGATTTTCTTATAAATACGCTCGAGATTACAGCTTATTGCTAGTTTTGTTTTTATCTATTAATGTTCTCGCGGGCGTGTGTGTGTTTGTGTTTGGTTTGCGTCTCACTGGCGAATATTTAGCAAAACTGTGTAGATACATGGACGAACATACAAATACATAAATAGCACCATTATGACGTCACTTTTGTTTTGGTCTCCAATTTCGTTTCAAGGTCTATCTACTTGGGGACACTGTTCGCCCCGTTCATTTGCGCGTTTAAACCGGAGCACTCGCCAATGCTTGTTTTTTTTTTATCACATTACAGCGTATAATTTAATTCACACCGTTTTACACTTCGATCCGACTTTTGTTAGGGATGTGAAAACTACATCAAAATATCAATACAACAATATTTTTTCGATAAAAGTTTCCAGTGTTGGGTAGGGTTTAAAAAATGTCTCCTAACCAACATTGCCACCTAATCTGTTAGCTAAGTTTCACTCCAACCGAAGCTACCCTCCCACCAATATGGCCACCCTTTTTCACTATAACCGTTTTCGACCTTTAAATTAATTTGTTCAACTTTGAACTTGTTTTAAACGCAATTCGATAAATTTTATTTATAATTAAATCATGGTTTCGTTAACATTAATTACAATTATTTAAAAATTAGGCGTGGCTGCTGTTGTTTTGTTTTTTTTTGTTTGTTTTCGTTTTGTATGATCAAGAGAATGTTGTTTAATTGAATGTGAAATTTGCGGTTTTTGTTTTTTTCTGCCATTTATGAGTCTGCATAAGTGCCATGCAAGTGTGTAGGTGCGCATATGAGTACGAGTCTTTGAGTGCAGCTGCGTGTGTGTGTGTTAACGGCTTTCGGGATCGGCGTGGCAGTGGCTATAATTATATATTTTTACTGTTTCTTGTTTATTGTTTAAATTCTGGCTTTTATTTCTTTGTTGTTGTTGTATTTGCTGTAATTCAAAAAACTAATCAATGGTAACGAACCGAACGAAAATAGAGTTTAAAAACTGTTGAATGAACGGGTAAACTGGCAGAGAGTAGTTAGTTAATTAGAGATACAGATACAAAACTGGCGTATCACACAAAAAAGCGTTCGTACAAAGTCATAAACACATGTCATAATATGGTGGTGCATGAAACACGAAGATATCACAAACAATTTGCTATCAATAATTTAAAAGATAATCACAATTGGTTCTGAACCAAGCAACTGCAATCATCGATTCTACAACCGAGAATTTGTTGGAAATGCTCCACTCCCTCTTACTCCACTTCACTTTACTTCACTTCACTCCACTCCTAACCTATAACCTTCAAACCCTGCCACGCCCCCTGTAAATCCGCAAACGCCACACAGTCGTCCACAGTCTAGGTCTTCTGCTTGCCCTGCTTGCAGAACTCCTTGTAGGCGCGCTCTGTCTCCTCGTCCATCTCCGCATCCATTTCCAAGTCATCGCCATCGCCCAAATCGAAGTTATCGGCATCGCTGCCAGCATCGTCCTCGGTGGCCAGGAAATCGGTCTCCTCGGCGGTCAATTCACGGCCATCGGGTCCGTAGAAGACAGGCTCATCGCTGAGACGCGGTGGCTCCGCCACAGTATCCTCGTCGCCGCCCAGAGCATTCGACACCTTCCGGCCCCAGTTGTTCTGCTGCAGGGCAATCACACTGGCCGCCATGGCATACTTGCCCGGGTTCTTCAACTCGATCGCCTGCAGGGCCGTGATGATCTCCTGCATGTCCTTGGGGCAGTCGGCCGTCAGATCGTAGCCAGCCAGCTTGAGTGTCTGGCACAGGCAACGCACATTCTCGTTGCTCTCGCTGGCCAGCAGCTTGCTCAGCGAATAAACGATATTCACCGCGATCAACTGGAGACGGGAGTCGTCCTCACCGCGCAACTGCATGTACAACTCGGCTAAAAAGAGGGCCGTCTCGCGGACCTTCTGCTGCTCGTTGGAGCGCATGTACTTGGTAACCTCCTCCTGGTGGTAGTCCAGCTTGCATTTGAGCAGCGTGTGGAACAGCGAGTCCGGCTTCGGGTTGAGCATGTGCAGCAGGTTGTACAGCTTGGCGCCCATGTACCGGAAGTTCGGCTGCTCAATGGACTTTTCGAAGATGTCCTCCATGGCGATGGAGAGCACGTAGTGGTTGTTCTCCATGCCGTCGAAAATGGTCAGGAAGCGTGATGCAATCGTATCAAATTGGCCCGGATTCTGGGGAATATCATTAAATGCATTGGTTAGTTGAAATTGTCTTAATTAAAGGCGATGAAAAAAGATTGATAACGCCAGAAATTAAGTATAAGTAAGAGAATACTGTTGATATTGTTATATTTATGCCTAAAAAAGTTTATATTCAGTTGTTAAATTAACTTTATCGTTTAAAATCTCCATTAAAAAGGACATTAAATAATATAGCCATGCAAAAAAAAAAAAAATATACTCATTCCCCAATTAAATATGTAAAGTCCATTTAAGGGTTAATCCAATTTTAAAAGGTTATGGGGAAACTATAAGGAATTTTATGAATTATATTGTTATTAAGCTGTCTAAAATTCGTAATTTATGATTAATTTTAATGTAAAATATTTTAAGAGTTTAAAGCAAGCATAAATTATGAAAAAAAACCCGGTCATTGTACAATAATCAAAATAAAACGATTAAATGCTCTTTTAAAGCCTCATTATTTTTCAGTCATTAGATTTTCGTGATACCCCGACTGCCCCTTCATGAGATAAGAATACCGCTCTCGTTGATTACAGGACATGTCGAAATATCTTTACATGGACATTTATTAAGATGCTCACCTGGTTAAGGCAATGTATGACTGTATCGAGATACTCCAATGCAATGGTGGCCATGTCCGGCTGCGAAGAGTTCGAGGACGACGAGGAGGCCGCCGCGGACGAAGTGGATGGCTGCGGTTGCTGCTGCTGCTGCTGTTGGTTCTGGTTGTGGAAATACTGCTGCTGCTGCTGGTGGCTGTGCTGCTGGTGGTGCGGCTGCTGCTGGTGGTGCGTCTGCTGTGCGATTTGTTGGAATGAGTTATTCAAGTGGGTATGCCGTTGGAACTTGGCGTGTTGGTTGTGTTGTTGATGCTGCTGCTGGTGTTGTTGGTGGTGGTGTGTGTTTGATTGGTGTACCTGCTGCTGCTGCTGCTGATAGTAGTTGCCCGACGCCTGCTGGCTGTTCAAGTGCAGGCGATTCTGCACGGAATTCGATAGCTTCTGCATGTCGTTGTTGAACTTCTGCTGATGCTGATTGTGGTGATGGTTGTAGTGCGGCTGCTGCTGGTGGTGCTGCTGCTGGTGCTGATGGTGGTGCTTGTTGTACCCGTTCGCATAGCGTTGGCCATAAGGAGCTCCTCCGGAGCCGCCTGCTCCTCCCTGATACTGCTGATGCCGCGGCTGCTGTTGCTGCTGCTGCTGGGGGGCAGCTCCTCGAGGAATAAAGATGGTGGCCGTGGCCGAGAGCTTGGAATCAGATTGAATCAACATGGGAAACGACGGCGCCGGATGCTGCATGCCGGGTACGACCGGTCCAGAGGCGTTGGCCGCGACCTGGGCATAACCCTGGACGTCGGCCATCGAGTGATACGAATCGTGAAACAGGTGGGCCTGCTGCTGCTGGTCCAGGGGCATCACGGCTCCTTGGAGACCCACAACAGAACCGGCACCGACGGATCCGCCGCCGGCATTGGGCCGCCGCAGCTGCTCATACTGGTCGTCGGGCTGGAAGGGGGCGCGGCATGACATAGCGGTGGACTCGAAAACTGCAATCGTCGCATGGGAGAATAAACCGTGGGAGCGGGGGAAAGAGAGAGGTGGGAAGGTGGTGGTGTTGTTAGTTAGTTTGCTGGCTAAATCACATTCACATTCGCTTGGGAGTTCGAGTTTCAGCTTGGTTACGTCTGTGTCTGCGACTTTTAGCGTCGAAGACGCTACTACCACCAGTTCCTCCAGGGTCGCGGACATTTTGTTTTCGTCTCAATCGCGCACTGCGACTTTTTCACGCTTTTGCTTTTTTTCTTTTTCTCAATGCCTCCCACTAAACTGAACAAGCTCAAGTGTTTGATTTGTATTTTGAAATGCCTACCTTAATTCTGTCAAAGTTGAACGTATACGTCGCCGATTTTCTTTTTGTTGCTTCGTTGCTTGCGTCGTCACTTTCGCCTGCTTTCGTCGTCTGCGCTGCGTCTGCTGCTCTGCTTCTTCTGCCTGATAAAGTTGGAGGGCACGTTTTATTCGTTGGCCAGCGGGTGGTGGGTGGAGGGGGGGAAGGGGGTCGGTGACCGCTACTAGGTACTGGTAAATACTACGCACCTTTTATTCGCGCTGCGGCAATTTTGTTGCAATATAATAATTAATTATTTCGCCTTTTCACCGTCGGTGTGGTGTGGTCGCAAGTGGCTAGCGGAAAATTACCTGGCGGAGAATACCTTTGTTGTCCTTCGTGGTGAATGGCTTTCTTATGTTTGGCGTTGTGCAGCACTGCTTACGGACTTTAAATACTTTTTGCACTGAGTTTTAGCTATAAAATGATTTTTGATAAAGTTTTAATTGAGTAAACTTATAGATTTAGATTTATTTAAACAAATAAATTATTGAATCAGATTAAATTATTTTAAATTAATTTTATAACATTTTTCCTTAACTTCTACAAATTATTTTAAGAACCAGTTGGAAATGTTTTCTGAAACCAGAGTTCTTAAACTCTTATTTTAAAAAAGCCTTACATAATTATATAATTTTTTTTAAATATTTTTTTTTATATGTTTAATAACTAAATTTCAAACTTATTACTTGGCTAATTTAAAGACAGTTTACTAGTTTTAGCTACTTTAACTACATTTGGCTTGGCTAGATCTGCCAACGCTGTTGGGGTTCTCACCCAAACCCCGCGCGGTCACACCGAACAAACTGTTTGTTGTTGTTTTTAATCGCCCAGCTTAGTTTTGTTTAGTGCATGTGCGCATTGTGTGCAATTAATTTATTTTTTAAAACCCCTCGTATTTCGCTCGGTGTGTGTGCTGGAACGATGTGAGCACGAAGAAGAGTGCAACCAGTGCAGCGGGAGCATCAATTTAATTTAAGATAAAGTGCAATATTTACACACACCATAATAAATTAAATATAAGGATTAAAAATAAACGGAACGTAAGTATGAGTGCAACGCATATGCAGGTGATCGGTGAACGGGGGCACCTGTGTGCGTTAGTTATTGTTCTGCTAGTGCGGCAATTGATGAATTATTCTACTTAGTCGCGTTCGCGTAGCTCCCCCGCAATTTTCTTTTGTGTTTCCCCTTTTTACTAGCAATGCACAACAAACTCAAGGCACTGTGACGTGCGTGACTCAAAGAATCGCACATTCGCACACTCACACTGCCAGCGGCCAAGTTCATTCACATTTATCTGTTGTTTATACTTCACTTACATACTACACACTTATCTGCACATCTACCCCAACTTAGTGACTCATCTTCTGTCTCTGTCTGGCCAGCTTATCTAAGAGTTAAGTAAATAATGGTATGATCCGATTTTGGAGCGTTATTGGCAACCCAGAAACTGCAACCAGAATTGCCTTTTGCGACCACTCACGGATTCAGAGTTATTTGGAGCTAGCTGATCACGATCGTCTCCTTGGCGGCTGGTTGTGAAATTACCGATCTCCAGCTGGAAACTCCTATGGGGTTTGAACAGTGGCTGTAGCTCCTCTTATCTTATTTCACCAGGGGAGGGGGACTGGACTTCTTGGCTGATGTTGTGTTAAAACAAGTGGGTCAAGACCGCTTGGCGCCAAGAAAATTGCGATTTATATTCTGGGACAGCGCGTTTCATAACTACTAAGTGGAATGTTTCAAAACAGAACAACTTTTTGAACAAGATCAATGTTATATCACCTCCATTAAAATAAGGTTTTATTTTTCTTTTTGAGTAAAAAATGTAGCACAAATTGTCGAAAATAAAGCCAATGTTTATTTAATGCTTTTATTTTTAAAACGATAATTATTTTAGTTGATGAAACTCATTTCAAAGATTTTTTTATTATAAAACACTTATTTTCTTGACCACCGTATAACAGAGATAAACAAGGCTTTTTTATTTAATAAACAAAAATAATTATCGTTATCACATTTACGTTTTCTTTGTATAATAATAATAAATACAATTTTTTATTTATTTTAAAGCACCATTTAAAAATCAACATGGACTTTGAAACGAGTGTCCAGCAATACCATTACAAGGACATATTGTTCATCTTCCTGGATGCATTCATTGAGGATTTTGACTGTAAGGATGTACAGGAAATCCTGCAAAAAGTACTGTCCAAAGAGGAAATTGACCAAATAATCAAGAGCAAGGATGCGGAGATGGCCACTCTCCGTCTGTTTTGGACACTGCTCACCAAACAGGAGAGAACGGTCAAGGACTTTGTCGAAGACGTTCTCAATCCGCGTGACCAGCCCAACTATGAATTCCTGATGGCTGCCATCAAGGAGGAGCACCAGCATCCCAGTGTGGAAACCAGGATATACATCGAGCAGCGGGATCGCCTGTACAACGACAACCAAGTGTTTGCCAAGTACAATGTTAATCGCCTGCAACCGGTAAATTAATTTTTTGTTGCTGAAATACTCTAAACTATATTTTCTTTTTTACTATTATTAAATATCTTATTTTTTTCTCGAAGTATCTGAAACTGACTCAGGCTCTACTTGAACTACGGCCAGCCAAAAATGTCCTGATCGACGGTGTCCTGGGCTCGGGAAAACATTGGCTGGCCCTGGATGTCTGCTCCTCCTACAAAGTGCAACGCAAGATGGACTTTAAGATCTTTTGGCTGAACTTGAAGAACTGCAACAGTCCGGAAACAGTGCTAGAGATGCTGCAGACGCTGCTGCACCAGATCGATCCCAATTGGACAAGTCGCAGCGATCAAGGCAGCAACATCAAGCTGAGGATCCACAGCGTTCAGGCGGAACTGCGACGCCTGCTGAAGAGCAAACCTTATGAGAATTGTCTGCTAGTTCTGCTTAATGTGCAGAATGAGGAGGCTTGGAAAGCCTTCAACCTGAGCTGCAAGATTCTGCTGACCACACGATTCAAGCGGGTCACTGACTTTCTCTCGCCAGCCACCACAACTCATATTTCACTGGATCATCATTCGATGACACTTACGCCTAATGAAGTTAAGTCTTTGTTCCTGAAATACATCCACTGTAGACCGCAGGATTTGCCCCGGGAAGCGCTCACAACGAACCCGTGCAGAATAAGCATCATTGCTGAGAGCATTCGAGATGGCCTGGCCACTTGGGACAACTGGAAACAGTAAGTATTAGATGGGATTTTCCCTTAATGACTTATCTCAATGTGTTTACTTTCAGTGTAAATTGCGATAAGCTGACGACCATCATTGAGAGCTCCCTAAACGTTCTAGAGCCCGCTGGTTACAGAAAATTGTTTGACAAACTGTCAATATTCCCTCCCTCCGCCCACATACCCATTAATGTAAGTGTTCCACATATCATTGCATTATTGTTTCTAATCTGTGTCAACTTCCTGTTGTGCAGCTCCTATCACTGATTTGGTTCGATGACAAATCCGATGGCGACGATGCAATGGTGGTGGTAAACAAGCTCCATAAATACTCGTTGGTGGAGAAGCAACCAAAAGAGTCAACCATTAGTATACCCGCCATATACTTGGAGTTGAAAGTCAAGGTTGATGACGAAGCCGCTCTGCATCGGAGGATCGTTGATCGCTATAAGTAAGTCTTTAGAACAAACTGATTGAAATAAGCTTATCGAAGTCAACTAAAGGCAGCTGTCAATTATAATTGGAGTTTTGTTTTAATTATGAAATCGTGTTTCTGCCTTATCAATCATTATTTGAGTCCATTAATAGATTGTCATACATAAATCAAAAATAAATTATGTGTTGAAGAAGCTGATTGTGATTGTCAAATACGGTATTAAATATTACAATTTTCTTTCTTCACCTAAAGCATCTCGAAGGCCTTTGATCATGACGACTTAATCCTGCCCTCCCTGGACAGATACTTTTATAGCCACATTGGGCATCATCTCAAGACAATTGAGCATGCCGAACGGGTGACTCTGTTTCGCAAGGTCTTTCTGGACTTCCGCTTCCTAGAACAAAAGATTCGGCATGATACAACGGCTTGGAATGCCAGCGGATCGATCTTGAACACTCTGCAGCAGCTGAAGTTCTACAAGTCATATATTTGCGGTGAGTGGATAAATTAAAAACAAAGAAATCTCTTTTACTGTTTTTATTTTTAATTCAGACAATGACTCCAAGTATGAGCGTTTGGTAAATGCCATTCTGGATTTCCTGCCAAAGATCGAGGAGAATCTTATTCGCTCAAAGTATACGGACCTGCTCAGGATTGCCCTGATGGCCGAAGATGAGGCAATTTTTGAGGAGGCTCACCGACAGGTTCAGCGATTTCCGGATCGAGCTTGGTTCACTGAGCAGTGAGTATTTATAAATTATAAATAAGACTATTTAAAACGTCTATTAATGCCCAAACTCCTTATTTTTGCTTAGTGGCCGCTTTCACCAGCACCGTCAGATCATCAACCTGGGCAGTAATGAGGTGCGCCATGCAGTTTACCTCCACAACGACTTTTGTTTGATGGCGCTAGGTAGCAAACAGCTGCTGCTCACCGACGTATCACTGGAGGCGGAGGACACCTACGTTCTAAGGGACGAGAGTGACAGCAGTGATATCCTCCGAATGGCGGTGTTCAACCAACAGAAGCACTTGATCACTCTGCACAGCAATGGGAGTGTGAAGCTCTGGTCATTGTGGCCCGATTGTCCAGGCAGACGCCACAGTGGTGGCAGCAAACAGCGGGTGCGTCCACCTGCCTCCGCCCATCTTCGAAAGCCGACGGGAACGCGCAGCTACCAGCAGCTGGTCAACAGCGTGGTCAAGCGCTTCATTGGAGGTTATGTAGATCAGAAAATTATGGCTTTCTATCTAGATGAAGAAGCCGCTTTAATGGCCACTAACATCCAACTGCATGTGGCCTTCATCAATGGTGATGTGAGCATCTTGGACTGGGATGAGCGAGATCAAATGTTCAAACTATCCCACACTCCCACCTTGAAGACGCACCAGTCGGAAATTCGCTGCTTTGTTCAGGTACTTAAGCGATATTACGTGGTCTGTACCTCCAGTTGCACGCTGACAGTGTGGGATTTAAACAATGGCTCTGGTGATAAGCCGGAACTACAGGGTTTCGATGTCCACAATGACACTCCTTTGGCATTGGAGGCGTTCGATGAAAAGAACCAAAACGCCACAGTGTTGCTGATTTTTAAGAACAGCGTTTGGCGGCTTAACTTTATGCCAGGTCCCTCGGTTGGTTTGCAATCGGAGGCAGTGCAGCTGCCGGAGGGCAGTTTCATCACCTGCGGCAAGCGTTCGGACGACGGACATTACCTCCTGTTGGGCACATCCGAGGGACTGATTGTGTACGATCTCCGGAACTCAGATCCTGTCCTGCGCAGCAATGTGAGCGAACATATCGAGTGTGTTGATATCTACGAGCTCTTTGATCCTGTCTATAAGTACATTGTTTTATGTGGAGCCAAGGGCAAACAGGTGGTCCATGTGCATACGCTGCGCTCCATCAACGGAACGGATCCACATCAAGATCGAGGAATAGCCTGGGTGCACAGTGCAGACGAGAAGAGCGTGTTGACAAAGGCCTGTCTGGAACCTAATGTTTATCTGCGTTCGCTGATGGACATGACGAGCGGCAGGACGCAACTTCTGGCAGTGGACTCTAAGGAGCGCATCCACCAAATTGAAACTTCCACCGATCCAAGTGCGCGAAGGAGATCTAGTATTTCCGCCTGGTCCACAATCACACCCACGCACGCTGCCAGCAACACACGGATTACTGCCATTTCCGCCCTCAACGACGAGCAGATCTTCTGTAGCTACTTGGACGGAGTGACCATAGACGTTAACCGGGATGCAGTGCTACCTCAGCAGTTTATAACGGAGCCGATCGACTACCTCAAGCAGATAAGCTCGCAAATATTGGTGGCCTCAGCGCATGGAGTCCAGAAGACTGTGATATTTAAGCTTGGAAAGACCGACCATTTGCTAACCGATGACCAATGGCCATTGCAACTGGATGTGGGCACGAAGTACGCGTCGCTACTGGGAGGACAGTTTATCCTCTTGTTTTCCGAGCACGGAGTCTGCGTAAGTGTTTAAATAGAAGATTTAAATGAACTGACTTATTCATATTTTTTTTTCAGCACTTGGATTTAGCCAACCCGTCCGCGTTTATAAAACCTGAGGAGTCAGAGGAATCCCTTGTAGGCTTTGATCTAAAGAACGGTCTTCTCTTTTTGGCCTACGGAAACAACACAATTGAAGTGAGTCTATTAAATGCAGAACACTTTGAGAAAACTTGTTACTTTATGTAAATACTTTCCCAAGGTTTTCCGATTAATATTCAGCGGCACCCAACTGAGGTACGAGTTGATTTGCGAGGAGAAAATCGCCCAGAAGGCAAAGATTAGTTACTTAGCGGCCACGGAGGATGGTACCATGTTTGCACTGGGCTTCGAGAATGGAATTTTAGAGGTAGGAGTGGGTAATTTTAGTCCGTTGCTTACCTTTAACTAATTTTAAACTTTCAAACAGCTTTTTGCCCTGGACAACCGACAAGTCCAATTAATCTACAGCATCCAGGAGGTCCATGAGCACTGCATCCGTCAGCTGCGCTTTTCGCCCTGCAAGATGCTGCTGATTAGCTGTGCGGAGCAGCTGTGCTTCTGGAACGTGACGCACATGCGCAATAATCAGGTGGAGAGAAATCAGCACCAGCGACGCAGTCGTCGCCACAAGCAGCACAGTGTGACGCAGCAGGATGCCGTAGATGCAGCGCCTATTGCACCGGACATGGATGTGGATCCCACCTTTACGGCCCGCGATTTCCTGTCAGAGTGCCAAGCGGAGGCTGCTTTGTGGCTAAACAAGCGTGGAAACACCATCCGTCCGGAACTGCTAGCCTGCATCAAATTCGTGGGCAATGAAGCCCGTCAATTCTTCACCGACGCCAAGTTTTCCCACTTTTATGCCATAGACGATGAGGGTGTCTACTTCCACCTCCAGTTGCTGGAGTTGAGTAGACTGCATCCACCTGACCCGGATCGTTCACTGGAGGAGATTGAGGACTTGCAGTACGAGGATTTAAAAGATCTCAGAATAATCGAAGGCACACTTTCCCAGGATGAGGACAACGACGGCGCTGATGTGGTGGGCAACCTGATTCTGGAGAAGAGCAGCAAAGTAGAGGAGACCAGCTCATGACGCCAGTGGTGCGCCCATCTGCGGCGCACGAACCTGGAAAACCCCAACTACAATATGGCATTTATAGGATTACTGCTCTACTACCTAGTGGTATTGCTACTCTACCTCCTGGGACCCGATTTGTCCTAGGCAAGCGGATGTTTGGCATGTATAGCAAATCAACAAAGTCCAATATCTCAGAGGGCGGTGGGAGCGTTGCCCTGCCTTTTGTTTGGCAACCCGCCCGCAGAACCAACCGCCACCAAATAAACGACATTTTACGACATTTTGTTCTTTGTTTTTGATGTGTGGGTGGTTAATTCCCTTACGTTATAAGTACTATGTAAGTTTGGCGCACTCAAGTGAAAATTTAAAAGGTCGTTGTAAGTTTTTCCCACACAGTTCTGGTTTAAAATGTAAATTATTTATTTTCTTTGTATACCTTGCTATGCTTAATAACAATGTAGTTTTTTTTCAAATGACAACAGACTTTTTGCTAAATTTTTTTTATATTAATACAAAATTTTTTTTAAATGTCAATATACTTAGTTTTTGATACATTTTGTTTTATTTTTAAACCCATTTATAAAAACTTCCTAAAACTGAAGTCCATCTGCAGATTGTATGAACTTAATTTTAAACAAGTTTTAAAACAATTACTTCCTTTTTAAATTTTCCTATCCATGTTTTACAAGGGTTTTTCGACTAGTGGTGACCTACTATTTGTAGTATTTGGCTTACAAGAAACTATTTCAAGAAACCACAAGCGAGTAATCGGTTAGAAATCAAATTAAAACATTTAAAACCAAAACGTTTTATAAAATAAAACAAAAATACTTTATTTAGCTTATCAATAATTAGCTTTCGATCGATAAACAATAATAAACAAATTTAGTAGGACCAGACCCGCTTTCGACGAAACTCAGTTCACTTTTTAAGGAAAAAGCCTCTAACCCATCTGGTAACACTGTAAGTTTTGAAAAAGTCAACCGATAATCGTCATTTTTGTTCATGTTAAGTCCAATGTTACCCGCAAGTCCGCATTTTTGTTCATGTTAACCCATACAAATGGCACTGCTTAACCGCAAGTCCGCATTTTTGTTCATGTTAAATCCCCATACAAATTCACTGTTAACCGATAGTCAGCGGTTTTGTTCATGTTAGAGTCCCCCTCCCCTCGCCCACAAACCGCCTTGCTATGTTAAGGCAATGTTAAAGCCATGTTAAGCCAACAGCCGTTGAAAATTGGAAATGCTCACATAGAGCTGGTTAAAACGATGGTTTTTGGCGATATATCGATGGTTTTGCAACTCACATCATCCAATTTTTTCAAAAACCCGAGCTAAGCGATTAAAGCGAGAACGTCGTGTGCGTGTTGATGGCGCGATAAGTGAAATAAAAACAATTTTCCCTGCCTTTGTGGAATACAATTAGTGGCAGTTTCGAGTGCAGTTAGCGTAAGTGCGTGGCGTAAAAGTGGAAAACCGAGGAAAAGCTGAGAAAAGTGAAAAGAAAGAATGATGCGCAGCTCGCTACGCGTGAGCTCACTGCAACAAAAGCAATAAAAGATATTTGTACATACACTCCAGCAAAGGCACCCACACACAGGCGTAGTGTGAAGTGTGTAAGTGCATATGTGCATGTTCGTCAACTGCAAAAGCAAAAAGTTTATTCGCGAGCTTGCAATTTCGCCAGAAGGAAATATTGTACGCAAATTTGTCTAAAAATGATCTCTAACCTATGGCACGCAGACACACTCAGTGCGCTTATAGGGGCGAGCGTATGTATGACGGCATATGTATTTATTTTTTGTACACTCGCCAGTCGATGTGTTTGTGTGAATGTGTAGTGGCTTGCGTGTGTGCGTGTCGAGTGCTGAACTCTTGAACTGCAGTGTACATCGTTTTAATTCGATTTTAGGGATGTGCGGCTTGGCGGAGCGGGCGGCGATCGAATTAATGAGTACATGATAAACAACTGGACGCTTTCCCGACACTCCGATACTGTTGTTTCTCTAACAAGTGGCGGCGGCAGCCATATTGTTTTGCCTTGCGTTTGCGGCGATGATCGCACTCGCACCCCCACACACACACACCGCACAGGCCCGAGTTTGTGTGTATACATATTTATTCAATTAAATATTTGCGTTTAATTAAAAAGGAGTGAAACTGCAAGTTTTGATAGGTCTAGGTAAACAAACAAAGCCAGATCAGTGCAAATCACGAGAGAGAGTTTTTTTTGTCACGCTAATTGAACAAGCCACTTAATTGAACAATCAGCTGTTCTGTTTCCCTGGAAAGTATCCCAATCCGAGTGGAAAACGGGAGAAGCAAATCTGGCCAGGATCGCCGGAGTGTGTATGCACACACTCCTGGTCGCCGTTCGCTGCTCTGACCCATTAGTATTTTATTAGTATCTTATTTTTCGGCCAAAACTTGTTTTTCCCCCAACCCCAAGAGCGTCGTCATCCATTAAATGTTTCGTGAAAACTAGTCAGCAAAAAGCACAACAACAACAACAACAACAACAAAAGCAGCAACAACTGCGGGCTGAGAGCGCAGACGTTAACGGAAGTGTGAGAGAGGGAGAGAGCGGCGAGAGAGAGTGAAATATGTATGGCTTGCCGTGCGGGTGTGAGTGAGAGGGCGCGCGAGTGTGTGGGTGTGCTGTTTGGCTATCTGTGTGTTGGAATAAAAACAATGAAATTGCAAGGAGATCGCTGCCTGCATTTTAACCCTCTCTATTCCCCCCCACCTTAACCCTTACCCCACCCACCCTAAATACACAAATATTTTAATGTACATGCATTAATGGCCATAATCTTCAAACGAATTTGTGTGCGCACAGGTTTAGGTGAAAAGTAGCAGTGCAAAATATAAAATCAATTCAAACAGTGCATAAAAGCAAGCCGAAAAAAAACAACTAAAATTCAACGCAATTAAATCACTTTTGGGCCGCGTTTTACAAAGCTCATATATAAATAGCTCCGCAAAACATTCCACACACCCACTAGTGACTGGTCCAGAGAGCCAATGTGAACAATACCATACCCTTGGAATAATCCTCCAACTCCGAGTGGCTTACGCATGCCTTTGAATTTGCATTTTCGCCTCCGCACAGCAGCCAGCAAAAGCCATCGCAGAAAACCCTATGGATGACCCATCAATAAAAAAACGGTTTGTTTAACATTCATTCTATAACTCCCATTGCCTACCATTTGCCCCGATTTACCATATTACTCATAGTTTTAATTGCACGAATTACGATAAGTCTTTATCTTTCCCGTTGTACTGTCCTCGAGAGACTTAATGATTGTTATTTTCTCTCTCACAGTCGATTACACACATAAACATACAGTGTATGTTCATTTTATAATGCAAATTTTGAAGGCAGTGTCAACTGGTTGCGATCCGAAAAATGATTTAAATTAAATCATAGAGTTAAATTAGACCTGAAACGAGAAAGGAAACTTTAGCAAGGTCTCCCAACAAAGTTTACAAAATTTTGTCCATTTTGGATATGAAGAAATAGTCGACAGCACAAAAGAAAAGTGTAATAAACGACTATCTATAGCAATTATCTCTAAAAACAACCAACTTATGTAAGAAATAGATTATAGTCTTCATTATCTGGCTTCAAAATCAAAAGAAAACGGTTGTGAAAGTTTAGATTTGAAAGACACCGAACAAAGCTAGCAAATTCCATTCGTCAAATGGTGATGCTAATAAAGAAAATATATATCTATAATTTATAGCGCCATTAAAATTGTACTTTTCGCAAGGGTATAACAACCAGAATTCAATCAGGAAAAATTTCATTGAAATGCATTTTCCGTTTTACACTTTTGTACATTTAAATGTATCCCATGTGGTTGGTATATCAATATTTTAAAAGCCTAAACAAAACTCAGATGCATTCATGTGATAACTTTGCATTAGATCACCGATCAAGTTTTGTAACAAATTACTAATTCATTTGACCCGTGATTAGTCATCTAACATTGTTCTGAAAAATTACAAATTGGCGAGGTAAAACTTTTTGCTGTCTCACAGTTCTGAAACGCACTGTTTGCTGATTGTTTATACCAATAGTTCCCCTAAGCTTGGGGTTGGTTTTGTGCGGTTTGGACTACCAAATGGATGACTTTATACATATATACTCGTACCAACTTAGGGAGCGGCCAGTTTTCACATTTTACCATTTATTTCTTTTATTGCCACCAGGGGAAGTTTTAGCCCAAATAGATTGGCGAAACCAATGACTTTCTAAGCATGTTTGTGTGTGCATATTGTATTGTGGTAGTGTTGTTTTAACTACAAATTGTATAATATGCATGCAAAATGACTTAAATCTATTAACAGCTCTGAGAGGTGTTGCTCATTTGGCTGATTTGTGGGTTTTTAACTGGTTTTACTCTGTCTGCCTCTGTCATCGGGCTGCAGTGAGATTTCCTCAAAATTAAGCAGCTAAATTTAGACAGAGAGAATTCTCTTAGATCAAACAGAGAGACATGTTATTGACATGGGCCAATCAGTCAAAAAAATTAATGTAAACATTTGGTTTTTGGAGGTCTTGTCCGGCTGTTATGGAAATATCTCTGATCATAATGACGAATTCACCAGGCGGGAAATGAGCTTTTATTATAGTCCGGTATATAGACAGATCCGCACGTACATACTACCTACATACTCGTATATCCATTCCATTCACATGCAAAATGATCAAATAAACAGCAATTAAACTGTATCTATTCTTCTGGCTGATTTAATTTTAGCTCAATTAAAAGAGACCCACCAGCGACGCGAAATCGCTTGGCTTTGGCTTTTGCTTTGGCTTTGGCTTTGGCCGTGACTTTTGTTACATGTTTGTCGCATTCACAGCAAGGTCTTGATTAGTGGCTAATCTAGCTATCTGCTCGAAAAAATAAACAGCATACCGCAGTATGGGAATTGTTGGCGACCAGCAAAAGCAGTTCCGTCATGAAGTGACTTAACATTGATTACCTAGGAAAGATGATTAAATTGACAATCTGTAGTTTCCATGGCAAAGACTTCAATGTTGCAGATAAGGGACTTTAAAGTTTGTTTTGGCTGTAACCATAGTTAAGAAAATACATCTGTGATTGTAAATAGACAACAAAGAATAATTTTAACTTATTTTTTTTAACTTTGTCCAGTCTATAAACTTATTACGTTGTAGAAGGTTATATCGTCATTATAAATGGGTTAGAAATGAAATTATTAGGATTGATTCCTTAATTGTTTACAGTTGTCTTAGTATATAAAGAATATAAATAAGTTGTATACTGCTCATTTAATTGGATTTAAATAACCATCTCTTTTGTTTCTCAGGTTATTAGATTTGTATACTGACGAACATGAATACGATGAAGTTCAGGAGCTGCCAGAAGAGTCAAGCATTCAGCCCCCGGAGTCATCAGCGAGCAATCCAAGCACCAACGGAGCCAGCAACTCAGGTCCTGGGACAGTCACTGGAACTGCAAGCGGAACTGGAGCAGGAGCAGCGCCTACGGTTGCGACACAGTCACCAGCCATTGTTGTGGATTCAGTTCCCGAGCTGCCAGCGCCCAAGCAGAAATCTGTGAAGAGCTCCAAGAGCAAACAGAAGCAGAAGCAGCAGTCCAACAAGTCCAAGATACCGCGATCTCCGTCGCTGGCGAGCAGCCTGAGCAGTCTGGCCAGCAGCTTGAGTGGCCACAGGGATCGGGATAAAGATAAGGATAAGGAAAAGGAGCGGGATAAGGATCGGGAGAACCAGAACCAGAGTTCCGTGCCCCCGCAGACGCCGCCGTTGCCAGCGAGCTACAAGCAGAGCCAGATGAATGGTGGTGACACCACTGGTGCAACTGTAGCTGCTGGTGGTGTTTCTGCACCAGCCACGCCCACATCCGCCAATAATAACAATGCGAGCAACAGCAACAACAACAACGGCAGCATAATGGGCGGGGGCGTTCAATTGAATCAATCGGATAGCACTAACCCCATTCTCCAGGCGCCGGGGGAGCGCAGTAGTCTCAACCTGACACCCCTACACCGCGATGTGGGTGGTGGCCATTCCCAGGAGCCCACGACGCCAGCAACAACGCCGACGACTCCGAGCCTAGCATTACCAAAAAATTTTCAGTATTTAACCCTGACTGTGCGCAAGGATGGCAACGGATACGGGATGAAGGTGAGTGGCCATCGAAAGAATCACCCGCTTCGTACTTTAAAAACTGTATTTTCTTTTGTAGAAAATTTTAAACTTTTAAAACTTTGAATCATTTTAACACTCAATATTCTTACTTAAGTTTGGAAGCGCTCCTAACAAACTTACAAAAAGTTTATGGCCACTACAATGTTATTTATGGCTTGGTTGTAGACCTTTTACCCTTAAAATGTCTAGCTTAAAACAAAAATGTCAGTTTTTACAAGTTTATGGCGGCATAAAGTCTACTTGTATTGAATTTTAAACGCTTTAATGATTGCTTTAAAGCATCAAAGATTAAAATTAGAGAAGGCTCATTACCCTAATGCAAATTTCATTAATTTTGCAGGTTTCCGGAGACAATCCTGTGTTTGTGGAAAGCGTTAAACCCGGTGGAGCAGCTGAGATTGCAGGGTTGGTTGCTGGCGATATGATACTAAAGGTCAGTAGAAAAACGATTTCCCAGAGATGGAAGCCTTTCAATAATCTTTGAAAATTCTTTTTAGGTGAATGGCCATGAAGTGAGGCTGGAGAAGCACCCAACTGTCGTGGGTCTCATTAAAGGTAAGCAAACGCAGTCGGAAAAGTTGAGTTAACCAAATTTATATTGTCTAGGTTGTGTCACATAAAATTTGGTTAACGTGAGCAGGTTTTTTGAGTTTCTAAACTGCAGTATCCCTGGGCACTGGTGGTTTTCGGCACTTTTCGCAGGATTTGACAGGTTCTGAGCGGGGTTTTGAGTCGGGTTCTTTACTAGATGCACACCTGCCTTCGTGCCTGGGACACTTGCGTTTGTTGTCCGCCCAGTTTTCCGCCTGGCGTTGTTTACACTTGTCACACTCGCACGGTGGCTTCTGGGGCAATCGTGGCTCGTAGATGAAGCTGTCTCTGTTTGGATGGCACTCGGGTGGAATCAGAGGAACTTTTGGACAGTTCTTGTCCTTGCAGTGGGGTGGAACTAGTCCTGGTGGTCTCACAAGAGGCGTCTCGTCCAGCTGTCCTTTGGAAATCGTGATCTCCTTTTTCTTGGACTGATTTTCCTTGATAAACTTCTTGACACTTTCGATGAGCGAGGTCACGTAGCCTGGAGCCTTCTCCAAAAATCCAGCCATTCCAGCGGGGAAAACGCTTAGAACGTCAAAGACAGACTTAACGAACTGATTGTAGTAGTGGATGCCAAAGAAGGACCACTCGCCTTGCGGCGGAGGCCTTGGTGGACAGATGTTTAGCTTGCGACGCGCTCGATCCGCATAGGGTTCGATTTGCTCCATAGCATCCTCGTACACATTCTGCGTCTCATCCAGGGAACCCCACACGCCGTAGTTCTTGGTGACCATGACCACAGCGTAGACAACGCCTGCCCGCAAAATTAGGCCTACAACCATTTTAGCTACCCCAAACTCCGTGTGATGTTTCCAAAGTACTCTAAACTTTTTGACAGCTCATGTCGGAGCGTCTAAGATGATTCACGTTTGCCGCACGTCAAGTCGTCCTTGATCTTGGGTGATCGAACTGGACGGCTGGACTTCGATTTGTCGAGTACTGGCATGTCTTCAAAGAAATGTCCACTTGTGCTCTCCGAAAATATCATTCCATAGTGTCCCGACTGGTGGTCTTCACAATACTTTGGCTGCTTAGAGTCCTTGTTGTTTTTCAAGTTTACCTTGGGTGCCTCGAACTGATGATTTAGAATAGAATGGGTCTGCTGCTTAAAATCCCTGGCCCAATCGGGCATGCGTAGGGAGAAATAAAAGCCACGCTGAAGGGCCACATTACAGTTCCGCTGAGCCAGAAAACTGAACTCGCTCTCCTCGGGAAGGGACTCAGCCTTGCTGTCGAGATTATGGGTGGCTGCATGGACCACTTGCTCCTTCGGCTGGTCCCATCCTCCCAGCTGCTCCACGTACATTGCTATCCCGGTTAGGATTCCCAAACGAGCGTTTAATTTAGAAAACATACTTTTACCCTTTGGTTTTAATTTTGGTTCACTTTTTCCTAAAACATTTATTTTGTAGAGTTGTAACTGAATTTTAATCATTTTTTAAAAGTCAGACCTTTGTTTACTTAGTTTTATGAATTTCTGCAGGATTTGCTAATGTCTTTATAGAACTAAAGGTAACTTAATGGTACTCTACGCATATTAGTTGGTTATTTATCCCCCTTGAATAACCGGCAGATGCTGTCTCCAATGCTTTCGGCCGCTCGACTCCAGTAGGATGGGATCTTCTTTAAAGCCAGCCAAGTGTCGTAGAGGGCATCGTTAACAGTTTCGCTTAAGGGCTTTGGAGGTGGTTCGCAGGGACTTCCCTTCGTGCAAATTTTTTTCTGCAAGTCCTCCTTTTTGCGTTGCAGTTTTCGTTTGTCCTCTTCGTCAAAGAAAACATTTTGATGATTCGGAGTCTTGTTTTCTACTGGCTGTTTGCTAAAGCTTTCAGAATCAAGGTTACCTTCTGCTTCTGGTCCTGTTAAAGTCTTGTTTTCGACTGGATCATCCCAAACACTCAGTTCTTTGGTTAAATAAAAGGCGCTGGAGAAGAGCGCAAGTTTTATTAATTTGTGCACAATCATTATGAATTTAGATAAGGAAATTAATTTGGGTTGTTCATTTTGTTTTGGGTATTTTTGAGAACAAATTAAAATTATACGTTATTTAGACAAGTTAATCAGTGCTTTATTTTGTTTTATAAACAATATAGCCTCTACTACTGTGGAACTTGCGGTAAAGCGAAGTCAGAAACTAACGCGTCCCACCTCGGTGAGTGTGGTGACGCCCTCGACACCAATTCTTTCCGGACGAGATCGAACTGCTTCTATAACCGGACCACAGCCTGTGGATGTAAGTGTCTCAAATCACATTGTCAAAAAATCAGAGATTAACTTAAACGATTTACAGAGCATCAAACGGCGGGAGATGGAAACGTACAAGATCCAGACGTTGCAAAAAATGCTGGAGCAGGAGAAACTAAACCTGGAGCGTTTGAAGAGCGATCAGAACAATCCTAGCTACAAGTTGTCGGAGGCGAACATCCGTAAACTGCGCGAGCAACTCCATCAAGTGGGAGCCGAGGTGAGTGGGGTAGTTGTACCGTAGGGTTTACTTTGGGTAAGTTAGGTCAGCGAAATCTCCTTGAGCCCAGGAATCCTGCCCCTTCCACAACATGATAATAATGCCGCCAGCAGACGCCAAGCAGCTCTGTTAACCAAGCTAAAATACTAAATTCAACCTAACAAAGCTCTTTCGCTGTGCGCTAAACAAAACGAGAGTTCCAAGAGGGAATCAGTTGAAACCGAATGATGCTACATGATCTCTATCTTTCTCTTCCATCCCGCGGCATTCTAACGCACACCCATGATGAAACTGAAACCCTAACACAGGATGCACCGACTGTTAAACTTCAGGCGGCCGCCGGCAATAAGAACACAGCATTACTAACGCCCAACCAAATCCAACACTTGTCCGCGTCCGCCACTCACAACAATCAGCAATTTCCATCATCTTCACCACCACCACAATCTCCACAACAACAATTATCCGCCACAGCAACAGCCAGCTAGCACTTCACCCGCATTCCTGTCCCTCCTGCCGCGTTCCCTTTCGTCCTTGTCGCTGGGCACACGCAAGAACAAGATCGAAAAGGATCTGGTCTCGTCTCCGTTCGGTCTGACGACGGACTTCCTGCAGCAGCAGCGGATGAGTCATCAGGCGGAGGCCATGTCGCAGTCGATGCACCATTCCACTCCAACCTCTCAGCAGCAGTACTTTCATCCGCATCAGCAACAGCATCGTTTCAAGGATTCTGGATCTTCGTCAAAGGGCAAGAACAAGTTCCTGATATCGAGGAGTTTGATTGAGGAGGACGTGCCGCCACCATTGCCGCAGCGGAATCCTCCCAGGCAATTGCACTTGGACCTAAAGAACGGAAATGCATCGCCAGGAGGAGGAGGGCATCTCATGGCTCCTGTTTCTGATCTGGACCGCGCCACAAGTCCCCAGATGAACAGATCGCAACAGCCCAGCAGCAGCACTGACAACAGTCCCAGCAATGCGAAGTCCAAGCGCTCCAAGATCAAAACGAAAGCACTCTCCGACCCCAAGATGTCCACCCAGATGTTTCTGCAAATGGAATCGGCCTGTGCAGCGGGAGCTGCTGGAGGATCACTCGAAGTGGATGGGGGACCACCACCGCTGCCGCCTCGTTTACCAGGCATGATGACGGAGGACATGAGTCGCGGAAGCTGTCAGAATCTCTCGCAACCCAATTCGGTGGGCACTGCCTTTAATTATCCGCTCGTTTCCACCACCACGGCGGTGCAGAACGACAACCTGAACATTGCCTTTCCCCTGTCCCAGCGGCCCAACATTGTCCAGCAGCTGCAGCATTATCAGCAGCAGCAGCAACTTCAGTTGAGCGGTGGCCAGGCCACAGGCGTAAGTAGCTAACGAATCACTCGATCTCTCTACCTACCTCTCTGCAAAACAACAAAAACACTGCCGAAAACCTAATCCTCTAATTATCTAATTCTCACACCCTTTCCATTCTTAACATTTCTCTGTTTCATGCTATTAATAACTAATCGACGTTATCATAAGTTGCCTGTGTTAATAATATTACTTTTAATTAGCTTTTCGCTAGCTCAACTAACAGCAATCAAAAACACTTTTGACTACACATTAAACATGAATAACACGCAGGAAATTATTGTTATTATTTGTGGGAGACGTAGACTTTGAAAGCTATTTGCAGGTCAAATTATTTATTATTTTGTGTCCGATTTGGGTGCGAACTTCTTGTTATTCTTTTTAATTTACGCAAATGAAATAATTTATGAACCCTTTTGTGACTCAACAGGCTCTGGGACAGACACCGAATTTGGGTAAAAACAAGCACCGACGCGTTGGCTCCTCACCGGACAATATGCATCCACGACATCCAGGTAAGAAAGGTAAAATTACACTTTGTTTTATAATCTTAATTAAAATACTAAAATCTTTTACAGATCGTTTAACGAAAACCACTTCGGGTTCGTGGGAGATTGTCGAGAAGGATGGGGAGACATCGCCACCCGGAACACCGCCTCCGCCATATTTATCTAGCTCGCACATGACCGTCCTTGAGGATCCCAACGAGAACTGTCGCGGAGCAACTGCTGCCGGTCAGCCGGGAATCTTTATTGAGTCGCATCAGTTTACGCCGATGGCAGGAGCCTCTTCTCCGATCACGACGTCCCTACATTCCGGCCACATACAGGCGGCCCAGTCGAACGACACGCAGAAGGAGATCATCTCGATGGAGGACGAAAATTCCTCGGATATGGACGAGCCCTTCATTGACGAGAACGGGCCGTTCAACAACCTGACCCGTTTGTTGGAGGCGGAGAACGTCACTTTCCTAGCCATCTTCCTGAACTACGTGATCTCGAACTCGGATCCGGCGCCACTTCTCTTCTACCTGATCACCGAACTGTACAAGGAGGGCACCTCCAAGGACATGCGCAAGTGGGCTTACGAGATCCACTCGACATTCCTCGTGCCGCGTGCTCCTTTGTCGTGGTACCGCCAGGATGAATCACTGGCCCGCGAAGTGGACAATGTGCTGCAGTTGGAGTTTGACAAGGTGGAGATTCTACGCACTGTCTTCCTTCGCAGCCGCAAGCGGGCCAAGGATCTGATTAGCGAGCAGCTGCGTGAGTTCCAGCAGAAGCGAACCGCCGGACTGGGCACCATCTATGGACCCACGGATGACAAGCTGGCCGAGGCGAAGACGGATAAGTTGAAGGAGCAAATCATTGACAAATACTTGATGCCCAATCTGCAAACACTGATGTGAGTTGTTATTAATTTGTTTTGCTTTTTTTTCCCTATACTTACGTTTTATCTACCCATCTAGTGAGGATGAGAACGGTTCACCACCGGAGGATGTGCGCAAAGTGGCTCTATGCTCTGCTCTTTCCACGGTCATCTACCGAATCTTCAACACTCGTCCGCCTCCGAGCAGCATTGTCGAGCGGGTCCATCACTTTGTTAGCAGAGACAAGAGTTTCAAGTCGCGTATAATGGGCAAGAATCGCAAGGTGAGCTTTAGAATGCGACATTTCGTCTACGTTTTACTCAATATGCAAATCTATCACCCTGCAGATGAATGTTCGTGGTCATCCATTGGTATTGCGTCAATACTATGAAGTGACGCACTGCAATCATTGTCAGACGATTATCTGGGGTGTGAGTCCGCAAGGTTATCATTGTACAGGTAAATTTGTTTTTCAAATGAGTGTATTCCGGGTTTAATATGCTCGATTCTCCCCGTTGCAGACTGTAAATTGAATATACACCGTCAATGCTCGAAAGTCGTTGACGAGAGTTGTCCCGGTCCCCTGCCTCAGGCAAAACGTCTAGCCCATAACGATAAAATCAGTAAATTCATGGGGAAAATTCGACCACGCACCAGCGACGTCATTGGAAGTAAGTCAAGATTTATCAAGAATTTCGTGATGTTATTTAAGAGTTATTTATTTATTGATTTAGGTATCTTAAAGAACACTTTAAAGTTGTTTTTTTTTCATTAGAATTTGTGAATGTAATGAATGAATGTACCCCTTATATGGAAAGCTATGAATGAATATTTTAAAAGTAATGGTTATCAAAATATCAAGAAGAAGCTAGAAGCTATTTTAAGATTACCAAGTATTAAATAATATACATTTGTTTTTTTTTTTTAGATGAAAAACGCAGTCGGCAAGAAGAGGACTTGGATGTTGAGTTGACACCAGGTACGAAACTTAAACTTTGACTTACTATACTTTTACTAACCATCTTTTTATTTTCTGCCTTATTCAGATCGTGGTCAGCCGTCGATTGTGCGTCAGCCCTCAGATCGTCGGCCGGATGCAAACATATCCCTTCGGTCGAATGGGAATACATCGTGCAACACTTCGGCGCTGAACACCACTGACCTGCAGAGTTCGTTTCACGGCAGCTGCGCCAACGACAGTATTAACCCCGGCGGAGGAGCCGGTTGCAACATGGATCTGTCCACGAGTGTGGCGTCTACGGCTCCATCGAGCAGTGGTTCCGTATCCGCCGGTCTGAGTGTGTTTGCCGAGCTGAATGCGCTGGATGCGGTGGACAAGGATGCGCGCAGGGAGCGGTAAGCTGTGGAAGAAGTTAATTATCCGGAGTAAAATAACAAAACACTCAAATCCCACGCAGTTACACTCAGCATCCGCAGCACAAGAGCGCCCCAGTCTCTGTAAATCGGTCGGAATCTTACAAGGAGCGCTTGTCCAACAAGAGGAACCGCAACAGTCGCCGCAAGACCTCTGATCCAAGCCTGTCGTCGCGTCCCAAGTAAGTTTGAGGAATCGATTTCACTGCCATCAGGAGGAGAAGGAGAAGCGCTGACCTACTGTCTCAATTCCTTGTCCTCCTTCGTCGTCTCAGCTTACCGAATAAATTCTTCCATTCCATGGCCGTTGGCTGGGCTGGGCCACTCCCTAAATCCTCTCAACTAAAGCATTTTCCTACTCCTTTGCGCGGCGGCCAAGTAACCGGATATTAATTTTACTAATTAATGTGAACTGCGTCGCAATGCAGTCAATAAGAGCTGGGTCTGCCTTCCGTTTGCATCGCAAACTTTCCACAAACACAAAATTTCCATTGCGTGTTTATTCTAAAAGATTCGCTTTAGTTTGAGTTTTTAATTAAACTATATTTAAGTTGACAAGGATATGATTAGCAGACAATGCATTCATACGTACCTCTTAACTGACGTGCCCACCAGGGTATCCAGCCTTCGACTAGTCATTACCACTGTCCCCTTCTAATGTTTACGGTGACTATTACCGCGTACGTATGTGTTTAGCAGTCACCGCGGATAGTTGATTAGACGCCGGCATTGACATCGATTATATTGTCCGCCCTGCTCTCTGCACCGCAATGTAGGCCACGTTAGTCAATGCCAGGTCGCCTCCTGGCTACCAGCTATCGCCATTCCTTTGCTTCCTGTTGACAAACAGTTTGAGCCACTGGTTCCGACATATTTTCCTACCTATCTGGTGCCCTTTTAGTGGCAGTTCATGCGTTGGAATTGACTCATCAGTGCTGCAGGAATCCAACTTAAAATATCACAATTTAGTCAATCCGAGCAGGGATAATGGAAAGAAATATTCGTTTTAATCGCAGTAAAAGTTTCAAGACAACTCTTAATTTCGAGTGCTTCAAGTAATTAAAAGAATTTTGATAAAGTTTCGGTTTGAGAAAGCTTTTAGTTAGAAAATCAAAGAAAATATGTGAACACTAAGATCGATATACTATTTATTAATACTTAACCAATCTGAACACTTAAACAACCATAATCTAATTATTTTTTGCCCGTATTATCCTTCCATCTTAGCGATGAGCAACTGGACTTGGGTCTTTCGAATGCCAACTATGTGGCCAGTTCCAATTCTAGTCTCTCTTCGGCTGGCGGCAGCGAGAGTCCCAGTACTTCGATGGAGCACTTTGCTGCGGCCGGAGCTGTGGGTGGTGTCCAGGTCTTGCCGATTGGACTGAACCAGAGCCAACATCCACACCTGCTCATCCAGCAGCATGCCCAGCTGCACTGTCAGCAGGATTCCTTTCAGGCCAGTTTGGCCGGGGGCGGTGGAAGTAGTGCAGCAAGCAACTCAAGTTTCTGGAACGCAGGCCATCCGTTGCCCAGGCAATGGAACCTGGAGAGCGAGGACGAGGACGACGTTAACGAGGTCGACTGGAGTTCCATGGTGGCCGCCGAGATGCTGGCAGCTTTAACGGATGCCGAGAAAAAGCGTCAGGAGATTATCAATGGTAAGTGTACCTTAACTTTTAAAACGTATTTTACTTACTTAAACTTTTTATATTTCTCCCCAGAAATCTATCAAACTGAACGCAACCATGTGCGCACCCTCAAGCTGCTGGATCGTCTGTTCTTCCTCCCGCTCTACGAGAGTGGATTGCTGTCACAGGATCATCTGTTGCTGCTGTTCCCGCCCGCACTGCTGTCGCTTCGTGAGATTCACGGCTCTTTCGAGCAGAAGCTCAAGCAGCGACGCATCGAGCACAACCACGTGGTGAACACATTAGGAGATCTGCTAGCGGACATGTTCGACGGACAGTCTGGAGTGGTTCTCTGCGAGTATGCGGCTCAGTTTTGTGCCCGCCAGCAAATCGCCTTGGAGGCCCTTAAGGAGAAGCGCAATAAGGATGAGACGCTGCAGAAGCTTTTGAGGAAGTCAGAGTCGCACAAAGCATGTCGTCGCCTTGAACTGAAGGATTTGTTGCCCACTGTGCTTCAGCGCCTCACCAAATACCCGTTGCTGTTTGAGAATTTGTACAAGGTGACGGTGAGATTGCTGCCGGAAAATACGTCCGAAGCGGAGGCTATCCAGCGGGCCGTGGAATCGTCGAAAAGAATTCTTGTCGAGGTTAACCAGGCGGTGAAGACAGCCGAGGATGCTCACAAGTACGCATCTAATCAATAACCATTTTGTTCTTTATTTTATAACTTACACTTCCATTCCTTTAAACAGACTACTAAACATTCAGCGTAAACTAGACAGATCATCCTATGACAAGGAGGAGTTTAAGAAATTGGACCTGACCCAGCATCACCTTATCCATGACGGCAATCTAACGATCAAGAAGAATCCCCACGTTCAGCTGCACGGCCTGCTGTTTGAAAACATGATTGTTTTATTAACGAAGCAGGCAAGTTAAATACCTATGAAATAACCAAGTTAAAGAGTTCAATAACGACTTACCTTTCTCATTTCTTAGGATGATAAATATTATCTGAAGAACCTGCTGCCTTTGGCGTTGAACAATAAACCGGCCAGTCCCATTATGAGCATCGATGCGGAGACCTTGGTGCGCCAGGAGGCGGCCGACAAAAATTCCTTCTTCCTCATCAAGACAAAGACATCACAAATGTTGGAGCTGCGTGCGCCTAGCAGCTCTGAATGCAAGACGTAAGTAGATTAATGCATCCCAAAAATGATGGAACTAATTTCCTTCAACATTTTCTTGCAGATGGTTTAAGCACATCTCGGATGCTGCTGCCCGGCAGTCGAAGAATCGTTCGAAGAGTGCCTCGAACAGCCATGACACGAGCATCAGTGACCCAGCACTCGCCGCTATTCCGCACTCCAACACCAAGGAGTCGTTGGAGCTGACCACCGATTGTGCACAACCGATAGCGGCGACTGCGACGGTGACCACCACGCCTTTGGCTCCAATGCTACCGATAGCAACGGTTACACCGGCTCCAGCGACCAACAACAGCAACATTAGCTCCCTTACCGGAGTGCAGCTGCGAAACCCACAACGGGATGCGGGATCGAATGAATCTGATGCGGATTATGTGAACACACCGAAGCAGCGTTCGAGCCAGAGTGAAGTTGGTCGCACTATGTCCATAAGAAGCACTGGGGAACCCATACAGAAGTATTCCGCCAATGGATCGGAGCCAACGAATGACGTGACTCTTCGCCATTCTCAGTCAGCCAGAGAGTCGGTTAGGCCAGGATCGAGTGGTGAGGAAAGAAACTCCACCTACGGAATGGTGGGTGGGCATTCTAAACGCGATAGTGCCAGTATTGTCTGCTCGAACAATTCAAACAACACGCGCACCCTGCTGATGCAGAGCCCCTTGGTGGATCCCACGGCCATCCAGATCAGCATTAGTCCGGCCCACACCGCGGAGCCTGTGCTGACTCCCGGCGAGAAGCTTCGCCGCTTGGACGCCTCCATTAGAAACGATTTGATGGAGAAGCAGAAAATCATTTGTGATATCTTCCGTTTGCCCGTGGAGCACTACGACCAGATTGTGGACATTGCCATGATGCCAGAGGCGCCGAAAGACAGTGCAGACATTGCCCTAGCTGCCTACGATCAGATTCAAACGCTGACCAAGATGCTGAACGAGTACATGCACGTGACGCCAGAGCAGGAGGTTTCAGCGGTGTCCACTGTGGTCTGCGGCCACTGTCACGAGAAGGAGAAGCTGCGGAAGAAGGTTGCCCCATCCTCATCGTTTTCCTCGTCGCCGCCACCGCTGCCGCCGCCAAACAGGCAGCATGCCCAGGCTCAGGCGCAGATACCGCCAGCGCGACTGATGCCCAAACTACAAACCCATGATCTTGACGAAGTTGCCATACACGAAGACGACGACGGATACTGTGAGATCGACGAACTGCGCTTGCCAGCGATTCCGTCCAAGCCACAGGAAAGGCCCACAACGCCGCTGGCTCCGTTCAAGGATGAGCCTAAGTCCCCAAAGCCTGTTGCTGACGAGTCGACAAAGCGTCAAAGCATGGATGCTGTTCCTGAGGTTCTTGTAGTCGAGAAGGAACAAACTGAGGCGGACAACAAGAAAGTGGAAACTGAGCCGTTAGAAAAGCCTCCAACTACAAGCGAATCTTCTAACCAAGATACACAGATTGTGGATGCGGAGAAAACTAGGGAAGCGGCTGATTTGACGATTACTAACAATGGAGCCTCGACCACTGCATCGGTGGATGAACTACAAAGTCAGAACAGCGAGGTAGCAACAGCTGAAAATGTTGAAAAACCTGCAGCGGAAAAAAAAGAGGACAACGATAAAGCCGTAAATATACAATTTATCCATATCGACTATTTATACTCTAATTTAATTGACGTTCTTTTTTAGATCGAGCAAGTCGCGGTATCCACAGTCGATAGCTCGACACAGACATCACCAACGAAAGCGCTAAAAGATACGGAAAGGTTACCTGGTGGATCGGGCAGCACCTGTGGGCCGAATCGGATTCAGCACGCCAGTGTGTTGGAACCGAGTGTGCCCTGCCATGCACTCAGCAGCATTGTTACAGTACTGAATGAGCAGATTTCCATGCTTTTGGTGGGTGTAACTAATTTTTAATTCCATTGAAGTTATGTAAACTTTACTTATCCAATGACAGCCAAAAATTAACGAACGCGATGTGGAAAGGGAGCGATTGCGTAAAGAGAATCAACACCTTCGCGAGCTTTTGAGTGCGCTGCATGAACGACAGCGAGTTGATGAAGTAAAGGTAAGGTCGCAAACGAAGTATAAAGTATTATAATAAAATTAATATTGTGCCCCTTTAACAGGAAACTCCGTTTGATCTTTCGAAACTGATGCATGCTGAGGATGTAGAGTTTGACGATGATATTGACGCCATTTCCAACAGTTCACTGACGCCAACGCCCACGCCGATTCCCACGGCCACGGCATCACCCAGCGCCAGCGGCCAAGTTCAGACAGCGGAAGCCATGAGAGTTAACAGCACTGAGGATGAGGAATAGGAAACTTGTTTAATTTTTTTTGTATAAAATACATATTTGTTCTTGTTTTCCCCCCTAAACGCGCATTTGTCCAATTGAATTGGCGGCGTCTATGTTTTACGAGTAGCCTTTCTTAGAGCATGCCTTTTACTACTGTTAATGTAGCTTCATTTGTTTTCCTAAAATATTATGTATTCCACAAGAACGATAACACTTTGAATTAAGCCTAACAATGTCCCCTCGTAAAACTAATTAAATACATATATATATGCATATTATCGACTTAAAGAATATCAGCTAAATACACAATGTTTGATACATTTATAAAGAACAATAAACAATACAGTTATTGAGAAGAATACAAGAGAGTTATTTAATTTATAATAATTTCACTGAAGGAAAAATGAGGCGAAAGGCAGACACGTTAGTGCGGCATCACCTCCTCCAAACGACTGAGTCTATAAATAAGTCAGCGTCTCGTTCGATCTACGCACGCAATTAGCCAAAGTACTTAGCAAAACGACAGGGCTCCTGAAAAAAGGGGAAATTCCTTCTCCTCAGCCAGCACAGCAACGCAGAGTATATTTATAATTGCTCAGTGCGTTTTGGGCGAGTAAACTGTGAAGATCACTAACTGAATAGCTTTCTCGCACGGCACAACACACACGTAATCGATGCAAGAATTTGGCGAAAATATTCAGCAGGTGCATAATGAGAAGCTGGGCAGGTAAATTGAGCTCCTCTTTTCAAAACAAAGCTTGTAATTTAAAGTTCTTATACAGGCACCTGGTGGCTGGAATTAACATCGAACAAGGAGAGACTCTGCTGGAGGAGCGGCCTTTGCTGGTGGCTCCCCACTGGGAATGTCGCCAGCTAAAGTGCGCCCAGTGCCTGCAGGAATCCTATGTGATGTGTCGCCAGTGTCAGGTGTTTCCTCTTTGCATGGACTGTAGCCAGCATGATGACTTCGAGTGCGAGTTCTTCGCCAACGGAGCGGGAAAAGCCATATGTAAGGACATTCTGGTGAGGAACTATGGCATATGTGGACTTCTAAAGCTGCTCCTGCTGCTGGAGAATCCTGCGACAAGAGGCGATTGCCAAATGCTTATGGAGACACCAGTAAATCTGGAGGATTACCGCAACGGAGAGGGAATGTGGCAGGAGCACGAGGAGCAGGTGGTGCGTCCTTTGTTGGAGAGTGGCCTGGCGAATGTGCTCCCCAGCCAGCAGTTAAACTCGGATGTTCTGCACGCCCACTGCATCCGCATCGACAGTAATTCCTTCGAGGTTACGGCGAGGGATGGTGACACCCTGAAGGGAGTTTTCGTTTGCGGAGCTAGTTTACCACACCATTGTGTACCCAACACGGTGGTGGCCTTGGACGAGCAGTTCAACATGAAGCTGTACGCGGCTGTTCCATTGCAGCCTGGCGACATCATCTACAACTCCTACACGAATCCCTTAATGGGCACCAGCCAACGACAGCACCAACTACGCCTGACTCGGAGATTGGAGTGCGCCTGCTCCCGCTGTCAGGATCCCACGGAGATGGGCACCCACATGAGCAGCATGAAGTGCAGGGAGTGCGAGGGATTCGCAGTTTGTGAGATGGAACTGGGAGACTGGCGTTGTATGGATTGTAACGCTCTACTTACCGCTGCCGAGGTTCACGAGCTGCAGGCCGAGGTGGGTGCCGCCTTGGTGGATGCCAGGGGAGATCTTCACGTCTACGAAGCCCTGCTCACCCAGTACCGGCCACTGCTCCATCCCAATCACTTTATGCTGCTGGACATCAAGCAGAACATAGCCAGCATCCTGCGAGCCGCTGCCTTGATGAACTCCATGGAGCAGCCGTGCAAGAAGCTCCTGGCCCGTCGCGTGGAACTCTGCTCCGATCTGCTTCCCGTCTGTCGAGCAGTGGTTCCGGGCATCTCCAAGCTGTACGCTATTGGTCTGTTTGAGTACCTACTGGCTCTGGTGGAGCTCGTGGAACTTCAGTTTGCCGAAAGCGATTTGAACAAAAAAGAATATGTGGTGAGTATATCAAAAAGGGTTTTCCAATTTTAAGATTTCTATGCTTATTTACAAATTAAGTTAATTTTATCAGCAGAGTGGCTACAAATTTGTTTTATAAGCTTAAAAAAATCTTTAATAAATCTTTATTATTTTTAATTTCATTTAACAAATGTTTTTTTGTATGTAGCTTTATGTCGTTTTTATTGAATTGATTGAATATTTTTAAAAATTAGCTTTTTATTAAACTTTTTCAAAAATTTCCTTAATTTATCTTAAGTAATTATAAAAACTGTTTCAAGAAATCTAAATAATTTTAAAATTATGTGTTTCAGTCTCACCTGAGGACCGCCAGTCAGGTGGCCAAGGAGGCGATGGACCTGCTCCGCTTCGAGCCAGAGAACTCCGCAGAGGGCTATCTCTCCGACCGGATTTCCATGGAGTTGGCGCGTATTGAATCCGATTTGATAAAGTACGGAAGATAGTTTAGGCGGCCCAACATGTTTTAAATCGATTGTTGCACACACTTTGGCAGCACTTTTAAATCTAAAATAAAATAGACTAGTCCAATGGAAGGCAGTGCTCTCCCTTTAGTTGTTGCCACTTGCAAGTACAATGTGTGAATGCAGACGACACGGTTCAACGTTTGGGAATGGTGGGGAATAGGAATCATTGACCAAGAAATAAATAAAGAATTGTCGTTCAATTAAAAATAAGTTGCCCGCATGGCGCTGCTTGTCAGTATGCCAAAGGTATCCGAAGGGAGCGGGATTAGAGAACAGAACAGAGAATGGCTGCAGTTACGGACGATTTTGCGAAGAAGTGTGAGGTGAAGCAGAACCCGACGCTGGGCAGGTGGGTCCTGCTAGAACCCCTAGTTTCTCCCTAATCCTTGTGGCTTTCTTTGAAGATTTGTGGTTGCCCAGTGCAATATTCGAGCTGGCGAGACCTTGCTGCTGGAGCAGCCAATCGTGGTACTGCCCCACATGGGCGACCGACGCTGCTCCAAATGCTTCAAGCTAACCCAGAGTTTTTGCAGGTATGTATTTATTGGAGTTCCCAGAAGAATTCTTATGTAAATGTAAACTGTTTAGGAAGTGCCGCCTCTTAGCTTTGTGCGAAGAGTGCGAGGATCATGATGAACGTAACTGCAAAAGGCTGGCTGAGCTTGAGATCTCTGAGGAGCAGGTGAAGCAACTCCAAAAGAAGGAGCACACTGAAGTCCAGCCAGCCCTGAAATGTCTACTTCTGAGGGAGCACCCAGAAACGCTGCCCTTGTACGAGGAAATGTCCCAAATGGAGACTCAACTGGCGGCCAGAAAGGGCACTGATATCTGGAAAAGCTACCGGGAGCATGCTTTTGCCCCCCTGGAAACGAGTGGAGTGCTGAAACAGCTGCACAGCGAGGCGGATGAAGATCTACTTCAGGGTCTCCTGGGTGTCCTAGATATTAACGTATACGAAATAAGGGCTCCGGAGCCCGGTGGCTCCATGAGGGGACTGTATCGCAGGGCTAGCCTTTTTGCCCACAGCTGCATGCCCAACCTGGTGACGGCCATCGATGATGAGCGTCGCATAAAGGTATACGCCAATCGGTTCATAGCCGCCGGGGAAATCCTGTACAACTGCTATACCAATGTGCTCCTGGGCACCGAGGAGCGTCGTCGAATCCTCAAGGAGGGCAAGTGCTTCGATTGCAACTGTCCACGGTGCCAGGATCCCACGGAGCTGGGCACGCACATGAGCAGCTTCGTCTGCAGCCACTGCTCCTGCTCTGGTGGGTACATAATCCGACAGCCGGAGACCGGCACCTGGCAGTGTCTTCTCAACCCAGATCACACACTGAAACAGGATTTTGTCTCCAATATGCTGGAACGAGCCAGAGAGGAAATCTTCCACTCCAAGGACGATATTTATAGGCAGGAGCTGCTTCTGGCCAAGCTTAGTCGGCTGCTCCATCGCAATCATTACCTAATGTTGGACTTAAAGCAGAATATAGCAGCTATTTTGCGACAGATCCTCCAAAACATATCCCAACGACCAAGTAGGAAAGTCTACGACCGAAAAATACGTTTATGCCAGGAAATACTGCTAGTGCTGAAGGTTGTGACTCCGGGAATCTCTCGAATGAAGGCCATCGCTCTCTATGAGTTGGCCAACACGCAGGCGGAGTTGGCTAGAAAGCTGTTCAGTGAGCAGGAGCATACTGCCAGGGGTCTACAAGTAATATAACCGAAACTTAGTTCTCTCTGTTTTGGCCTCATCTCTTTTTTCCTTTCAGGGAGAACTTGGTCAAATTGAAATTATGCTTCGGGAATCCCTGAGAATGCTTCTCTTTGAGCCCTTGGCCTCTCCAGAGGGTCAGCTTTCGCGCAGCATGCTCCGGGAGCTGAAGGAACTGCAGGACGATATTAAAAATCTCGGAGAGTCAAATGACGACGTTGTGAATTAGGAATCACTTGCATCTTGGCCAGTTAAAGTTTAAGTTTGCATTTGAATTTGATGAACGAAACTGCTGTTGTTTGAATATAGAGCTATTTTGTTTTTCCCCCATAAAGTTATAAAGCAGAAAAACACACAAAACGTTTTGATTTAGGAAATAAGATTAGGAATTAGAGGTCATTATTAAGCTGGTCAATACAAATTTATTACATTTATATTTAAATTCGATAAACAAAGATTGTAATGGTAGGCTCCAATCGAATAACTGAAAGCTTATAGCTATCGGCTATTTTTGGGGTTTTCCAGCACTTGTACGCTTGTTTTGTTTTTACCAATTGTTTATTTTTTTGCAATAAATTAAATAAAACAACAAAAGCTCGGCTAAACAAAAGGGTAATCAGTGGAATTTTTAAAAAATTCAATGTAAACAATACAAAGAATCGGTGACAATGCGTAGAAGAGTTAAAACAGCTGATGGCCGATAATGCATATGGGATACACTGTGGAAAAGGAAAACAACCCCCGCAAAAGGGCAAAAAGCGAGCTTGCTGCTCAGTTGCGATTTGAATGCGCTGCCGTGGAGATAATTTTCTCTCCGCTGACTAAATCAAAAGCAAAAACGTGGAGCTGCGCTGCGGCAACAACAAATGCTGGAAAACATTAGTAGCCACTAGCCGCACCCGCTCCACCCCCCGCAACACCCATGATGACTTGGACGTTGTGAAATAATCATCATTCGACATTCGTCATCAAAGCCGCCGGAGCCGTGGAAATCCCCCTTTAGGATGGCTCTCGCCAGCGCCGCCGCCGCTCTACTGAAGGGCTCCCAAACGCCACTGCAGCAGCTTCTGGAGGACATAAACTTCCAGCGCACCAAGGAGATGCGACAGCTGCTCAAGGACGGTGGGTATCCTTCTTATATCGATGTCCATGTCCATCCAGTTTTCTGCAAACTGTGGGAAAATTTGTCTACATTTGCACTTTATCGATTTGTCCCAGGGCAACCCCTAAGGGAGTGTGAGTGTGTGTCCGTTGGAGACCTGGTGCGCCTGTGTGCGTTCGCTTTCCGCCCCACTTTTGGGCAACGCTTTGTTTTCCTTTACATAAGCGGCTTTTACTTTTATCGGGTGTAAGGGGGTGGGTGGGGGTAGGAAACCACCAACAGCTGTTCACCTGTCAGCATCCCCCACTTGACATGAATCCAATCCAATCCAGACATTAGGGTTTGAAAAGCAGAGGTCAAGGAAACTAAATACTTGTTGTTGTCAACAAAACAATTTTGTTTAAAGGATTAGTTAAAGATTGTTATGTATGATCTTGAGTTAAGAAGAAAAACACTTTAATTTAAGTAAACTTTTTATATCACGACAGGTACTTTCTTTTGTTCTAGTATCCTTAACAAACCTCAGAACTGAGTTATCAGAATTCAAAAAAAATTCTTTCCTTTTCTTTTGTTAAGCTTAACAAAGCCTAATTAATTTCTAGTGACCTGTTTATGGAGCTTGAAAATGAATAAAGCCTAGTTTAAATTTTCTACTGTTAGTGTTCATATGTATTTACCGAAATTATTTATGTTCTAAATATGATTAAAATTATTACCTTTTTTCAGATGGCGGTTTCGTGGTGCTCCAGGGCACAACCTATTGGACAGACCTGTTCGTTCGGCACTTCCTCTTTCAGACAGAGCCCGTGCACAGCATCGACTCGGACGACTTGCTCTTCTTTGTGCGCAAGAAGCACGTGAAGAGCTCCTCTCGCCACATGCCAAAATTTGAGGTGAGCTTCTTGCATCCATTATCCACAAGTAATCCAAGGCAACTTGAATGTATTTCCCATAGACTGAAGTGGAGGTATTCCGCAAGGACTCGCGCAAACTGCCCATCGGGGATCCTGATGTTGACTGGGAGGAGACGGTTTATCTCAATATGGTCATCCACCAGTTCGACTACACACTGACACTGGCCATTTGTACAAGGACGTCGCCCAAGGAGCTGCAGGTGCTAAGGAGGCACTCGCAGAGGGTGTACGCCAGTCCCAGTCGCCGGAAGATGGACACCAAGGGCGAGGGCGAGGAGATCACGTATCCACACATCTGCTTCATGGTGGACAACTTTGACGAGGTGTTCAGCGATATCCTGGTGCGGGATGGGGAGATGGTGTGCGTGGAGCTGGTGGCCAACGACAAGGATGGAGCGGTTCAGGGGGTTATTTTCCTGGGCTCCATACGCTACGATGCCTTGAAGAAGGTCTACGATGCTAGGGTTAGTTGAGGGCTCTTAAAAGTGAACCTTTGCTTATCTTTTCCTGATTTCATATCCTTTAGCAATCCAGTCTGAGTTCCAAGGTGGCGCAGCGCATGTCCTTTGGCCTCTTCAGCAGTGGAGCTGGCGTCCAGACCCGCTGTGAGTTTGTCCGGATGAAGGGACCACAGGGAAAGGGCCATGCTGAGATGGCGGTGACCAAGCCAAAGGGATCCGGAGTTGAGACGCCCACCAGCGAACCGGGATTCTGCGCCACCGACATGTGGGACGAGTGGGAGGAGGAGAACGACGACTACTGCACTTATCGCCACCAACGACGTCTCAGCGACCCGAGTGCCAATCTCAACAACTTCTCCCGCTACGGCTGGCGCACCAAGGGGTCCAATAACCAGGACATGGTGGGCAGCGGCACCAGTCCCAATGTGGGAGCCAAGGCGCGATCGGAGAACGAGGGATTGGACTCGCTGGCCAGCGAGGTGTCCGAGATCGAGGCCGGAGATCTGCGCGATGGTCAGTCTGATGTATTTTATGTATTTCTCCTTGTTTCCTCTTCATTTGAGCATCCTTTAGTTGCATGATATTTAAATTTGTACCTTGCTTTTAGCTGTTACTGCGTAGTTACTGCTGCTTTTTCCCGCTTGCTCCTTTCATTTCCGTTCATATTCCTGAGTTACTTCTCGTAATGTGTTGTGGTTCCATTGATTTTCCTTTTACAACTTCCAACTATCAAATTTATATATATACTTTTTATGTGTGCCCCCTAAAAAACGACTCCAGAGTATATATATAAAGAGAACACCAGACATTGCCGAGAAAGCAGGACAAAGAACACACTAAGGACAACCAAAGTTTAGTTTCGTTTGGCTTTTCATTTGACACTGGATGTTGGGTGAAAAGAGGGAATCATTCATCACATTCCATTCCTATCCCTGTCCCGTTCCTCTTAGAATTTATATTTTCCGTGGTGGTGGCTTGATTGTATATTCATTAGATAACCATTTTCCCATCGCTCATCGATCGATCCACTAGCTTTTTGTGTTTCCCTATTCTCCATTATTGTTTTCACTGCTTTCCGTTGCCAATTACCTATTAAGTTGCTTGGGCCGATCCTCGGTTGTACATGTGTGTCGATGTATATGCTTTTAAAACGCAAAACCGATCTATGTCTACTTGTAGATCAGCAACGTCCTGCTTTCTCGGCCTCCGCGGCAAAACTGCACCCAAATCCAAACTGCGAGACCCACAAACTCGCAACTGGTGACCCAGAAAAGTTGCCCCAAGAATCTTCCAGTGAGGGTACTTCCGCTGCTCCAGCGGCAGCTGCTGTTCCGGCTGTGACTCCGCCTCCATTGAGTGCCGCCGTGGAGGTCACAGTTTCCGGTGACAACAACGGAGCTGGAAAAAGCTCAACCACCGGCTGCAATTGTTTTGGTGGCAAGAAGTGCAAGAAGCGCTGGGCGGCGTCCAAGAACACGGATACCCCAGAGATGTCCGAGGTTTACTGCCCCAGCTGCGAGGATCCGTCCAACGAGTCGCCCGCCTGTCTGGCCAAGATGCCCGACAAGCGGCCCACCCGTCTCAAGCCCAAGTCCAGCATCCTGAGTGTGGAGAGCGAATTGCTGGTGGGCAAAAGGAATAGTTTCAGGCTCCCGTCGGAGACCAAACGCAAACAGCAGCCCGGAAGTATCACCAGGAGCGCCTCCCTGAGCGCCGCTGATCGCAGGACCAGTCTTCCGGTGGCCACCAAGAAGATCATACCCCCAAGACTGCGCACGGCCAAGGCCAAGGAACAGGAGAAAGACAAGGACAAGGACAAAAACAAGGAAAACGACAAAAAGTCGTCAAATCAGAAGGTAAACGGATCAGCGACCAACTTTCTGGCCAAGATGTCTCCGAAGCGACTAAAAGCCAACAAGGATAAAGACAAAAACAGCGACAAGGACAAAGGCAAAACGAATGCTGCAACCAAAAATAAAGCTATCAATAACAATAACCCAAAACCAGACACCTCCAAGAGCGAGGAGTACGAAATTGCCGATGATGCTACATCCCTGAATGGTAGCGAATCAGAAGGAGCTGGGGCCGCCAAGATGGCCATCCTAAGTGAGAGCGATAGCAAGCTGATGATCAGTGTTCGTGGACGCGAGGAGCTGCCAGTGGTTGAATCCCCAAAAACTCCACCCAACCGTTTTGAGAAGTGTGTCCGTGTGCCCGTAGAGTCGGAAAATCATCCCCTGCAGCCGAACGCGAACAATGAGAACGAGGAGAGTGATATAACCAAGGTGATCTCGCCCACGGAGCTCACGCCCATGCTGGACGTGGCCAATGGCAACCAGGAGGCCACCAGTGCCACTCTTCCGAGGACTGCCAAGCAGGCTCATGCCAGCAAAATGCTGCATCTGGTGCCCAAGCGGCGAACTCCCGATGGCACCAACATCTACTACTGGTGCGATGTGCCCAAAAAGGCACTAAAAGGTTATTGAATAGGATTTTTATCTATGTTTAATGTTCTTTTATGCACGTCACTAGTTTGTTTGTGCTTGTCATTAACCATTACTTATATTATGTGCCCTTTATACTTTTAGAACTCGACGATGGCGCCTATAATCCCCTGTGGACCAGTCGAGGCTTCACGCAATCCTTTCACTTCTGGAAGGAGAACAGAAGACAGCAGTCGACGCCGCTCAACGCATTCCTCACCTATGTGACACTGCCCTGGTGGAGCATTGCAAAGGGTAAAACAATCACTCGGGGAAAGCCCCTTAAATATACGTCGTACTCATCTTAAATTCTTTTACAGACCTCTTGGATCACCGGGAAACGCCTATTCTGACCTTCTAGTATTAACTTAATTTGCAATTGTGATTTATGCCCCTATGCTTTATAGTTCTCACATGTAGTCGATCGAATGCCAACCATGTGATCACTCTCAGTTTGATTTATCAGTATAAATATGCTTTGTTCTCGACCAACGTTGAGTTTCCTAAAGCGCATCCTCACGGATCAAACTACTTGGTGAGCGCAGAGCCAACCTACAAATTTATAAACTACGAAATACGATAGTGAACACTGTTACCGATGATATGAAAATATATAATTGTAATATTATTTGTAAATTGTACGGCAACATTTATACCACGAAATATATATTCGAAATAGAAAAGGGAACGAGAGAGATTTGTTAATTGATCAAGGAGCAAATGGATTGAGAAATTCAAGAACACCTTAGACGTACAATGTTTGTAATCAGAATAACCAAGCATCCGGCATCGGGTCGCCGTCCGACTTGAAGATAGCTCGATCGCCTCTCTGGCTCGGTTAGTATGTTGTTGAGCCTCGCCTGGAACGGTCGTCAAAGCATCTTCGCTGCAGTCAAGCTCGGAGCAAAATCAAGTCAAGTGATAACGCGAGAAACAAAGCACTGGAGATGGGGCACTCTCTGCCGCTGCTCATCCGCCTAGTCGTCGTCGTCTGGCTGACAATTAGTACGGTCACCGCCTGTCCGCGGGCGCCCACCCACTTGAACCACGGCCGACGCACACGCGGTGACAATGGATACAAATTAATTGTGGCCGATGGACCCAACGGATACGTGCCCGGCAAGACGTACAATTGTAAGTCGGAAAGGTAGCTTCTAGCTAGCTGGTTTCGTAATCAGCAGCGCTGCTGGTCAAAGGGGGTCACTTTGGGAACATAAAACAAGAACAGTCGGAGCGATAAGAAAATCCAGAGCAGATGGTGTCCATCTTCTCGGTCCAACTCGTATTTTGATAATGCTATATGTATTATTATGTGGTCAATCTTTTAATTTAATTTGGGTTGATAATGATGAAAGTATGTGTACAGTTTGGTGTTTTTTATTTAAAAACTTGATTCACAAATTTAAAAGATTAAAGAATATATAATAAGTTTAATTGATTTAGTTTTATAAAAAACATAACTAGGTAGTTCATGAACTTGACTTTTAACTTTAATTGACAAAAAAGTAGGTTCTGAAAAAAAAACTTAAGACATTTTTGTAAACACCATAAGATTGTGTTGTCAAAATGATAGTATGTGGCACATAACTGCTCAAGAATGAAAATCTCGTACATGCTTCCCCATGGAGCGTTGTGAAGTGAAGTTTTCGTAGCATTTCACGCAAAAGTACAGACGATCTCGCAAAAACGAAAATAGGTTGAAATGGTGTTGTTCGTTACGAGTGAGTTCAGTGTTCTTCATCACCAGCTTATGATACCAAAACGAAATCAGGTTAAGGATACGTTTAACATCGCTTAGATTTAGAGTGCACCCCATCTCTAAGTTTACCTCTGAAGTAAACTTGGCAATCAGAATTGAAAGAGATTGAGGTGAGGCCAGCGGAGTCTTGTTTCTGTAGTCCCAAATGGAATCGTACTTTTTGTAGATTTCGCTAAATTCTGCAGCCTTTAAACGTAAGTTCATCAACTCATCTAACAACATTTTATCCCCAAAAAAGGGATTAACGACAATTGGCAACTGAAAGGGATTAAGGGTGTTAGGAGTGTATCGTGCAATGACTAGTATCAATTGCTTACCCCAACATTTTTTAGAAGGGTACAATCGTCTTTTAATTTCTCCTTTAGATTTTCTGACTCCAACTTAGTTCGTTTTGTATTGTCTTTCTGTTTAAGATCACTTTGAGTATGAGCTTTATGTGTTTTTTTGGCATTGTCTGGTTTTTGGTTTGGTTTAAGATCTGTACCACTTTTGCTTTTCGGTGGATTCTCGACTTGGGGACTATCATCCAAATTTTCATCCATCCAAAACTTGGAGAGCCATATATTCGTGGCCTGTTCTTGCTCCTCTTTGGTAATGGTCTTCAAAACTCCTTTCATGGGTTTTTTGATGGGCAGTGGAATGCTTTTTGAACTGTTCTCGATATCTTGGTTTTCCTTGAAAGACATCTTGGGTTTCGTTCTAAGTGATACTTTGCTACTCGCTAAAGTTGAACTGCGCTTTGGTACAGAGTTAAGAAGTTTCGGACTGGTAGCACCGGTTTCCTTCACTAAAGAGTCGGTGCTCAGGAGAGGGACTTGTGACCTGGTCAACGAGGACTTTCTTATACTTAAATTAGTTGTGATCGGCGGAGGTTTAGGAGGAGTTTGGAAATTGAGGGCTTGAATGGAGTCTACTTCAACAGGCTTAGCTTTAGAAAAACCACTATTATACTTTAACAGTCTTGGTTGGCTTTTCGCTTTCAATGGACCGCAGGATGCGGTGCTTCACGCTGCTCATACGTTTCCTCGAATTTCTAGCAATGGTGTGACTCTTTAGCTCGCAGATCTTCAGAGATTTTCTCCCATTGTCAGCCTTGTTCCGGGGCCCTTTGAATATTCGGTTTTCCGGCTTCGGTTTAACGTCGTCAAAGGCTTCAGCTATGATCTCCATATCCTCTATGTCGGGCTGTTCTTTAACTTCAACTGTAGGAAAGGGAATTAAAGATCAGCCCTTATGAAATTCACGCTAGTTACTTACCTTCTTTCTGGGGTTTGATATTCTTAACCATGACTCCCTTGTTGCCCTCTGGTTCCTCTGCATCCGCCTGTACCCCGGAATCTCCGCTGCTGCTGTTATTCCCCGCCGAGTGGGCATCCTCCTCCTGGGCTTCTGTTTCCCCAGCCAACAGTTCCTCGACGCTGTAAACGTTCCGCTCTTTCCTGAAAGGCAGTACATCGCCATGTGCCCACTGAAGGTGTCCTTGAAACTCCGGCAGTTGTGTGAACATGTCCATACAGAAGTGGCAAAAAATTGCGACCATATTATCGTTGGGCGAAACCACCACATCGCCGCACTTCTTCAGATCGACGGTTTGACTCCCCGACAGCATGTCCAGAAACCCAGCCATATTTCAAAACGATATTAACAACAAAAAAATAACAAATAACTAAAATTGCGCGTTCTCTTAAAATCTGAGTTTAAGGAGCGAGCGAGACAAGAGGTGTTGAGCAGTGTTGTGCAGGGCGTGGGTTTCAGGGCTGCAAATTTTGACAGCGTACATTTCAACCGATTATTTTATTCATCGACATTTGAATTCAAATCTTTGGCAGTGCTTCTGCTTGGCTCGCGCACTCACACGAAAATCCAGCACTTCACCCACTTCACCATCGCTGCCGAGGCCCACACCGGTGCCCGACGTCCCCAGGCAGCCAGTCCAAGGCGCGTAGGTCGCTTCCAGCTGTTCAGTGACTCTCTTACCCAGTTCAACGATCGGTGCGTTAATACTGTCTCCGAGGCGGATGATTTGCCCAAGACGGAGGTTCAGGTGATGTGGGTAGCACCGGAGGCGGGTTCCGGCTGTGTATCCCTTTCGGCGATGGTCTATGAGGGTCCAAGAGCCTGGTTCGCGGACGACGGCCAGCTGTCCACCGTGATCTGTGAGCGAAAGCCGGATGCAGCTGCTGCCCAGAAGGAATGCTGCGCTTGCGATGAGGCCAAGTATAGTGTAAGTCAAGGGAATAACTAATGAATCTAAGCGTTACTATACCTCTCACCCACTTTCAGTTCGTTTTCGAGGGCATCTGGTCAAATGAAACACACCCCAAGGACTACCCCTTTGCCATCTGGTTGACCCACTTCTCGGATGTGATTGGTGCCTCGCACGAGTCCAACTTCTCCTTCTGGGGCGAGAACCACTTAGCCACCGCAGGATTCCGTTCCCTGGCCGAGTGGGGATCACCGGCTGCTCTGGAAACGGAGCTGCGGGCGAATGGGCCCAAGTTGCGCACCCTGATCAAGGCCGCTGGCCTCTGGTACCCCAATGTTAACCAAAACACCTCCTCCAAGTTCCGGGTGGATCGGAAGCATCCGAAGGTGTCGCTGGTGTCCATGTTTGGTCCTTCTCCCGACTGGGTGGTGGGCCTCAGTGGCCTGGATCTCTGCACTGAGGATTGCAGCTGGAAGGAGTCAATGGACTTTGATTTGTATCCCTGGGATGCCGGCACCGACGGCGGTATCTCGTACATGGTAAGTTATCATTTTAGTTATCTTCCACCTTTCCAATACTAATAACAAATATTTCCTGATAGTCTCCCAATTCGGAGACGCAGCCCCCGGAGAGGATGTACCGCATCACCACCATGTATCCGGAGGATCCCAGGGCTCCCTTCTACAATCCCCAGAGCCGCGAGATGATTCCCCTGGCCAAGTTGTACCTGCGACGCGAGAAGATTCTCTCCAGGAGTTGCGATGATGAGTTCCTGCAGGCTCTCCAGCTGGAGGTCTCCGATGATGCCGAGGAGCAGGACATTAGAGGTGGGGTTGGGTCCATTTAACCCTTATTCCCAGTTTTTAACTAATTGAATGTCTTGTTAAATCCCAGCCGAATGCCGAGTGGGCGACTACTCCGCCTGGAGTCCATGCTCTGTGAGCTGCGGCAAGGGAATCCGCATGCGCAGCCGGCAGTATTTGTATCCCGCGGCAGCTGATCAGAGCAAGTGCACCCGCCAACTGGTGTCCAAGGAGATGTGCGTGGCAGCCATACCCGAGTGTGCTGGCGGCTTAGCCGGCCAAAGGGATCGGGACGATGATGAGGGCGAGAACCTGGCCAACTCGCAGTCCCTTGTGGGGGACAATGGGGAGGGAGCCGGTCTCTGCAAGACCTCGCCGTGGAGCGTGTGGTCCGAGTGCTCGGCCAGCTGTGGCATCGGAATAACCATGCGCACGCGCACCTTCGTCAACCACATGGGACGCAAGCGGTGCCCCCACATCACAGTGGTGGAGAAGAACAAGTGCATGCGGCCGGACTGCACGTACGAGCAGGTGGAACTGCCCGATCCCCAGTGCCCCACCACCCAATGGAGCGACTGGAGTCCATGTACATCCACCTGTGGCAAAGGAGTGACCATCCGCACCCGTCTGCTGCTTTTGGAGAACGGACCGGAGAAGGAGAACTGCACGCAGCGCATGGAGCTGCACCAGCAGAAGGAGTGCGTCAATCCCACGGACTGTCACATTAATGCGGAGCAGGCCAAGGACATCTGCGTCCAGGCGCCGGATTCGGGTCCCTGCAGAGGCAACTACCAGCGATATGCCTACAATCCGCAGTTGCAGCGCTGCGACTCCTTCAGCTACGGAGGATGCCGTGGCAACCGCAACAACTTCCTCACGGAGAACGACTGCCAGAACACCTGCAATGTGCTGAGGTTCACCCATCGGGAGGGCAGCCAGCAGCAGCCCAGGTCCTGTGTCCTATCCGAGTGGTCCGCCTGGTCAGTCTGCAGCGTTGATTGCGGAGTGGGAGTCTCCGAGAGCCACCGCTATGTGGTCAGCGAGCCCCAGAATGGCGGACAGCCGTGCTCCAAGCGTCTAGTTAAGACAAGACCCTGCTCCATGCCTGTGTGCTAAGGCGGAATGGAATGGAATCCCTTTTGAGTACTTTTGCTTAATGTACCTCTTTCTGAGATCTTAAATGCGAATAACCATTTTAAATATAATGATGCTGTTTCTTAAAGTCTGGCTATAAAATTGTTTAATTTTAAACCTTAATTGCAGAATTATTAAACTCTTAATTGCAAAAAAAACATCTTAAAAAATTTATATTTTCCTGTGACTTTTGTAAACAAAACGATAAAAGTGACCAAGAACAAAAACCAGTAAAAGATTGCTGATAAGAAATACACTTTTATTGCTTTCCATTGATTTTGTTATAAAGATAGACAATTACAAAATTAAATACCAAAAATTCCGTAGCAAAAAGAAACGCATTGAAACATACACAATTAAATAGGGAAAAGCCGAGGTTTACAGATACAGATCGGTGTAGCGTTTGTACTGACGATTACTTCGATTATGCATTTCGTCGAATTGGCAACGGGTTCGGCAACGATTTAGTCCTCGGGCACCTTCCACTGAAGCAGCTTGCCGCGCTCGTAAAGGTTCTTCAGGGCGTTGGCAAACTTCTTGTCCGCCTGTAGCTTCAAATAGTGTTTATATAGCTGCAGAGTGGTCCGTGCATCCTCGATGGAATCGTGCGTCTCGGATTGTATTTTTGTACCTGCCGTAGTTGGAGACGCAATCAAAAACCGGAACAATGGCAAGATATACCAAGTACAAACCCAAGAAATGCCAAGCCAGAAACCTGAGAGATACCATTCGATGATGTGGCAGATGGAACAGGTGCACCGTGTCAATTATTTGCTCAGACGGCACATAAATGTTGATGACCCTAAAAAGGAAAGAATACATATAGATTGGTGGCGTTACAACTTAGTGCATCCCACCTAAAATCATTTTTCAGACCATGTCCAACAAATATTACTCCCACATCGACCAGATATTTCAATTTCTGATACGAGTACTTAAGGGCAGTCAATCGCTTTTTGCTGAAGTTTGCGTCCAAGTCGCCAGGCTTGATACCCGAGAATTGGGTTAGATAATCCACTACCTTCTCCTGAGTGGAGATGTAGTCATCCATAAACGGTGTTCCTTCGTCTGAGCCTTGCCTGGAAAAATATTTTTTCCCATGTTTATCCAGAGGATATATTTATAGGTGAACAAAAAAATTACCCTCGAATACATGAAATGCGGGCTACGCTCATGTGACAGGGCTTAATAGTCGCCGTCTTGCCATCTGGGCGAATCTCATTTTCCTCCGGGTTAAGTGTAACGAACTCAGCATCCATGGCAACCAAGTCTCCCGCCTGCGGCATCTCATCCGTTTGCAGCGGCTTAAGTGAGGCGTCCGTACTTACGTTGACCAGGAATAGGGCTTACCATGTCCTGATAATATAAAAGATAAGCGATTCATTAAAAAAAAAAAGATTTGTAGTCTGCACCTCTAAAAAGGGGTTCGATAGGTTTGTAGGTGAGTCGCTGCTGCTCTCCGATGGTACGGTTTCATCACTGTCTGTGACGGTGGAGCTTGAAGTGCTGGCAGATTCCGAATCGTCCTCTACGCTCCTGTAAAACAAAACACAGGGCACTTTCCAATCCAAAGGTAAACCACACCGACTCTTGTGGAGATACGGGAGAAATGCTAACGAGAACAACAATATTATTTGGAGAAGATCAATCATAACAAGGACCGAACTTACCTGAAATCATTGAAAATATACCATTGATTCTGAGGGTCGTCTGGAGACTCCGCCAGTTTCATGGTGTGGTATTGCCGCTGCACATTTATCAGGGAGACCAAGTTCTTCTGGGTGCCATCATCGACTTGGCAGACCACAGCATGCAGTGCGTACATCCGATTGTTGTCCCCGTTCTTTGTGGGTGGCTTTTCACCCTCCTCGTCCTGCTCCGATTTTCCAGCGCAAACATCTGATTGAGTTTGCACCTGCAGTTCCCCTTGGTCGTTGATGTCCATGGTAAAAGTCAGGGGAAACCATGACTTCTGTCGTCCATTCGGGGAACTATTGACATTATTTGATTGGCTTGTGTGCGAGGGTGATTTTCTGGAAAAAGATTAAGAAATCAGTTATAAGGGGATTGTTTTAGCTCCGATTAATGACTTACCGATCAGGATGCATGAAGTGGCAGTCGCTTCGCGAGCAGTTGGCTCCATAGCGGCAGAGTTTACTAGTGCTGAGTGATGCGGCTGCATCAGCAGACGGCTTTTCGTTGCAGCGATTAAGTTGGCGCTTCAGAAAGCTGATGTCTTTTTCGTTGTTGAGGCCACAATTAATAGCCAGCATTTGCGGAAGGGCTGTGACCTGGGTTAAGGGTAAATTGATTTTTACGGTTGGAGATATGTAGACTTTGATCCTTACCTTCACACTTTGATTAGTTGGGGAGAACTTCTTACAGTTTTCGCAGAAGGCCTGAATACTCTTCTCCGAGCTGAGAGAACGCTTCAAAATGGTGCCAAAGTTAAAGTACTGCTCACTATCTTTAATGTGGCTGGGATACGACATGTTGCAGGCCAATAAGAGGTTTTCTTTCGATTTTTCAACTTGGCACTTGATGCAGCGGTTAACACAAATCTGCTTGGTCCCGAAGATTTTACTTATTTCTGTTTCTGCGTTGATCTTACTGCGTTCCCGATCATCCTCTTTTGTGTTCTCATCTTGTTAAAAAAGTTAATATGTTTAAATAGTTTTAATTAAAGGGTATATTCGTTACTCACCACCACTTATTGAATCATATAAGTCCGAGGAACCACTTGTGTCGGCGGGGCTTGGATTTTCAGCTTTAACATGAACGTAGTTAGTATTTATTTATAGTTTGAAGCTTAGTTATGGTTACCGTTTGTCGATGTTTGCACAGATCCGCTTGACGCGGAGATGTTCTTGCTGGAATCGAAGATTTCGTAATGCATTTGATGCAGAATGAATCGGTTCCAGTTCTGACGGTGTGCATATAATTCATGTTAAAACGGTTATCTTGTTTCAAACCAAGGGTTTACTTGCCTGTATAAGGGTGATTAGGTTGACATTTGAAGAGCGATCCGTGAGAATCAAGCCCAATGCCGAGGCCTCCGGCACAGTGCGAAAAGAGCGCAGGAAATTGCTGGCTTGGCATGGTGATGAAGCTAAGAAACGCGGGGAAAACGTATAATACTTAAGAGTAGCAAAATTTTGAGGGCGGACTAACCAGTACTCTTATCCAGCATGTTAAAAAGGAATCCCAATTCGCAGGACAAACAAAACTCCTTGGTGCAGGAATGCTCAATCAGCTTGACACGCAGGGCTTCTGTGAAATACAGTATCTGGTCGGGAAAGGCATATTAAATAAATACATTTTAATGTTTTATATAAATTACGAACCTGCAGCATAGCGTTGCAGTAGGAGTTTGGCAACGTAGCCTCCAGACCAGCGAAGCATGTCTGGTTGTGCTGCTCAAAGTCAAAGTCCTGAGTGCCCAGCTTGGTGTACTTTAGCTCAACTTTGCGATACCGTCTTGGAATGATTTTGACGCCGTTCTCGGCCTTGGTGACTGCTGCAGTTCCGTTCCCGTTCGTGCTACAAACGCCTCCCTGCTCAATCACGTAGGGAATTTGATTCCGGCGACCGGTGCGGGGGTTTGGAGAGTACCCAATGGGTCCTTGCATTTTCATGTTGTTCAGCACCTCGGGATCGATGGTCTTGGGTCTGTGGTAGCGGTAGTGTAGCAGTTCCTCCGGCCAGTCCGAGAACCATTGCGTTCCCGTCGTCAAATGTGGCAGCATGACCGAGGACAGCGGAAAGTTTGTGTCCGTAATAGAGACCATCGGCAGCTGTGGCACCACGTCCGCAAACTCTGTGTTGCGCGAGAAGGGGTTGAACTGCGGCTGAGGTGTCTGCACCGCTGCAATCATGTTGATGTGACCCGACTGGTCGCCAAAAGCCATGGCCTGCGAGGAGGAGCTAATGTCAAAGCTGAGACACTGACTGCCGTTAGTGTTGATCTGGTACATGGAGACGCGCGGCTCGCTTAGTTCCACGGTGTCCACCAGCTGGATCTGGCCATAGCTGGATACAACGGCCAGACGTGATGTTAGCGAGGGCAAGAACTTTAGCATCTGCGGATCAATCATCACTTGAATGGGCGAGATCAGACGCAGCATTCGCAGGTCGTAGACCATGAGGAAGCGGTCGATGGCCAGGTTGTTCTGTCGCCCACTGTAGCCGCACGAAATGAGCAGGTTGCCCTGGACGCTGAAGTCCGATAGGACGTTGGTGTGCGTCTTGATCGTATGCTGCACACTGAGGCTGTTCAAATCACGCAGCGTCACCGTCCCAAGCTGGTCTCCAGCGAACAAAAACCGCGAGTTCTTTCGCAGAACGGTGCATCCGGCAGCGCCCACATGCTCCAGCCTGGTCTCCTTTAGAGTGCGCATGTCAAAGTCGATCAGCTCCTCCTGGAGCCCTGCCATGACCAGGCGGTGTGGCGACAGCTGCAGCATGCTCACCATTTCCGTCATGTTGTTGGACCTGCGAGTGGGTTAAAGCAATGAATTTATAGCGTTTAAAATGGACAAAGAGCATTACTTGTGCGTGAATTTGGGCAGACCACGTCGGATCTGGTGGCGCAGCGATGTCTGAGTAAGCACCAGCACTCCTGAGTCCAGGGTGGTGATCTGGCGGACTATGTCGCTGGCGTGCACCTGGAAGGAGGTGTACTTCTGCATCGAGCTGGTGTAGTACGATGTCACATGGCCCTGCAATGCAAGAAGAAACATAAGTGGGTCTTGAGCAAACAAAAGGATCCCTGAATAACTTACTCCCTGGTTTCCCATCCAGAGCAGCTCTTCGTAGTCATCAAACGCCACGCTGGAGACCCCAAAGTGCTCCCCGCCGTCGGCGAGCACGGGCACCAGCTCAACGTAGTCCGGCTCCGTGGTCCCGATGTTGAAGCCATTGAAGCTGGGTGAGAAGTGGCCGGTTCCGCGCGCAGATCCCGCGTCATAAACACCTTAGCAAAACGTAAACAGAAAACAAAGGAGAAAGCTTAGCTGGCGTCCAAGTGTGTGTGCGTGTGGGTGAGCGCTGGCAAATACGGCCCCTTGACATACTTAGTATGTCCTCGGAGGCACCGATCGTCGGGTCGGTGCCGCAGTAAACGTAATCCATCTGCGGCACGGTGCTCTGCTAGCCTTTTGTATGTTTATTGTTTATTATTGGACCACTTTTACTCCAAAATTGCCAGCCGTTTTTTGCGTTAGAGGTGGTTCAACAACCTTATCAAATCGATGTATCAAATACTTTGGTATCGATAGTAAACGATATATTTTAAGTTCACGCTCTTCAAGCACAAAACTTAGAATTCCGGACGTTATTAAAAATAATTATACATGATTCTTAGGATAATACATTTTTTATTAAAATTTATCTTTAATTTGAAAAGCAAATATAGACAAATTTTTAATAAAAACCATATATAAAAACCCCCGATAGTATCGATGGGACGCGACTGTGGTGGGCACCGAGGCAAGAAGAAGCACTGCAATGCTGCGTAAAGCTGCCACGACTGTGGGATCCGCATGTAAAAAATTCGCCAAATCTCGAGAAACCCAGGAGAACCATGGCCGCCCTACAACAGATTGTGGAGAACAACGAGCGCGCCGAGGCGCTGATCAACTCCATTGAATCCGAGGCAAGTACTCCAACTGCAATCCATTGAGTTCCATTTCGGTTAACTCCTGCCCACCAGATTTCTGGGATCCAACAAACACTGGTCGCGCGCCAGAAGCAGCAGCTGATCAAGGAAAATGCCGAGCTGGCGAAGGAAGTGGAGGCCGCACTGGCCCAACTGGTCCAGTTGGAGCTAAGGAACGGCAAGAAACAGATTCCTGTACCCGGCTCTCGTGGATTCTGCACCAGTGCAAAGCCACAAACTCCACCTGCAGCAGCTACTGCTGCTGCCGCTGCTGAGGTTCCCAAGGCAGCCAAGGAGCCCAAGGAAAAGAAGGTCAAGGAGAAGAAGCCGGCCGCTGAGAAGCCCGCCGCAGCTCCAGAGGCTCCCGTAGACGTGGGCCGCCTGGATCTGCGTGTGGGCAAGATTGTGGAGGTGGGTCGCCATCCCGACGCAGACAGCTTGTATCTGGAGAAGATCGACTGCGGTGAGGCTGCTCCACGCACCGTGGTATCCGGCCTAGTGAAGTTCGTGCCCCTGGAGGAGATGCAGAACCGTATGGTGGTGGTCATGTGCAACCTAAAGCCAGCCAAGATGCGTGGGGTCACCTCTGAGGCGATGGTGATGTGCGCTTCCACTCCGGACAAGGTGGAGGTGCTCAGTCCGCCCGCAGGAGCCGTTCCCGGTGACCTGGTTCACTGCGAGGGCTATCCGCGCCAGCCAGACGCCCAGCTGAACCCCAAGAAGAAGATCTTCGAGACGTGTGCTCCGGACCTGATGACCAACGGTGACCTGGTGGCCTGCTTCAAGGGTGCAGCTCTCCATGTGCCCGGCAAGGGCAACGTGGTGGCCCAAACGCTGAAGAACGTCAATGTGAAGTGAGAGTAAGCCAATAAACGAAACATCACCGCCTGCAAAAGCCAGCTAAAAGCGTTTATGCGATTTAATTGTATTTCACAGGACAGCAGTACATAACGACTTTAAATTTAGCTTTAACAAATACCGTCTACTTATATATGCATAGGGTACACAACCCTAAGCACTTTGGCTGTTCCAGCTGCTCAGCGGTTGCGCAGCGGTGGCACGTGGGTGCGGAGAATGGCGTTGGGATTGGTCTCCACCACTATTGTTTTCGTCGCAATGTCGTAGGCGGTGCGGTTATTCTTAAAGAAAATCATAACGACGCAGATGGGGAGGAGCAGTGTCATTACCAGGTTCTTGGCCAGGGCGCGGGCAAAGGAACGCATCAGCGAGGGCGTCTGTGCTGGATAAAGCAAAGCTCTCAGCGGCTCCCGCTGCGGCTGGAGCACAAACTGCGGAAGAACGGGTGCCTGCAAAGGCATCACTGCCTCCACATAGTGGATGCGGATCTTCATCAGTGACTTTCCAGGCGTGGCACCGTTGTAGAGGAAGGTCCACAACGCCTCGTAGCAGCAGACTGTGAGCTTGGTCAGCAGCTCGATGAGCAGCAAGTCCGTGGACATCGATATAAAGTCCAGCGAAATGTCGAAGAAATTAACAAACAGATCGTCCTCGTCCAGCGCTCTCCGCATCACGTCCTTGTCAAAGTCCATATCAAACAGGTGAACCACCGCAAAGGTAATGATGATCTTCAGGAGGAACAGGATGACCACATCGATGGTCTCAGCCACAGCCCGTTTCCAGAAGGGCGCCACAACGTACTCGTAGCCGCCCAGGCGCGTAATGGTCTCCAGTTGCTGCGCCTCGTTCATAACCCGTAGTCGGCTAAAGCCTGGATTGACCGGAGGAGGATTAGCTGCAACGGGTGGGGGTGCTGCTGCGGGCGCTCCTGGCACCTGAAGCGGAGGAGGCATCGGGCTCAGAAGCGGATGCCCCAAGGGGGATGTTGGGAGGCTCGCGACCGCCGCCTGTCCCTGAAACAATTGCGGGTAGTTGGCCATCAGGTAGTACGGAAACATCTGGGCAATCGAAGCCTGTTTGGCCCACAGCGCAAGACTGGCAAAGTACGCGTCTTTCGTGGACATCTGCTGGCCAATGGCAGCGTCCACGATCTCCTCGATTTTATCACTCATTTTGATCAGTCTCGATGGCTCGAATATTTATATTTGGTTTTGTTTTATTTATTTTCTTCTTTTTTCCCAAGTTGACGTGTATTATATTGCAAGCGGCGGGGTGCGCATGCGTTTCGCTGTGAGTGGCCGAAACTACCCGCTTACCAGGGAACGGCAAACAGGGCGGGAACAATTTAGATAATTCAAATATGTATGACGAGCCCAAACTTATCAATTTCCTTGCATTTCCTTTTACTTCTTTATAAACGAAATCAAATCACTTATCCAATTTACTTACGAATAAAAGAGATAATATGATTTGAGATTTTGACACAAATAGTTGGTTTGGTAGTGCTTTACCCTTTGCTTCATTAATTATGCAGCAAAAGTGGGACGACACAACCAAAAACTAAAACAACCAAGTCATATACAATGGTCTGAATATTTTATTATTACACAGTTCGAAGTGGTTTGATTTATTCCTTAGACATAGCAACTTAAAAATCGAATACAATAAATCCGTTGACTCCCCAGCCATGATATTTAAGATTCACATTGACAAACTGGCGTGAATACGTTCTTAAGGATATCAAGCATTTAAAAAGTACATTGCCAAATCTCTACTTAACATTCACACACTGACACTGGCGTGGACGATTCGTTTATGCATGCGTATCAAATACCTAGCTAATGTTTCAAAATAACATGTACAATTGATTGGGAAGTGCATTAAGTTTCGAAGTTCAATTTAAGTTGGGTGTTACACATGTATGTATGTATGTATTATGGTGTAATTGGAATAGATTTGAACGAGCAGACGCGACACTTGGTGGACGTGAACATACATTTAATACAGTGGCTTGCTTGACAGTGAATTCTCCTATAAATACGTATAGTTTCGCTCCGAATCCTCTCAGGACAACTAACTACATAGATTGGCAAGTTGTACAAATCGAATGCGTCTTCGTCTCATACTCATGCTGCAACACTGAGACAAACACTCGTGTCTTAAAATTAATTAAAGGAATACAACTACATAAATACACATCGTATTTATTGCCAGACATTACCGATATTTAGGTTTCCAAATTGCTGGTTCAGATTTGACGGTACTGAGGAGGTGGTGGGGCCGGCGGAGGCGAATCCGCCCGATACCTGTGGCTGGCCCATGTTCAGGGGCTGCATCAAGTTCATGGAGAGGCCGCCGAGCTGCGGGTGATGTTGTGGTTGTTGTTGTTGCTGCTGCTGGGGAATCGCTCCAAACAGCGGCATCCCGCTGAGAATGCTCTGGTTCGTCTGCATAAGATTCGTCGCAGGTACCTGCCCGCCGGCAGCATAAGGACTGCCCCCGGAATTGGGAAACTGGGCGCCACCAAAGCCACCCATGCTCATGGCAGTGGCACTGCTAATGGGTGCACTGCTGAACGCATTCGGCGCGGCCATCACCGGCGAATTGTACATGCTGACCGAGTTCGGGGGCGTCATGAACTGGTGGGGGATCTGCTGTTGCTGCTGCTGGTGCATGTAGCCGCCGGGAGCCATGCCCGTGAAGCCGCCAAAGTTCATCTGCGGATTGTGGGCGGCCGGCGCACTGCCGTACAGCGCCAGGATGCTGTCCTTGGACATCTTGCCCGACTGGTCCTTGTCGCTGCCCGCGGCGCCCAGCGAGCCCTGGTTGAAGAAGTCCTGCTCCTCCTGGGCGAGCGAGTTGGGCTTCGAGCCCATCAGGATGGTCTCGCCTCCGTTGCTGCCGTTCAGCTTGTCCGGCTGTTCCGCACTGAGAAAGCTGGTGAAACTCTCGTTCTGCAGGTCTTGGCTGGCACTCGTATTTGCGGCCATCGGCTTGGTGGGCGACGAGAGGCCCAAGAGGTCGCTTTCCCCACCGCTGCTTGCACTGCTGTTCAGCTGCACGCGCTGCGTCGTCTTGGGGCTGCAGCCACCCACCTGATTCGGCTTCGGTTTGGGCAGCGGGGCGGGCAGGGGGGCGTTCTTGGAGGCCAGCGAGGCGCCGGCTAGCCGCTTGCTCGAGTCGGGGCCACTCGATACCCCACCCAGACCAAGGGTGGCCTGGGCAGTCTTCTTCTTGCGCTTCTGCCGCTCCAGTTCCTCGTCGATCTCCTTGGCCCAGTCTACTTTCGGCGGCGAGGGCGGCACCCACTCGCGAGCCAGGTACTTTTTGTGCTCGTACTTGGCCCGGATGAAGTTCTCCAGCGCCGTGTCCGTCTGCGGGCGACGGAATCCGTCCGGCAGCTGCGCTTCATATACTGCGCGTGCCCTCGAGTTGCCCATCTGCTGCAGCGAGATCACCTGCTCTGGCGTCCAGGTGTCCAGATTGACGGACTTCACCCGCGATATGTGCACGCCCAAGTTACGGTGAATCCCTGCGCAGCGGATGCACAGGAACATGCCCAGGTTCCAGGAGGCCCAGCGGGGACCTGAAAGAGATCATGTTTGGTAAGCAGACTATGATTTTCTCGCGGTGCATCTGCATGCACAGCATATATGTATGTGCATATGCATGGTGCGTCACCCTCTGGAGGACATGGACTGTGGAGTCTACTTACCTTTGGCATCGCAGTCCACGCAGTATTTGTTATCCTCGTCGCGGAGCATCTGGGTTAGCAGCGTTTGGCATTTCTCCTGTATCAGTTTGGTGCGCTGGCCTGCATTCGAAGAGCTCATTTTCTGCACTTGCTTATCGGCCTGTATCGGTTTTTCTGGATGTGCACTCTAGTGGGTGTTTGGCGACGTGGCGTGGGCGACGGGAAAGAGTCTGAGCTTATCGCTTCTTCACATGGATATACAAATACCAACGAATTGACAATTTTGTACAATAGAAACTACGAGTTTTTGCTACCGAAAAAGTAATGCGTCCAGAGGGACCGTGTGTTGACAGTGTAAAAATACGAAAAAATTGCGGGGGAGTGAACCTATATATACCGAAAATACCATTAAGAATACACGGCTTCACTTGTGCCATTCACACAAAACTCAAGCCACCTTTCAAAAAAGGTTGTTGCAGATTAATTAAACTTCTTTTAATCCTATTGTTAATCCAATTATGGACGTTTTGAGGAAGAAACTAGAGTCCTGCCTGCTCATCTTAAACAGAAGTGCGGGAGTCACCAGCAGCGGGGATGTAAACTGGTTAAATGTAAGTGGAAAACGTATAGTTGGTGAAATCAGCACCTCACTTGTTGCTTTGTTTGTTTGGTAGGATTTGTGTGCCGCGCTATTGGAATTTTCCACCTTGGTTCACAGCTCCTTGAGCTCCCAGAAGCAGAATGAATCCGCAGAGATGGTTTGTCTTTGTCTGAGCCAGATTATGATCTGCATTCGCCAGGTGGAGAGCACAATTAAAACTAGCATGCGGCTCCTCCGTTTCGGTGGGTAGATAAAACCTGCTACATAATAATCAAGAAATTAACGATTATATCTATGACCAGGCAAGTCTACAGTACTTCCTGGATCGCATTCGATGGTGTCTGAAGCGGCTCTTGCACCTGCACACTGAGGGATCGGATGCAGGTGTCCCAGAGCGCTCCTTCCTCAAGTTGGTGGATGCCATTCTGGACATCTTGGCTCTGTTTAGTTCCCACAATGAGGAAAACATGGACTCGGCAAACTCTCTAAAATCACCGAAGGAAGTCCTGTCCCTTAGCCACCAGTTGCGTGCAAACATAGATCTGATCTTGGGCCAATCATTGGGATTCGCCAATGTGGCTCTGTCCCAGGACAAAAGGGCTCTAAGTGCCTTGTGTCAAAAGGTATGTGTAACGAACCACCTACATTCCGTTTTTTTAAAGGTGTTTTCCAAGGTAATCCGAGAGTGCAATGCCTTTCAAGAGGAGTGCAAGGTGCACAGTGCTTCCTATCTCTCCAACCTCAAACTGCGTGCCATGACTTTGGAACAGGCGCTCTACCAATTGGAGGACTTCATCAACGATGCTCTGCTGCGTTTGGTGTTCACTTGCTTCCTGGACTTTGAGAAGTTCTCGGTGGACAAAATACGAAACGTTTTGAGAGACAGCTCAGAGGATGAAGCATTGGCCGATGAGTTCATCGCCGACTTTGATGTGAACATCGATCGTGCCACTCAGATTGGTATATTTGCCATTTCCTTTGCCCCAAACTTAAAAAGTATGCATATTTAACAAATATCTTATCACGTTAAAGATCATATTTACCTATTATCTTATTCCTTTTTAGTGAAAACTATGATGCGCAGCTGTCTGGCCTCTTTTGAGTCGCTGGACACTAGCCTGATACCTTCTCTGCAGGCCAATGGCTCCGACCTGCACTCGGACATTCTAGAGCAGCACTTTAATGAGGAAGTGGCTAAGTTTAAGGCGGCGCTTCAGGAGATCATCGACAGTCGCGCTCTTTTGGGTTGCTGCTTGGAGATCCTGACGTCAGGCATTTGTGCCACCGAAAAAGTGTACGACAAGAAGAGGCTGGAGGACTTGGCGCAAATGTCCTTGTTGCTACTCGAGCACTTTCAGCTGGATATAAACCGAAAGGTTCTGGCTGAAACGAAAAACGAAGTGGGTGTGGAGTACTTTCAGCAGTTCATCCGGATACTGCGCGAGTGCAAGGCCATTTTAATGTGCGCATCCCAGGTGGAGCCGCAGCGAATAATCAAGCGCTTCAAGATCCTGCGCACGATCTTGCGCAAGCTGCACGGCTGCATAGGAACTGGCAAGCGAGAAGATGAGTTCCTGCATCCCCTTATAGTGGATGAGGCGAATGATAAAGATGGACCGAATGATGATCTAAGCCACTACTCCGGCTTTATGAAGGGCCAAGGCAGTATTCTCTATGACACAGAGCGTAGAAGTAGAGTTAATAGAATACAGGACAAGAAACCGACTGAGCACACCTTGGACATGAAAACGCTAAAAGCTAAGCCAGTTGGAAATGTACTGAGAAGTAAGTGTTGTTTGGTGTTATTAAAATAATATTTATACCTTTTTTTTCTATCTTAGATGAAAGTTTGCGGACTGTCATGTTCAAGCGCCAAAATATAGCTGAAAGCAGAAGACTATACAACGAGATCAGCAATCAGTCTGCAGATCTTCAAATAACAGGTACATCAGAGCTTTTAGTTTTTCATTGTTTATGTTTTTTCCATTAAATGCCTATAATTTATTTTTAGACATACTCGACCAACTCACTGGAATGTCCAATGGCTACTTTGAATGCTGAATGCATTTTAAATATTTGTACATAACTTGATACTTTGTTTAGTTTATAGGACCATATCGTTTAAGATTCGCAATTCAAAAGTAACGTACACCACCACTTGAATGTCATAGGTCAGGTACATAGTTATTTGAAGACATACACACAAACATGTATGGTTAGTGTCGAAGAGTGTTGTGTCCGAAACAGTTGTGACTGTTGAAAAAGTAGAGCAATAAGTTCAATAAAATACACATAAACAAGTACACATATCAGCGCAGCGTCTGTGGTCGTTTGGCCTTTGCAGGACACGGAATATGTGAAGCTGTGAAGCTAATCCGTATCGATTTTCCGCCGCAAACGCAAACAGGACTCGCAGTCAACAGATACACACAGTCATTGCTGGGCAAATAGTAAACACAAAGTGCGCTGGGCAATGAAATCGCCAACCGGGGAAAAATGTATTCCGCCTGATGATAACAAGGCACCACCAAGGAGTTCGACTGTCGTCGGCAGGGACAAGGACACAAACAACCACCATGTGGTGCCGCTGGGCATCCTTATAGTCCTCTGCACGGTGTATCTCACGGTGGCCGGGGTGCAGCGCAACTATAGATACTACTTCAAGCCGGGTGTGGCTGCTTTCGACTTGCCTCCGCCCCAAACAGGTGATTCCCAGCCAGAAGCCATGGATGATGAGTCGGAAACTGAGGTCCCAGACACATCTTGCCAGAAAGTGGATGTTTTCAGAAAGGAAATCGACGGGCATCCACCTGCAAACCCAGTTTCAAAGAGACCCCAAGCTAAACCTACCAAGCGAACCAAGAATGTCACTGGAAATGGGGTCAGCAAGCAGCCCCGATTGTCCAGGTCGCTGGAGGTCAACAAGAAGAAGGATGTGGCCAAGAAGAGCAACACGGCCGAGCCAATCATCTATCTGTTCGCTTTGGTATTTATCTATCTGCTGCTAAAGGCCGCTTCCGACATCAACCAGCACTACAAATCGGTAAGGTTGCCATAATATAACACTGTTATAGTATAGCTCTGTAAATATTGCTTATTCGGCAGCAGAACAAAGGGGACAAACGACTGCGACGGTGCTCACTGCAATCCTATGCTCAAATCCACAAGCAAGATCGCCGGTCATCAAAAGGTATTTCACCAAAAACTTTGCCAAAATTTTAAGTCGCTGGGCCAGGTGCTCAAACACCATGTTAACGAGGGATCAAGTTATCAAGAAATTGTTATCCTATAAATCTAAATGTATCTACTACTATGTAATGAGTTAGCCAACTTTCTGTATTGTAAAGCACTGTCCACCCTTAAATGGGATACAATTTTCTGACTTTTTCGGAAAATGTACTTTGTATTGTGTACCTATAGTATCCCTGTTTTAATCTCTTTACATCTATCTTACTACCGCACTTTTTCGGGTTCGATAATGCGTTTACTATCTATGTATCTTTTTGAACGACCCCGCTGTTTACCTCCCCTTCACTTCTCTGTGAAACTGTACTGAATGTAAGGTTGTACATACTCGAATATATATATTACTGTCCTATATGTGTGTAAACGTAAAATAAATCAATTACTATGTGCTTTCCTGTGATCAAATTACGTAGCCAGTTAGCTTGCGTTTCATTTCTTCTGTTTGAATGGGCTTTCCTGCAAGTCTCTGCGATCTCTCACCCGAAACTGACCGATCTTCATTTCCCCTATGTGCATGCCCAAGTTGAGGAATCCCCGATCTTCCGGCGCAGGCATATTCTCGGAGAGGATCGATCTGTGTCGGTGGATCGCTACAAGTACACGCAGAACGAGGAGGGAGGCTTTACTAAGTCTGCTCCCAAGATCAAGGACTACCATCACAGGGTCATATCCCCTTTGGCCAGCCGGCCGAGTCACCAGCATCCGTTCAAACCATCCATTGGTAAATTCCAACTTATACTGCCACGTCGCATAAGACAACCTATTTTCTTCCTAGAGCCTCGCCTAAATCGCCGCTCTTCGGTTCCGATCAGCATAAACTATCAAACGGTCCACATATCAAGTCCATATCCCCCCGAGTTGGCAAGACGCGGCTCGGTGATAAGCCTAACTGGTCAGAGCCCAGATGTCAGCGCCAGTGCCGTGCCAAGTGGAGCTGGTGATCCGAAACGCCGCGTCCGCATGATCAATCGCCATTAAAGTCCAAGGACCAGCAGGTCAAAACTGCAATGAGACTACCGTGAATTACCACAATCATTTTAAATATCACTCTGTGTAGTCCTTCTTAATGCGTTTCTTTTAATCAGTTAATTAAGTTATATTATTCAAGTGTTTTAAAAAACGTACAAAGAATATTCTTCTCGAAGACACCGAATTTACGCACACTCTCCGCAGAGAGTGGGCCAACGTTTGCCATTATGCCATCCTATTGTACATTATTCTACTTAGGGCAAGATTAAAACAATCTTAGGCTAGCGTAGTGTTTAGTTTGGAATTCAGTACCTATGATATTACCATTAACTACAAACTAACTACGAACTTGTGATGCTCATTACAATGACAATTACATACAGTTATGTATCTAGGTTGAAAGGCCTGCGAAGCGGATGAAAGGGTGCAAGAACTTAACTACGGTTATCGCGTTATTGGATCGGGGTGCGGAGATATGGTCGGAGCTAATACACGTATGCTACAAGGATTCCATCTTCATCGAATTTTGCGCTAGTTTCTCCTATTCCATTAAATATTAAAATAAATTACGTATTTTAATTGCATGTGGTTGGAAATTGGGGCCTGCATTCTGCCGCATTCAGCTCAGTTCGTTGCCCTCGTAGAGGCTCTCGCAGCTCTCCAGCAGGCGCAGCACCGGCGAAATGTCGTAGGGGTAGAGCTGGCGCGAGACCAGGCGGGATATCTGCAGGCGCAGCCGGATGAGCACGCCCATCGCCTCGTCCAGCATGGCGCTGCCCATGCCGAAGCTGTGGCAGCTGTGCACAAACATTGTCCAATTCATGCGGATGTACTTGAGCAGGCGCAGCAGGTAGAGCAGGAAGCAGGTCTCGTTGCTCACTAGCAGGTCCAGCAGCAGGTCCGAGCTGTTCGACGTCATCTTGAGGAACTCCAGGAAGGTGTACACCGGGTTCAGCATGGCCACTAGCTCGGGGAAGGCGTTGTTGCGGAACGAGATGCCCGACGTGACGTCCAGCGTGCAGACCATGGCCTCGATCAGGTGGTCGTCCTGGTCGTCGAACAGGTGGATCAGGATCTTGCTGAAGTGGCACTCCGGATGAAACTCAAGCGTCTGCTTGATGAACGTCTCCAGTTTGCTCAGCACATCCCTTATGGAGCGCTCGATGAGCATCATGTCCTGGAAGGCGTCGTAGTCACTGGAGTCGATGGAGGAGTCGGACGAATCGCTGCGAATCTCCTTCACCGTCACCGCTATCGACTTGAGCACCAGCAAGACCATCTTCTGCAACAGCGTCTTGTCCATTTCGATGAGGTCCAGAGGCGCTCCGCCCTCGCCCTCAGCCTCCTGACTGACCGAGTGTGCCGCATGTGCCAGGGTAATGGTGCCGTTGGCATACACCAGCGGCCGGCCGTTGTAGCCGATCAGGCTGACCATGTTGTCCGGCTGGCGACGCGGCAGCGACTCCAGGATGCGGAAGCCCCGCACGTGGCAGACGATCTGGTGCGCCAGCTTGCACGTCTCCTCGGGCAGCATGTCCTGCAGCGCCAGCGTGGATCCGTAGCACAGCGCCTCGTTGAACAGGCACAGCATCTGCTTGTACACCGTGCAGGAGAGGCTGTGGCTGAGCAGCAGCTCGAACTTGTCCAGCTGGGCGTAGTAGGGACGCGTCTCGTCGATGGACAGATTGGCCTTTACCGAGATGATGTTCTCCCACAGCTGCAGGAAGTTGAGCACGCAGTGCTCGGCCGCATCCTGGTGCGCCGGGGCCATCAGCTCGGACATGTTCTTCACCAGCGTCGGCCACTTGTGCTCCAGCTTCTGGATGGTGATGCACTTGAGGTGCGTCGTGTCGAAGCTTTCCGAATCCGTGAGCGTGACCACATGGCAGCCGCTGGGCATGGTCGTGGACTGGGGAGCGGGGTGCGAATCGTAGGCGACGTTCATCTCCTCGCCAAAGTGCCGTCGGTGCCTGTCGCTTCTGTCGGGAGACTCCCGCTCCGTCTCTCTCGCTCCGTCGCCATCCGTGTCCTCGCGGAACTGCAGCGCAAAGTAGTTAGTGGCCAGTGGCTGCTCCTGCACCGGAAAGTGCATATAGCTCACGGAGGCATCCGTCGAAAGAGGAACAACTGATGAGGCAGCCGTTGCAGTGTTCGCCGCCGCCATCCAGTCGTCGTCCAGCGGATGGATTTCCATGTCCTTCCACTCTACGATACGCTTGATGATGTCTAGGCTGAAGTGAATCTTCTGCACGGCCGCCTGGTCGAGCTGCTCGAAGTTAAACAGCTGGTCGACGATCTTCTGCAGCCACTCGTCGTTCAGCTCCTGCTTGGCAATCACCAGGAAGGCGGCCAGCACGCGTCCCGCCAGGAACTGCACGTACGCGTTGTCGTAGCCGGCCAGTACGATGATCTCGTCGATGAGCTTGTGGTCGTTGCGGATCAGTGCGTCGCAGACGTCCATTATCCGCGTGCAGATGAAGCCCTTGGCGTTCTGCTTCAGGTAGATGTCGAACAGCAGCTGCAGGTTGGACAGGAACTGCAGCAGCTTGTTGGTGGGCCACTCGCGCAGGTAGGCTATCCGCTTCTGTCCGTTGGTGTCCTGCGAGTAGTGCGACTGGAACGGCTTTCTCAGCGTTCGCTCCGACACCCCGCACAGGCACTGGCGGGTCAGCGACTGCTCGAACTCCAGCATGTCGTCGATGGTGGCTGTGGTCGTCGCTGCCGCCAGGCAGCTGCTTCTGCTCAGGTGGCTGCTGCTGCTGCTGGCCGACAGGAGGTCCGGCAATTGGGCGGCTCGATCCACCTCATCCTTGGTGGCCTCTTTGTCAGCCTCCCCGTTTTGTGGCAAGATGTTGTGCACCAGACTGGACACGCCCAGCAGCTGGGCGTAGGAGGCCGCTCGCGAACTGCAGGGAGTGGTGGTGGGTGAGTTATTAGTGCTGCTGGGCGTGGACAGCGAGTGCGTGGAGGACGAGGAGAGCGACGAGCAGAGGTGGCTGTTGCTGTTCGCGTCCAGGTCCAATATATCCGGCGGGGGCGGTTCCAAGCCCACCTTGATCTGCTTCTCGATCTTCTGGCGCTTGGTTTGTGGTTGCTCGGTAGAGGCAGCCACCGTGGAGCAGGGACACTCGCCACTCGCAGCGCCCGCTCCGGCTCCAGATCCAGCTCCGGATGTGGTGTCCATGCCCGGTGACGTACCCGACGTCCCTGGAGTCCAAGCCCAACTCAACTGCAAGCGAAAGGTCCAAGTGGTCAGCGAATCAGCGAGTCAAAGCGGCGGCATGCAGCCACATACCTCTTCGAAGCGAACGAGATTCCGACTGCGCTGGCGTTGCGTTTGCGTTGCCCAAGCAGCTTCCGTGCTACGCGCACACAAGGTTACGTGTGCAGACGCTACTCTCTGGCTTCTCTGTGGGCTTTAACGGGCTCCACCGTTCGCGTTAGGTGTTCTCGGACGGATGCTGGCGCTTTATCTGCCGCCTGGCGATCTGACTGCGCCTCCAAACATTTTAAACGGCCACAATTCGCTTTTCACACACTTGTTGCTCTCATGTCAATGTTTGTATTAGTTTCACTCCACTCGTGCAACTTCCCGTTCTGTGTCCGTGCAACGCGTTTTGTTTCGCACTTTATTTAACGGAATTTAGCAGGCTCTGATTGTGGGTCTGGCCCTGCTCTTATTTTGGTTTAATTATATTTTATTATGTTGGAAAAAACAAAAAATTAAGTGCGCGTCGCCATCTTTTAGCGAATTTTTGAGCAGGCTGGTAGCCCTGCTTCAACAGCGTTGCCAGTTGGTCGGTTTTGGCGTTAGCTGTAAAATTGTATCCAAGTTCTCAACCAGGTTAAGGTCGCTATTTTGTTTTACATTCTACATTCTCCACAATGTTCATATTTTTACACGGGGTCTCACATAAAGAAATATGTGGGAATAAAGAAAATGTGAAAAATAAATGTGCATAGGAGTCATTCTAGAGTTTCGAGTTTTGGGATTGATATTTTGAAATATTGCAGTCGCCGGGAAAGGTTAAAGCCACTCAGCATGTCGGCCAATAATGTACATTAAAATAATGTTCAGTGGAACGACCCACAATCTAAATGTGAAAATATAAGGCAGTGGAATGGCGCTATAAGAACAGTTTATTAGTAAAATAATATTGACAGCTATTTAATTTCAATTTAAAAAAATTACCTAAATCGTTTCAAAAATATAAGATTATACAAGTTAAAAGTTAAAAATTGCTTGCAACCTGACAACCCAAATTCAACGGCGCTGCCACTTCTGCGAAAAAGTTTGCGCTAAGCGGCGGTTACTTTCTTTCCAAAATTCCAATTTAGAGCCCTTTTACGGTCTAAAGAGATAATCTAGGAGCAGGGAGCCCTTTACTCAAATAAACTACGCCCTCACAGTACACTTTTAGCCCTGTCGACCCGAGTCCGCCAAACAAAACAAGAGCGCGGCCGACGTGGCAACACTAGCTTGTTTTTCATTTGACATTGAAGGTGCTCACAAATTCCAGAAAGGACGTTGGAAAATCGGCTGTGCAGCTCAGTACCTATCTTTAGCAAACACGGCGAAGTTGTTGTGTCGCGGTGCTCTGGAGATTTGCCGGAGCCAGATAAAACCCCAACTAAGCTGCGTGCGGCCGGGATCCAGCATCGTATTTAAGTGAAGTGTCGCGAGTGACTCTAGCAGTTCACCTGTGCTCTCCTTTCCGTTCGCTTCAATTTTAACGAGTCCGCCTCCACTGCCTTCTCCTCCTCCTCCGCCCACATTTCCGCCGCACCCCCAAGAAAAATGGCCGGCGCACTTCCTCCGCTGACCCAGGAGGCAGTCTTCAAGAAGCTGCAGGAGTACTACAATGCCAAGGGCAAGGACCTGAACATCAAAGACCTGTTCGCGAACGACCCGAAGCGGTTCAGCAAATACAGGTGGGTAGTTAAGAGATTTTCTTTTCCCTTTCAAGGGTGAGAGTTACGTAGTAGCCACATACATACTCGTTTATGTATCCGCCATCAGTTATTCATTGAATGCCGCACACTCTCACTTTCACCATCGTTGTTTGAGTGTCGCCAGCCGATTTGTCCTTGCGTAAGGTCACAGCAACGACCTACGCCTCGTACTTGCTCTGAGGTCAAATGAAACTGATAAAAGGTTTTTTATAGCGAATAATAATCATTTTATTGATAAATGCTCTTGCAGCCTGCGCCTGCAGACGCAGAACGATGGGGAGATACTGCTCGACTACTCAAAGAACCGCATCGACCAGGAGGTCTGGGAGACGCTCATCGACCTGGCCAAAATGCGCAAGGTGGAAGCAGCCCGCAACGCCATGTTCTCCGGGGAGCCCATCAACATCACGGAGAACCGCGCTGTCCTGCACACTGCGCTGCGCAACCGCGGCACGGACCCCGTGCTGGTGAACGACAAGGACGTGATGCCTGACGTGCGCGCCGAGCTGACCCACATGAAGGAGTTCACCAACAAGGTCATCTCGGGCGTGTGGCGCGGCTGCACCGGCAAACAGATCACTGACGTGGTCAACATTGGCATTGGTGGCTCCGATCTGGGTCCCCTGATGGTCACCGAGGCGCTGAAGCCCTACGGCAAGGGCCTGCACTCGCACTTCGTGTCCAACATCGACGGCACCACACCTGGCCGAGGTGCTCAAGAAGCTTAATTACGAGACGACTCTGTTCATTGTGGCCTCAAAGACCTACACAACCCAGGAGACCATCACGAACGCCACCTCGGCCAAGACCTGGCTGCTGGAGCATTCCAAGGAAGTAAGTTCAGTAAACACACAAATGATCATTTATGTTTTTAACCAAAGACAACTCACAATTTTGATTAACTTAACTTCTCTTCCTAGCCTGAGTCCGTGGCCAAGCATTTTGTTGCCCTGTCGACCAACAAGGAAAAAGTCACCGAGTTCGGCATCGACAGCGCCAACATGTTCGGCTTCTGGGACTGGGTGGGCGGACGTTACTCCCTGTGGTCGGCCATTGGACTATCCATTTGCTTGTCCATTGGATTCGAGAACTTTGAGCAGCTGCTGGATGGCGCCCATTACATGGACAACCACTTCAGGACAACCCCATTGGAGAAGAATGTAAGTCTTTAGCTGCAGAGCATTGAAACATTCATTCAACCACGCCAACGCATTGTTGTTAGGCTCCTGTTGTTCTGGCCCTGCTTGGCGTCTGGTACTCCAACTTCTTCAAAGCGGAAACGCACGCCCTTCTGCCGTACGACCAGTACTTGCACCGGTTCGCCGCCTATTTCCAGCAGGGCGACATGGAGAGCAACGGCAAGTTCGTTAGCAAGTCGGGCAAGGCTGTCAACTACAGCACCGGTCCGATTGTGTGGGGCGAGCCGGGCACCAACGGCCAGCATGCCTTCTACCAGCTCATCCACCAGGGCACCCGCCTGATCCCCTGCGACTTCATCGCCCCCGCCCAGACGCACAATCCCATTGCCGGCGGCAAGCACCACAAGATCCTACTCTCGAATTTCCTGGCCCAAACGGAGGCACTCATGGCCGGCAAGACGACCGACGAGGCTCGGGCCGAGCTCACCAAGGCCGGACTGTGCGGCAGCGAGCTGGAAAACTTGCTGCCCCACAAGGTGTTCGTTGGCAACCGGCCGACGAATTCGATTGTGGTGAAGAAGGTCTCACCCTTCACCTTGGGCGCGCTTATTGGTACGATAAATTGGTGGAATTCGCAAGCGAACATATTCAATTAACGCAATCAATTTGTTTTTCAGCGCTTTATGAGCACAAGATCTTCGTGCAGGGCATTATTTGGGACATCAACTCGTTCGACCAGTGGGGCGTTGAGCTGGGCAAGCAGCTGGCCAAGGCCATCGAGCCAGAGCTGGATCACTGCAACGAGGTCTCCACGCACGACAGTTCCACGAACGGTTTAATTAACTTCATCAAAGCCAATTGGAAGTAATCAGGTCCGGCTTTTTGTTGCAAATTAAAATGAAATGTTCACACAAATGCTCTAATTGTTAGTAGTTTCTGAGCCGTTATTGAGTAGCCTCTGCTTACGTATTACTCAAGCTACAAACCCCTGTTATTGGCACATTATTCTATGTATTATGAATTGGAAATGTTTGTTTGCTTGTGTATCGATAAAACCTCATGTCGGAATTAGACCAACAATTGGCTCCTATTCGTTGTTGCACGTAGTTCAAAACCACAAATAAAAATTGATGAATTCGGTGTAGAAAACTGTGTTTGGAAAACAATTGTAGTTTAATTTCTTGCGGCATGACAACCAAGGAATTGCATTTAATCTTAATTTACGGGAAAGGCATTCTAATCCATTGATTCATCAGAGTCTGTATCTGCGTTAACATCGTCGGTGGCCAGATCGTCGTCCGCCATCAACTCATCATCATCTTCCTCATCCGACATACTCTTTGCGCTGCCTGGCTGGTCCTCCAGGTCGCTCCAGTTATTTTCAGTCAGTAGGTTGTCTTCGATAACTTCAGCTGGTTCATCTGCAAGCATGGAGATTGGTTCTACGGATCTGTTACCCCTGAACACTTGAGTACTCACCTGGATCGTCGTCCACAATCAAGGCGTTGCTATCGTTTAGATGATTATCTGAATTGCGCTTCATCTGGTTTATTATAAGGTTGACTCGACCAGTAATTCTAAAAAGAAGGCATTGAAAAAATTACTTAAACTTCAGAACTGTAGAATATGTAATATATGTACATACATATATTTCACAAATTAAATTGTACCATTGTTTTAAAATGGACCTTAAGTGTACTGATGCCATCCCCGTTTATAAGCACACCAGCAGATCCCATCATGCAAAATCACCGAATCAAAACCTGACAACAGATGCCGCACCGGGCACCGTGCTGCCCATAGCCAATATGCCCAGCATCGCATGGTTAATCAAGAAGTGCAACAAGCCGCTATGCGAAGAAGCCGACATGGAGTGCCTCATTGACCTGATAGATGGAACCATCTGCGAAGCGGTGACCATAGTAGAGTCTGATCCGCGCGGTCTGTTTTGTTACAAGTTCCCAAAGAAACCAAAGATGTCTTCTATCAGCTTAGTCTCCACGGCCTACGACGACATCGCGGTGGAAGATGAAGGCTCTGTCACATATCAAGTACAGCCCACGACCTACACAGGCTTTCTCGGCGCTTCGGCGGGTTCCGGGTCCAGCATGGTCCGCAAGACCCTGACCATCGGGGACTTTGAGTATAGCAACGCTATCGCCGACATTAGGGACTTTATCAGCAGATGGGATCTGTCTCCAGACACCAAGTGTGTTGTGGTCAGCAATCCGATTCGTCACGAGGTGCCCATCAAGGGAACCATTTTTTTTGTCGATGCACATTTCTCCCGGCCGACATTCCGGTGCCCAAATCCGCTGGCCGTTGCCAAGGTGCGTTTCATCATAACCGTGTCCAAGCTGATGCAGCGGCACTACCCGGTAATGATCACCTACCGCTTCGAGGGCTACAACACGCTCTACTACGGCTTGGGCGAACGCTGCCTCAACTCGTTCACCTTCCAGCGCTTCTACATCGACACCATCCTGCACACCAAGCTGACCTTTTACGCTGCGATCTCAGAGTCCCGTCACGGCACCGTCGACAACCCCAAGCAGAATGTCAACGCTAAGAATGCCAAGAAGCCCACTAGTTCATTTTGCATTCACCATTAAAGTCTTGTGTTTTGTCTTTCGATTTCCCAAAGTACTCACTGTAATGCTTCCGACAGGCAGTGCATGCGCTGTTCCGCCACGCCCAGGCAAACTGCCAGTTTCTCGCGCAGAGCTTCCTTATCCTCGGACATCAGGACACTAGTGTGGGTGGAGGCCAGCACGTGCAGCCAACGCAGCGCAGAACTGACACTGAAGTTCAGAACAATATAGTTTTAAAGGGGTTTCCTCTAGAAGACAACACTCACTTGGTGTGCTTTCCTTGCAGCAGAATGGAGAGTTCGTTTACCAAAGGACTAACGTATTCGAGCGGCAGCCGGTCCAGCGTCAGCTGTATCGTCTCTGTATCATTCGTGCTCAGTACCGCGTTTATCATCCTGAAAAAACACAACTTGTTAGTAACCATCTAGTTGCTATGATGGGTGAACATCTTACGCCTGATCTTTGCTGTGTAATGCCTGCATTAGCAGCTGAGTCTTGCTCTGTGTCAGCAACTTGCCACCGCTCAGTTTTGTTCCACTGATTTTCAGGTGTTCAAGGCGAGCCTCCATGGGCACTTCGTTTTGCACTTTTTTCTGGGAGATGGGCAGGGCGCTGTTGTACTCCACGTTCTTCTGGCTCACAATGGGCTTCTGGACCTTGGTGGCGGCCTGGAAACCCAGCTGCTCCTTGCCCTTCTTTTTCGCGTAGAGCTTCTTTGGGTCAGCGCGAACGATAACGTTCAATTTCTCGCTGTAGTTGGGAGTGTAGCGTTCAAACTGCAGCTGCTGGCGACTTCCGTAGCCAAAGAGGATTTCGTGTGAGCGATTAGAGTCGGTCACAAAGTGTGCCGCCACTGCGAGTATGGGTTCTACGGTCTCGGCGCCATCGGACACGATTTGCAGCGACACCTTGGGCTTTACGACCTTCTCGGCGGATAAACTGTAAATGAAAGCGGTTTTGAATACTGCTTGCTATCTAGGATTGCTCTCCTTACCTGTTCACGTTCAGCAGGTATATGTGTATATTGCCATTGCGCGTAACACTGGCCACACGCAGCTGGCCATCTTCGCGCACCTCGCTGGCCAAGCAGTAGGCCAAATCCTCCATGAGCAGCGTGCACGCGGAGGCTTTGTTCTTGCCCTTCTTGTCGATCTTCCAAAAGCAGATAACTCGCTCCATCTTGGCCGTAGTCAGCACAAATTCTGTGTCATCTGAGCACACAACGCTGCTGATGGCATTAATTTCGCTCGAGTGGCCAGTGAAGGTTTCCACCAGCTCCTTTGTCTTAACATCGAACACTTTCAGCTGGCGGGAGGCCACAGCCAGAGTGCGGCTCTTCTGCAAGTACGCTATGTTCTGCGGTTTTTCCGGTCCCACCTGCCAGTCGCCAATGCAGCGTTCCTCCGCCAGCGACCAAACGAGCGCCCGACAATCTGCTCCCACTGTGTAAAGGTGACCAGCGTTGTCGTACGCAATCGCGGTGACTGGTCCGTCATGGCTGTCGCCACTCAGCGTCCGAGCAATCTGCAAGATATGGATTAACTGAAGTTTCTTGGTTTTTATGTCAGGATTTGGACTCACCTTTCCCTCGGCTAGGGAGTATATGACCACCGCTCCCTTTAGTGTTCCCAGGGCAATGTGAAGCTGTCCGTCGGCTGCATCCTGGCTCGGCAGACTCTTGCGCGACTTCTTGGGCCGTGGACCGGCCACCGAAACCCACGTGAGCGCTGTGCACGGGCCGGAGACCTGCAGATTGGGCGTGTATTCCTGCTTAAGCGTGTTCGTCTCCGTGTCCCATATCCGCAGGATGCCCTGCTCGTCCACCGAGGCAAATAGTTGGCCACCATTGGGCGAAAACCCCAACACGTGCTTCTTGCCTAGCGACATGGTTTTTTGTTTTGAATTAGAGATGCGCGCGGGACCGACTGTTTTCCCTCCAATCACGCACTGCACTTTGTGTGTGTTTCGTGTCACGCTCGACCTAGAAAGTAGCAGTCACAGTTCCCATTAATCGATAAACTCCTCCCATCCCTATCCCATCCAGAATGTTCGCGGCCGTCACACCGATTTGAGGTTATAACTCTAGCTGAAATTTACCGACCGACTCCGTGTGAAATTGAAATCTGTGCACAAAAATGGCTTTATCCGTTCCAAAAGCTCCCGGAGTAGCGCAGATGCTAAAGGATGGCGCCCGGGTAAGTGCAACAAGGGGGAAACACATCGCCAAAAGCCAGACGGGAGTCGGTTTCATTGAAATTGGGCTTAAAATAAAAACATGCCGTCTCGGTGAGGCGCGTGATTAGTCACCCTCATGGAGTGGAGCCCCACATATGAACGAAAAGTGACTAATTTGATGGTTTCTCGGGTATCCTTAGATGTACAGCGGGTTGGAGGAGGCGGTGTATCGCAACATCAGCGCCTGCAAGGAGTTCGCACAGACCATGCGCTCCGCCTACGGGCCAAATGGCATGAACAAGATGATCATCAACCACATCGAGAAGCAGTTCGTGACCAGCGACGCCGGCACGATCATGCGGGAGCTGGATGTGGAGCATCCGGCAGCCAGGCTGATCGTCATGGCCAGCCAAATGCAGGACGCCGAGGTGGGAGATGGCACCAACTTCGTGGTGGTGTTGGCCGGAGCTCTGCTGGAGTCCGCTGAGGAGCTGCTGCGCCTGGGCATTACCACCGCCGAGATCTCCGACGGCTACGAGAAGGCCCTGGAGAAGGCTCTGGAGATCCTGCCCACCCTGGTCAGCCACAAGATCGAGGACTACCGCAACGTGGATAAGGTTAAGGATGTTCTGCGCACGTCGATCATGTCGAAGCAGTACGGCCAGGAGGACTTCCTCAACGACCTGCTGAGCAAGGCCTGTGTCTCCATCCTGCCGGATGAGGGCACCTTCAATGTGGACAACATTCGCATCTGCAAAATCCTGGGCTGCGGCCTGACCAAGTCGGAAGTGGTCCGCGGCATGGTCTTCAAGCGCTTCGTCGAGGGCGATGTCACCTTCGCTGAGAAGGCCAAGGTAGTGATCTTCTCCTGCCCCGTTGACATCATCCAGACCGAGACCAAGGGCACGGTGCTGATCAAGTCGGCCGACGAGCTGATGAAGTTCTCTTCCGGCGAAGAGAGCCTGCTGGAGGCCCAGATCAAGGCGATTGCTGATGCCGGTGTCAAGGTTATTGTGTCCGGCGGCAAGGTCGGGGACATGGCCCTGCACTTCCTGAACAAATACGGTTTGATGGTGGTTCGTCTGAATTCCAAGTTTGACCTGCGTCGCCTGAGCCGCTCTGTGAACGCCACCGTCCTGCCGCGCCTTACCACACCCAGTCAGGAGGAGTTGGGCTACTGCGACAAGGTCTGCATCGAGGAGCTGGGCGACACCACAATTGTGGCATTCAGGTAGATTACCTAATGAAATGTGTTAGTGGAAAACTCTTACCAGTTTTGTTCCTTTACAGAAATGAGGGTAAGGACTCGCGCATTGCCACCGTGGTCATTCGTGGAGCCACCGACAACTTCATGGACGATATCGAGCGCGCTTTGGACGACGGTGTGAATAACTTCAAGTGCCTGACCCGGGATGGTCGCTATCTGCCCGGAGCTGGTGCCACCGAGATCGAGTTGGCCACCCAGCTTTCCGCTTACGCTGATACCCTGCCGGGATTGGACCAGTATGCCGTGCGCAAGTTCGCCAACGCTCTGGAAGTTTTCCCCAAGGCTCTGGCCGAGAACTCCGGCATCAATGGCACAGACATCGTCAACCAGCTGTACTTGGCCCACAATTCGGAGGCAGGCAAGACCATTGGCTTCGACATTGAGGCGGAGAAGGCCAGCACCATCGACACAACGAAGGCAAAGATCTTCGATCTGTACCAGGCCAAGTTCTGGGGCCTTAAATACGCTGTGGGAGCGGCCACAACCATCTTGAAGGTGGACCAGATCATCATGGCCAAGCGCGCCGGTGGTCCCAAGCCGCGACAGGCTGCCGGCAGCGATGACGAGAGTTAAGCGTCTCCTCTGTGATTCGTACCGTACTCCTTACTATAACTAGTTTCTCCTGCTCCCACAAAGAGTGCTCGCTCCGTATTTTCATAAACGAGTCCCATGGAAATTATAAAATTCATTAACCACTCTCACACTCACTTACATACACAACCATGCACACAGTTTCTTGTATTAATAAACTTAACTTACGAAAACTGAACTCAATGATTATTTCTTACGAAGGGGAAAGAAGAGTTATTGAAATAAAACAAGGATTTTTTCGCACCGAACCCGGTGCCACCGCTAGATAACAAATCTAAGTTAGTTATCGCCTTTTATTTTTTGAAATTTAAGCAAACGATTATTCATTTTGTTGAGTACAATACATATTTCAAATGCTTATTCGCAGATACATTTCAATAATATTTGTGAGGACTCGTCCCCGTTTGCGTCGCAAAAGATTTGTATTAATTGTCGAATAAAATACGATCTCGTTGTCGCTTTTCAATTGAAGTGAATAAAACGTGTTAAAGTGTGATCGATGATCATGATTCTGTTCTGAGTACGAGTGCAGGTGATGTTCATTTCCTTATATGGTTAACCCGCTATATATAATAGTTGTAATAATTTCACATCTGGGACAGGATCGAGCCATCCGTGCTCCATTGGATGGTCCGGCTGTCCCCAGGCAAATTCCATGTAATAACATAAAGGTCTCCACGTGAAGTGTCCGTTAAATCGAAAACTGTTCTATTCGGAATGTTTAAGCAGGAAAAGTGGCTCCCAAACCAACTGCAGTTTCGATTTGTGGTGCCCAAAAAATACCTTTCGAAAATTCGATTTTGGGACACATTTTGCTGTTTGCTCACGACAGCAAATTGTAACTCAAAATCTTGTACACATATGTTCGAAAAAGAAAAATGCTTTTTGCAAAAATGTGTGATTCTTAGTACACTCTGTTTAAATTTTATGAACTAAAATCACCGCCAATTTAAAATTACTAGTTAAATGCATATATTGGAAGAACCGATCAATTAAATTAAAATTGTTCCCATCTGTCTCGATGAAAATCGTAATTTTAGAATGCAACATGTGTGTACGACTGTGTGTGAAATGATATCATCGTGCATTTCGTTACAGGATAATCTTTACTTTTCATTCCAATACCATACAAATATGCCCTACACCATGTTAGATTGTACAAAAATAACTTGCTTTTGGTTATAACTTTTCTTTCATGCCAATTACATTTTAAAACATTGCGCTCAACACCTTTTTGTGAATATTCGTGTAGGGATCGAGTGGTTTTTAGATGAGTGTAGGATAGTGTAGGTCGTGTTTCTTTTAAGAGGGGAAAAATCACACATTCTTTAAGTCATTTTCGCTAAACTGGAGAAGCTGACAATTTTCGGATTCGTCGGATATCTGTGTGGTGTGGTTTAAACAGCGAAAATAATGGACTGAAATAAATTATCGGTTTTGGGAAACTGTTTCGTTTCATTGGATATTGGCTTGAATGCGCCATAGTGAATTAAAATAGAGAAACTACGCTAAAGAGATAAATATTTGATTATTCTTTCGATTTCTTTGGTATTATATGCTCTTGCTGCGTTACTGCAACGATTCATAATATATTTTGACTAAGAAAAACTGGATAATAAACTCACTAAATATTTTGCGTTAAGTTCAACTAGCTTGTTGTTGTGGGTAGCATTTCTGCATCGTGTTAAAGCTTTTAAAGTAATGCAATAAGATATTTGCGTATATTTGTTGTTAGTAGTTTCGATCCACTCGCTGGTGGTTAATAAGCTTCAAAATACATACATTTTCAATACAACTTGTTCTCGTGTTCCATCTTCTTTATCTCATATCTCATCGTTTTATCTTCTCAATTTTCAATAAATATATAACAGATATTTTTCTCGAAATAAGAAGGCAAAATATATGTATTTCTGTTTCTGTTGAGTTTAAGTTTATTGATAAATTTGTATGTCGGATTACGTTGATAGTTGGTATAGATATATGTGTGTTTCGGTTTATACTTCGGTTTAGGTAGTAGTAGTAGTAGATGCTATAGTCAGCGCATTAATTGTCGTTATAGTTGGGATATTCGTGTACATTAACAGCGTTACTAATCGGAAGGGAAACAACTCTGATATCTTTGGAACAAATGCTTCGATTTAGAATTTTTAAGATTTTGGTGTTTGTTTCGGTTTTGCGGACATTACATGTTAACGTGAATGGTACACATTGATATATCGATATATATAATATATATTCCTTGCAATTGGAATTCAAATTTCTTGTAACTATATTGCTTATGACAATCGTAGTTGTTGTTGCTTTTACACAAAGATATATTGATCCAGGTGGCGTTGACTGGTACTGGTGTCGTACTACACACACATTCGCTTCTTAATCCATCTTGCTAAACTAAAAATAAACTAAACGTCCGCCGGCGGTCCTTCTCCCTTTTGCACCAGCGGACCTCCCTCCTCCTACTCCCACGCTTCCATTCCTGTGGGCATCCTGCTTAGAGGACGGTGCAAGACGACTTCTCGCGGAACGGATTCACCTTCTGGCTGGTGAAGCCGGTCAGCAGGTAGTCCTCCTGCTCGTGCTCCGTGATGTACTTCATCATCTTGGCGCACGACTCCGAGATGGTCTGGCGGTCGATGGCCGCCTCGCGACGCAGCTGCTCCACGACGACGCGCTGCTGCTGCAGGGATGATGACATTACGTCCATGATGGCTGTCTCGGATAGGCCTATGGTTGAAAAGGTTCTCAGTGATACTGATACTGGGATATGCAATTACGGGGTGGGTGTGTGCTTGTGTTGGGTGGTTGGGTTGTGTGGCTGTGGCCCTTGTATGGCTTATCTTATCGAATGTTTCTGGGTATACTGGTTGGGATGGATCTTAATGGCTGGCTGGAAATAACAAGAGAGCATTGCAGCATGGCATAGTTATGGTTTAGATATCTGTTTTCAATTTCGATTCCCACACGAGTACAACATCGAACAGGCGACAGCGACACAGGCTAATTTCTGGATATATATCCCAGATTCTAAGACAGAGACAGTTTGAAGGAAGGCTTAGTTTTAGTACTTAGTGTTAGGTGGAAAATTAGGATAGTGGTGAGTCACTAGTACGCACTTAGTTAGGCTTAAACGAACAGTGACACATGAGAGGCAGGCATTAGCTTAATCGATCGCATTGCTGATTAATTTTCCAGGCTAGCTGGAAACCTTGACACTTTGCTGGGGCAGAACAAGTGCAAGGTTATTTACTGGCACACATGGAAGAGTGGGTGGTGGAAAGTGGGCGGACGACACTTGTCACTGCACATGGAAAAACAGCGAGACAGCACACTTTGCAACTGTTTGGAAACACCCAAAATCATACTTTTCGGGAACATAGGAGGAACACACACACAAACACAGAGGCAAATGCGCCGTATGGTTATTATAGGGATTACAGTGAGGAAGTAAGGATTTCGACGGATGCACACACAACACACAACTAGATTTGCACACTACTAGTTATTTACCAGCTCCGCTTTATATATTTTTGTTCTCGAACGCTACAGGCAAAAATCGAGCAAATTAATGAATAAAAAGTGGATACACACCCAAACTAGCGATGCGCCTGTGCGCGATAGTCGACGGCTGGTCTATCGATAGGGGGCCGCAGTGTGCGTGGCAGACTGCCATCCCTAACATCTGCTGCAAAAATATTCGACTTTATTTTTATTCCATGCTCTCCGCAAAATGATGGCCAAGGACAAGGGCCTGGCAGTAGCCGGATCGGTGGCTCCATTGCCGTCCACCATCGACCACGAATGGTCCGCCGAGGAGGAGCTGCAGCTGTTCCACGCAATGGAGGGCTTGCGGCCGGTGGGAATTAACAAACACTTCTACATGTCCTGCATCGCCCAGAGGCTCTCCAAGTCGCTCAACCGGGAGATGCCCAGCGAGCTCATCTGGCGGCATTTGGGAACCATGTACAAGCTGAAGGAGCTGGACGACAACGAGTCGCTGCCCTTTCCCAACGAGGAGCGCGAGTTCAGTCTGCCGGAACAGGACTTCGGGACGCTGCAGACCAAAAAAGCAGTGGAGGTGAATGCCGGCGAGGAGGCTGGAGATCAGTTATCAGCCACGATTATTGCTCCAACCGCTGACAGCAATGGCAAAGGTAAGTCCAGATGGATAACTCCAAAGTTCCTCCCGCAAAGTCTAGTTTTACAGCTCCACACGCAACCAAAGCCCAGGTGCCACCAAACAGCCTCAAAGAAACCGACAAGAAGGCCTCCGCTAAGCCCTTGGAGCTACCCAAACGACCGGCCAAGCGAACACGAGGATCCATATCCAATGAATCCATCAGCCCCTCAACCACACCGCCCCCGGTGCAGAGCAATAAGCGCCGTCGCATTTAGGGGCTCACCACTCGAAATGGACAATTGTTATGACAAGTTTTAGTTCCCTAGCTTTACTGTACGTTAATAAACGGATTTATTCTTCGAATTCGTTGTTGGCCTCCTCGCTGGAGCCGTTCTCGTCGTCCTGCGAAACGCCCACAGCGGCCTGCATGTTGTCCAGGAGCGACTTGAGGAGGCGCCTGTTCAGGTGATCCGTCTGCGTCAGTTCCCGGGGTGCCTGGTGCGGAGTGTCCACTTCTGCCGGCACCGTGGTGTCTCCAGTCGGTGTTGGTGTCTCGGCCATGGCGTTAATCTGCTCCAAAACAGGCATATTTTGCATTTATCTGCGGACTCCCAGATCGGTTTCCGTTTTTCTGTATGACACACACTCTGTTTTGGTTATCGATGGGTCCTATCGATGTTTTTAAAATCTAAACTGCGTTCACCAAAAAGTAGAGCTGTCAAGCGATCTTTAAATTCTCTGAAAGTTTAATTTGTATAAACAGCTAATCGACTTTTGATTATTAAGCGCTTGTATATATATTTTATGTCGTTAAAAAATAAATAAATTTCGAAAACTGACAAATGTTCATTTCATTACTTTACAGTTATCGATAGTTTAATGCATTTTACGTCAGCCCTAGCTTCCACCCCTAAGTCGACCCAGCTCCAATCAGATCGAATCTCCCGCTCGAATTAAATTTAGAAATTTAGAAAATTAACAAAAACAATCCAAATGTTTGTGCCCGAAACGGAAGACATGCTGCCAAGATCAGCGCCCAGACCCAGTGCTGCGGTGCCCTTGGGTCACACCAACGAAATAATCCGCCCCACGGTGCCAGAGGTGTCCATATTGTTTGGTCAGCCGCCTCAGGAGCAGCAGATGCATTTGCAGCAGCAGTCGGCTGGGCAGGAGCCAACTCCGCGTACAGTACCCACCTTTGCATCCTGGAAGAAGCAGATGCTGCCCCGGGTCAACTTTTCCCCCATCTTGGTCACAGAACTGGGACCACGTCCAGCGCCCAGCAGCAGCAGTAACAACAATAATCAGGAGTACATCATAACGCCCAGGGATCGTAACTACACAAACGATGGAGCACCAAGTAACAATCATATGTCCAGTAATTCTGGAGGGGCTTACGGCGAACCCAAGAACCAGTTTCATCAATCGAGACGCTTGTCCAGTTCATCCAACTCTGATGTGTTAACGATTTGTGCTGGAACACAAACCGACTCTTATAACCCATCTCCTCCAAGGGCATCACTGCCATCTGTGGTTTACTCCGACATCGACGTCAGCAACCTGGTCAATAAGAGTGACCTATCCAAGGTGGTTTCTCTTCTGGAGTCAATGCGCCAGGAGCAGCAGCAGCTGCGAAACCTCTGCGAGCTGCTTCTACAGCAGCAGCGGGAAAAGTCCGACGCCATTCCAAAGCCCAGCAGGACGACTGCCAGCCAGTGTGATATTTTGACTACCAGTAATGGTGAGTAAATCAAAAGAGTATGCAAAAACTATTTAAATAATCGCTTTTGGCAGGCAGACGAATATCACCGGTTATACAGGATTACATAGTAGAGGAGGAGGAACCACTGCCTTCACCCCAAGCACGAGCGATTCCCCAGTTTCAATCTCCACGACCCACACCGCCCGTGGCCCAATCTACGGGCTATCGGGCCAACACGCCACAGGGCAAACGAATTCCTCAGCTCTCCAAACCAAACACCGAGAAGAGCATGGTGATGAACGAGCTGGCTCTCAAGTACTTGCGCCAACCCGTCGATGAGCTGATGAAGGACATGCGCCTGGGCGCGTCTCCCAAGTCTCCAAATCCCGAACCGCTGCGTCAGATCGATAATCTCGCCCACCCACAGAGTCCCAACGATATTTCGAATGCGTCGTACAAGTATCTCAAGAAGTACCGCCTGCTGCCTGAGGAGCAGCTAGATTATGCGGCTCGCGACCAATTGTGCCCACAATCCCCGTTGGCAACGGCTCCTCCTCAAATGCAACTTGATTTGGAGAACATCAGGAACCAGCCGAAACTGCTGTGAAGGCAAAGTCCATTTTCGTTTTGTTATTTATGCATTTGTCTATTTGCGATTTAAGTGGAAATATATTTCAATACACGGAATAACGCTGACACACCTCTGGCAAAATCCCAGCCTACACTAACAAACAAAGGAAACCACACTTTGTTTACAAAACACAATAGACACTCATATTTGAAGACACAATAAGTATACGTTTAGTGAGCTTGGCTTGCAGCTGTTACCCTGGTGTTCTAGCGCAGGACCAAGTGCATCTCGGATGCGGATTGCAGGAGTACCTTTAGTCCCTGCATAAAGCCCGCGCACTGCGCGAAGTCCGTGCCGAAAGCAATGCGCGTGTGGATCTCCAGTGCATTGGCGTAGTCGGATATTTGAATGTACTGTATTATTTGATTCAGATATTGCACCGTTGTGGGAGTGAGCTGGAAGACAGAGACTGTGTATTAGCCCCTGAGTTGGACCTATCTTGACCTGAGACTTACCTTGCCGTCCCTGAGGCAGTCGTAGAGATTTTCAAGCCTCTTTACAACATCAACGAACTTGCGTTTTGTGCGCTAATAAAAATATAAACAGTAAACGTAAGTTAAGTATGGCTTCTGTTAATTGATGTGGGGTAAAAATAATTTAAAGTTGAGGGAACTATTTTAAATAGTATGAATAAACTCACCGGATCGTTCGTTGCGCTCAGGCAGCGGTTCTTAAGCTCCTCCAGCACCGTTTGCAAGTAGATGAACTCCTCGGGAAGTGGAGGCTTCTCCTTGGGAGGCTCCGGTTGGCGCTGCTGCTGAATGGGAGCTGGCTGCTCGGTATAGCCAATGGTTTGCTGCTGTCCCTGCCAGTTCTGCTGCTGAGGTACTCCTTGATTTGGAATACCCGATGGTTGGAAGTTTAGCTGCTGCTGCTGCTGTTGTTGGGGCTGGAGGTAAGACTGCTGCTGTTGCTGGGGATTGTTATTGAAGGCAGCCGGATTGTAGTACGCGTTAGAGACTCCTCCAGATGGTGGTGCATTCTGAAAGAAACATTAATTTAGCAAACTCATTTGTATAAAAACTTTAATACACCATACCTGATATTGAGCAGGATCCACGTAACCGTTTTGATTTTGATTGGGATCGACTGGGAACAGGGGATGGAAGATAGCAGCACTTTGCTCCACCACTGGTTTCGGCTTGGGCTGAAACATAGATTTAACTTATAACAAACTAATCTGCGAGTTTGTTGTATAAACACTCACCACACGAGATGATTTTAGTGCTGGAGGATCGTTCCAGCCTGGCGGTGGTGTCGGATTGCGTTGTACGTTCTGGATGACGGGAGGCGCATTTTGTGGTGGCATTGTCTCAATGGGATTCACGCCGGGCAGGAATTGATTCTGTGGAGCTCCCATGAATGGCGATTGGTTGTACGATTGGGCAGCCGCCATCGGATTCGTGTTGAATGCGTTACTTGAGTAATTTGGAACGCTTGCGGGTTGGGGTGCAGGTCCAGGTACTCCTCCACCGGTGAAGGGAACTGCCGATGGAACGGGGGCAGGCACTGGATTGTATGGCATGCCGTAGGAACTGGTGGGAGCTGCCACAGATGGGTCCAGCACGTACTTGGAGCGAGCAGGAAGCCCAGAGCCGCCGGAGGATGCTGCTGCTCCTGCTGGTGGAGGACCACCCGAGGAGCTGGCATTACTGAGCGGTCGCGGTGGATGAGCCATGGGTTCTGGCTTGATGGGCTGCGGATTAAATATCTGCGGCGGGGGCTGCTGGGCTCCCGGATATGTGGCCTGAGCTGGAGCCGCTGGAGCAGGCCAGCTGGGCTGGGCATACTGATTGGATGGCTGGCCGTACGGAAGTGGGACCGATGGCTGCGGTTGCGAGAACGATCCGCGCCCGCGCTGCTGCTGGAAGCCAAGTGGAGCAGCAGCAGCTGGTGCCTTCGGTTGGGAGTAGTCCAGATTAACAGCGTTATTGATCCGATCTCGCAGGCTTTGTAGAATATCATTCTCGTTGGCAGCTCCACCACCCAGCGTGGTAATGTACTGCAGAGCGGCTGTGAGAGCTCCTTGGGAGGCGAGCAGACCGCCATACTCAGTCAGAAAGCCCGCAAAGCGCCCAGCGAGGTCCACGGATATTCCCTGCTGCTCCAGGGACTTGCACATAAGCATCACCACCTCGGCCAGGTCCTGCAATTCTGTAGTGTTGGGCTTATAGCCGGGATTCTGCTGTTCCAACCGCTTAAGCTGGTACCAGGCGGTCACTAGCTTGTCGATGCTGCCGGCGCAGATGTAGCAGAGCATGGCGTTGCGTGTAAACTCGGCGCTCGAAGCGCACTCACTCAGCAGACGGTCGCCCAGCCGCTCGCAGATGTCTACCACCTTGCGCTCGCTGTGCTTAAGGGCGGCCACCAGGGCCTCCTTCCACGAGTCCACGGTGCAGCGGTTGACAAAGTCCAGCCAGTCGCGGGAAACCAGTGCGGAGATCACGTGCGACAGCTCGCTCTTCTGTTGCAGCAGGTAGCGGGTTTGGGTGCGAGTCAGGGTCTCAATACCGGCCGTCGAAGCGATGATTAGGGCCTCCGGAATGCGCTGAGCCTCCAGGCAGAGCTCCACGGCAGCCTCCACATTGCCCGTGAGTATGGCCTCGGTAATCAAGCCATCGGAGTCTAAAAAACACAGAAATGAGATAACTTAGTGACTGATTACAAGAAGTGAAAGAAAAGAAGTCTGTGTTTTTATCTAGGCAAGGGGTTAAAGAAAACGCAATCAATACAAGTGCTTATGTACAACTTCCAACATGCTTTTCATTACTAAAATTAGTTTGTTTAACTTACGATCTCCACTGGGAACCTTGAATTGCGGCCTCGGAGGAGTGACAAAATCGGTGTGATTTTGTGAATCGATTGCATTTCCATCATACTTGTTATCCTGCGTCTGTTTTTTAAGTGAAAATAAATAAATTAGTTATATTAAACCTTTTTAAAGTTGTGCATTACAGCTGCAATGAATATTTTGTTTTAAACGCGAGTCTTGAATCTGAGCTCTTACCGAATTATCGGTGCTATAATTTGTACTCTGATCGCACTCGACCTCCGAAGAGTCGCTCTATAGCAATGGCATAGCATGGAGTATGTTATCGAACAGAAATATACAGAGCAAGATGAGCATACGTGGAGATTGATAGTGCGCGCAATGCTGCTTTTTTTGGAAGTGATAAGCGTCGCTGGTACGCGTAGTACTTACATGGGTCAGGGTTGAGATGCGGGTTGTGAGCGTATCCACATCCGATTGTGAGTTCGCCTCGGTTTCCTTGATAAACTTGTTGAACTTGCTATCGGTATCGTCTTTGTTGTAGCCTTTAAAAGTAGGAATTTTTAGTTTATGTCACTGATTGTGATTGTGATAGATGTGACCTACCCAAAAGATTAAGCATTTCCTCCTTGGGATTTAGCTCAAAGTTCGCCTTGATAAAGTACCAGACGTAGCGTCCATGCTGATCGGGTGTATCATCGGCCCGCTGTCGGCAGTATTCCGAGTAGTTTGCATCGGCCAGTGAGCGTTCCAAAGCATTGGCACGCTCTACCAAAGCGGATTCGGTGGTCAGTTGCTGGACCTTTACCTTTTTCGAGGTGCCGTCGAAGCTGACCAGCTTGCCACCAAACTGTCGAGGGAAAAAGCAGTCAATAAACTGGTTTTGAGACTAGTTTAATGTAAACTTACCCCAAAGGCAACACCGCAGGGTCGCTTCATCCACTTGGGAGCGTGGGCCAGGTCGTGGTAGACTACTTGCGTGGCCTGCTGGGGAATCGGCTCCTGGGCGAACTGATCCATGCCTGGAAACGAGTCGGCAATCTTGTTGGCGGTTTGCACCAGGTGATGGGTGCCTCCATGCAGGGAGTATATGGAAACAGCTCCCTCCAAGCTGGCGCTGGCAATCAGAGCCGGATTCCTTGGGCAAAACTGCACATCGGAGTACCACGAGGCCGTGGTGGCCACTTCCGACAGGATCTCTCCCTCGGGTACCTTGGTGTTGGGGTTCCAGCAGTAAATGCGGTTGTCCTTGCCGCAGGACACCATCAGGTCGTTGTCTTGTAGGCACCAGGACATGCCCAGCATTCCCCGCTCGTGAATCTGATATGTTTTCGCCGGAGCCGTGGCATATCGCAGATCCCACAGCTGCACCACCGGCGCCTGGTCGTCCTCCGAAGCCAGCCAGACCTGCGTCGCCGCCTCCGGATGCCACTCGATGGCGTGCCACCGCACACGCGACTGCGAGTCCGACAGCTTGATGATCTGCTGGCTCTTGCGCAGATCCCAGATCACGCAGCGAGTGCTGAATACGGAGGCCAGGATGTGCTGCACCTGCCGGTTCCAGGCCACGTTCTTTACGTCCTCCAGTGGCTGTGTCTTGGCACCGGGGCTCATGCTGGTCTCCGGGTTGTTGAGGTCCCAGATAAGGATCTCAGACTCGGAGGCGCACGAGGCCAGCAGGTTGTTCTGGAACGGATTGAAATCCAGCCCGCTTACAGCGCCCGTGTGCTTGTCCTGGCGCTTCAGCAGCGGCTCCTCGTTCCCAGCGAGCAGCTTGTCGGCTGAGTATATGTTGATTTGCCCCGCCTCGCAGCCGCCCACAATTAAGCCACTGGGGTGTGGTCCCACCGGGCTCCAAATGAGCTTCTGGAACCTGTAAAAAAAGCCGGTTTAGAAATAACCCAATCAGACTGGAATCCCATGAAAACCTACTTGTACTGGCTGGCCACGCTGGCCCGCAGTTCCAGGTCGTAGGTGGCATCGCTGAAGTTCGGGGAGTACAACTCCAGAGTGGCATTTGCATTGGAGTCAAATTGCTGGGCGGCGGTGCCGGCGGCAAGGAGAATTTGCTGCTGCTGCGCCGGCGACCAGGCGATGTTTACCGTCTTCTGCAGTTCCTTGATCTTCATGTTGCAACCGTTCGTGCTGAAAGCGTATTTAGAACAAACAGATGTGGATATTATCAGTGCTGCAACATCAGAATAAAATTGTGTCACGTCCAATTGGAGCTCGCCCCGTCATCACTTTTTCCCATTGGCATTCCCACTGCATATGTGGCCCAGTTCCGGACACAGTGATCTGATTACATTTAAATTCATAGATTGCGCAACTTACACACTTTTGGGAGTGGAATTTACGTTCGGTTCCGCTGCAACAACACTATTTGTGCTTTAATTTAACTGGAAACTTAAATATTTTTAAGAACCGTAAAAACGGCCAGTGTGACCGAGGTTGGAGCCACGCAATTTACCAATCGGTGGGGATAAAAATACTGAAGTATACAAATCTAGCTCAATTAAATAAATACCGCAAATCTGATTTGTATAAAAATGTCATTAATTTTTAGGATTTAATAAACTAAAATTTAGAATTTGGCCGTTAATTAAGTTTTCCTTTTTGCCTACACATATTTTGTATTCAACTGATTTTAAGACCAATTCCTAATTACTTTTTAAAAAAGACTCAAATGTAGATCGCTTTATTATACTTTTCATAAATATTAGCTAAATATAATACGTGTTTTGAGCATTCCCTCATTTGCCGGAGGAAATGGCCGAGACGCGCTGCTCCACCTTGGCCACCTTGCTGTTGATGGTCTCCAGATTCTGGGCGAATGTCTCTTGCACGGAATGCAGCAGCTCCTTGTTGTTCACCAGGCTGGTGGTGATGGTTCCCCTGCTTCTGTTCAATCTCGGCTATGATCTTGGCGAAATTGTTAGCTAACGGGGATTGGAATAGATTAATTAAACGAAAATAGGTGAGAGTTTCCATATCTACCATATTTATGAAGAGCCTCAAGAGCTTGCATGCGTTCGATGACGTGCGGCAGTATCTCCACCACAGGCTCCGTGCGCTTGGCGATGTCGTAGAGCTCCGTGATCTTCTGATCCCGCTTCGCGTCCTGTGCACTGCCACTCGACTTCTCGGCGATAGCGTCCATCTTGCCGGCCAGCGAGGTCAAACGCTGCTCGATAGTGTCCAGCTTATCCGGCTGGAGCAGCGCAGCCTTGGTGCTGAGCTGGCGGACGGCTTCCAGGACATTGGTGGTGTTGGTGGCGGCTGTAAGCCGGCTCAACTTGTCCGGCTGCGCACCCACCACCTTCTCCAGCTGCGAGAGGCGCTGCTCCAGGCTGGCCACGCGGGCGGTGGCCGCCAGATCGGTTCCGGGCGTCGGGATTGCCGTGAGAACGCCCGACTGCTTGAACTCCTCCACCTGGCTGATCAATGCCTTCACCTGCTTGCTGTTGGGCACCTGCTCCTTGCCCAGCACCTGCTCCAGCTTCAGGGTCTCCAGTACCTTCTTGGCCGTGCTGATGACCGTGGCCACTGCGTCGTAGGACTGCTTCTCCTCGTCGGCAATTTTGCGGTCCACCTGCAGGGCGGCCACCTCGTTAAGCAGCTCGTTCATCTCGATCTGCAGGCGCTGGCACTTCTGCACGGGCGTCTCCTTCTCGCCCTGGCCCACCAGCTCGTAGTCGCCGGAGCGAGCGTCATACCCGCGGCACACCCTGCGTCCAATGCGATCCGTGAAGTCGACACTCCCCTCGAGAGTTGCACCGCTGAACCGCTTGTGGGCGACGCTCGGCGAGATGTGCATACGCTCGATGGCCTCGTTCTCGGGCTCCTCCTCGTAGTAGTCGGATGTATCCTGCTCCGGGTCGTCGGGAGTTTCAAACACATCCGGCTGGTCATAAGCCTGAATCACAGAAAATATGTAAGCAAGTGTCCAAAAACGAAAGCTTGCACGTCACTCCCTTTATGCGGAGTTCAGACTTACTATTCCCGGAAGATTCTGGAACTTGGGATCGGCCATTTTCGTGGGCACGTCGACGGTGATGTCCTTGATCCTTAAGCGACGAAATAGTTATTGTTTTTGCTGAGCAAAAATCCTTTTTGTGCAATAGGCAATCTGATGTCATAAAAAATATGACCGTATACTGTCATAAGACAGTCACCCGCAAAAGTTTTGTATCAGAGGTGGTATTTTTTGTTTTGGTATGTAATAACCAAATAATAGAAGGTTAAAGTCAGTTAAAGTCTGTAACCGTAGAAAGAAGAAGCAATTTTGAAGCTATTTAAACTTTCTCTCCTGTCAAAAATGCAGAAACGGGAATTCCCACAGAGGTACATTATCCACGGTATTTAATAGTCTAGTTGGAATAGAAACACGGTCATACTGTACCTAACGCAGGTACTAGGTTAATCAACACTTTTCAGGGTAGTTTGCGGGCGCTGTGAGTGGGCGGTTGGAGCTGCTAGTTGGTTGGATTAAAATTGCAAATTGCGCATCCGGAATCACAAGCAGAATGTCGTGTTCGGAGTTTGGTTCGCCCAGGTACGACGACCTGCCTCTGGAGGTGAGCAAACCATGTCAACGGTCCGTCCCAGTCCCGTGACCGATCCATCATTTCGTACACACGTATCTCTACCTGTTAGGCAGTCAGCTGATTGTGTTTTTCCTCCTTCGCCCCCAGATTGTTTTGAAGATATTCAGCTATTTGGGATACTCGGACCTGCAGGCTGCGGGATCCACCTGCCAGCGATGGCACGCGGCACTGGACCAGGCGGAGTTCAACATGCGCACGCGCGTCTGCTTCTCCAAGGTGGTGCTTTCGGATCAGCTAAGTCCTGCGATGGATCTCATGCGCTGCGAGCGACGCTTCCAGCACTTTATGTTCGAAGATGTGACGCTGGGTCACGTGAAGGAGCTGATGCGGTTCATGGGGACGACAGCCCACTCTTTAGCTCTGGACAATGTCGATCTGAACGACAAACAGTTCTACGGAATGCTGGGTGTGCTGCCGCATCTCCACTCGCTGTCGCTGAAGCGCTGCCTGCCGCTGTTCATGTCCGGATCCTTCCTGGACTCTTACAACAACTCCTGCCCCGACCTTAATGATTTGGCCAACAATCTGGCCGGGATCAGGGAGCTGACGCTGTGCGAGAACCAGTATCTCACAGACGCCATTCTCATGCGGCTCACCTCGTTCATGCCCAGCCTGGAGACTATCAACATGTCAGGCTGCCACATTGCCTTCCACAATGCGATCCATCGAAGGTTTTATCCCGCCACCAGCTCCTTGGACCATGTTTTACCCAGTGAATCTGTGCTGACCTTCAAGTTCATCCTCACCATCCTGAACCTGCAGCGGCGAACCCTCCGCGTTTTGGACTTTAGCCACACGCTTATAGGCCAGGCTTTGTTGGCCCTTTGCGACCTTAATCTTCAGCTGCAGCGTTTGTATTTGGCCGGATGCAGGCAGTTGAACTGCGCCACCATCAGGAACTTCCTGGCTACCCAGCCCCAACTGAGTGCCTTGGATTTGTCGGCCACGATGTGCTTAAACGATGAGAACCTGGCCGCCCTTGTGCACACTAACCCGCAACTGAAGCACTTGAAAGTCAGTGGCTGTGTGAGCATTACGAACGCTGGAGCTGTCCACCTCGCCAAGCTGAAGCGCCTCAAAAGTCTGGACATCTCAAACTGCGACAGCCTAACCAGCAGTGGTATTATCGAGGGCGTGGCCAGCGAGGAGAACAAAGTGCTAGAGGAGTTGAATGTGTCGTACTTGCAAATCTGCGAGGAATGCATCAAGGCCATTGCCAGTAATCTGCGCTGCCTGCGGTCCCTGCACCTGAATTACTGTGTCAATGGAGCCACCGACGAGGCTGTCCAGTCGGTAATCGGCCAGCTGCGTTGGCTGCGCGAACTTTCTTTGGAGCACTGCAGTATGGTGAGTTGAAAAATGGCTATTTCTTTTGGTTGATACATTAAATAAATCCGTAATACATCCATTTAGCTAACAGACGCCGCTCTCACGGGAATTAACATATCAAAGCTGGAGTTGAGTCGCAAGCAGTCGGGCTCGCAGGTGTCTTCCATGGACAACTTCTATCCGCAGTACTGCAATACGCTGGCGGAACGCGAAAGCTTGGCGGGCTCCCTGCAGTCAATCAAGATTTCGTTGAGGAGCAAGGCCGAGGATGAGATTGTGCGGGATGCAAGACGGAAGCAGGCCATGCTGGCCGCCTACGAAATGAATCTGATTCGCGAGGATGACTTTGAGGGCCACAACATACAGCAGTTGAGGGGATTGCGGACCCTAAACCTGCGCGGTTGCAACAAGATCAGCGATGTATCTCTCAAGTACGGACTGAAGCACATTGAGCTGCGGCGCCTTATGCTGTCCAACTGCCAGCAGATTTCGCTGCTGGGCATGGAGGCGATGGCCAGCAGCTGTCCCTCTATTGAGGAGCTGGACCTGTCCGACTGCTACAACATTACGGACAAGACCATCCAGGTGGTCACCGCTAAGTTGCCCCGCCTGCGAGCCCTGCATATCAGCGGCTGCAGTCAGCTAACGGAGCACACGCTGGACGCCATCATCATCAACTGCAAATGCCTGCAGACTCTTTCCATCTACCGCTGCCGCAGCATGTACACGGACTTGGAGGAGCGGCTGGCCGGAGTGCGTACGTTGCGCAACCTCAACATGGACAATCTGACGAGCATTGATAACGCCGAGTTTTTCCGCCTGAAAAAGCGACTCGATTACTGATATTTTGCCGCCATCTTCATTGTCCTGGTGTTGTACTACTTTCAGCTGTACAACTTTCGCTAGTCAGTCAATCGCCCCAGCCGCCGAAACAGCGCACGTGTATTTATTTTTATCAGACGGCCCTCAGCAGCTGGGCAGTAGTTGTGAACGCTTTAGTCAAATATACATATATACGGCAGATATAAATGTATTTGCATATTTACTCAAATTTACACTAACCGTACACTTTTAGATTAGGAAAATTACAATTACAATTTCATATGTAACATTTGTCCACATTCAACTGTGATTTTTTATAAGGTACGATTCGTATGTTAAGTGACACGATTGTAAATTATGTGATTAGTTGCTTTAATTCAAATTGTTTTTGTTATTGTTGAGCGTTGAAATTGAGTTAATTCGTTACTAGTTCAAAATTGTTTCATTCGGTTTGAGTATCCGAAAATAAATAAATTGTTGTTGATGTAATATTTTACAAATAACTAAAGTAACTCTTTTTATTATGTATAAGCTTTAAACGATAAAATCGTTGATAACAGAACGGAATTTCAATAATTACTTTTATATTTGTATATATGTAAGACGAATATGAAATGGTTTTTATAAAAAGAATTTAAAATTATTAAACAAGTGAATGTTTACCTTGAGAAATAGTAAATTAGAACAATTTATGAAGAATACATTCTACAAATGAAATGTGTTACACTAAGCAATTGACTGTTTTTGTGTCTTTGAACACTACTCAACAGAATAACATCCTTTTGCTCTCTTTTTGTAAATAAATCTTACTAATGCGTAGTTAAAAAGATAAATTAATATTTACCAAATTTAAAATGATGTTAAACCGAAGAGTTTTCATTCTAAATGTCCATCCAAACGGAAATAAATAAAATGTCGATGCCACATACAATGTTCGTTCAAAATGAATAGATTTATTTTAAAATGAGTTAAGAACATTTGTTTTTATACGTGCTAGAATCGTCATCAATATATCATTTTGGAAAAAGGTCGTCCTCCTACGTACATAAAAACGATTGTGTAGGATATTGCTTAAAATACATTGCTAAAGTTGACTAGGTAAAAATTCCAGATGATGTCAAAGTACCGATACAAAATTGGATCCCGAGAGTCCTTGGACCAGTGTGATTGTTCCCAGAAAGCAGAGGCGTGCAAAACTCCGATTAGCCACCGCCGCCTCCGCCGGAAAGCTCGTCCTCGTACTGTTTGCGGAAGCAGTCACCCACCGGGAAGAAGTCCCAGCTGCGCTGCTGGTACATGTTCCACACGTACGTCTCCTGGCCGGTGTACTCCGTGTCCGGCTTGTTAATCAAATGCATCAGGAAGAACATGTAGTTGGCCAGGTTGTGCTCCTTCTGGACGTGCGTGTCGAAGCCGTGCGGCACTATATCAAAGAAGTCCTTGCCCATCCCGCAAATAAAGCAGTTGGACTCCATGTTGTCCTTCACGGACTCCAGCTGGTCACGCAGCTCGCCGAAGGCGTCGATGATCAGACCCTGGATGATGGCCAGCAGGATAATGATCACGAAGAAGAAGAACGTGATGTCGAAGATGATGCGGTAGACCTCGTAGTCGTCTCCGTCCGGATCCCCTATCTCGTCGCCAATGCCACCGCCCGCTCTCACACCCTTGTACAGGTGGAACACGAAGCAGGTGAGCATGTCGTGGCACTTCTTGTCCACCTCCTCGTCCTCCTCCTGGATGTAGAACTTCCTGAAGAAGTTGAACGCTATCACCGTGTAGATGTACACAATGATGGTCAGCAGCATCACGGTCAGCACCAGTTGCTTTCCATTGTGGGTTACGGACTGCAGGATCGTACGAAGGGTCTTGAATCCAACGGCCACGTCGAGCAGATGAGCAGCGAAAAAGAAGTTGTTAAAGTTGCCCATCACCGAGAAGCTGAAGTACCACAAAGAGTACAAGAAGGCGTTGTCCGTGAAGGTCACTCCAGCCTTCCACACCTGGTAGCGCCAGTCGATGTTCATGATGTACTTGAAGATGCCCGTTTCCTCGCTCTCCTGCGCCGCAAAGGTGCTCTTCTCCATGCCCAGCAGGTTGGAGATGGAGTCGAAGTCGTACGTCTCGCTGTACTTTTGACGCACCTTCTTCTTCACGAACTTGTCCCAGTAGTTGACCGGGAAGCTTTTTGCCGAGATCACCAGCTTGTCCCAGTGCGACTTAAAGTCGTCGTCCTCCGGCTGCTCCGCAATAAACAATCCCTCGAATTCCAGCCGGCGGGCAATCTCTTTCTCCCGCTTGAAGATGGCCAGTGGCACCTTGAGATGATAGTAGGCAATCAGCATGGCCAGGGACACGAGGGAGTGCAGACAGGCGGCAATGCGCAGCACGTGCGCCATGTAAAAGAAGTCCTCGTCCACATGCACCAGTTCCGGTATTTCGTCCTCCACTTCCCCGTCGCCCGATCCGCCGTCTCCTGATCCCCCGAAGCCAGAGCCCATTTCTGCACCTGCACCGGAGCCGGAACCCAGAATGAGCTCCTCCTCAGCGGATCCGTCCGATTCCTCGGTAAACGAGGTGACCTTGTAGAAGAGCAGCATGAAGTTGATGCTGAAGGCCAGCACCAGGGCCACATACTTGAGGTTGTAGAAGTTCCTGGCCAGGAAGCTGACGGCCCGATGGGTGTACTGAGAGAAGTCGATCTGGTGAACAGCGGGTGTCTCCTGCGGAGCGGAAGACGACTTCTTGGCCTCCGCCTCGATAGAGGCCATGGCTGCCTCTTGGGCCTTCTGCGCTTCCTGTCGCTCCGCAGCCGCCTTCTTGGCGGCCTCTCCTCCCAGCAGATCCACAATGGAGATGGGCGGCTCCTGGTGAGGCTCACCCTCGCCCAGTTCCCCTGTGACGGCTGCTCCATCCTCCGGACTGGACTCTCCACCCTCCTCCATTGAAGAATTGGCAGAAGACTCGTGCACCACCACCTTGTATACGCCGTTCTCCTCCTTGTTGATGTCCAAGCCAAAGGCTTGCACCGTTCCGGGAGGTTCCTCCAACGGCAGGGGTGGCAGGGCTCTTCCAAATGTCTCCTCCTCCACCACTGGTTCCTCCTCCTGCTCCGGAGCAGGTCCTCGCATCAGGTTCAGCAGGATGCCGAATATATAGCGCACCACGCAGTAGTGCGCGTATCCGGTGTAGTAAAAGATGTAGAAGATGAGCTTGAAGAAGCCCACAATGAGCTCGGGGATGGACTTGGTCTGCATCACGCCTATCTGGTGCTTGATGTTTGCCGGACTGAGCATGTGCACACCAAACTTGAGGCCTTCTTTCACAGCGGTGATGGTGCGTCGGATGGGGTCACGAGCGGCTCGCTCCTCCTCCTCCTCGCTCATATAGGAACTGTAGGCCGTGGTCCGGTTAACATTGCCACCACCATCGTCGGTGGCCATCAGACCCGAGGCATGGGTCATCTCAAAGATCGCATCCTCGCAGAAGTTGACAAAGGCCTCTAGCTTCTCCTTGTCACCGCCCTCGGTGACAATGGAATAGAAGAAGGCACGCTTGGACTCGCGGATCTGTGGCTTCTCCCACTGCTCGATGTTCGAGTCCTTGATTTCAAAGTAAACGCGCTCGATGCGCTTGGAGCTGCCCAGAATCTCGATGCGGCCCAGGAAGGGCTCGAAATAGTTAAGCACCGAGCCGGCGGTCTCCAGGAAGCGCGCCAAGCGCGGTTCGTTTGGCATGTGCTCGCTGAGATTGGTCAGCAGCACGGCCAGGTTGAAACCGATCTCCTTTGATGGTTCGTGGAAGTGCTCCACGAAGGCCCGGTAGTCGATTTTGCCCTCGTGGTTGCGCTCGCAGCAGGCCAAAAGGAAATCCATTTCTTCCCTGTAAATTTCAGAATTGTAAGTGGTCGGGAATTGCTAGTCCTCACGATTGACTTACAGTGTGTAGTTCTTGGACTGCTCCATTTTCTCCCTAAAGTCCTTGGGCGTCACCCAACCCTCGTTCTTCATGTCGACCTCGTGGAAGCTCGGAGATTCGATGAGATCCGCCAGTTTAAGGAACATGTCGAAGTACTTGAGAATAAGCTCCACATTGCCGGCAGACTCCACCAGTGTGTCCACCATCTGTTTACCAATGGTGCCTGGTCAAAGGTAAGATAGCGTTAGTTATATTGTTTATAATTAATTGCAGAAATTACCGTTAACCACATTTCCTTCCAGCATAGACAGCATCATGGTGATCATGTCCTTTTGCAGATTCAGAAGCTCCTTGAGCAGATCCACCTGGCTGGAGTGTTTCGACAGCTTGTCCTGCATGTGGGAGAACAGGAAGAGGAAGCCACCGACAGCATCCCACAACCTCGAGTGGGCCAACGCCTGCTGATTGAGAATACAAGGACCCTGGATCACCTCAGTGAGAGTGTTGAACACTTGGCTGGCCACTTCGATGGCCTTGAAGAAGTTAGCCTTGCCGGCGGGGTCAATGATCTCCTTGCTTGAATAGTGCCAGTAGAAGTCCATGATGGACTCCTGAAGACGCAGCAGATAATCCACAGTGCAGATGACCACGTTAACAGTGGTGGTGTTTCCGGCCTGGGTCCTCAAATAGTTTTGCCATTCTTGAAAGGATTAGGTTGAGGACTACGATTCTTTTACAGCAAACTTTCGACTCACCCAAATTGTGGCCCTCACAGGTCAGCTGGATGAACCGGAACAGCGCACAGGTGAACTCCGCGTCGTGCATGTTCTTCTCGCCAGCGGCTCCCTCGGAACCTACACCAAGACCTGCACCCGCACTCGGAATATACTCTTTGTTCGTGTGGCAAATTTGGATTTGGTGGATTGGTACAACGATAGCGGGATTCACGTACACGGGATTGGTGGTGGGTAATAACATGCGAGGCATGGTGGGTGGTTGGGAAAATCAGTCGGAAGGAAGTAGACACAAATCAATACAGTGATCGAACTTAGAAGAGTGCAAACCAAATTTAAAGGCCAACTGAAAGCGGGAGGAGATCGGCGGGACAAAGGTGGATCGAATAAACTTACCCTCTGCCTTGGTGTTGCGCTCGAAAGCGTCCAGATCCAGCACACTGCAGGAGTTCATCAGTCCTGCTATCGAAGTAAAGAATCCAACGTCCTTCTTCTCCTTCAAATGGTTCAGCATGCCCATCTGGATGTCGATGTTTCCGCCTCGCAGGATGGCGATGCCGAGATTGAGTGTCGTCATTACCATCTCCGAAGGTATACCTTTGGAGGCGGAAATGTGCAACAGCACCATTTCGGCAACGCCACGATTAGAGAGACGCGCCTGATGGAAGAGCAGTTTCTGCTTTTCCATCTCTTGTTCCTGTTTGGAAAGTAAATCTTTTTAGCCACGAAAAACACACAAATATATATGGGACTTTAAAGGGTTTAAATAATAATAATAGTAATCTCTGCAAGGGTACAAAAACAAAGCGATATATATTAGTATGCCTAGCTAAATAAATAGTTACCATCAGTTGCCTCATCCGACACTGGGATAGACATGTCGGATAGTGGGTTATAAGCTGTTGTTAGTGGGACTGCGTTAGTTGGGATTGACTTACATGGATGCTGGTGCCTTCGCCCTCTTCGCCTCCCTCACCGCCCTCCTCGTCGCCACCCTCTTCCTCCTCCTTGCCCGTGGACTTGGCCGCGATCTGGGCATAGGACATGTAGAGCAGATCCTCTTGGAGGGCACCGCTGCGCTCCGTCATGGCTCCGCGACAGAAGGTGGTCACCAGCTGGGTGAGCGGATCGGGCTTGCTGTCTGTCTCCTCTCCCTCCTTCTTGGACTTCTCGGAGTCCTCGAACGTCTGCGTTAGATCCTCGACCATCACCTCCTGGCCCACGTTCTCCTCCTGGAGCCATTGCTCGTAGTAAGAGCGGGCAAAGATGTTGCAGGCCCGATGTCTGGCGGGGGTTGGATTTAAAAATTAGTGAATTTGATTGAGAGACATTGCTACGCAGTTAAATCAAACAGATTGGCATGCCTTGGGTTAATCAAATTAGAGAGCAACACAATAGAGATAAATAACAACTGATCCTCGGGTGGGAAATTATAGAAACTTGGGGAGACGATGAACCAATCGATGCGACTACGAGTACGAGTACCACCTGCTCATGCGATAAAGATGCTTGGCGCGTAAGCTTGAAATGACTGCCTGGCGACGTGCCACCGAGATCTTTGAACTCCAGCGTTTGGTTCTGTTCTTGGAGCTGGCTGCCTAAAGGATTCGGATTCGGATTTGCAAGTGGCAAGCAAGCGTGCGGCAAGTCCATAAAAATATACAATAATACAAATGGCGTTTAGAACACGGCGTTCGCATTAGTACAATAGCAATTAGTGGGGGTTCAGTATCAAAAAAATTAGTTTGATGCCATTGAAGATGAGAAGATGGGGATTAGGACAGATAAACTCATAGAACGCTAGTACGGTTAGTAAGTTCCCACAGAGCTAATCAATCGGCAATCGGTAATAACCTGGGTAGAGAATGTAGCGATGTCTGACGGAAGCATGCGATAACGGCACGCTTCCTTTGGATCGACACAACGCTCCTGTAGACATTCTTGCTCTGCTGTTGTGGATGGTCGATCTGTAAATGTTTCGTTCACGGATGGTCAGCATTTCAGTCAACAATTGTCGGGGTGGATAGGTGGTTTGCGATGTGGAATGTCGATGTTGATGTTGATCATGTTGTTTATTGTTCGAGAGGAAAAGAAAGATTGAGTGATTAACAGATTAAAATCGGAAGATTAGAGTTTACGCGAAGATGAGTTCAGAGTTGATCGGAACAGTTTCAAAAGAGATGAGCTACTCGAACTGATGGCATCAGAGTTGTGCATTTTAAATTTCGGTCCTCTTCTTGTTTAATTTTATATAAACATTTGGTAAACAGGGCATTGATAAATAAATGTAGATCCTTAGGTTTTTTTTATAATATATATATATAGCTTAAATTAACTTTAATATATCACCAAAATCTTATATTTTTTCCTTTTTATGATTGCAATTTGATCAATTCCCGTTTCCCAAAATGTTTACCAGAAACAAAAACAAGAAAGAGGACTTATTTTTTCAGTTGACAGAGCTAGAGAGAGAGAGAGTAGGATCCTGGATCCGGAGATGAGCCGGCACTTACCATGTGAAGGCCAAACAGAACCTTGGCCATGGCCACAATGCGATCCACAGTCTCCGTGGTCTTGTCCTTGCCCTTCTCGTTGGTGTTCGCGTTGGCCTTCTCCAGCGCCTGCTCGTCCACCGGCTCCTCGGTCTTGCCCAGCTTCGAGTATAGGTAGTGCTGCCAGGACATCTCGTCGGAGGGGTCCAGTTTGTCGGGCAGGGTCAGTTGATTGCGAGCGAACTCGATCACGTCGTACTCGGTCATCTTCTTCAGATAGCGATCCTTGCAGTGCTGCACCAGCTCCTGCTCCCTGCCAGCGAATAGATTCAGTCCCACGGGCAGGAGGCGCTTCAGGCAGGCCACCATCAGACTGGCCTGCACCTCCTTGTCCTTGTCGCGCTTCTTGTCCCGATTCTTCTTCTTCTTTTTGACCTTGCCACCCACGGCAGGAGCACCCTCCGAAATAGCCGATCTTCTGGTGGCCGTTGGCATGATCAGGGCCATGTTATCGATCTCGTTCGCCGAGATGAAGTTCTGCTCCTCCTTGAGGAAGTACTGGCTCTTGGACCAGATGTTGAAGATCTCAGCCACATGGTTGTACAGCTCCTCGGCCTCCGGGATGTTGTCCTTCAGCCAGTGGTTGCGCTGCAGATCCACATACTTGATCAGCAGCGGATAGAACGAGTATATGTCACGCACAAGAAGATTCCAGTCCTCCTGGAGCTGCGTTTCTACCTGCGAGGTGTCGTCCGTGGCTGACTTAATGAATCCCCGCATGCTGTCCTCCTTGTGAAGCATGTTCTCCGTACGTTTCTTCACCCGCTCCGCCAGCGGCAGGAACGGATCCTTGAGCAGCTCCTCGGAGGTATTAATGATGATCTGCTGCGTGTAGGCTGCGATGCGGGTCATCCAAGGGGCATTGTCGTTGCCAATGTTCTTCTTGATCATCTTAAGCACGTTGCGCAGCAGCGGATTCATGTGATCGGCGGTGACCATAGTCACGTGGTTGCCGCTGGTGGGACTTACGTTGTCTGGACCCTGGGACCACCAGAATGGAAGATACGAGCACAGCAGTGGCAGGATCACATCGATGATGTGCGGTGCATCGTTGTACGTCTTGTCCGACTCCACAAACTGGTCCACCTCGGCGAGTATGGTCTCCAGATTGGGCATACAGCTCTCCATCTTCACCATGATGTCCTGCGCCTCCAGGGAGTGATCTGCAATGCGGTTGAGCAGCGAGTACTGGTTGTGCTTGTTGAGGTGGGGTTCCAGGTAGGCCACCGGGAAACAGGAGCTATAAGCTCCCAAACAGGACCCCAAAGCGGGTCTATGCCTCTCAATTTCCGTCTTCAAATATTTCCTGTCGTGGGTCAGGGTGCCATCGGTACCCAGGTGGTACAAGGCAGCCAAGATTTTGTAAGAGGCCACCTGAATCTCGTCGAGAAGCAAGTCGCTTCCATAGTCACAGGCCGCAAGGTGATCAAACATTGCTGTTAACACGGGTAGAAGCACCTGGTTGACATAACCCAACGATGTGGAGGTCTTCAGGTGAGTTCCCCTCAAATGACTGTACTTGCCATCCTGCAGGTTAAGGATCGTGTTGCCCAAGTCATCGGACGTCTGGTTGAAGAACGTCAGCATGGAGGTGCGAATGAACTCGGGACAGTTCTTGGTTAGAGTGCGAGCGTCAATGCCCTTCACCAGCACCTGGAGACATCGCACGGTAATGCGGACATCCGGTCCGAAAGCACTCAGCCTGTTGCGCAGTAGTGCAGCAAGTTTGCAGAAGATCGAGGCCACCATCTCCTTCTCTTTCAGCGAAGCTGCTCCAATGTTATTTGTTGCCGTGGCTATGGCGATGAAGTAGTTACGGTGCGTTGAGAAGTACTTTTCCATCAGGGGCAGTACCACTTTCGAGAAGAACTTAATGTCCCGCGTGGCCGTCTTGAAGGAAGAACGGCGACTGAACGTGGTCGAGGGCTTCAGCAGCTTCATGTTAATGGTGGCTCGGTCCAGATATTGGATGAGCTTCTCCAGCAGAGAGTAGGAGAACCGCAGTTCAACTGCCGCCTGGGTGGCGCCTCCTTCTTCCATGGCTCCTCCCTTCGATGGCCTATGATTATGATTGAAAATTATGTTTTATTAGTTAAAATAAATTTACTTATTATTTTTAAATCAATTTTAATTTGTAACTTACTTGTGTAGCTTGTAGCCCTGGTACTGCATGTACTTGAGGAACTCCTGGGAGCGCTCGCGATCCTTCTTCTTCTCCTTGTCGGTCAGCAAATCGTAGGGCACCAGTTGGGGGTGGATGACGCCACCGCAGCCGTTCAGCTCCTCGTTCTTCTTCTTGGCCCAAATGTCGTGGGAGTTCTCCGCCAGGCGCTCGGCCATGTTCTGCATCTCCCTGCTCAGAGTCAGGTTGCTCATGTCCACCGGGTGCGGATTGTAGTTGAAAGGACTACCCTCGTTCTGGAATTCGTGCTATCGGTGTTAAGGGGGCGGCAGTGTAGAGGGCGTGGGCGTGGGCGTGGCAAGAAGGCAGAAAAGCCAATTCGGATTCGGTTGATAGAATTTGGAAATTTTGTTAGAGGGCGCTTGGAAAGAGGATTAGTTAAAGACAACTGGGTGCTACATACAATCTGGGGCTTCGACTGACGACGCGTTGATCCACGATGGTTGAGCGGCACCTCCACCTCGGAGTGCTCCACGGTCCAGCCGATGGCCAGCAGACCCTTCAGGCACTCCCGCACCGGATCCCGGTAACGCTCGCGTTCCTGTTAAATATAATTAAATGATGAGTTAGGTTTCTGTCAGGCGAGTTTAAGTTGTCCAATATTACTTTCGATGTTGATTCTTGTTAGCTGGTGAATTAATCTTTTATATTAGTTACAGAAATAATCAGAGTTTTAATACAAATGAGATGAAATAATAATTTTTTAAATGGTTTTTGTTTTGTGAATGAACTAAAAATATATGCTATAAAAAACACTGTTAAGAAAAGTTAAAAATTTCGATAAGGTTAAGCTAGAAAATCAAAACACATATAGTAATTAGTTAATGATGAATGAAGTTAAAGAAGAGTTATTTCCGGGTGACCAAGTGGCCAAGTGTACGTACGTATTCGGTGAGCATGTTGTAGGGCTTCAGGCGCGGATGTTTGCGATCGTTATCCGATCGGATTTCTCCATAGGTCCAGCTACCTTCCAATCGCCGACTGGCCCAGGCATCGTGGTAGTGCTCGCTGAACTTTTGGACCAGCGAGTTAAGGTCATTGTCCAGATGCACGTTGTTGGTGTCGATGGGATGGGGCATGTACTGCGGCTGATCCGGGGCGCCCATCTGGCGACCGTAGTAGTCCTCGTCCGTGTTCTTGGACAGACTGTAGTCCGGGGGCAGGGCGCACCCGATGGCGATCAGGCAGGGCAGTGCCTTACCGAACAGTTCCGGGTCATAGTCCATGTTGCTGAGCGAGTCAAAAATGTTCGAGAACAGCAGCATCGTCAGGCGCTTCTCCTCGTCCGATGAGGCTCCATATGAGCCCTGGCCTTGAGTTGAGCCGTAATACTTGGCGCAGCGATCGAAGTGGAGGGTCAGGAGCTATCGGAGGCGAAAAGATACGGGATTAGTTTGGAAGAAGCAATTGTTTGGATTTTTAGGTTATTAAGCAAAACTGAATTTTATTATATTAAATTGTTATTTACTTTTTAGTACATTAATAAAACGTGAAAGATATTAAATGACAAAATGTGTTATTTACGGTAATTTTCAATAGTCAATAGTCAACAATGTTGACTCAACATAATAAACTATAAGGCAGACTAATGAAATATTTGTGGATATATTAAATAGAAAAAAAGAAAATAAATAAATAACTATGCGTAATTATTTAATATTAAAGTATAAAAAGTTATTAGAGTGTTAATCAAGATATAAGTCAAATGTAATTCACAAGTATTTAAAACATTTACACATATAAAAAAAACTTAAGTTAAGTATAATCAAAAATGTATTATATTGCGGAAATTTAATAAAATTAAATTCAAAGCGTTTGGAATCTCAAATAGTCAATTTATGCAGTTTGCAATACAATTATTTTATCATTAATATAAGAAAAAAAATCTAAATAAATTAATTCAAATTAAATTCATGAAAATAAATAAGTTTTTTGGTTGATAAAAGTCTAATAAAAAAGTACTCCGTTTAATAACCTTCATTTAAAAAGAGCCAACTATACAAAAGGATGCAATGCTTACCCGGAGGGCCACGGTGGTGTACTCGGACAGCTTGGACACATCCACAGTCAACTTGCGCAGCAGCTTGAGCAACATGGCAGGTTGCATTTGGGATGTGAGGGCCACCAGGAAATCGGAGACGGCCTCGCGCTGCCCCTTGGTGAGCATACGGTTCTTGGACAGCCGGTAGACCGTGTGCAGCGTGGCATCCAAGAGGCTCGCGTAATTCTCGGCCTCGTTGTAGAACTTGGAGTGCTTGATCAGCAGTGGCAGGATGGAGTTGCCGATGTAGCGGTTCATGGCTAAGGCCATGTCGCTCTCGGATCCATCGCTCTTGTCCAGAATGGTGGCAGTGCGGAGATCTGGGAGGAAGGCATCCTCCAGCAGGCGGTAGAAGAGGTCCTGGGCTTCGATGCCGTACACGCGCTCCAGGAAGAGCACGATGCTCTGCTTGTTGTTGGGCAGCAGGCCCGACGGCATGTCCGACTTGGGCTTCTCCTCGCCAGGCGCAGTTTGTGAGAGAGTGAACTTTAGGCTGAGCACCCCCTGCAAATCCTCCAGTGGCACCAGAGATCTCAGAATAGCTCTAGCCCTCAGGGACTCGTTTTTGCCCTGCTCGATGACCGAGGCATCCGGGGCACAGCGGCCCAGCAGGTCCACCAACGTACAGTAGAAGTTAAGGATAGCGGCTCCCGTGTCGATGTAATCCTCGTCTTCCTCGCCCTCTGGCAAGGGATGTGTGAAGTTTAGTCCGGCTATGGTGCCCTCGGCCTCGTCCTGCATCTTGCAGCGGTCCGAGATGCGCTCCGACATGCGATTGGCCTCGACGATGGCGCGGAACAGACCTTCTCCTTCTCCTCTTAGAGCCGGTCCCAAGCATTCCGGACGACGGATAAGAAGTCGAATGACAAGGTTCGCATTCTCCTCGACGCTCTCGCCGTTGACCCAAACGCAGTAGCGCAGGAAGTCCAGGTAGCGCTCCCCCTCCACGGGATCCCATCCTAGGTCGGGGTAGCCCTTCTCCACGAGCTCCGAGTTGCTCTGCAGGCCGCACCTGGACAGGTAGACGGCGATCTTCTCCAAATAGTGTTCCCTCAGTGCCAGAGCCAATTCTGTGTTCTCCATTAAACTCGAATATGCCACATCGAGGGGCGTGGATCCGCGCAAGCTGGGCCGTGCGAGCAGGATGTTCGCGTTGTCCAGCAGGAAGTCGAAGTGGTCGAACATGGCCTTCTGGTTCTGTCTTCCGGTTCGGCAGAAGTAGCAAAGGAATCGGCAGCAGGCCACCACCATCTCATGAGATGTGTCCTTCTCCTTGGAGGGAGCCCCTTCAGCCACCTCCGTCTGGGTGGGCGCATCGCTCTGCGCCTGTGCCCGCCGTCCCAGCGTGTTCATCATCACGGCCATCACGTTCTCGTGGACGCGCAGGATGCGTATGAGGTCCGGGTGCTGGAAGAAGGTGGCGTTGTTCACCAGCTTCCACAGGCGCTTGCGCATCAGCTCCTCCTCCTCCTGGCTCATCTGGACGGGCAGTAGGGCACGTATCTGGCTGAGGCCCACCCACATCTCGGCCACATCCTCGCGGGCCCTTGTGTTAATCACATAGGTCTTCTCCAGGGCCCGGACCAGTTCACCCACCGTGTCGTACTGGCGCAGCAGCAGGCTGAACATCTCTCGCACCAGCTTGGGATTCTCGATTTGCGACTCCTCGGCCCAGCTCACGATCTGTTTGATGAGCACCTTGCGGAATACCTCCTCAGGAGTTTTCTTCTCCGGCTCCTCCACCTCCTTGGGTCCCTCCTCCAGCTCCTTGACCGTGTTGATGAAGTTGTAGATCTTTGTGATGGGTCCTGTTTTTATCTCCTCGATCGCTGCGCCCTCGACGCCATCCGGCTCCTGGAGAGCGTTGAGCGACACCTTTTGCATGAGGCAGTCGTGGAAGTCACCCAGGCGCGAGCGCAACTCAAGGCCACAGGTACAGTTGTCCTGGTCATCGGCCTCGAGGTTCTTGAAGCAGAGAATCTGGTTCATCTGCTCCCGCGGCGGACAGCGGAACTCTTTAGTCTTCTTGGCCGCAACAGCACTGGGCAGATCGGATTGCTTGATCTCGATATAACGTCGCAACTGATCGGTTTGCAGATCGCCCACGAAGTCGTGCGAAAACGCGATGATGCTCTCTACGCGGTGACGCAGCTGGGTGTCGTACAGGTGGTGCAGCAGGTAGCACATCTGCAGCTTGGCCCCTTCGGCCATCTTCATGGTCAGCAGTCCCTTGCGGTGCTCGTCCTTGCCCTCTGAAAGGCAAGTTCATTTAGGATAAGAAGGAGTTCGATTTTAAAGCGGATCATTACTTACCTCTATCGAAGGCTACGTCCCACGTCTCCGGGTCGATCATGACCAACAGCCGCTGCACATCTTCGTCGGTCAGGACGCCGACCAAGAGCAGGCGGTCTGTCAGCTTGATTAGGGGCCTACAAGGCAGATGGGGATCGGTATTTCACTATAGGACTACCTAGGGGCCGGAAAGAGGTGATGGGCTACTTACAGGAAGAGATTCTCGTTGGTCCAGCCGATAGGATCGCGGTTGTGGACCTGGTTGATCTCGACGGCATCCTTCAGCGCCTCCATGACAAACTGCCTGACTACTTCTAGGGGGAACTTCGGGGAGTACAATTGGTCGATGTCGGGGATCGGTTCGCTGGAAACACTTGGCATACTAGATGTTGCAATCACAGGGGGTCTGGACGGGTGTTGTTGTAGTTGTTGTTGTTGTGTCGGTGCAGGAGGTTCGATGGAGCAGGTGTTTTGTTGTTGGAACAGATGCAGGACGCAGGACCGGGAGATTCGAAACAGAATGAGGTGTGAACAAAATCGAACGGATAGTCAGAATGCCATGTCCCCCACCCGCGCAGTGATCCAGGAATCTGTGCATTGTGGGGAGCGGAAAGCGAAAGCGTTAGGTCAACTCACGTGATCTCCGTCATCCGCAGCTGCGGACGCACTGACTCCGTAACCAGGGATCGCAGCGAGTGCTGCATCTCCTCATCGCCATACAGCTCCTTCAGTTCGGCTCCCAGTGGAGTAATATACTCGTTCTTGCACACCTCCATCGTGGTGGCATGCGACTCCAGATGCAGGGCTATCAGCAGGTCGTAGAAGCCCTGCCGCAGTGGTCCACTCATGTACTCCGACCGGATGGCGTAGAGCAGCTGCTTCTGGTCCACATGCTGGCACAGCGCATGGGCTGCCCTGTAGTTGGACTGGTAGCAAAGGGCCGCATAAAGGGTCAAACTGTGTGCATGGAAGGACAGCAGCTTGTCCATCTCGATGAGCTCCAGGATATCTATGCAGCGATCTTCCTCGGGGATGTGCAGAGCCAGCATGGAAACAGGATCCTCACATAACATGGACCAACCCCTCACGTCGGATAGTTTAAGAGCGTGCACCTGGAGCGAGGTATTCGGAACTCTAGCCCACTGATGAGGCCGTAGACACTGGACCTTCAAACGCGGCGGGGACTGCGGATTGATGTGCTTGTCACTGGTGGGCAGCACAGCCGCTGACAGGGGCAGGGTTGTGGGTGTGCGCCCCAGCTCGATCTGCATGATATCCTTGCTGGTGGCCTCCACGAAAATGGCCGGGAAGAGCTTTGTATTCGGCTCCATCATCCAGCGGTGCGAGGTATCCTTGCCCTCGCACGTAAAGCGGATGATTCCAGTGGCTAAGTCCACGAAGCAACCCACAAACATGCCCTGGGAGGCTCCTTTGCCGGAGGCATCCTGGGTCACCTCATTGAAGAGCTCGTCCGCCCGGACAACGTAGCAACTCTGGCGGTCGATCCGCTCGATGGCCATCTCGTAGTCGTCCTCGATGTAGACCGATCCTCGCCGCACCTTGTTCTTGTTGAACTCCTTGCTGTGCAGGTGGTACTGGGTGGTCACCCAGCCGACGTACACGTGCGTGGGATCCTGGCCGGGAAAGATGCGCACTCCGTAGAAGTACTCGTTGATTAGCTTGAGACACTCTGCATCAAACATCTCATCTCCTGAACCTTCTACCGGCGGCTGACCCAGGTTGGAGCCGCTTAACTGTTTGGGTCCCTGTTGTTGCACGGGACTAGGCGGGATGTCGGCCTGTTGAAGGTTTTAGATTCAGAGTTCATAATGGTTTCATGTAACAATAGAAAAACTTACATTATTCAGTCTGAGCGTAGGAGCACGTGTGGTCATTTGCTGGTTGACCACATTCCGGCCATGGGCCACCGTATTACGGCGCTCCAGCGAAGTGTCTAGGGTGCGGGCGCCCATCTTCTCGCGGCTCTGGTCGCGTGACTTCTTAGAGAAGAATTTAAAGGGACTGCGGCCGCGCTTTTTTTGTCGTCCAGTTCCTCGCCCAGGCCATTCATGTCCAGCACGGAACTCGACCGCTGCATCTCGTCCAGGGCAGCGGACATATCCGTCTCAAAGGTGATGTTGCGGGTGAGGGATCCCTTGCGCGGCGGACGATGTGGTCCGCGCATCATGTGATCCGCCTCGGCATCAGCGTGCTCGTCAAAGTTCCTGGTCAGACCCTTGATGTCGTTCATGTTGAAGCCTCCCTTGAGCATGTGGTCCATGTGGGCCGCCTGGGTCTGCACCTGCATCTGGGCAGCTGCCTCCGCCTCGCGCATCAGCCGGTACTGCCGGTTTTTGATCTCATCCCAGCGTCGGGCCTTCTCCTGTTCGCTGATGAACTCACCCATGCAGGTGACGGGCAAGGATAGTCGCAGGAACTCCCAGTTGGCCTTCTCCATGGTCTCAAAAGTGTTGTGCGAGATCTTCAGGTGCGGCGGGGTGTCGGCTCCACCAGGAATTCGAGTGACATCGATGCGGCAGTCGGGCATCTCCTCGGTGTTTTCGAAAATGGGCTGATCTTTGGTGTACCAGTGGGTCACCGGTCGACGCATGTTTCTGTAAAATAAAATAGGATTAATGTTTTAAATAATTTTATTAGAAATATTAATAAACTTTATTAAATATCAATATAATAAATCATTTACAACTGTGAGTTTAATAATAATAATTCTTTACAATCATCATATTTTACAAGTTTTCACACGATGTAATTTTTAATTTTATAAAAAAGTTGTGTAATACCAATTCTTTTATCTCACCAATCATATAAATTTGTATTGACTTACGTTGTTATTTAAAAATAATAAGACTGTATTTACTACTTAGTTTAAAAATCAATTAAATACAACAAGTGAAAACTAATTATACTCACACGCAGAAGGGCTCGTAGCCCTCTTGCAGGCCGCAGGTGGTGAAGAACTTGAGGGAATCCACGTCCTGGCCGTAGATGAGCCGTGCCTTTTGGCCCACTCCCAGGGTGCAGGCGGGCACGAAGCCCACCCCCTCGGCGGTGACGTCGGCAAAGGTCGTCTCGCCGCCCAGGGCGTCCATGAGGAGTTCACCGTTCAACGAGAAGCCTGTGCAACGATTGATTACTGTTAATGGAGTCGGGGTCGGGGGTGGATGGGCGGTTGCTAATGATGAGTATATTGAAACCAAGAACCAAGCAGCTTCTCAATGAATTCCGAACGGGACGGTATCCGTATCCGATTAGTTTCGTTCGTCCGGAATCCATTAAGCAATTAAAATTCCTCTAGGAAATTCGTGCGTATTAATTGGCATTTGAGTTGTCCTTGCAGCATACTGGCATTATATTGTTATTATGTCTGGACTATAGAAGTGTTTAACTGATTGGGGTTTTGAGTTAGTTGGCAAAGCTAGGATTATAAAGTCAAGCAAGCTATTAAGTACGTTGTGTTAGCTCTCATGCTAAATATTGTACAATTGGTATTGATTGAATTGATATTGGATAAGTACGTGTCGTTAGTAATTACAGGCAGTTACGAGAGAGTAAAAAGCTTTGGGATGAGCTGATGTGTCACCTGCTCCTCAGGCACCCAGGTCGCTAATCAGGTGCCACACTCCTTGTTAGGCGTTCAAGGTGTTCAAATAACAATAGTTGGACATTAGAGCACGGGAATTGAGTGGATTTGATAATGTGGATCGAGAGTGAGAGTCTACTAGAAGCTGGCATTAATGGACTTATGCATTGGTCGGACGATTCTATGGCTCGGTTCGGTGTTCGTCGTGTCTGAAATGGCTGATCTACTATGTAGTTCTGACAGCTGAATTATTAGCCCTGTTCCCGGCTTCAAATATGATAAATTTTAACAAATTTTCAAAAAAGAATAAAAAGATCACATCCATAAGAACTAAGCCATCTTTAAATATTTTACATTATTTTTAGATCGTAGTATTTACTTTAATCTAAAAACAACGAATTCAATCAATATCAAACTAAGAACAGGGCTGTTTTTATTTGCAGGGGTTTCTGATATTGCAGGGTATCTATGTGGGTAAATGCGTGGGTACCGCATGTCCTTCGCATCGCTGGACCTTCGGCTCTCCGGTGGCTCTGGTTCACATTTAGTAGATATCAAAAGCACGGAGGTGGACATTCCTTGAGAGGGGTTGCTTGGAGGATTTTTACATTACAACAGGGAGACGAGCAATTCTTACTAATTGTGTGGTCGGCCAGGTCTAGAAAGACGCCGACTATGTCCCCGGGTCCGCACTGTTTACCAAAGGATTCACTGACGCCACCATAGACTTTCTCTTCCTAAAAAGTTGAATTGCAAGTGACAAACAAGGTTAAGTCGCGATTCGATCGATCAACATTGCCCTAAACGAATGTTCTGTGATTCTTTACTCTTGTGGTTGCTTGTTAATGATCGGATATGAGAGAGTGTCGCTAAATTAACAAATTAAAAGAGAACGAAATCTTCGATTAAGTTGAAAAGTTGAGTTAAACAAAATGCGTTCGATCAAAATAAATTAAATCAACGTTGATGCACGCCGCTAAAGCGTCTATGTCCTTACTGATCGTTAGCTCCTTGACATCGATGAAACAACCAATGACATCGCCAGCCTCATACCGCACTCCGAAGTGCTCGATGGATCCGGCATGCATTTTGGTCACCTATAATCACGGGGTTGTGGGTTTGGTTTGAATCGATCTTTGATGTATTGCTGCTTCCTTGTACCCTCCCTAGCCTACATCGAATGGATGACCCTCGGCATGGACCCTTCCCCATCGTATACTCACATTGTGCCCGTCGAAGGCCCAGCTGGTGTCCTCGCTTCCCAGCATGGCTCCCGGCAGGCAATCGGCCCTTGCCCAGCCCACTCTCATTGGTCCTGCGGTGAGAACTTCGAACTCGAAGTACCACTTGCCCGAGGTCACCGCGTAGTTTTTCTCCACCCTGTACGTCCGGAATCCTGCAAACTTCAGGCGCTGTGCTTCGGCCAGGAGTGCCTCCGTGCCCTCGCCCGTCGGTGGATCCAGCAAGTATCCGTAAACTAGCAATGTTCGCACCGTCTCCGAGGCCGTGTCCCTGTTGGCCTTCTTGATAGCCTCGTCCACTTTAGCATAGGGCACCAGGTGGGGACTGCGGTGGTTTTCGCTGTCCTCGTTCAGGCCATACGTCCAGCCCTGCTGGATCCGCTCTCGGGCCCACAGGTTGTGCGTGTTCTCCGCCAGCTGGTCCACCAGCTCCTCCAGCTTCGCGGTGAGGGTCACAGCGCTTAGATCGAGGGGAGCAGGCTTGTAGCCATTGCCCTGCATGAAGATCTCGTTGGGCAGGCGCACCGGACGGATGCGAGCCGGTGGTTTGTCCATTGTTATGTAGTAGCCCAGCGAAATGATTGTCCTGAGGAAGGGAGTAAGCAAAATTAGAAATGGTACTTTCGTGTTCAATTAATTTAATTTATTTACTTACTTGAGCGTTTGTACAGCCAGTTGATTGTCGTATCGCTTTTCCGCCGCCGGCAGTTTCTCGAACTGGGTGAGGCAGGGATGGATGCGGTGGTAATCGTCGCGGTGTTCGCCCCACGACCACCCCGCCTCGATCTTATTGAGTGCCCACATCTCGTGGATGTTCTCTGCCAGCTTCTCCTTGATTTGGTCCACAGAACTGGGCAGTGAGACACCCGTGGTATCCACGGGCTTGGGAACAAAGGCGTTGTCGTCCTCGATAAGCCAGGGTCCGGCCAAGACGTTCTTGCTGAGATTGCCAAAGTAGAAGCAAGGATCCAGACTGAGGATCTGCTGCGGCATGAGACACTGCACCAGGGCAGAGAAGCCCATGGGCGGGGCGAACTTCAGGCGACCGTGATCTCCGCCGAAGAGGAAGCGACAGCTCAGTTTCGAGGAGCAGCTCATCACGGGAAAGAACATTCCATCTAGGTTAAAGTCCCGGAAGCTGCCCCGCACTTTCATTCCGTTGAAGGTGAACGTTATGATGGGCACGGACAGATCGATGGCCACTCCGATGACGTCGCCTTTGCGGATAAAGGGCTCCTCGGGCAGTACATCCACCACTGGGGTCTTGCGACCTCCAGTCCAAAAGAAGGCACCATCAAATCCAAAGGAATACAGGTCATCACCTACTCCGTTGCCGCCCCACTTCTTTCCGCCACCCGGATACGGGACATAGCCGGAGGTGTTGGCCCAGCCGATGCGCAGGTGGGGCATCATGTGCGTCGTCTGCTCGATGTGGTCCATGGTCACCTCGAAGTACCACTTCTGGTACATGGACGAGCCGTCCACGCGGCCCACGAAGATGTTCGGCCGAATGCTGGCCACATGGTCTACGAGGAGCGTCTGCAGCAGAAGATTCTTTCCGGGCAGCAGGAAGTCGCAGATGTTGTTCTGGGAGGATCGCACGGCCACTCCATTACCCACGCACAGGGAACAGAGAACGTCCAAGACTTTGGGGTCCCGGCCGTGCTTCTCCAGCAGCGAGATGATCACCTTGATGTGCTCATCCCGCATCATGTTCAGCGCCTCCGGAGAATCAATCAGAACGCAGTGGAGTACGTCCAGCATGCCGGAGCCCTCGCTGGAGGCCTGGGATCCCAAACGCGAGAACAGCCAGTTGAGTCGGTTGCTGTTTGCGAACTGGGCGCAGTTCGTGTGGTTGCCCTTGATGATGGCGGCCAGCAGTTGGTACAGGTAGGTGGAGATAAGGTCCCAGCTCTGGCCGGTCTCGTCGCCGGCTAGGAAGCTAGCAAGGAAGCCCTGCGAGGTGATTATGTTGATCTTGTCGATGGCCTCCAGGATGAGGTTGAGCACTCCCTCCTCCTGGAACAGATCCTGTCGGTTACGCAGCGCACGGAAGCGATTCTGTTTCTCCTCGTGTTCTATGGGTTAAAAAGGGTATTTAAAAGGGGTTTGTTACATATTCTTTTGATTTGCCTTACCCATATCGTCTTCGGGTTGCGAAAAATAGTTGATCAAATCCTCCAGGCACATGACCATCTCGTTAAGGTTGACCTTCTGAAAGAAAATAGAGTGACGTCGATTGGACTGCAGGGTTTCCAAAGCCCTGAAATAAAAATAGTATGAGTAACAATCTTAGGGAAGTCTTAATGAGAACTAACGTGATAAACTGGGTAAAGAGGCTGCTGCACTTGCGGATGACACGCGCCGTCTTGGACTCCTCCTCCTGGGAGCGTGAGAAATCCAAACAATCGTCCATCTTGCCCTCCTCATGAAGGATGGCCTGCTTCTCCTCTACCTTGCCCACGCCCTTCTTCTTTGTCTCGTAGCTCTTGTAGCTGAGCCACAAGTTCGTCTCGCAGTGCTGGACAATAACGGTGGTGTCGCCGTACTTGATGATCGGTGAGCCGATCACTTCCAAATCCTTGTCCTCAAGCACCTTCTTCTCGTCGTCCTTTTCCTGCCGCAGGCAGAAAGTCGTCGTGGCAATCGAAGCCTCCTCCTTCTTCACCAGCATCAGTTCGTTGCTGTCGTTGACGCCCAGATAGCGTCCAGTGGTGATGTGACGTATGCGCATGGGATGATACCAGTTGATGAAGCCACCAGTCCATTTGGTGCGAGCGAGTTCCAAGCGCCACAGGGATCTAGCCTGGGCCATGACCACTCCACCCTCGTAAATTACAATACTGTAGGGGGATTAACAGGGGATTAATGCTGAATTTAAAAACCCCTCCTTAGTGATTAACTTACTTTTGACTCGCCTCACGACCCCAGGTGCTGGGTATGGTCAGGCACTCGTCGCCGCCGTGAAAGAAGCGCAACACATCGCCACCGAAGACGTAGCCCACGTACTTCATCCTGGAAATGCCCGTGCCGTAGGGCTGCACGGACCAGTGGGTCACATGGAAGCTGGCGTTCACGATCGACTGCTCATTCTCCTTGGTGGTATGCAGATATCGCTCCGTGGCCACCGACACCAGGATCAGGTCGTCTCCGACGCGCACCTTCTCGCCCTCAGAGCGCTGCTTGCTCGCCGGATGAACCGTCCACCAGCAGGCCTCTCCCTGGCTGTGCTCCTGCAGACCCACATCGAAGGACAGCTTGTCGTTCGACGAGGAGGTTGAGAGGCAGGCCAGGTACTATATAAATGTTAAATAATTAAATAAGGTATTCAAGGTACGCGCAAAGCCCATACTCACCATATCACTGTTGTGATGACGGAGCAAAATGGCATTGCCGTAAAGCAATGTCCTATGTCCCGACCCGGTGCCTTTGCCCTAGGAATTGTCGGGAAGTCATTAGAAATTGAAAAAAGCTCAGCTAGGAGGGGTTGCTAAAACTACTATCTACTAACTACTGCATAACAGTGGGAAAAGTTACGTATTTACGAAGTTAGAATGCAAAATGTTTATGGTTGCTGATGGTTAACAAACAGAGAAGCAATTTAAATTGGTTCATTAATTTGTCACATCTGAAGATTTGTTAATTCAAAAATAGTATTTATTATTGATATATTGCTAAGTAGCGTGGTATGGGTAACCACAAATCAGAGGTACAAAGTATCATGAAAAACGGACAGTTTATCTAACATTTACGTACTGTGATTGGTTTTTTTAAAGTTATGATAATTTTTCTTTTAAACCAGCAAGATTATTTTCAATATTTAAGATAATTTTTCTTGTGTAGAAAAGGTATCCGGATACCTACATATTCCTATTCAAAATGTTCTTGTGACATGATTAAATTTTAATCACTGCTTGAGTTAAGAGCTTTTCATAATCAGGCTTTGATTATCAAATAAAATTTCTTATGAGGAAAGTTATAGAGCTCTTTCAATGGGGATTACCCCCGCACAGATGTAATAGATGAAAAAGAAAGCAATAGCAGAGCGAGACAAAACGAGCGCTACTTTACACAAACAGAGTGAGACAGATAGACAGAGAGTAAGAGAGAAAGAAGAGAAGCGCGATACTAGTAAAGAAGAAGAATTGAACGTTATACTTACAAGTTGACCAGCCTGTTTTGTGGGTATTTAGAACAATTTTGAAAAAATAACGAAAAATTGATAGGTTACAAATGTGTAGAAGAGAAGAGAAATGGGAAAGGGGAAGAGCATGCAGAGACCTAAGAAACTGGGGGACTTATATCATATTATTCATGGGACATCGAAGCGACATGGATCACAACATAAAAGGGTCGGGACAGATTACTAAACGGTATGAATGCTCGGGATTCCCTTTCGGTTCGTAATGAGAGAGGCACATATCCGTGCTGGCCAGTTTCCAGCGGTTATACTTACAGTCTCGGATCCCGCCGCCGTCACCAACTCCTGCAACGCTCGCACGGATAGCGCCTGCTCGATGACAAAGACGCACTGCGACAGATCCGGCGGTACATTCTTGTCGGCAATGTTCTCCAGGAAACAGTGCCGGTTTCCAAATCCCTCGGCGGCCAAGCAGACACGCTCCCCGTCGCCGTGCAGGAGAGCGTGACCATGTCCTCCTACAATGGGCCACAGAAAAATACGATATGAGATGGAATGCAATATGATCTTATTTCTACATCAAATGGCTGATTTATATCTTATTTATGATACAATTTAATTTTACACAATTTGTATTTGCAACTTGTGAAACGGTTTTAAAGTTATCTTTGATATCTAACAGAAGAAATGCTATTAAACTATATTATTTAAACAACTTGAGGGATTAGTGACCATAATAATTGCTTTACAATGGAACACACACGGAAAAAATATGATATTAAATGGTATGCAGTTGGATATTATCTCCCTAAAAAGGGAACTATAAGGTATGTTCCACTATACAAAACTTGTAATTATATGTTACAGTTTAATTGTCTTTGTTTTCATTTCGTATTTCTTTGTAATATTTTTCAAACTGTTTTGATTCTACAGATCTTTGATATTATATATCCAGTATATGTGTATAAAAACTATTACTACTTCACGACCGATTGTCGTTAAATACACAAAGTTAAATATGATTTATGAATCGAAGTTAGAGAAATGATCTTCAGGGCCTATTGATTGTTCCCAAACATTTCTTGCAGTGCATCGAGTGTGAGATGTAAATGAAGGTATGGAAGAAGAGTTTCGGCAACAATTAAGTCGTTAAGAGGCCCAAAGTTGTGCCGAAATTTTAATGAGACTTTGGCAACAATTCCGACCGGCAAGCCACCGCAATACCAATTGGCATTTGCCGACACATTCGACTCCCAGTCCAGTCCCAGCTCCAAATCCGATCCCATCTGCATCCTTTTGGGCCTGGAGCATCAAGCAGGGCGGTGCACACGCAAACTGAGGGAATTGTTACAAGGCACTAAATGTGCAAATGAACGGAGAGAGTGGGTGTTCGTCGGGGATTCCCCACCCACTTGCAAGAACACGTTTCCCACCTCCTCTCCCCCTTCATACCCATTCACTGACCAGTGATTTTGGGCCGGTGATGTTGTGTGCAGTCCAAGTTAAATGAACGGTAATGGATTTCGAATCGAGCAATTTGCATAATTTAAATGCGAATGAAGTGCCGAATCCGAATCCTGACGCAGCAGCATCATTGTCTCTAAACATCTATTTAAAATTTAAGCCCGACCACATCCCGGTTTTTGGGATCCAAAAACTGCACTGCTCGATGACTCAATTTGCATTTGACTACGTTTCGATAAATGTTTTTGCATACTTGCACTTTTTCGGGGTCATTCGTTTGTGAACTGTAAAGTTTCAATTCCATTCCAGGAAGGGATGGGAAGAGACGGGAGGAGGAGCAAATAAGCGTAATTTGACATCTCTTGAAAAGCGGCAAAGGGACTTCCCCCGGGACCTGGAGTTGTCCTCCGCTGTGTCTCCTCTGGGTCTTCGATATTTATTGAATTTCTGTTGCGGTGGACGGGAAACGGGCCTGCGGGCCCACAAAGTGATACAGGAATACAGGGACACAACACGGATGGACCGTGTGGGTGCGATGGGTAAACTCAACTTTTGCCCTTAAGCGTATTTATTTATTGCGGCAAGGTGTCGTTGCTGCTGACCTCGCTGACCCCCAAAGGGGGTGGCGGCACGTGGGCGTGAGAAAAAGGAAGCAACACTATTTACTTATACCCCATAATGGCTGTCATTTGGCGCACCAGCTGTGGGCATTGATATATGGCAGCATTTGTCAGCTGACGATGTGTTCATCGAGGAATCTAGAGTCCTGAATCCTGCGTCCCGAATCCTCAACTCCCCCTCCCCCTTCCCCTGCCAGCTGACTATGTAAAGTGGAATCAGACGAAAAGCTAAAGCCCCTGGTGGCCGTGATTGAATTTGTGACTCGGGCTTTGTATTTATTGTGTGCCATAAACAAAAGTTAGGGGCGCCTATAAATATGCATTACATATACGTATACAGCGGCAGGGGAAATGGAACAGGACATCTTTTATGGATTGCCGGATATTTTATGACACCAATTGTGAAAAATCCCCCATGGATTTTATTGAGTGGACGTAATTGATTTTAGATGATCTGGCGTTGTCAGTGGATTCTGGGTACACTCGGAATATAAAATTGCATCGATTTATACCAAGTTGGCCTAAAATCTAAAATGCACCAACAATTAATATTTTTTTTTTGCAGAAAACTGTTTTGATTTATAAACTTCAAACTTTTTTACCCAGTTACCTACTGATTTTTAGTTTAAAATTTCTTTGATAAAACTGACAAATATGGCAACTGGGGAAAACTTTTTTAATTCGTTAAAATATAAGATTCCTTTTTATAGAAAGTTTTGAACGAAAGTTTCTTTCACTCGGTTCCCAGTTTTAAACTTATTTTTCAAATGTGGATGCAGTGTTCTTTAATAACCAATTCTCATTTTGCGCAATTTTTCTAAGTTTGAAAATGTTACTAATGCTTACTAAAAGCCTTATTTTCACAGGAAATACCTTTTTAGACTCTTATTGAATAGTCAAACCAGTTGTCCTTACTTACTTACTTACTTTACAATAAACAAATAAGTAAACAATATTTTATTTTTTTTTAATTTTGTAAGAGCTATAATTATAAAAACTTTGAAGATTTTATAAAAAATTTTACTAACGTTATTTCTTTATCTATAAATGCGGGAATTTGAAACAATTTAAAACTAATTTTAAAAAACAATCCGAATTCAAAACGGATGCGAATAAATGAAGCTATGTATGATCACAAAACCTTAGGTTTTTGTACCATTTTTCACTACAACAGATTTTTATTTAATTTATAAAATATAAAAAAAAATAGTTATAGAAACAATATTTTTATTCCTAACGCTTGAAAAAATATTTTTTTTTGTATTTTTATATTTGTTTTTTTACAAAAACCCTGGACGGGCAGGATTTTATTTGAAGTGTTGGTGCAGGATAAGGACACTCACCGTTCTCAGGAATGAAACATCATCCTGCTCGGAGCCTCCCTCCGCCTCAGCCATTTCGTTGGGTTAACGCAACGACCGCAGCGCCTCCAAATTGGAATTTATCTCGCGCAGCGGCGTTTGGATTTCAATTGTTTTGGGATTTCCCTCGGTCGCCCCGATTTCGTTTTAATTTCCTTGAAGAGATTGGGAATATATGTTTACGGTTAGAACTGCATTGTTTACACTTGTCACGGTACGAAATGATTGTCGGCGAGGGTTTCTTAATGGGCAAACAGAAAACAGAAAAACACAACTCGAGGGGCACAAAAGTTTTGTTTATATTTTGGGAATTCCCGTTCTTCTTCTCACTCGCGCTCTCCACACACGACGGACCGACGGAGAGTGGATAGTGGAAAGTGGAGAGAGCGCCTCTCTTTCACTTTCGTTCGGGTTTTTGTTTTGCTTTTGCTGTGCGAACAGCTGATTCACTCGGTGCTGCGGTTATTTGCTCCTTTGCTTTGCTTTGCTTTGCTCGTCGCATTTTTGTGTCACTTGCCAAATTCGCCGCGTTATTTTTCTTGTTTTTTTTCTTTCACTTGCAATTATTTAGGAATTTGTGTACATGTGTATTTATATTTGGTCTGTGTATGTGTTTCTATGGGGCAGAGGGCCAAATAAATAAACTGAATTTCGAACTAAATAAGAGTCCTCATTAGAGGGTTCAAAGAAATATTACTTGCAATTAAGATAGCATCAAGTTTTTGTAAGATTTAAAAATGTTATTCAAAAAATTAAAATTTCTTTTCGTTAATTAAAGAATGAACAGGCCTTTTTTAATTAACGAAAATACTCAGTTTTTATGTTAATAGTCCTATTTTTCTACATCTATAAATAGTAAAAAACCTTTTCCATAATTTTAAATTTCTACTGTTGAATAAAAGCTTGAAATCAGTTTGTAATAAAAATATTTAAAAAATTCAAAGAATATTTAACGTTTAAGAAACTTTCAAATTAATTTATTTTCAGTAACCGTTAAATACTGCAATAACGTCTGATGATAAAACTAACCAGGCGTATACTTAATATTTATAAAAATGTTAAGCCCAGTGGCTTTGTTGACTTTAAAACATGTTATGTTCATAAATGATAATTTAAATAAAAGAAAATGAAACAGTTAATATAGATGAATTTTGAAAATTCAAATCAATATCAAAATATTCTGGGCTTTTGTTATTTTCTTGTAAAAAAAAAGTAACTTAAAACATTAATTTATAACAATTGTCGTAGAAAACAAAATCATTTATAAAAAAAATAAAATAATTTTGAAAATGTTGAGTACCGGGAAAGAAAGTGTGTCATAATATACCAATATACCAAAAAATATACAAATAAAAAAAACTGAGATCCCTAATACCACTACGAAATATGAATAATCTGAATCGTTTTCACGGGCAATCGTGTTGATTAAGTGTTTCAGATTTGGCTAATCAAATGTGCACCTAATTTCCGCTTTTCAGCCAGTGCTCTTTGGGTGTCTAGTATGTTTCTGGTTTCTGGGCAGGTGCCAACGTTACTTCGTCGTCATGGCGTGTTTGACCAAACTCACAGCAACACGTTATAAATTTAGGTGCCGCACTTATATTTAGTACGTATATTTGTGGATTTATTTTTGTGCAACATGTTGTCATTTCCCGAGAGTCCCGAGATGCGAATTTTCTAAATTAATTGCTCGGTGGTGCGTGGGTTGCGTTTCTCCTTGGGCAAGGACTTTTCCCCATTTATCACTGATTTCACTGGCGGCAGTTTGTCTGCGAGGAGAGACTTTCGGGGGCGGACTTAAGGCGGCCATCGGTAATCCAAGGGTCCGAATGGCACGCCATGTTGTCCTCCTCCTCCTGCTCCTCCGCCATTTTATTTAGACCGGCACCACCCGCACAAGAACGCACATCTACATATTATACATATGTATCACCACAGGGGATTCTTTCATTAGAGAGGTGTTTTTCTTAGAAGATCTTGGTTTTTTGGTTTTTTTCAAAAATCTTTAACAATTTTCGTTGGGTTTCAGCGCCGTCGTGTGTTTATTTTTGGTCTCCGCCGCCGCACGAAGAAAAGCCGAAGACGCGTCGAGATGCCGAAGGCGCACACATGTCCAAAAATATCACACGCAAATGCCTGGGCAGCGCACAAAACTAGAGCACTTTCCGAATTTTTCATCAAATTTTCATATTTTACTTATTCGAATCTCGGGAATTATAATTGCAAATCTTATGCAACGCGCACGCCACTGCGATTTTCGCCCTGGAGCCACAAACTCCGCCACGTGCTCGACGAAGGCGCGTGGAAATGGCCAACTCTGGCATGGATTTTCCACGTTTTCCACCCAGCCCACAGCCCACAGCCCACACATATAGATTCTATACTCGATGTGCTGGGTGGCCAGCAGAAGCACGGCGAACTTACTTTTCGTGTCGATATTACTCTCTAGACTGACGACCAAAACCCGACGGCGGCCACTACGAGTGCGGAATGATGAGCGATGTGCGATGTGCGGATGGGCGGCGAACATTTGAGCAGCGAGCGAGCACCGCAGCAGCCAGCACAGTGGGTCGAAATGTGGAGAAAGTGGAGAGTATTTTCGGTGGGGGGTGTGTCAAAAAGGCAATAAAAATACTGGTGTGTTGTAAAGGAGGATACAAAATGGGACCTTTAACATTGGATTCTACTATATGATTATCGTTTTCCGTAGTTTTAGTGAAATGAGTAATATAATTATTATTTCAGTGAAATAATGGAAGTTATAATAAAAGTATCATATTTTTTTTTGTAAGTAACTTTAGAAACTACTAGGGTTCGTTTTAATACATATGAGTAACATTCAAATATATTTAATTTTAAGTTGTTTATTTGTTTTTTGTTTTAAAACTGAAGTTAAATTTATGATATTTTAAAATAATTAATTTTTGTCTTTGATAAAGGTTTAAAAAGTTGAAAAATTTGATTAAAAAATATTTTGTTTTGATTTTGCTCTTTATGTCTATGCACAATTTTTAGAGGCCTAATTTTATTTCAGTAATTTTAAAAAGAAAGTTCCTTTATTACATATTAGTTACTAAGAGACACCTTATTTTAGAGGTTCAAATAAAAAAACAGAAACCCTTAACGTTTTAATAAGTGTTTTGAGGGTTAAGTCAGTTTTAATTAAAGTGGTTAAAAAGATCTGAACACTTGGTAGATTTTGATAAATACTTAAGGGTCTCATCGGTTTGAGGACACTGTGCAACGATTCTGGCCCGAGGCGCTTTCTCGCCTCGCCGGCATTCGCATTCGCCTCCATTTTTCGCCTCTTGGTGCCGTTGCCGCTGCCGTTGCCGCTTGTTGCTTGTTGCTTGTGTTTGGCCGACATCCGACATCCTTCTTTTCTCGCTCTGATTGCTTCTCTTCTGCTTTGGGCCTGGCTATTTAAATCAGCTGTTTGCTTCAGCAATTTGGTTCGAGGAAATGCTGAGCAGAAGAACAAGAACACGAGTCTGGGACTCACGGGGAAGATACAAAATAAAACAAATAGAAACATTTCGTGCGCGAAACTTAAAAGGTTTTCGATATTTCTTGTATAATTGGCAACGACTGTGCATTTTATTTGTTGACTTTTTGAGTGGCTGCCAAAAAGCCGGGACATATGTTCATTATGATGATGATGATGCTGTAATAGGCGGGGTAAAAATAAATCATATGTGGCCACCGACAGTCGGCCGTATATATCTGTTCATTCAACTTGAACTTGTCAGGTTTTTAATGAATGAAATCATATTTTGCAGTCGCATTTGTTGTCTTTTCTTCGCTTTTCTTTGGCTTTCCTCGTCGACTCAGCTAACTGAGTCATCCTCATTGGCTTGGATGCGGTGCGTTCAGGCGGAACAACTTGATATAATTTCTATTTAGTCGGGTTGTGAGTGGGTTTGAAAAAGGGAAGGAATTGCAGCCAGCGGATGTGGAAGTTGAGGGTTCTCCCATCCGTACCCTGCGGCGTATGCGTAATGTGAATTATTGCGCATTTCGATGCGATTCCTCACGAGCAGGCAGCCCTGCAAAACAAGCATGCATTACACAGGAAAACATCATCACTAGATTTTATTAGCCTCTTTATAATATGTAGTAACAAATTGACAGCCCCATTAAATATATTTTAAAAATGTCTTATAGTGTCTCAATCTAAAAGTAAATTTGTCAGTTAACATAGTTTTTAAAATGACTCACATAAATCAAAATGAAATAGCTTAGAATATTTATAAATGCAGTCAATATTATATTATAATCTATTTTGATGTTGATTGAGTTTGAATAGATTTTTAAACAGCGTACCAGGATAATGACAAAAATTTCACTAGTGCAAATCAAACTAAAAAAAAGTTATACAAGACATATATAAATACAAAAATATATATTTTTATTATACTAAAACCATTATGTCATAATTTTAACTTGCAGAATATTTTTGTTTTTACTGAATAAATAGCTACAAATTAAAACCAATAAAACTCTTCAACAAAAAAAAAATTTAATTGCAAAGAAATGTTGTTTTCTATTTTTCTGTGCACGAGGAAGGCTTGATGGTGAGATGGGTGTTGTGGGAACTTTGCCACACAAATTAGCCAAGTGTGAGGCTGCAGGGCAGCGATAAACTTGATTGCTTCGAAATGAATTTTGAGCAAAACAATGAGCCGTCCCAGCAAAGAAATCGGGTCCTTCTGGTCCCCTGAACTCACTGTCGTTGCAACGGAGGGGATGTTGCTGTTGACTCCATGTTGCATATGCGTGCCAGGACCCTCGAGCTGGGAGCTAATGTCGGCAAGGATCCACAAAATTGTGCAGGCAGCCGGAAAAGAAGGAGTACGCAAACTTATAATCGGCTCTCTCCATATCTGTTTGGTTTTTGGGTCGGCTGGCCACAATTCATTACCGAAAAGGGTCTGAAATTTTGTGGTTTCTGTGAGTCGTGCGGCCTCTTTGATTGTTAGTCGGCTATTTCGCCAAAGGCATAATTGCTATCTGTGCCCATTATTGCGGTTCGTACAGCTGTCAATTTCCCCCTTCTATGTGGAATATGCTGAATTTAATGATTGGAATTTTACAGAGCTCCTGCTCAAGAAAGAGGCTCATGTTGCACACCGACTTAGAGTACTTGGTCAAGTTTCGTCCCTGATAATTTGCAAATCCTTGCGTCAATGGCCATGACAATGATTATGCCAACGAGAAACTTTTCGGTCGTCATTGTTTCCTTAGTGACTTTGTACCTCGGACCCACGGATCCACGGACCCAACTCCTCACTTGCAGCACTCTTAGCGCTTTCTTTTCTGGCCCCAAAAGTTTACCAAACAAAACTTTTCCATTTACCCGGCCAGATGAACTGTGCGAGTACTTGTGACGTGCGTTTCCACGCTGTCGCCACTGAGGTTTGTTCCTTTTGACGGCTCCAGCGAGGAGCTGGCCGAAAAATCAGCAGTAGACAAAAAAGTAAAAGGAGGCTAAGATGGCTGAGGATGGCTGCTCACCCACCTGCATTTCAATGAACATTTCTAAAGCGAAAGGAAAGTTCAGATTGCAAGCCTGAAAGGGAAATACTCTTTTTCAGGTTATTCCAAACCTCAAATGGAGCTTCATTTTAAAGTGGGGAAGGACATTCTAAAGACTCCTTTTTTAATTCAAGGAAAATAAGCTTTAAAAAGCTCAGCTTATATTTAAGAAAGGATTTTCTTTGAAAGAATTGAGCATTTTCTCATATATGTGAATTCCCAAGACATGAGATAATCTTTTAGTCTAGGATTTTGACTACTAATCAGTGAGCAACCTAAAGAAATATTTAGGATCTAAAAACAGGGATAAATTATATGTTTTATTTTATGTATTATATTATTTTATATTATATATAAGTCAACAATTAATTTTCCTTAAGTAAGAAAGTATATCATTATTTCTGGTTTCAACTAAAATGAAGTTCAAAGCAGAAGCTTATATTTCAAAACTATACATTGTCCAAAGAATTCCTGAATTACTTTAGAGTCATCCTGTAACACTATATCGTTAGGAATAATCGAGTATTCGGCAGGCAGACAGTTGCCGAGTTACGGGGTGAGAAAGTTTCGTGTCCTGCCAGCTCCTCCTCCTCCTCCTGCTGTTTTCCCACTTTCTTGGCCATCCCATTGAAGCTATTAATTGAAGGCCCATCACAGCCAGGCTTCACTTGTTTGCCGTTTGTTGAATCAATTTGCGGCAACAACTGATGAAGCCGAAGTGGATGTCGAAGCCAAAGCAAGAAGTTCAAGGGAATAGGGAGGTGGATTCGGATTGGGATTCGGAACGGGAATAAATCAATCAATTGCAGCAAGGAATGCTTTTGGCCACGCCCAGTTCTGTGCGAAATTTTATTTGCCCTTTTATTTGCGACGCTCTCATTGTTTTTCCTCGCATATATACACTTGCTTTTCTCTTTGTTTTTTGGCGGAACTAATTAACTTCCATTTAAATGAAAAACGAGCTGCGATTTGTGCCCATCGAATGAGCGTCATAAAGTCAGTCAGGGGAGAATAATGGCCCATGGACTCGGGACTCAGGACTCAGGACTCTGGCCTCCGGACTAAGGACACCGAACGCACACATGTCCGTGCCCGGCAGAGCGTTCAATGGGCCGTATACGTAATTTGAGGCACCCAGGCCATCCCATCCACCCACTGGAGATGCTGTTAAAATTAATGCCAGCTCGTAAGTTTTACAAGGAATTCAATTTTTTGCACCACACCCAGCAAGACGGATAGTCGTCCTGCCCTCGCAAAAGTTTTGGCTTGCCCGGGAAGAGCAAAGTGTCTTTTCTGGGCCTGCTCCTGCTCCTCCGCTGCTGCGTCCTTTGTTTGAGTCCTGCCGCTGAAAATTGATTCGAAAGTTTTGCCATTAAATTGTCCTTTGTGCCGTAATCGGTTGGCCCCTTTGTTCGGCAATGGAAATGCATTTCGGTTTTGGTATTCATCCTTTTTTTATGGTTTTATTATTCATTTGTTAACAGATCTTTTTTTAAAAATGCAGTAGGTTTCATATGCATTAATTTTCATATTTTTCAATAATGTTTTTTTTTTTAGTTTTCAAGAATTTGTTCTTTTTGGTTTTTTTGGTTTTTATACAGTTTTCTGAGTGGCGGCTTATGCTTTGAGTTTATGAACTATGCGTTTAATTTAATTTCGGTTTTCCTTCGAATGAACTTACGCCATGTTAATTATTGTTTTATTCCCCTCGACTACTGTACAATGCTTTCAGTTAAATATAGTTATAGATATACGCATACAGACTACATAAAATACATAACTCAATTAGTGTCATAAAAACATTCACATCCACTGGTAAATAATCCGCTTTGTACACACGCACACTTAGTTTCTTCGATTTTAATTAACATTTAACATTAGCCTAGGTTCGGTATTCAAGTCTTGTGTGTCGTCGCCTTCAGCTGCTGCTGCAATTACGCTACTTTAACGTCGAATGAGAAGATTTCCAAAATCATATGTATATACGTGTTTAGAGATTTAAAATTTAATCATACAACAATTAAACACAGCGAGAGTGAAACAAGCACACACGTAATCTAGCTCCTTTGTTTAACAAATATCTCTTTGGCAAAAATTGAACAACAAATTGAACAACTTGATTTCGTGTTGGTTAATTGTTTTAAACATAATTATCTACAATAAGTCTTATTTATTTCCCCCGACAAGTGTGTGTGTAAAATTTAAACTAACATGTATGTGTAATTACGAATACGTATTTGCGGATCAAATCAAGGACAATCGACAGTCGTCAGGACAAGCTGGGGAAGACATACAAGATTTGTGAGATGGCTGCAGATGCAGATAAGGATAAACTCTTTCGTTGAGTATTAAGTTCGAGTGCAATCAAATAGTTATCCCTAAGAAAACAGCGAGTTAGTTATTCCTATGTATATGTCGGAAGTTCCCTGCCAAGCTCCAACCTTTTTAGGGGATTTTTGGGGTGTTGGGACAGGATCTAAGAGTTACGAGATGCGAAAGTGTATGCTACGTTTTATTACATCTATGAATTGCAATCAATGACTCTCTCTGTGTGTGTGTATCGATATACCTGCATTTGTCCTTTTTTATCGTTAATTATTTATCGCTAATCGGTAATCGGTAATCGGTAATCCTTGCTGTGGTATTGTACAATTTGAAAGATTTTGGCTTGCTGATTGATTGAGTAGTGGTTCGAAATTGTTTTGGCTTAGCTACTTAGGGCTACGGATCCGTTTAAATGCTAATTATTAATGCAATTTGGCAGCACTACTCGTAGAGTTGAGTACAAGCTATACATTCACATATCTGGTATAGAGGGTCCTCCCAAATTCCCTGTCCCTTTGGCCATATATACAGAACACAACAGGTTACGCTTCCCAGCTCCCCATTATATTTTCTCCTTATTTTCCCGCTCATTTAACATTTATCTGCCCACTGCCATCGCAATTATTCAATAGCGGAAATCCCAGAGCGGGAAAACACAGCCATGTGTGTCTGCCGCATCCTCATCATGCTCATCCTCATGCTCATCCTCATGCTCATCCTCGTTCTTAATTTCGTTCTCAGTTTTCCGAGCATTTTTCTTCATTTCCCTCGCTTTCCTTTGTCTTTGTCTACGCGTGCGTTAATTTCAAAGATAATTTCACTTTTAATTACACACTCTGACTCTGTGTTTGTGCAGCTCCCCCTCCTGCTATCCTCCATCTATTCCCGAAATCAGGGCATTTATTCATTTGCGATAATCCACCGAGGACCGAGGACCGAGGACCGAGGACCGGGGAGTACCAGCTGCAATGGTGCACTCCTCCGATTCAAACTCGGATCCAGCAATTACATCCAAATGAATATTAAAATGCACACACTGCTGCTGCTGCTGCTGCTGGCAATTATGCACGACGCCGCTCGAAGATCTCAAGAACTTGGCTACAAAGTCAAAGATGGGGACTCGGAGGAGGGCCTTACTGAGTGCTCCTAGAGATTCCCGGATTGTCTCGGTCTCGAGCTGGAAAAGCTAATGGCACGGCAGGCCAGGATTGGCATGTCACGCTCGCTGAGCTGCGACGAGTGGCAAATGAAAACTGTTTATGTGCGGCAACGCCACTCGAATGGCAGCTGGATGGATACAGATACAGGATACTGGCAGCTTCTGCATATAATGGCACCCGGGCACCGAGGGCGTGGCAGTCTCCTCTCCACATCTCTAAGTATATCTGCGGTATGCGCACTTCCATCAAGGAGTCTCAGTTTGAGTTCAAGGAGCTCTAATCTTGAGGCAGCCTTGATTTTCAGTAATGTACATTTTCCCAGCCCTGTACAAAAGTTTCCATCGAACAACTATTTCCATAGCTTTTCTTTAAAAGTCTTTAAATTAGATTTCTTGGCTCCCAATGACGCACTTTTAATCCTGTTTAACTTCTTAACTCGAACCGTTTCTTTTGTTAACTCAGACAAAGTTATGTGGTAATAAAGTCCAACAACTATTTTTTTTGTGCAAAATTAAAAGAAAGCAAACATTTAAACGAATAAGAACTGATTATTCAAAGTCATTTCAAACTATTTTCCTCTTTCCCCTTAAAAACTTTAATTTGTATATTTCTTCTGATTTTACCTAAATATGTTATTTTTAAAGGAACTTTCCATAATTTAAGCCTATAATTTTTTTTAAAATTATTTTAAAACGAAATGTGTACAACTATTTTTCCAAAGGCCTATTTAAAAATTCTTTTAAATGTCCAATAATATTTTAAAAATAATTGTAAATAATCTCTTTTTTGTCTAAATCTAATTGCCCATTGCCAACATTTTAAAGTGTCGAGTGGTTCGAGCTATAAAAGTTCCACTGTGGTTCCCATTCCTATTCCCATTCCCAGATTTTCCCACTGCCCCATTAAATGGGGAGGTGGGAAATCTAGCACTCGGATCTGGAGAACTAGATGTGGGGTTGGGGGTCGTGGAGCAGCTAGCGGCTGTCAACCTTCAACTTTCGGCGTCCACGGCCGCTGGCACCGTCCAGGGCAATCACGTGCCCAGTCGACTTGAGCCGAAGCACGCCCCTGGGAGCTGTCAAGCGGCTCTGGACCGTTCGCGTTTTCCTTTGCGTTTTCCCGGCCAAGAAATTTGGGAATTATTTTGCGCCCGCTTCCTGTTACTCCTGCCGCCTCCTGCTGCCTCCTGGCTAATTAGTAAAACTCTCTGCGAAATTATGCTCACTCCCCCAGCTGCTCCTCCTCCTCCTCACCAAAGAGCCTTATCTAAATAAACACCCAGCAGAAAGAATTGGGTGGAAATTTACATAAACTAATTCGCTGGCTGATTTGAATAAGGTAATGGCTGCCGGTCAGAGAACAGGGAACAGGGAACAGGGATGCCCAGATGCCGAAGAGAAAGCTCCTAAACTAGCTACATCCTTGCGAGTAGGTTGGATACAGATACAGTTACAGATACGAGTATGCTGGTATGCTAGGGTAGTGACTTGTGTCATGTGTCTGGTGTCCTGTGTCTGTGTCTGTGTCCTGTGATGGGTGATGGACTTGCTCAGAACCGGGGCTCACTGCCGGAGAGGATCCGCACGGTGGTGCTGCAGCTGCTGCTGCTGCTGATGGCCCCAGTTCCCGCCTACAGCTATACGAGGTGTCCATCCGCGTCGGTATAGGCCACCGGGATGCCCCCACCCTGGCTCATGGCCCCGAAGCTGCTCATCCCCACCGCCGTGGGATCGAAGGCGCCGCTGGTGGTCATCAGCAGGTTGTTGCCGAGTCCTCCGCCCGCGGGTGGCAGGTTCAGGATCTGCAGGCTGCCCATGGGTGCGGACACGGGAACACCCACACCCACTAGGCTGGCATTGAGTAGCTGCTGGTGCTGCTGCTGCTGCTGCTGCTTGTTCCGATTGGGATCCTTGAGGATGCCGTGCGGCTGGCGTGGCAGCGTGGCGGTGGCTGTGGGCAGACTCCCGTTCAGGGTGGTGCTGGTGGTGAGCGTGGAGGCGCTCAGGTTCACCGGGTGCAGGTCGTGCATCATCTGCATCGGACTGCCCACCACCGACGAGGTGTGGTGGGTGACGTCCGGCTGTGGCACCACACCCACAACCCCGCGCAGAATGCCCCGCCTCAAGGTGCCCGAACCTCCGGCCACCGCTGCAATTGCTCCGTTGCCAATCAGAGTGGGTCCACCATTGGTGGCCAGCGAGGTCACTGTGATGGGCTGCAGGTGGGCCATGGGCATCGGCTGGGCGCTGAAGTCCAGGGCTGCCGGATATTCCTGAAATTGAGAAAATAACACAAAATAGTTCAATTATATATTCACAATAACAGATGTGTTTTAAGGTTTAAATATTATTTTATTTGACAGAAAGTTTAAAATGTTTTTAGGAAAATATTAAAAAAATATAAGTTTATTTTTTAATAAATAAAATTTTTTAAAAAAATTAATGAATATTTTTCCAAAGTCTTGGAATATATTCTAGGATTTTTAACGATTTGAAGAGTGTTTTTGTTTGTTGTCAGTGTGGATTAAGTGGGCGTAGGCTTAGCGAAGCGGCTTCATCTTAGCTCCATCTTCAGCTTCGGTGGTAGAGAGCTGCTCCGATGGCTCAGCTCAGCGGGAAAAGTTTTCCCATTAAACTGTCGCTGGAGATATGAAACAATGAGGAGTGCAAACAAAAGTCCGCTGTAAGCCGAGGCTCAAATACCCTGGCCCTGGCCCCGAATCCTTTGGCTACTTTTTCCGTTTTCCGTTGTCCTGAAAAGGCGGCATTAAAGCGAAGATTGGCACTAACGAGGCCGTAATTATGACAGCACTTTCTTTCACAGCTTTCGTATACAATACAACTTGCTGACAACTTCTGCTCAACTGGGCAATGGAAAAAAACGAGCTGTCTGCGAGTGGATTCCTAGCTCAATTGACATGACACTTTGTGCCAGTTGAGGGAGCTGTTCCGCATGCCAGAAGTACACAAGTCCCATGTCCAGGAGTCCCCAGAGTCCGGGCCAAGTTTGCAGCACGTAGAAACGTAGAACTTTCAAGTTGCAAACTTGGCCCGTGCACCTAATTGGAATATTAAGGGGCATCGAGTACCTACGATTGCAGAATTGAAAACTCTTGGGGGATTAACATGGACATCGCAGGGACATCGAGCAACACATTAGGAGCACAACACTCAACACTGATTAACAAGAATGCGGGGGGATTGGAAACTGGATTGTGAGGCGAGGCGAGGCCTTAAGTAGACCAAGGCGGACATTTTGTATCAGTTTACAAAGTTAAATTGTCTTCAACGAAAACTTGGGGCCCAGAGCCCTAAGCCAGGGCGATTTGGGGGCTTCTCCGTAAAGGGTTTCCTGTTTTCCGTCGCTGTTTTCTGCCTGCAAACTTTTGGCCACTTAAAGGCTTTTGTGTTCGCTAATTCTCGGCCGCAGCTCATTATTATTGTTGTTGCCGCTGCCACTGGAGTTGGAACTTCATTCCGGGTAAATAGAATAACCAATTGGCATCTCCACACTGGCCATAAAAAAGAAACTTTCCACATTAAGGCCAACCAAGCGGCGCCGGCGGGCCAACCAAAGAATCTCGCGTAGCGGGAGCGAAAATTAAATTATGGCCCACTTGGAGGAGTGTCTATATACTATAGTATCCCCTTATTTATTTAATCGGCTTCAGCTGCGAAACTCGCGCCCGCCCCATGAATTTTAAACACAAAACCCTCTGTATCTCTGGCTTTGATGACAGCAACAGCTCTCCCAGCTCCCAGTGCGTAAAGTATCTGACGGATACTGCTCCTTTCGCTTTTTCCAGGACCTTTTCCAAGACCCTGCAGCTGACAGCTCCGCTCCGCTCCACTCTACTCCACAGCCAGACAATGGCCAGATATACAGTAGAGTTCGCCCGCACGAAAACTAATTGAATTTAAAACTGTGCAGAACTCAAGTTAACAAAGTGAACCGTAGTTAAGTTGTCCGGCTGAAGTCAAGTCTCTGTTCCTGCCCTCCGGCTCCGTCCAGATCCACATATCCCCATATGCACGTAGTCCATCCACATAGGGATTCCAACTGCGTCCGGCAGTCAGCATTTAACTTATCAACGCCAGCCAAATGAAACCCGAGCATTTTGGGGCTGACGTGGGTGTGGAGCAGTGTGGAGGGGAGTGCCCAGTAGCCGTTGGTCTTTTAGCCTTGGAAGCCAACCAAAGTTGGCAATAAAATACAAATTGCCGCTTAAATAGTTACAAGCTGGTTGGACAAAAACACCGCAACGGATGGATGAGTGGATGGGTGGCCATTCTGTTTCTGTTTCTGGGTGTGGCCACAACTTGTTTTAAATTGCATTTACTTCGGGCCACTTTGCGTGCCAACGAACTGATGCGGATATGGATAAAGGATCGGGATTGGGATCGGCAGCTGGAGGCTTTGACCCTGGGACATCCTGTTGCTGCGGAAGGGTGAATCAATCAGCTGGTTTCCTTTACAGACTAGCAGGATGTGTGTTGAGCAATCAATTTATTTTAAAGTTAAGTTAAAAGTGTTTTTATGTATATTTATAAGCCTTTTAAAATCTAATCATGTGTCAAATAAGCAAACCAAATATGTAGGTAGATTTTGTGTTCTTGATAAACAAATAAGAATTGAGATATGATATTAAATTCAACTAAATTCATTGGCTGTCTAAAATTTCTTTTTAACTAAATTATATAAATGGTTTACGTGCTTTTGGTAGCTCTTTAATAAACAAATAAATATTAAACAAATTAAATTAAATGGCTCAAATAAATCAAAAAGAGGCTGTGCTCTCTCATAAATGGAAACTGCACAACAACATAAATTGATTAAGAAGCTGCTCAATCACTTTTCAGCGCTTTGTGATAAACTGGTCAAACTGAATCGAATCGGCATCCACTGTGTCCAGATTCCAGATTCCGATGTGATGGGCAATTACAATGGGTGGGAGGGACAGGATGGAGGAGGAATTCCGATGGGCAGCTGAGCTTCTTTATACGCGTTTCCCTCCTCGGGGACTAATGTGCAAAACGATGCTCTAACTTTGTTAGATGGCCAGTTTTGCTTTGTTTTATTTCGCTCTGTGTGCCTTTCCTTATTTATTTTATTTTCTTTTTTTTTGTCAAGTTTTCCAATTGAAATTTAATTTGATTTACTGTTATAAATTGTCCTTATTCATTTACTGTCTACAGACTGAAGCCGAAACGGAGACAGATGCTCTTCGAAAAGTAATTTAGAGCTGGCCAAATGTTTTCGGGTAGCCACAGCGATGGGACCGCCACTGCCGCTGCCGCTGCTGCTCTGCTCTGTATATTTTGTAATTTTTCTAATGATGTTTATCAAATAATTCAATTTGGCTTCCACACAAAACATTTCTTATGTGAAATGGCAATGGCAAAAGGCCCGCACCGCACACACCAAGCGGAAGGAAGGAGTGGCTGTGGCTCTGCTCCATGGACTCCAAGTCTGCTATATGTGTGCACATACATATGGGATGTCATTGTTGACCAACTAAACCGAAATTGAATTTTTCTCCCTCGTTGACTAAAAACCGCAAACAAAAGGTTTAGTCCCATGTCGGGTGCGATGGCAAAGAACGATGACGGAGCACTGGACTGGCTACTGAACTGGCCACTGGCCAGTGGACACTTGATACTGCTACTCTCCTCCCAACCACAACACTTGGCTGTGTACTCTCTGGGAGCGGGACACAATTGAATAACTTAACAAATCGTATAAAGCCCATAAACATGGTCAACTGCTAAGCATAAATATTATTATATTAGCTGGCAGTGCAGCTGGTTCAGCTGGATAATATCCAGAGACATTACTATCTAATATCTGCTATCCTGCTGATGCTGCTACTGCTGCAGTTTACCCTCCATCTAATTTATACAATTATTGAGCGTCAGCCAAGTTGAGATGACACATAAACGGGCTGACTGTCATCCCACGTCGAATGTCGTCTTATGCTGTCGCATTGGCACCCCTTTAGTGCCTTTAGTGCCCTTAGTGCCAGGAGTCATCAAGTCCAAGTCCGAGGGGACGACGTTTATTCCCTAAAAGGAGCGCAGGAAACATAAATTCCGAAAATTGATTTCCCCATGTTTATTGTGAAATTTGCGGAATTTATATTGGCAGGCAATGCGACAAGCGCTGAATGTGTGTGGCATCCGGCTTGGAATGGAAAGGAATGGAATGGACATCACATGTCCTTGACTGGAGGTGGACAGGGTAAGGAGGTGGAGCCACCGAATTGGGGACACATTCCCGCCGCCGCTTTATGAGTGATGCGGGCCAAAAAGTTTGTAGCATCTGTGGGCGTTCCTTCGCTGCGTCGTTCCTTCGTCGTCGTAAAAGCCACGCTGCCATCTGCCGTACGCGGCGTATGCGTGATATTAAATTGTTGTCGGGGGAAAATAATGTTTACCCTGCGCAACTCGCAACTCACAGCTTGCAACAACGCAGTGCAGTCTGCTGCTGCAGCTGCTGTTGCTGCTTCCAAGGGCTTACTTATAATGCTTTTAAGTTTGTCATTTGTCTCTACAGTGTTGCGGATTATAAAAGTCGAAGCGCGTTAAATGGGCGAAGCGAAAGGAGGAGGAGGGTGTCCCAGATCGATACATGGATTTATGGGTGAGATGAGAGCTGTGGCTCTGGCCCTGCCCTCTAGGATGCAAAATGCCAAGAGTCCTTTGCAAAACTTTGGTTAATTGAGCGAAATAATCCAGGAGTAGAAGGGGAGGTGCCAGATGGCACCAGCGGATCACAGAAGGTAACTGCAGATGCGGGCAATTAAGCCTGCAGCTGCCTTGGGTCTTAGCCAAATCCCCGGGGGATATAGTGGGTTCATTGATCTCAGACACTCACCATTGGCGGATAGGACAAGTATCGGTCGCTGTTCATGTTGTAGTAGGAGCCATCTGGCGGTGGCGCTGGCGACGGGGACGGAATATAGACGCCCTTGCTGATTAGCATCTGATCATCCCGGGTCATGTGGATGCCATTATTACCATTATTGTGCCTCGGATGTGGCAGTGTGCAGGCGTTCACTGGAAAAAATACAGAGACACAAAGAGTGAGTATCCGGTTAATATGTGCTTAAGTCAAAGTGAGCCCCATTTCATATGCATTGCTGCTATTTTTTTGCGGCCATAAAGCCCACTTTATCCCGCTCTGGGTTGATTTTAATGGCTTACCAATAGCCCCCGATTTCTTCTCTCTTTTTTTATTTTTGTGTGGGGTACGTGCTGCGCTCTACTGATTATTTTCCTATATTTTTTCCCATATATATATGGCCGTTGCTACGGCTTAAGCTTTGATTGCGACCATAAGCGGAGCACGCCATTTGCATGGTCAGATGCAAATGGAGAAATGCAAAACGCATTCAATTTTAATTTTAAAACTGCACACGATGGGTGTTTTATTTGGAAAATAAACACGCTTGTTTACTTGCATACTGACAGCAAGGTTCTTGTTTTTGATTTGATATTTATTTGATTTTTGGGGTTTAACATGCAGATATTTGGAAAATGTTTTTAAGTTTAAATAAAATATTAAAATAACTATCACTTTCTTATAAAAATTGAAGTTAAAATAAAATATCAAAAAAATAACTATCACTTTCCTATAAAAATGTATTAACTACGTTAATGGAGGGTTAGGTTTTAGTCTTATGATTACTTATATATTTTAAATATTTCATGTCTTATGGCGGTAAATTAAAGTTTGGTTTTAATGGCTACACTCAAAGTTATATATTTCCATTTTTCCGGAAAACTCAATATGCTTTACTGCCTTATTCCTGACGGATTTTTATTTATCAAAGGAAGTTGAAAATGGGAAATCATTTACATATATGGTCAACACACGTAGCACGCAACAATTTGTTGCTCGGTTCTGCCCGATTTCATGTGCAAACGTTTGGAAAGTAAAAGAAAACGATGGCCATTAATTGCAATGCTCTAGCGACATCGTTGATAAGCCCGGCCAATAAATATGCAAATGTCAATGGAGTCGAGTCTTCAGTAGGCCATGAGGACATGGAGGACATGGAGGACATGAGGCCACCTGCTTGGGGCGTGACAAATTGGGTCGACATTCTGCCACGTTCCTGCGAACGTTGAAAAGCGAACGAGGACTGTCAGCTGCAGAGGCGTGAAACCCGCAAACGTAACAAATTTGTAATTTTGTAAAATAGACTGTGACATCGCTGAATTTCTGTGGAGTGGGAGTCCTCGCACCAAATATATTTCTCTGCGTAAAGTTGGGGCTGCCTGACAACGACAAATCGAAGGAAACGAAAGGAAAGGAAACCATGTGGGCCTTGTTCATCTTGTGGCTTGTTTACTTCCGCATATGTGGGTGTGTTTTCCCTCAAAAGACACAGTCAGTCATGAATTATTGATTTTTCGATCAGCGCGGCATTGTTGTTGTTGTTGTGCCGAAAGGAGGAGTCGAACAAAGAAGTGTATCATTGTTCCAATTTTGGGTCTGTGGCAGCTGCATAATTGTTGCTACCAACTGGTAGTTCCCAGTTCCCAGCTCATCTGATATTAATGACGTTGGGCCAGGGCCAGGAGTCAAGATAAGAAATGAGCTGAAAAATAGGGGAATATTCAGGACTTTGCAAGGTCAAAAACTAGGTCACAACTTGTTGCTTTTTTGGCCTGCTCATTAACATGGCCGCACGCATGGAAAAGTGTCTCATTAAAAGTGCGGCTCGTTTAAATGCATAAATGGTAAATGAAATTGCAACTTTCGGGGGGAGGTGAAAAAAACCCCTCGGGTTTCTCTCTCCCTTTTTTTGTTTTTGTCAATTTCTCTGACTTCCACCCACCACCACCCACTACCAATTTAAATTCAACAAAAAAAAAAAAGTCAAGAACCGACAAAAATGCTGATAAAAAATGTGATGCCAACTAACAAAAACAATTTCCGCTTGCCCCGCCCGTTAAGCTCATGTGCATGCCGCCCATCAGCTTTTCCCGGTGGGTGGTGGGTGGTGAGTGGTGGGTGTGGGTGGTGCACCCGCTTTTTCCGACCCGCTTGGAACAACAGCCTTGGGCTCGCTTGTTTGAGATTCAGCTTCCGGCAAGCATTTTAATTTTTTGTGTGCCACGTGGGGGATTCTTTTGCACTTTCCTCTCCGGCTCTTCTTCCTCCTTGCTTTCTTTTCTTTTCTCTTCCTTTCTCTCCTTTCTGTTCTGCCTTTCTTCGCTGCTTTTGTCTTTGTTGTTCTTCTCCCTCGGCGTGTTTTCTTTTCAGCTTCTTCTGCAACGCTCTTGTTGTTGTTTCGGGCATAAAGAAAATGGCGGTACCCACACACACACACAGAGACACCCCGAGATGTACATGCATACATACATACGTAATTATGCGTGTCGCCGCAGAAACCTCGAGGTGGAAAAGTGGGTGGAAAAGCGGGTGGTTTGTGGGTGGTTTCGGTTTTAACTTAGAGAGGAGCGCGTAACAGGAATTTGTCACTAGGTGTTTTGTGGAACACCACAAAGGTAGCTTGAGTTAAAGTCGTGAATCGTTAACTGAGATCACAGGAACAATTTCCAAATTTTAACTTGCTTATAAAAATAAGAGAGCTTTTTAACAGTCTACAGTAAAGTTGACACCCATGTTTACACCTCTTGTTTTTCTATTACTACTGAAAATTCCGCACAGAATTTATTTTTGACAAAACAAGAGAGAGATATATATCATGTCGTTGTTAAAAGGTAATTGTATTTTTTATGCCAGAGTCTGCGTCAGTTTGCCTTTGGGCGCCAAGTTTTGCAGCTAATGTATTTTTATTATTTCTACGCTTTTGCATTTAAAATGCATTTTTCTGTTGTTCTTACAGCTTCGATGCTTTGATAGACAGCCACGGAGTCCTTTGTCTGGGTGGCAGTCTGATTTCGGAGTCCTTTTCTTCGATTATTATTCTTCCATTTCCATTTTTTCTTGCCCTTAACTTGACAATTTTTTCTTAAATTAGCGGAGGCCGCACGTGATTTGGATTCTGCCTTGAGTTATAAATATACGTGCATATAGAGTATATAGAGTATATATGGTCTAACCGCACACACTCATCCCCACGTAAATCAATTGAAAATCAAGACTGACAAAAACTTTGCTCCTCAATTACAATTAAGATGGAGATGTTGTGCTGGAATTGAATTTTCAGCTTGCACACTTCTCCTCATCCTTCGATTTCGCTCTCTGTATATTTATTTTCTCGTCCTGCTTTTCCAGCACATCCCTTTGCGATTTTCGCTGCCCTTTTTTCAGCATTTGCTTTGATTGCACTGCAATCATGGCATAAAAATCAAACCAAAACGAGTGCAACCGAGGGCATTTGGGGCGCCAGAGGGTTAAGGGGGCTATGGGGGTTAAAAGGGGGTCGATTTGGTCGGTTTGCTGACGTCCTGACAGGGCGTGCAAAGTCCCAACTTTGTTTTGCCCAAAAGTTAATTATCTAAAACGTATTTTTGGCTTTTTTGTTTGGTACTGTGGATATAAAAATGTTGCTCCCTTTTTTGGGGGTTTTGAAAAATAAAATGTTTTCAAATAGAAAGTTTTTAGAACGGTTGTGTTATCTGATTATTCATGTTTGGTTTTCTATAATCGATTTAGGCTCACAGGTTAAAAGTTAACTTTCAATACCATTTTTTCTGGGCCCATTTTCCATCTTTGACGTACATATAAAAAACAAGAAAGAACGCTATAGTCGGGTTTTCCGACTATAAAATTTGCGATACTCATTGCCCTCTTTAAAAACAGTTAGCTAGCCCTCTTCAATAATGTGTAGCCTACTTTCATGCGCAATCAGTTTTAAGCGCCCTCTCTTTAAAAAAAAATTGTTTTGCCTACTTTTGAGCGCAATAAAAATTTTCAACGCAGTTGTATGCACAATTTCTTGAAAATGGTCAGATTTTAAAATTTTTAGATATTTGGGTAGATATTTTCAACACGAACAACATTTGTAAGGGCCCTTTTAGCACTAAAATGTGGACACCACGTTTTTCCGGTTTGTGGGCGTAAAAGGGGCGTGGTAGGTTTTGAAACAAACTTGATCTGGCCTTGCTCATAGAGTCTGTGTGCAAAGTTTGGTGGCTCTAGCTCTAATAGTTCCCGAGATCTCGATGTTTGTGCGGACAGACAGACGACGGACGGACGGACGGCGGACGGACAGACAGACATTTGATCGTTTACAGTATTTGCTTACTCTTCGAGTATCGCAAATAAAAATCATTTCATGGAGGACTTTCAGTGAATATCATGAAAATAATTAGTTTTAAGACTTTTTAAGGCTTAACCCCCCGTAGGCTATATAAACTTACCAATATTATTTGGATATATGACTGGCAGGGTGCCATCTTTTTGGTATCTGGGCGGTGGCATATCCGAGCCCTCGACGAGATATGTGGACACCGCCTTTTTGCGCGCCTCGTCCTGCGGATAAAAAAAGAAAGGATAGAATGTGAGTTGAGAGCGGCAGATGCGACAGGACGACAGGACGACAGTGGTGGGTATATATCAATTTATATTCTCATTCCCATTTGAGTAATGCCCCGTAATTACTCCACACTTTGCTTTTTGGCATACTTTTAGCTGAGGCGTTGAAAGTCGTTGGCGCGTAATTGACAGCCACAATGACAGCGGCGACACACGGCCAACAAGGACAACACAAAAAGCAAGGACACCATGGATACCAAGGACGCCGAGGACATGGTTGGGATTGGGGATTGGGGACTGGAGATTGGGGGGGACTGATTTATAACACGCGCGGTCGCAGTTTACGCACTTTACATACTTTTACTTCAGCTTCTGCGGGTTAGGCAGTTGCTGCTGCGGTTTTCCTGCCGCTGCAAGATTACCGCCATAATAAATGATTTTAATAATTTGAAACGATTTGTTTGAAGCAGCTTTCCTGCTCTCCTGCTCCCCTGCCCCCCGCCAGAGATCCAGATCCAGACCAAAGACAGACCCTGTTTTATTCTCCGTTTTAGCCCACTCGCGAGCTCATCATTATCATCATCAGCGTCGCGTAATTAATCACGACGTCTTTGCGTCGACGTCGGCATGCCGCTTCCGTTTCCGCTCCGCTGGTCTGGAGTCCTGTTCATCTTCAGCTGGGTCCTGGTCTGGGTTTGGTCTGGCACTTCCTGCCTTTTCACTCGGCCAGCTCTCATTTCGAGCATTGGTAATAATTGAAAAGCCAGAGGGCCTGCTGTGCTGCTGCTGCTGACCACCCTCAACATCAAGGGTTAGTCACTGCTTTGCATCGACCTAAGACCCTGTTACGCCCTGAGTTTAATTTGTGGCTTATTAGCTGCTTTGTAGTTATTAATAAATATATTTTTTTAGAGTATTTGTTTTGTTTCAAGAACGACCTAAAGCTAATTGTTTAGTTATTTACTTAGTTATGTAACAAAAATCAAAGGGTTGAACAAAGTCTTGCTTTTAAAGTGTTTTTTAAATCTGTTTAATATAAGCTTGTTTAAAATGTAAAACAAAGATTGATTTTAATACTTTTAACTATACCAATAAAATTGGCTTTTATTTTGCCAGTTTGTTTCAAAAATTAAAAGCTTCTTTGATCTATAGATAAATTTATTGTTGCACTAACCATTTCTTTAGCCACTTTAAATCTTATTTTATTGAAAAATATATAAAGGTGCCTCCCAGAAGTGCATTCAAAATCATTGTGATTGATAAGCCAGACTCGGTGAGAAGAAAGCAATATTTAAATTGAATGACTTCGGGGAAAATGCAGCATCCTTCGGCGCTGAAAATGCCAAGTGACGCCCCTTTCGCCTGCAGGACATCTATTTAGCAATGGAAAATGCCTAAAATGCCAGACGATTTTCCACTGCTGGCTCTTTTCCATTCCCCTCAATTTTTATTCGTTTTTGTGCCCATTCACAAATTGCATATTCATGCTCATCCTCCATAAAAAAAAGAAAAAAACAAAAAATAAAGACCCAAAATGGCGAAAAAGTTGGACAAAAAATGGAACCAAAAAATAGTCAGTTCGTAGGTAGAGCCATGTGTACACAAAACAAAATTGATATGTTTTTTGAAGTCACAAGATAGAAAAGTATGGAATTGACCCAACAATTTTAAAAACTAATAAAATTAAATGAGAATATAAATTCTTAAATCTAAATTCAAACTTTTTCCTATTAATAAATGATTAATGATTATGACTACAATTTAATCAAATTTATATATTTGGTCATAGTTAACATGAGACATTTTGCCGACCAAAGGGATCACATTCATGTTTAAAAAGGGGGAATATTGATAGCTGTATTTTATTTGCAGTGTACTCACAATATATTCCGGCTGGCTGCTGCCCTCATTGGAGTAGGACTCGCTCTTCTCGGAAACGCTGGACAGCGTCTCGCCGGTGACGGTGTCATTATACGAACTGGGCGCGTACATCTCGATGGTGGCCGTTTTTGCCGGTTGATTTGTAGTTTCCGCCACTGTATTTCCACATTTCCACACAAACGTAAAAGTAAAGTAAAAAAATTGCGACGCCAGGAGGAGGAACAGCGGCCAGGTATGCGCACAAATATTGAAAAGGTGTAATTGGCAGTGACATCCCGAAAATTGATGATTCGCAGGTGCCAGGTGGGGTGGGTGGTTTGATGCAGTGATGCAGTGCGGCAGAAGGTGGCCAATTGTGTTGTAGTCGTAGTCGTTCCAGGCAATGCAAATCAAATGCAAATAGCCAAGATTGTCAAAGTGCCAGGAACAGGAGTGTTGCATGTTGGATGTGGGGTGGATGTGGGAATATTTGGACATTGGGTGTTTTTTTTTTTGGGGTAGTTTACACAAGTGGGTCGCATCGGCATTGTGTTAATTATTCACATTTGTCGCAGTCGCAGTCGCAGCAGCATTCGTTGATGTGCATTTCGATGCCGTGTCGGAAACAAAGTAAAGCACATCGGGAAATATAAATGAGTTGACAGCCGGCGAAGGTAAAAATGCAATTAAATGATTTATGACACATTTTCCGCAGAAGTTAACACGTGTTTGCCGCAAAGTCGAGTCCATTATTGTAGCACATTCCAGTTGTAAATCCGATGTATATGTATATATGGAAAGTATATAAAAACAATCAACATTATAGAATATATATTTAAACAATTTGCAAAATTCCTGCCCGTTGCTGCTGCTGTACACCGCAAAGTAATGTTAATTAAAAGTAAAATTTAAAGTCCAAGGTTAAAATTTGAATTCTCTTTACCAATAAAAGAAAGAAATATGACTAAAATTAAGTGGAAACTACTTGATATCCACTTGAAATTCTTCTTATGCTTAAATATCTCTTTGACATAACCATTTGAAATTGAAAGCTTTTATGTGTGTAGTCCTAGCTTTTGTTGTTTTTGAGCCTTCTTTTTTCCAGGCAACCACAGAATTTATGGTCGGAGTCAGCAGAAAAGCAAAAAAAGCCATAGGCACGTGTGGTTCCTCCCCAGCTTCTCCTGATGGCGATAGGTAAATGGGTAATGGTAAATGGACATTGCCCTGCCACTCAGATGCCGCTATCGCCATCATTGCCATCATCATCAGGGTCCCCGAGCTATGCAAAGATATAATGGCCCAACGGTTTCTTAATAATACATTTCCAAGGATATATACAAGAGGATATATCGTATAGGGGACATCGACATCGGTGGCACGTCCTCCGGTTACGTGACATGCGGGGACTATTAGTCGATAAAATTGCCGTACTCTGTTAATTTGCACAAAGCACATCGAATGTTTGGGAGCTATCAAAATTACTTTGCACAGGTTTGTGTGTTGTTTGCCTGAGCCCATGTTTTCCGATGTATTATGAATATTTAACAAATTGCAACCGAATTCAGACGAAAATTGCTTTGTTCTGTCTCCATTTCGTGTTGTTTGTGCTGCGCTGCTTCAATTTGCATTTTTCATGAATTACCAACATTCGTCAGCGTTGTGTTTTAATGCATTAAGCATATGCACACACAATTTGCAATCTATACACTTTTGTGTGGGCACTCGTAGGGAAAAAATTAAAAATTGAAAATGCGTTTAAATGCTGGGCCGCAGTTTTGAATGGCTCAGATATCTGTTCCTGGTCTGCCGATGACAGAGCCCTCTATACATATAAAAAACATATATATAAGTATGGTATATGTGCAATGTGCAGGAGCTCACCGATTTTATGGCTTAGTGAGTTAAAAACATTTTTCGGCATTTGTCATTTGTTTTATTTATGATGGCAAACGAATGGCAGCCAAAAAAAGGGCCTTTGCCAGGATGGAGGGGTCAGGGGGGCATTTAAAATAATAGACCTGGTTTTAATCAATTAAGGCAATTAAAAACAGTGTATTCGTGTGGTCAGGGGGTTCTTATAAATGTATATATCAAACAAAAGCTGAGAGTGGATAGTAAAAGAACTCTTTGAACTGGGTTTACCCTGGGTTTAAGTCCTTGATAGTTATAAATGTTTTCTTTCAGTGGATTCATTTATACATTTCCCAGATTAGGTTGTAGTCAACATGAATATTTCATGATATATAAAAGCCTTAGGCAGTTTTAATGTAATGTTTTTTTGGTTTTCACTTCCCAGCCCCCCAAACTTCATAAAGCCTAAGCTCAACTTTCCGGGAAAACACCAGCTTTTGGGCAGACGGAAGGCAGACCGAGACTGAGACTGAGACTGAGTGACCCCTTGGGCAGGGTATTAATGGCCGGCGGGGCAAGCTTATCACTCTCTCCCTTAGTCCCCGTATTCTCCGCATTTCCCGTGGACACAATGCGGTGACTACACACACTCACCCCACCAAGTTGTCGAATAATCCGCACTCGCATTCCGCTCTTTGTTGTTCTTGTTTGCCGCTGCACTTTGCGGCACGGAGATTACAAATTTTGCACTTATGCTCCGGATTTCTTTTTCTATACGTATGGCTCTGGTTGTGGATATACTATGCTATATATATGGGGCGCGGCTTAGACAGATTCTGCGGTCATCTGGTCACGTTAATGACGGCGACGTCTGCTTTGAAGGTCTTTTGCTGGTAAGCCCTCTGTCCTGGCAACAGCTCTCAATTATCCGCTGGCCTGGACTTGTGGTATGTGTGGTGTACATAGTGGATGTCTATGCTCTTTGGTCATTTGAATGGGACCCGCTTTGTTTCAGTGGCCGTGGAATTTATGAACTCCCATTCCGCATTCCCTTTTCTCTTTCCCTCTACAAATGAATCCGAACTCTTGGCTCTCGGGCTGCTGTCATGGCCAGTTGCCTAAGCAGCAAACTTTTCGACACTGCTGAGCCAGCCCTATATAGTCTCCTATAAAGCCTCCACCCGATTTCCCTGACCACGACAGTCCTGGGTGCTTATCTCTTCAGATTCGATGTCGCAGCTCTCTCACGCACGCCAAAAACCCCAATCCCTTCCTGTCCTCCAAAGCCTCCCCCCGCCCGTCAATTGTTTAAAGAGTGTCAAAGTCAAGTGCTCGCCAGTGGGTTCGGGGATTGAGTGGTGGTTGGTGGGTCACATGGAGTGCCCAGTGGCCGGGTGCCTGGTGCTGGGTGGTCTTATCGCTGGTGGCAACGTTGGCATAAAAGTTTCGCCCCGCCAAGTCGTAAAAGTGTCGCACTCAACTATATCCATGAGATCGGGTTGGGTGGGGTGGGGAAGGGGCCCTTTCACATTTCACATTTCACTTTTGCGCCTGCACCCGCTCTAAAGTTTTACTCCTGGCCAAAAGATAATAATACAGCCTCCGCGTTGATGGGTGCTCTCTATTTCCTATTTGGGGGCTAGCAAAGGCAAAAGAGTCCTCCGTTTTTTTTCGTGCAAAGTAATCTATTGCCATATGGGCCTAGGCCCATGCCCACTAACTTTGTTAACCACTCACGAATGCTCGGACCAATTGTTTGATGCAACTCCTCTTTGGTCTTTTAAGTGGGCCACAAAGTGCACTAGAAAAAAGCGTCAACGAGGGAAAAAGTGTTCTCTACATCGATTACAAAAAAAAGGGATTTAAAGTCAGAAGAGGCAAATAATTTGCTAATAAATTAAATAAAGTTCTTTTGCAATTTAAAAATTTATTAATAAATTAAATATCAGTTAGGATGATGAAGAATGATTTTTCTTTTTTGGAATTGATTTTACACTTTTAATATAATATAATAGAAAAATAGCTAATTTCCTTACGAGGCTTTAAAATAAAGGCTGGGAAGAACATTATTTTGAAAAGATTCTGATTGAGATGTGTGATAAATTTATTCTCATCACAACATTATTAGTAGGTACTCGTGAGGAGAATTTCTGATGAAATATATAGCCTCTCAATATTAATCTCATAAATTACTACAGAAATTCATTGCTTTCATTTCCTCATGATTTTCATTGACACATGTCTTATCATCCTGTGTAGTTCAATTTTGAATTGCGTTTCATTCTATTACTGGTAGTAGAAAATTTGTGTTTCTATAACACTTATTTATAATATTTGTTTTAGCTATTGGTTATTCCATACTAAAACTTAAAACCAAATGTAAAAAGTTTTCTGTCCAACTACAATTAATGTATGGAATGTTGTGTACTGGATTGTTAATTTGGTTTGATAGATATTTTTATTTTTGTCTTTTTTGGGCTCAGTGTTTGGATGCTTTTCCCCTTTCGCTTTGGAGGCCAGGCGAAAGGCAATAAACATTAGAGATGGCGCTATTCGGGATGTTCCGGCTCAGGCCCAGCTCATACGAGAATGAAATATGTGGCACTGGGCATTGACTGTGGCTGCTCTGCTCTCTTGTTCATGGTGGCTGTGGTCGATGACCGAACTGGACGGGACTGGATGGGACTGGAGGACTATGGACGGAGGACTACTACTGACTACGGAACACGGACGTCGGACGTTGGATGACCAGCAGTCGGCGACGGAGCTGAACCACTGAACCAGCTGCCAACCGCAGACTTTTGGCATAGTTTTTTGGACAGCGACAACTACAGCGAAAGGCTTCTTAGGCAGCCTCCAATGCGGTTGGGCTTTTGGTTTCCCAAAGAGTCGCGTTTGGGTTTGGTTTGGGTTTGGATTGGGTTTGGGTCCGGTTCGAGATGAGATTTGGAGCTGTGGAGCTGCGGGATGAATTTCCTTTCTGTGCGCCATGCGGCATTTTGACACAAAAGGCACAAATGCACATTAAAAATGCATATCCGAGGGCTGCAACAAAAACACAAGTCAAGTTTTCGCCAGCGAAAACATTGAAATATGCAAAGAGATATTCCCCGACAGGGTCCTGCCACTCCCACTCATCCGAATCCTCCACCTCCTCCGGCTGGCCAACGCACCAGTTTCTCTTACACAAAAAAAAATAAAAAAAACAGACCAAAATGGATGAAAAAATTGTGAGCACTGGAAAACGGGAAAAGTAAAAATCCTTTTGGGCATTGTCAGTTATCGGCTTTTGACAGGGATACGGGGATGGGGATGGGGATGGGAATGGGAATAAGGGGATGTGGGTACTCCCCGCACATTGTCATAAAAATGTTGTTCCTTACAAGAGGAGGTTTTTCCTCGCCTTTTCGTTTTCCTTGCTGTGTTTGTGTTTGCAACAAGACTGAAATATGAATTTTCTTTTGTGTGGAACGGGGATTGCATTCATATCCCCGGTACTCGCACTCGCACTCACTCGCCATTTGTTCAACTGGGCCGCACTGCAAACTGGGAACGAAAGACGAAAAGGCAGAAATAATGGAGTCTGGCCCGTTCTGGGATTCTTAGGGAAATATCTTATTTATGTCCTGCGGCTGTAGTTCATGCTATTCGTGCTTCCCGTTTGTAAATGTCAAAAATAACTGGCCCACATTTTGTTTCCCCGATTTAAGTCAGTTTTGCTTAGTTTCGGGGCCTGTCGTCCCCATTTTTTCCTTTTTTTTTTTTGCACGCTTAATGAATCAAAACTTTTCACTGAGATGATAATCAACTCATAACTCAAATGTTTACGCAAAATGTACGACAGAGCGTATACTTATTATGGAAGCAAATATGACTCCAAGTTGTTCTCACATGGCGCTGACACTCTGAATAAACAAAAGAAAGTCAGTCGGTTAAACACACGGAAAGAAATGTTTTTGATTAAATCAAACTGATATTTTGTGACATTTTCTTAATTTTCATTCTAAAGAAGTTTACGAACTGAAATTACTCCTTTTAAATCTAAGCAATCTATGTTTTGTGTTAAAGAAAATAACCTACACTGCCAAAATGCGTTTCTAAATTTTTGTAAAAGCTTAATGTTTATCAATTTCAGTTCCCAAAGCCTGAACAATCTGCATTATTTAAGTATGCAATTGCCAGTGTTTGGTTACCAAAGAAGGCACTCGTATATTTGCATAATTTTTGGAATGTTTTTTCCATCTATATCTGCGCTCCTTTCGACCGCCGTATTGAGTTCGCGTTGCAGCTTCATTTGTGCTCCAACACACTCACTCCGGCTCAATGGATATAATTTGGTTAGCTTGCAACGCCGCTTCGTGTTGCGTTGCTTTTTGGGGAGAAGAGGCACGTAATAGCGATTCGTTGCTGGCACATTGCGTATACGCCGTGTGTACGCCATATGTGTGCCACGTCTCAAATTTGGCAGTCAGTCTGATGGGATTGCCCGGGAACAATTGGGCTTCTGACGCCGTCATGGCTTCCATGCCATTTTAAAGTTGGCTCGACTCGAGTGGTGAAAAATAATTTCGTTTTAATAAACAGCCCTCAGCAAACATGTCCGACACTTGTCGACACTTGCTCCCTCTTGCGACCCCTGACCCCTGACCTCCGATCTCTGCAAGTCCTGAAAGCAATCTGATTTCCGGTAGATTGTGCATTCAGCTAAGAAAACGATGCACATTTGTCTTGCTGGCTGCTAGCTGTCCCTGCTCAATAAACAGGAGCAGCAGCAGCAGCAGCAGCAGCTCTTGGCTGCCGGTTGGGTTGCCCAGGATGCATCATTATTTTCTGTCATCATTATATTCCAGCCGGAGACTTGGCTTTGGTTGCTCACGGAAATTGCAAGGAGCCATGATCCCCAGACTGCGTATGCAGGAAATTGTTTAGTGAGCTCCATAAAGTGAGCCTGCATGCGGAGGTCCTTGTGGAGGTCCTGAGTGGGCAGCGGAAGCTGCACAACGCGCTCTCGCTTCCGCATCCGGTGGTGTCACGGAAGTGGAAGTGGTGCCTTCTTGCACATGGCATTGTTTAGTGGCATTTGGAGTGCACAGCCAGGCACAGAAATAACTCCAATCAAAGCAGTACATCAACAGAGGAAGTACATAGCCCCCAAATAATAATAGTCACAATAAATAATAATAATAAATAATAATAATGACCTTTCTTGCGGCGCTGATGCACGAAGAACCAGGCAACCAAAGACGCGTTGACCAGGAGAAATCCGAATGCCGCCAGGGAGATGCCAATTATGACCAGATTCGGTGTGTTGCTGGAGTCCTCGGTTAACTCGGCTGGCATCAGTTCAAGTCCTTGACAACACAACACGACAGCAGGGGCAGGAGCAGGAGCAGGAGCAAGGGCCATGCAAGAAAATAAAGCACAAAAATATGGTTGCAAAAATAAAACAATAAATAAATGTGCAAATGAAATGAGAAATTGTAATAAAAACGAATAATATCAAAAGGAATGAAAATATAAAATGGCGCAGAGCATAGCAATGAACACGATGGCCCAGTTCCATTTCCAGTTGAGGTCCGAGTTGGACTTCGGGTGCGTACTCGGACTCGGAATCGGATTCGGGTGAGGATTCCGGGTCGGAGGTCAGGAGGTCCTTTCTGTTGGCAGGACACGCAGCGAAATCAAATAAAGAGACCGACCAGCGACCAGCGACCAGCGCCCAGCGAGTGACGCAAATCACGTAGAGCCTGCGAAGCGGAGCCGGAACATGTGATGGCAAATGAAATTAGCGACGCCATCGCCATTCCACAGCGATTCCCATCGCGATTCCCATTGCTGACCACCGGGCACGTGCGCTGACAACGCCCACAAATTAAAAGAAAATAACGGAGGCGACTGCGGGTCGAGCCGAGGGAATTAGAAATTCAAATGCCCATGGAGTCCATGGAGTCTGCAGCTCTCCATCTCACCAGCTCCATCTATAGTTTCCCATTAAACCCCATCTTTGACAATGTCAATAATGTCAGCACACTGAGATCAAAACTTAGGAAAATCTATTCTAAAACTTGGTATGTTTTAAATTCAAGAGAAGCTTAAAAGTTGCATTATATCTTCTTGAGATTTAGATGTAAATGGATAAATTAATTTTAAATATTGAAATAAAGAAATGTTGATGTTAAAAAGGTTTTAAAAAGTTTTTTTACCTCAATCTGAAATGGAGAAACAGCTCCAGTTTTTAAAAATTTATAAAAAAATCATTTATACTTTTACTTCTTGTAAACTTCTTGTTTACTTTCTGTAAATAAAATTTTAGTCTTTGACTGATGAAAAATTTGATTTTAATCTGTTCAAAGTATTTATAAGTTAGTTATCACAGGTAAAAGCTAGTGGATGATTTAAAAGGCTAAAGGTACGGAATTTTTGCTATGAAAAATTTAAAATTAAGTTCTGATCAATGGACATTTTCCCCCAGTGTAGCAGCAGCAGCAGCCGCAAGATACTCGGGACAGGACAACCCCTCACCTCGCTTGAGGCGCTTCTCGTTCCGTTTGTGCAGACAGCAGCCGATGACAAACACATTGAGCAGGACGACGACCACACCGGCGCCCACGCCCACCAGGAGCATGCCCGATGTGCCGCCCAGCGGCGTCTGGCTCGTGGTCGGCGGTCCGCCTCCCAGCGATGAAGCCGGATGCGATGGAGGTGGTGCCTCTGCTGGACGGAATCGCAATCACAATCCGAATCCGAATCAGAATGGTGGTGGTCATTTGCGGTGGTCACATCGCATCGCATAGCATCGCATCGTTGGTGTCGTTGACGTTGTTGACGGCCGTAATGCAATTCCAATTAAGAGCAGCAAAGGTCGGGAGACGAGATCATTGAGTGAGACAACAAATCAGATCCAAGCGGCGATATTTGCCCTATGGCCACTGGGTCGTTGGTTGTTGGCCATTTCTTACGCTCCATTATCTGGCCAGTAGCCACTGTCGCTACTGTCTATTTGAATTGCTAAGTGGGTGGTGGTGCTAGTCGCAGTGAAAATGGGTTCTTGAAAGTGGCTACAGATAGGGCTTTAAATGCTTTAAAGGCTTTACCTGACCTTTTTCTTAAAGTTTGTGTAGGGCTTACATTAAAAAAAAAAATTAAATTGTTTCTCTGTTTAAAGCATTGTAAATTTAATTTTAATCTTTATATAAATTGTAAATTTAGTTTTAACCTTCTAACATATTTAACTAATAACACTAACTCTGTTATTTATTTTTAAAAAATGAAGCAACAACATTTTCCTTTTTATTTATTTATGTTTTAAGAATTAAACTGGCAACAACAGACATTTTAAATAAGATTGGACCTTCTTAAAAAGCTTCACTCTTGTTTTAAATTTATTTTGATTTGTTCAATGAAAGATTTTAAGTCTTTGTGTTTTTCGGTATTTACTATTTCAAAATTATCCATAAAATTCACTTGATTAATTACTTGTGGGATTTCACAGAACACATAAACTTGTGTGGAAATTACTTGGTTTATTTCTGTAGGCAAGTTTCGGTTAATTAGGCATAGTCTAATTTCGTTTGTTTGAACGAACAAAGTGATTTAAATTCTCTGATTTATTTGCTCTCTAGCGTGCATGATTTGCTTTCTGCCAGCGGCCATAACTAACTTTAGTGTCTGTTCTAATTTTGGTTCATCAATTATTTCGGTTGACTCATCCCATATCCCATATGCGTGGTTCCAATTAGGCTGATAGCTGCCTATCACACTGGCTATGGCTATGGCATGGCTACCTAATTAATTCCACAAATCTGCCGAATCGCTGCCTGACTACCTGACAACTGGCCCAGCACCACCACTACCACCATATCCAGCATCTCCACAGTAGTTACCGATGCTCCGATTCCGATTCTTCCGCCGAATCGAATCGACGGGAACCCGTGGTCCACTGGCCATAAAAGCCAAATGGCGGACTCGCATAAATCAATGTCAGCATCGCTGGTCGAGTGCGGCACTCGCGGGTAATTTGAATACCACACTGAGGACTGAGGACTGAGGACTCAGGGACTCGGGACACGGGGTAGGACTTACCTTTGGTCTCGGCCCTCGCCAAATCCGGCAGGTAGGAACTTTGGCCCAGCTCGTTCCAGGACATCACCGAGAACAGGTAGAGCGTATTCATGCGCAGCCCGCCGATGGTCAGCTTGTGGCTGTTGGGCAGCCCATCGATGTATTTGTACTGCTCGCGGTCGGCCATCCTGCAAATGCAAAGTGAGCAAATGAGCGAAAGTGCAATTTCATTAGTGCCAGCAGACGTGACAATAGAACAGAGGGAGAAATTATGTGGTTAATTAACTTTCATATTGTCTTATTTTTAAATAATTTTGTAATAAATTGTTTGAAGTCAAAATAAAAAAAAAATTATCTTTTCCAGCTAGAAGGTTTTTAATAAAAATTATATTAAATATTTTGTTATTGAAAAGAAAGTATTTTAAATAAGTAGCTTAATTTACTATGATTTTAATAAATAAGATACTAATTTTATCTACCTACTTTGGGTAAAAATAAAGATAAAAATAAATCACATGATATTGAATATAAACTACAAATGGGGAACATTTTTTTTTAAGTATCACATACCTATAGCGAACGCGATATGAGGCCTTAAGGCCACCATCGAAACCCGGAGTCCAGGCCACGGTGACAGTGTCGTGGGTGACGTTCAGGATGTTGAGGATGAGCGGTGGATCGGGTTGCGAGGTGATTTCCAGACGCACCGTCTCCACCGCCTCACCGAGATCATTCCGGGCCACGCACTCGTAGGCACCGTAATCCGCAGGAGCCACCTTGTCCACCACAAGCGAGGACTCGTAGGTCAGCGAGTCAATCTTGCGCTCCTCCACCTCGTATTTGTACGTGCGATTGATGGGCAGGTCCTTCTTGTCCTGCCGCCAGATGAACGTGGGCTTTGGGGAGCCCTGTGCCCGGCAAGGCAGTCGTCCTCGTTCCCCTGTTCCACTGGCTGCCCTTAGTAAAGTTGGAGCCTTGGCAATCTCAGGAGCAACTGGGGGATACAACATAAAAATGGGGTGGAGAGGGTTAAGAGGGAGGGTAAAACAGGGGCATAAAATAGGTTTTAGGCTACTCACACTTGACAATTAACAGGATGTCGCGGTTTGTGGGATTTGCTACCCGATTGTCGGCCACGCACCGGAAGTTGCCCACATCCTCGCGCTGCGCATCCTTGATGTGCAGGTAGGAGGTGCCATTCGCAAAGGTCGTGGAGGTCTTCACGGTCATGTCGTAGCCCACTCGCTCCCACTTAACATGCTCCTCGGTCAGCGGCTTGCCCTCCACGCTGCAGGACAGCATTGCATCCTCGCCGGGATTGACGACTATGTTCTCCGACACCGACTTGATGGTGGTTCCATCTGCACATCATACCCGAAAATTAGTCCGATTAGAGGAACCTCACAGACTCACGGAGTACTCACATTCCACCACCACGGTGATGTTGAGGGTGGCCTTTCCCTGCGAATTGGAGGCGGTGCAGGCGAAGATCCCAGCATCATCCCGATGCAGCCGGGTGAAGTTGAGGCTGCCCCCGTCCGCAAAGATGCGATGCTCGCCATCCTGCGGAATGGTGGCCCCATCCTTGGTCCACTGATACACGACGGAGGTAGGGTTGGCCTTGGTTTGGAGCGACACCTGCAGCGATTCACCCTCCACGCCCACGGCCGTCGACGAGGGCGGCGGCACGAACTTGGGTCGATCTGGAGGTTAAAGGTTTACGGGTGTCACAGAAATCGATTACAGCCGGGTTACAAGATTGGGGTCACAGAAATCTTTTTGGTTGTACTTTAAATTCAATTTTTTAAAAGTAGAATTATACATTTTACAGTGAAATACATTGAAAAAGCAATGGTTCTAAAGTTTTAGGAAATTCAATTATTTTGACAACTTTAAAAATATTCTTATTTACGAAAATATTATTTGGAAAACATTTAATGCATTAATTGTTTTGGTTCAATTTATTTATTTGATTTATTGCTTATATCCCAATTTCTGAATAAAATTAAGAATTATTCACTTGCCATATTATTTAACTAGCCATATTACTTACTAACCATGTTAATAAATAATATGGAACTAATACCTTAATTTATTGAAAGAAATCGATAGCATTTCCTATTCTTATGACTGCAAATTTCAAGGCATTTAATATCGGAAAGGGTAATTTCCAAGAGCTGCAGCCACAAAAGGATTTTAAGAGCGATTCTACACCCAACTCTTTGGATTTCTGTGACATCACTTATGTAGGAGATTCGACTGGCGATTGCAGACCCCCTTCTAATTGAGCAATTAGGCGTAGTTCACCGTACTTACACAGGACATCCAGGCTGACCGCCTCGTGGACGCTCCTTTGGAGGGCTTCGTTGGCACTCTGGCAGGTGTAGACCTGCCCGTTCATTTCCTGTGTGATGTTTACCCTGAACTCCAGCGTGGAGACCGTGCCGCCCCAGAGGCCCGGCTTGGACGTGTTATTAATGCCTGTGGGTTGGAGTCGGGATGGTTTTGGATTGGATTCGGGTTGGTTTCGGGGAATCCGAGGGTTCCGGTGGGCGGACATGGACCAAGATTGGGTAGGGCAATGGGAATGAGAGCGGAGAAGAAATGGGCGTAATTTTAGTGACTGGCAAGCGAACCGGATGTTGTCGTGGAAACGCCTCGCACCAACAAAGTGCACTGTCGGCGCCATCAAGTCCATGGCGACTGCCGAATGGAGAATGGCGAATGCCGAATGGCGATGGGCAAACTTCCAATTGCCAAATCGCTTGGCCAGGCCCAAAGATACCGTATACTACGGTATACTACTAGTGTACGTACCTTCGATGGGGATGCCGTCCTTCCACCAGGACAGCTTGGCCGGCGGATTGCTAGAGCTGGAGTCGCAGATGATGGTTGCCTCCATGCCAGGTCGCAGTTCTTCCGGTTCAATGCGTATTTTGACCGTCTCCGGGGCAACTGAAAGAGCGGAGCACATACACACCAGTGGATAATAAGAAAGGAAGCAGTTGCCGGTAAATCCCCCAACCCAATGAATTTAAACGTATCACCTACACTTCACAAAATAATGCTATTTCTTTAAAACAAAAAAAAAACGTAACCAAAAATACGACACACATCATTTTTATACATAGCTTTCATCAGTTTACTACTTTTTGGCTCGCAACACGACCAATAAAATTTGTCTGCTTAATTCTCTGTTTATAAGCAACAAAATTTTAGTTTTAAATTTGAAAAATATTGGTTGTCAATTTTTTATGAACCACTTTTAAAATTTGTATAAGTGGATGCGTTTTTTTATAGCCATTTTGGTTTGCAGATGATGCTTTAAAATTAACTGAGAATTAAGATCAGTTTTTAAATGTTTAAGAGTTTGATGACTCGTCAGTACTTTTTAGTTTGAACTAATAACTTGGGTCAAGTTAATTGACCAGTTAAATCCGAATTTATAAATGGGTCTATCCTTAAAGTTTGTTGTTCCATTTTCAAATGAACTGCGATTATAAAGTGGGATTTTTGTTTTTTTTAAATGGTGTATATATTTGTTTTGAATTTCGATTAAAGAATTATTCAGCTGTAACATTTATTTTTTTTTAATTTTAATTTTTATAAAAGGTAATTTAATTTCTAAGCCATAAATTTAAAAGCTAAGCATAACTAAAATTTAACCATATAAAATAAAAACTAAAACTCTTTTAAGGATACTCACAGTGCACGCTGAGCGTGGTGGACTGAAAGAGCGGGATTTCGGTGGCGCTGTTGGAGGCCTCGCATCGGTACTGGGCCTGGTTGTCGGACACGTTGGCCAGAACGGTGATTTCGGCCGACACCGATTTGTCCGCCGCCCGTATGACCGAGTTTATCTGCAGCGGGAGGGAGGGAGAACTTATAGCGTATATTTTTTTGTGGCCACATCTCCAAAGAGCACACACAGCTGGCGGATGCATTTTAATTTCGCTGATAAAACGTCGTCTAATCTGAGCGAGCGAGGGAGCAAACAAGGCGCACAGGTGAGCCCCCCGGGGGACAGGACAGGACAGGACAGGCAGGCAGAGATGAAAACTCTGACACCGCAACAAATGGGAAATGGTGGAACAGGAAGCCGCACCTGAACCTGCAGCTGCACCTAGTTACCCACCACCCACTACTATCTCCCCTTTAAGTGTGTGGGCTGATGAGCTGCGGTTGTGGGTGCTACTTGTTTTACTTTATTTTTTTTCCACCGTATTTTCCACCTTTTGTTCAAAGTTCTAACGATAGTTGTGCCACCGATTATTGGTAGGTGGAAGGTGTGAAAACCGAAATCGTTCTGGCATCAAAGCCGCCCAGGGAGAGAGACAGGGAGCTGCAGTGGCTCATTAGCACTTTAAGCCCATAAAGCGGAAGCGGAAATGGTCAACAAAAGCGCCATTATTGTTTTGCGGATGTTTGCAGCCTGCTGTTGATAGTGTGTTCCCTCTCGCTCGCTCTTTGTGCTCAGTATGTGTGTGTGCTGCGGAAAATGCAAACAAAGGCCAACAAAAAAAATATATAAGGGAATTTTCTCTGCACTCACCCTTTTGTCGTTTTTGTACCATGTTAGCGTCGCCAACGGATTGCCGCCTGATGAAACGCAAAGCAGTTTTTGCACCGAGCCAGCTGGTATAATTTGTCCCTCCATATAGCCAGAAATTAATGGCGGCGCGGGAGGATCTGTGGTGCGGGAAAACAGAACGGAGAACAGAGTGCGGGATAAGAAAAACGTTCCAACGACCAAAAACCAAACCGAACAAAAAAAGACAAACAAAAGAGCCGCCAAGCAGGGGAAATGGGCCAACGAATTGTGGCCCCAAAAACTTAGCCACGAGCCAGCAAATTATGGCCTACAACAACAACAACGAGAGCAAAAGGACTTGGGCCAGGACTAGGACCCACCGCTGTGTCCTGCTCGGCACGAGAGAGACAGAGCTGCCAAGAGCGGCCGAACAATAAAAATTAAAATTATTTAATTTGCCGCGCATAAAGTAAAAATATCCGCAGGGTGTCCTCCGCATCCTTAAGGCATGACCAAGCACATACCATCGCTTCGTCCTTGATTGGGTGGCTGCTCGCTCATTACCTTGGGGGTCTGTTAGTCATTTCCAGTGCTCCATGGGTATGGGTATGGGTAATAAATGTAAATCTCTCACCGCCTCCCCCGCTGCCTTTTCTCTGTGATGTTGGTCAGAAAAATTAATTAGCGCTGCAGGAGAGCGTCCTCACAAAGGACATCAACTACAGGGCCACTGGGGTTAGGGGCGGTGGTGATGGTTATGCGATGAGATGAGATGAGATGAGATGAGATGAGTGCTTTGGCTGGATAAACCGAAACTAGGAATCGCAATTATTAATAAGCCCCGACTTTGGCATGGTAACTACCTACTACCTACATGGATCAGCCAACCCCACTCAACCTGTTATCGAGTGACTTTGCCTGTCAGGCTCTCCATCTGTCCCTGGATCCGGGCAGCCATCTTTTCCTGCGTGTTTGTTCCTTTTTTGTGTCACTTTCCCCGCTTATAATTGAGTCAAATGAAGAGTGACACCGAACATCGGATAATGGAGTTTCAAGACACTTGCAGTTGTCGCTCGGCAGAGAAGTGTCACTCTGCGGTGGAAAAGGAGGAGCAGGAGGTGGTGGTGGTGTCAAGGACCTGGATGCGTACATCCCATTCGACCTTTACGTGTGGGCATACAGAAGTTGGCTAACTTGTCATAAATATGAGCACTTGATAGGCACACATAAATAAATCGATTTTAGTAGCAAAAATGGAATGTTTAATTATGAAATATCATCATGACATATCATGTCAATAGAAGATCAACCTATCTAGTCGCTGTGCTCAATAACTTAGTAACTAATTAATCTACATTAAAGACTAGTTTTTATGATAAGTAACAGAGGTAAAGAAATACCCTTAAATGTGCCCAGTTTGTTAGCTTTAGAGCTTTATTTTAATTTATCTGAACTGGATACTTTTCAACTGTCATAACAAATTTAAGATATTGTTTTTACCATAAAAAACAAGGACTGATGAATGTTGTATAAATTTATAACAATTAAACAGCCTAAGTAAAATAGTTCGAGTAAATTATGTCACATTTCCTTCTGTATTAAGACGTACTTTGATTTATACCACCAAGAATAAAGATGTCTTAGTACAAAAAAAAGTCTCCTGCAGATTTCTGAATCAAATACATATAATTTACATGGACTAAAGCCGATCTATAACAGCCCACAGCTGGTGAACTGCAGACCCCGGCTGAGCTTTCCGTTTTTGGTGCCGTAACTCTGGATGCACTCGCAAATCTTGCTGCCCTTCACAATCCGGCCGAATCCCACCCGGGATCCATTGACGACGGTAAGCGGCTTAAAGGAGATGGCAAAGGCCAGGTGGTGGGTGAATCCTTTGACATAAGCCTTGCTGAAGGATAATACGTAGTTGGAGGCCCCGTGGTCAATCACCTTGGCATCGTACTCCAGCGGCCGGTGGAGCAGTGAATCCAGCGGCAGCTGCAAATCCGTTTCCAGCCAGAGATTGGGAAAGAGCCGTTTGACTAGGAACTTGGAGTGCTGATTGCACATGCAGGACTTGATCAGTTGGAGCACCACGAGTGGGGCCGCCTCTGTGTACAGCTGTACCACAATCCTGCCCAGCGGTCGGGCATCCTTAAGATATATGTCAAAGTAAACACGTGGTCGGAGGAGACGACGCAACTCCGCATCCGATTTGGGCAGCGGAATGTTGAAAGCCTCGTACTTGGCCATCGCCTTTGCTGGAAGCTCCAAAGGAGGCAAAGGAGCTGAGTTCCTGCCCTCTATCACCCGTTTATCCTTCAGACCCGAGTCCACTTCGCTGTGGACCTCCTGAATCCGTTTTCCCATCTCTCGATTAGCCTTCTCCAGCTGCTCCAGACCCAAAATGGCATTGGGAATCGCAGAGACCGCACTCAAAACCTCGTAGCGGAACGGATTGATGGCCCCATGGGTGCGCATCGTCCGGGAGATCTCCACCAGCAGCTGGATGTTGGCCTTGGTCCGGTTCATGAACACGGCCGCCTCATCCCTTAGGTTGTTCACCCCGGTGATGCGGGCCGCCTGGAATTTGGGAGCCTCTGCATCCACCTTGCTGACCGCCTCCTTCACACGCTCCCGATGACGGCGCCACATCTTCATCCGCATCACCATCAGCGTACCATTTAGGACTTTCTTCTGTATGGTCTTGGCCACCTTCTTGCGCTCCGTCGCCTGCATTTCGGCGGTCAGTCGCTCCTCCTCGGTGAGCCGGGCCAGCTCTCGCTGCGATGCGGACACACAGATCGGCAACCGGTCCATAGCAACAGTTCTTAAACTTAACACCAAGAAATAAAACTAGCAGCTAAATAGAGAATTTTTCACATCAAGCTATTGACCGAAAGTTTGGGTGGCTAAAACTGAAGTTAAAGACAATGACATACCAAATTTATTAAGTTTGTTTTAAAGAAACCTTACTTTTTTGCTGGCAAAGAATTTATTTTAACGAAAACCCAATACTATCATCCTCAATTGAGGTGTTAAATTAAATTCACAAATGGTTAAGTCTTTTTAAAAACTAAAACATACTCATTTTCCCTGCTTGGCGGTTTTGTAGTTTTCCATGGTTTGGATACAGAATTATTTTACATAGGTACCTACTCTTATTCCTGAAATACTTACATAGCACATTGATCGTGTGGGTGGACACGACGTTCTCGGTCAGCTGCATGTTGAGTCCGTGACAGATGACGACCAGTGAGCGCTTGTTGGGCTCCACGGTGGCGGTGATATTCGAGGTGGTGGTCCAGCCGCCTGCGTTGACAGACAGAGACAGAGACAGAGATGGAAATGGATTAGGCGGATGAGGGGGACTATGTCACACCAACACGCAGACACTTACCCTCGGGACTGACAATCGTCTTTGAGGTGGCGTTGCGCACCTGCCGCCCACCCACCATCCACTTGATCTCGGCGGGAGGATTGGATGGGGCGGTGGTGCATGTCAGCGGCACAATATCGCCAACGCGCGCCTCGGTGGGTCCCATCACGGTGACGTGGGTGGGTGCAACTGTGGATGTGGATAGATGCGGGTTTGGGTTGATTTCAGTTACAGGGACTCGCATAATGAAGGAGGCATTAATATGTAATAGGTCTGTGGCGGGCTCCTCCTCAGGCACAGGCACAGGCACACATCATCTCATCTTTCATATCCCTGGCTTCCCGATTCCCGCTTCCCGTTTCCTGCTCCCCATTTCCCCGTTTCCCTAATAGCCTTGGGGAGGTATGTCGGCTCCTGATGCCGCCTCCATGCAAATGATGACTGAGTGACTGACAGTCCGCCCGTCCCCGTCCGTCTGCGGAGCTATTACCTAATGCCATCGAAGCGGAGTAGCAGTAGCAGCTGCAGCTGCCGCTGCCTTGATGGATAAGTGCATACATTACGCATACGCAGCGTTGTCTTGGGCGAGGACCTCTGCTTGGAGCCTGGGCTTCCGAGTGCCACGCGGGGAATACGAAACTTTCGACTCGATATGTTTCGCATATAAATAAACATTATGAATTCTTAACTTCTCGCATCTTTCGTCGGTCCGTCTTAGCCATACATCTTCATTCCGGGCACACACACTCATCCCCTTCCTTCCCGGCCAAAACTCATGTGTGGGGCAGGGCAAAAGAATGCTGATGCTGAATGTATTCCTGCTACGTCTTCAGTTTTGTTGTTCCACATTCGTTATACATAAATAATGCGTGTGCTAAGAGCCGGGGCCGCCAGCTGAGGCCACATCTGCTATCTATGTGCTACACTGAGCGAAACTGTTCCCTGGGTAGGTGTTTAAAGCCTCTACGGGAGTGTAACCAAGTGCTCATTTTTATTTTAATATCCGATAACAATATCAAAGCAGAATATTTATTTTTCTAACACTCTAAAATTTGATAACAAAGCGAAATAGTTATGAGTAAACTATGAACTTCAATATTTTGTAGGTTTATTTTTTTAGAATCAAAAACATTAAACAATATAATCTAAATCATCAACATCATATAATTTAAAGGACCCTTCAGATAACTATTTAAGTTCCCATTACTTTTTCTCAGTGCAGCGGTTGTGAGCGACTGTTCGTGTATTCGTTTGTGCTGGCCACTCAATGTGGCATACTTATTGGGGCAAGATGGGGCCCTTCAAGAGTGGGCAGGGTTGACCTGTATGCCGCTCTCCGTGGGCTTTGCTTTGATTGGTATGCGCATAAACTGAAAGTTGCCAGCTAAACGAGTTTCTGCCTAACTGACGGCACAAGGAGGGGGAGGAGGAGGGGAGGAGGAGGGTTAGACCCAAGCACTTAAAGCCCGCTTCAGGTAAAAGATGCCAATTTCAGCGGACTGCCGAGCACTTGAAATTTAAATATCGCGCATACGCCGTGTGGAGCGCCTCATCCATTTGCATGTGAGACACATGAGCATAAGTTGCGATGAGAGCTGGGAACTGGATGGGATGTGGATGGGATGCAAATGTTAGCTAGGAGACCTCCGTCCAAGTCCGTCCAAGTGTCGCTAACGACTTTGGCACCGCGCGTCGCTCAGCTCGTCGGCTTTGTGAGCCTGATTGCAATTGTTGTAACTCTAACAAGCTGCAACGGGCGGGGAGTCAGGGCTCAGCGCTATTTGGCACTTGAAAAGAATTTGCATTGCTTGATTTGACAAAGCCAAGTGGGACGGAGACTGGAGAGGCTTTCAGAGTGCAAACTTAAGCTTAATTGCAAAAGAAAGCAACAGCCAACAGAGCGAGTTGCCAGTTACCAGGCTTATTTCGACGGGATCTCAGTATCCGTGTATGTCGCGTGCCAAGTGCTGCTGGCTTTGAGGAATTCTGATTCAGAATTCGGAGGACGTAGCAGCCAAGCCAGGCTGTTGACACAATCCAGTCTCCATGCTCACATCACCCAGAGCCCGCTCTCAGCTATCCAATCCCCCAGCCCGCATCCTGGCAATCCTGTAATCTAGACACCCATTGAACCTGATATGCTCCTCAGACCGGGCTGCATATATAAATATGAACAACGCACAATTAGGCGTCGCAAATTGGAGGCATCGCCACGATGATTCCATAAGAAGGCTTAGACTTACACAGCACAGACAGCTCCACTTCCGTTTTCAGCGGATTCTGCGACATCACGTTGCTCGCCTCGCAGCGGAACCGAGCCTTGTTGTCACCCGATTCGGCGGTGAAGGTATATATGTTCTCGGACAATCGACCAGAGGTCCTGGGAATATACAAAATAAATATTAAAAAAATAAGCCCATTAGAAAATATTCAATTATAAAAATCCGTAAGATAAGGAGAGTATTTGCAGTGTACCTACTATTGAAATTTAAATTGCATTCTTGAAACATTTGTTGATATGTTTAAGTTGATAATTACACAAAATAAATGTGAGAAAAATGAACCATAAACTAAACAACAAATTGAATATTCCAAATAAATGTGTTGTTTTGTATTTAAACATTATATAAATATTTGTGTTTGAACTCGAACTGAACGTTAAATCCAGTTTACCAATAAAAAATCAAATTGTTTAAAACAAGTTTATTTGTTTTTGTCGACCCTGGAATTTAAAACTGGATATTGTGAGTTTTTGTTTATTTAGTTAATTAACTTTAAATCAGTTTAGCTGGGCAGTTTATTGACCTATTTTGTATGTTTTTGTGATTTGTGTTCATTCCAATGTAATCCTGATGAATCTTACCTGTAGGCCATGCGTATCTGGGATCCGTTCTTGTACCAAATGAGCTGGGCAGGCGGATTGCCACCGCGACTGCGGCACATGAGCTCCACAGTCTGGCCGCGACGCAGTGTTTCACCCGGCGAGTAACCCTCGATATATGGTGGTCCTGGGGGATCTGTGGGATTAGAACAAAGAGAAGGTTTGAAAAACTCCACAGCGCAGACTGTGTTTACAGTTTGCATATTTAATTGCAACTGCTGTCCGCAAATAAATTCAATTTACACTAGAGTAATGTACATATGCAACTGAATTTCGTACAGTTTTTAATTGAAGTGTTTGCATGCAAATCGTTTATGCGGTCATATGCATTATTTTCCGATTTCCCTGTTTTTTTGTGACCCGATTCGGGGGCGTTGGTAATTTCGCTTGTTGTGGGCGTCGCACTGGGCGATTAATAACAGTGTAAAATACCGCAAAACACAGGGCGACACAGAGCGTGTTAAATACATTTTGGAAATTATCAGCAGCGGATGAAATATAATTGCTAGCAACTAGAAAGCCGGTCGGCTATCGATATTCCATGGGGGAAAGTTCAGCCGAACATTAACTCCTATCCGGCTGTGATGAGGGGCCATGGGCCATGGGCCATGCATTTTCTTTATCACAATTTGACAAGCGGTCAACCGTATTGAATCAACAGCAGCAGAGCAGCAATCAGGTGAGGCATAAAAGCTGCCAAGCACACACACTTTATCCACTTTATATACTTTACACACGTGGCCCAAACACACACAATCACACACACGCACACGCACATTTCCCCTGCAGGCATGCAACGAAAAATTAAATTAAAATCACTTGAAATATTGTACTGCGAGAGAGGTCCGAGATCCGAGATGAGGCGGTGAGGATGGGGATGCAATAATAGCGCCATAATTAAGCCCCCACAGGAAAGGGGCAAATGAAAGGGGTCGGGTTTCGCAGTCTGAACACGCAGATAGGGAAGCTCGGGTTTTTTTTTTTTGCCAATTACATCGCGACGGGGACTGGAAAATGGCCAACGAACTGTGGCAGTTGGGGCCACCATTTGCCAGCTGCCTATGCATAAATAACAAACATAATTAATTTGAATGTGCGTGCAGGTGGAGCCATCGTTTGCCCCTGGATGTTGCAGGTGACTGGGGGCAACCAGTGCCACCACCACCACCACTCCCAGCAACAATCAATAAGAGGACTTTTGGCATTCGTAATGGCAACGCAATTCGCATCCACATCCACATCCACATCCAGTGGCAGCTGTGCGGCACATTAGAATTTAAAAACTAATTAATACGCGCCCGAATCGCGCAATTAGCGGCCGTGATGGCAAATGGCATCCGCATCCGCGTCCGCATTCGCATCCGCATTCGTAGCGGGTCAGGCCGATGGAGACTGGCGCACAAAAAATTCATGGCTCATTCATTGCACTGCAAAAAAATAAACACACTTAATTGTGACAGACTAATTCCGCATTATCCATAATTTTAGACAATTTAAAACAGCATTTAATTCAAAGCTTTTTCCGACTAATTTGATTGGTGGCATTTTGGGGACTTATTTGGCTTCTTGTGGAGAAATAATTCGTATTTTTAGATTTACTGCACTGAAAAAAATCACAGATGCTTTTAACTCTTTTGTTTGACTTACTTTTAGGAAAAACTTTTCCTTTATACACAAGTTACACAAAAATATGTGTATGGTTTAAAGAAGCCCAGCTATGTTTTCAGCATATAACATATCTGTGTTATAATTTGTTTATTTAAATAATTAAAAACAAAGTTTATTATAAGATACTATTCATTTTAATCCAACGTTATAAATCAGTAACTTTTTATCGTTAATGTTAGTTTGAGTATTGGAAGCTTGCCTATATTTGCAAAGTACGTACAACTGGCCTATAGAATCCTTTTTTTTGCAGTGCAATAAATACCGCCGCCTGTCGCTCATTGGGGACTTCCCCCACCCACTCACCCACACACTCACTCCCCAGCACGCACGTTCAATTGTATCGCAAATTGAGCCGGCTAATGAGGTCACCCACACAACCCCCTGGATTCCAGATTCTCAGGGTCTTTTTTTTGGGCCACCATCCCCAACAGATGAACAGATGGCAGGTGGAATGGAAAGAAAAGGCTGAGAAGCTACTCACACAACACGGACAGTTGCACGGTGGCTCGCATGGGCATGTCCGGCGAGAGGGCCTTGTGCTTGGCCTGGCACGTGTACTCCGTGTAGTCGTCATCGGGTCCTGGCTTCAGCTTCAGGCTCGAGGTGGTCGTAAAACGCTTGGCAGTCGACTCTTCAACATTGTCCTCCCGTTTTTCTGCAAGCAAAACCAAAGGTTAATTAACAGGTGCTTGCATACACTTCAAAAACCATTTTAATTTAAAATGTAGTTAAATTTTAATTGTAATAAAAACAATATTTTAAGAGTAATAACTGGAAGGCATTTAAAATCGTTTTTTTAAATCTATGTTTAATATTTTGATTGTATCCTTTAAACCCCAATTTATTTGTGTTACCTTTTGACTTAAAACACAGTACTAAATAAGTTGTATTTTTAATCAAAATAAAATTGGAAATAGGGTACCTAAATATTTTCTCAAGGACCTCATAATGAATAGTTGATTTTGAAGCACCTACTATTTCAATCGATTAATATTTACTGCATTTACCAAACAGTGCTAAAGCTAACTGCCTTGAGATATAAGTAAGCCTCAATTCCCATCAATCCCACACCCAGCAAAGGCATTTTGTGACATCATTTTCAGTTATAAATTTTGAACGAGCCTCATCTGCGCATCCGAAAGAGTGTCCTAAAAAATGGACCCCACCCATCGAGCCAACTATCGTGGTGGGTCACCAGCGGCAGCAGCAGCACCCACCCACTTTTTGCTCGGGGGTAATCACCAAGATGGCCGTCTGCCCACATTAACCGCCATTTACGCGTCCCCACCAAACACTCACACACCATACACACACGCCTCTCTGACAGCTTGCAAATGATACAAGCCCCAGACCCAGACCCAAAACTGGCCATTGTCGTAAACCCTGGACGGAGGACGGAGGACAGAGGTTCAGAGGGATGTATGGGTCCGGCCGGAGTCCCTGCCGCAACATATTGCGTCATAAACATAATTCATCATGCAGCTTCCTTCCGCTGTCCACATTTCCTTGCGGATTTTCCTACATTTTAACGCCGTTTTGCGAATTTTCCTCTTCCCCTGCCCCTCCATCAGCTTTGTGTTGTTTTCATTTTTTGTTTTTTTTTTTTTATATTTTTACCCGAAAAATTTCCATCATCATCGTCGCTGTCGCCGTGCGTTTCACATTTTAAGCATTTTTAACGCGCCAGTTGTGCTAAAATGATTTCGTTACTGGCCAAATGGCAGAAAAGGATCGGAAAAGAGGGAAAGAGGAAAAGCGGAAAAGCCGCTCCACCCCAAAAAGGGTGGCCACCCACATGTACGGTTGTATGTGGGTTGTAGGGGGCCATAATCATTATGAAAATTAAAAGTCGTGAAGGCGGCTAAGCGCCGTGTGATGGGCTCACCCATTTGCCCATTTGCCCATTGACATTTGCATTTTTCCATATTTTCCAGCAGTTCTGTTTTCCAATTTGCTGACTGCCCAACAGCGGCTAAATGACAAGGCACAAGCACACAGGATTCAGGATTCGGGACTCTGGACTCTGGACAGGACAGCGGACCACAGAGCAGATAAGGGCCGAACATCGACAGTCGGCGCTTTGTTGGAGTATAAAATTATTATTAAAGCACCGTCATCAAGCCGAAAGTCGACGTCCATTTCCCTGTCCCTTTCCCTGTTCCTGTCCCTGTTCCTGTCCCTGTCACCCCCCATCCTGCCAGACCCTCGCATCCTGCTGCCCCCCATTCCATCACATCACATGTGCGATGGCCAAACGGTTGACAGGCGTCACTTTGCCCATCTCCATCTGCACTGCCATCGTCCTCATCTCATCTCATCTCGTTCTCGGTCTCGTTCTCCACCTTCACAAGCCTCAATTTGGCTCATCCACATCCTCATCCCCATCCCCATCCCCATCCGCACTTATCCCAGCGAAAAGGGCCTGGCCAAAACCCATTTACACTTTTTGTATTCTGCATAATGCCCTCTAAGAGAAAATGTATATTGTTATGTTCGCATAACCTATGTTGTTTTAGGCAGTTTAATATAGCTGGAATATTTTTCAAGATGTCCTCAAACTGGGGGACTATAGGAAAAGCGTTGTTATTAAATATTATTTGGCTATTTTATTACTTTTATTTAGTATTGCTTTTATGTGACACCTTTTTTGGCAGTTTACTATTTGGTTCTGTAGCTATCCTTCTAGGGTAACAGTTTTGCATACATAATATTTAATTTAATACAAAATGTTTTATGCTTCATATATATTTAAATCTAGAAAGCCGAAATTATGCTTCTAAAAAAGGACATTAAAATGCTTCCTCCTGTTCATTTTCCTCACAAAATGTGGATTGTCTTAGCCCCACACTCTCCGCAGATCATCGGTTTATATGCTCTCAGTGACAGGTGCTGGAGCATGGATTATGGAGCATTAAATGTAATGACTTAGTTGGTGACATCAACTGCTACTAACCTGGTTTGTATTCCACATTGCCGCGATACCAGACGATTTGAGCCGCCGGCTTAGCATTGGCCACGATGCACTTGAGCTGCAGGTCCTGGTTCTCGCGCACCTCCACCTTGGAATTGTGGCTGTAACCTTTGATCTCGATCGAGGCTGGCGGTGCTGCAATGGGAGAGAAGGCAGTGGGAACGATTAGAAGGGAGTGGGCCACAAAGGAAGTTGGGTGGCTAAAACAAAAGCTAATGGCTGCCAGGGAAGCTTTGCTCATTATGGGCCACAATGGCATTACAGGGCGTTTTGTGGGCATTTGTGGGCGAGGCTGTGGGCGTGGCACTGCCTAATGCATTGTGTGTATGCAAAGGAGACGACTGACGACAGACGACATTGTTTTGTTGAAGGCCCAGGTTGAATGGCCGCCGATGCAGAAACAGAAACAGCAGCTGGAATTGGTAAGGGGGAAGCGGGGAAGGGGAAGGGAATCTGGGGAAGAATGCGCCAAGAACGCAGCATTCTATCCTTGTTAACCACCCACTTCACCAGCCCCATCTACTGAGCACTGCGAAAAATACTGAGCTTAAACTATGTATTCAATTTGGTTTATTTTAAATTTATAATTAATTAATGTTTACTTTGGTTTCACTTGTGATGTGTACTCAAAGAACCACAAATTGGTATTCGATGAAATATGTTAAAGCGTTTGTTGGCCTATTCAAATGGTAGTAAAATATTTGTTTGATTTTATTTTTATGTTTTTAAAATAAAAAAGTGTGTTTAAGCTGAACTAGACCAAAACAAAAATATATAGACTGTGTCTATAATAACAAACATTTGTTTGTTCAATAAAAAATATTGAATATATTAAAATACATTTTGGATTCAGATATTTATTTAAAAAAGTGCATTAGTTCGGGACATCTTTGATTGATACGAAATAAATGTGCCACATTTTTGGTCCGTGCAGGCAGTTCCCTCGTTAATGTGCTCAAATATGAGTTTCAATATTTGCGCTCAAGAGGACGAAGCTGGAGCAGGAGCAGGGGGATTGGGGAGAGCATGTGGAGTATTCCTGGGCCGACATGCCTTGGCAAACTGTTGAAATATACACGAGCCACCGGCGAAACAATGGCTGAGTGACGCCGGGTGGTGCCGAGTGGTGCATGGTGGGTGGCGTGGCACAGTACATATGAATGCAGCAGATGCAGAAACAAACATTCCAACCAACGAAGTACGAGCGTGCAGTGAAACAAACAACGAGGAACGTGGATAAAGTTAAGTGCACGTGTGCATTATTTTAATGCCACCTGAAGGAGTTTGGCTGCCATTGCCATTGCACCAGGGGGGGTAAAAGGAGGAGGAGAAGGAGCTGGAACAGGAGCCTATGCTCCCCTCCCTACCAGCCAAACCAAGGAGTTGGCTTAGGGAGTCCTGCATTTGACATGCAACATATGTTGCCGTCTGCTCCGCGAACTGCTCCAGAAGTTGTTGCATGCAAAATGAATGCTTAATGTCGCACAAGGAGTCCCTCGCTTCCCAGGGTGTTGGTTTATATGGAAAATAAAAAGGAAGAAGGAATAAGAGGAGCCAGTCTGCGACATCATTCTGCTTAGAGGTAATTGCTTTTGTTGCGACACAAATGAAATCAACACCGCAAAGGCGGTGTGCCTTTCCTTTGATTAAGTTTGGTTTAGTATACAGCCCCTAGCTGCTCAAATTATTATGCACAAATCAAATAGATGAATGAAATTCCGAAATCAGCAGCTCTGGTTTAATATTTCCCTTCATTCGCATAATATTCGTCTTTTACATGGGTGGCACAGTAGCATAAAAGCTGATGATTTTTCCGCTTTATTAACAAACTACCCCTGAGGTGGAATAACTTAAATTTGCTTCTCGTTTAAACAAATGGCATTGAAGCTATTTAGGCGAAAGTCAGTTTCTTGAAGAAGAACACATACAGATTTTCATTTAAATGCATTTTTGGTAATTGATTGATTTGATTGGCCTTCAGGCTATAAATAAGGAAAGCTTTTGGCTATTTTCAAATTCATCTCAAGTATTTGTTCTATTTTAAAAGTATTGAATAAAATTTCTAAAATAAATAAAAAATTATAAATAATAAAATAAAAGCCTGTTGTCATATTTTCACCCATTTTCAATCATTACTTTTTCGAAATTCTTTTTACCCTAACCAGTCCTTAAAAAGAGCCCGCTCTTAGCAATTCCTTCTGGTTAACGTGCCATCCTTTAGCTGTCAAAGAATATCTCTACGACTGGTTAGAATTTGGCCAATTTTCTATTTATTTTTCCAAGGTTGGACGAAACCCGAAACCCTTCTGCCTGAGGAAATGCCAATGGCAGCTTCGGATCATCCTGCAGCCGGCATCCCAACAGCCAGCATCCCAGCATCAACCTTGACTAAAGGCTTTGTGAGCAGAAATTGGTGTCAGATAGTTGGGGGGGCTCTTTTTTCGAGGGGGCGTGGGGTACGTGCATTGAAAATTCATAATATTTGGCACACCGTGGCAGGGCTTTTCTGAAAAGGGCGGCACTGCGCGTGCTGCATAGTTAAAACGCGAAATATATGCACATTTTATGATTTTTCTAGCGCCAAGTCCTGGGCAAATGCAACTCGATTTATGCCAAAGCGTGGCCTGCCATCCTGCAGATATGTATTTATACTATATATCTGTAGCTTTGTAGCTATACAACTATGTAAAGGTACCTACATATGTGCGTTTGGATTGGAACGTGGGGTATGTGCATTGTTGATTGGTATGCATATTGTATTTGATTATTGACAAACGAGCGGGGCGAAGTCGTTTCCAGAGGAATAACAAGATGGCTCAGGGGTCGAAGGGCTTTGCTTTGCAACAACAAATGTTGTTTGGTAACGAAAGTGTCCGTGGGAATTCCATTCGAATGAAATCAATACGATTGTTTGTAAATTTATTGAATCATATTTGTTGTTTACCCTGTTTGATATGGAATTTCAAAATATTTGATTTTGTTTGATAGAATCAAATTCATGCAGGTGAAATAGGATTATTAAAATTCATTGGAAATACATGTAAAGTATAGAGAGTGGTAATGTAATATGGTTATAGTAGGTACTGGAATACAAATACTATTTATTTTAATAAAGTATCCAAAAAATTATTTAAATTTTATTTAATTTAAGAATTTTTCCCTATAGAATATATTTAAAAATTGGTATGTGAAAAATTGTAAAGTTCATGCTTAGTTTTTTTTTGTCCTAGTTTATTTTGTGGCCCCGTCAGGTGCAAATTTCGGCTTGGTTAAGGTTAAATGTTGATTAAATTTTATGCATAAGCCGCGGCCCCCACATGACAGTGGGCTGTGGGTGGTGGGTGGTGCTTCTTTGAGTGCACTGCTGCTGGCTGGCATCAAATAATTTATGCAACAATGGCTGCAATAACGGCAGAGCTTCAGCTTCAGCTACAGCATCAGCTCCAGCTCGAGTTGCCGGATTCCTGGGAAGCGAGTACACAAAGTGCAATTTGCCATGAACAGTGGACCACTCCGCTTTCCCCTCCGCCCTCCCCCCTCTGCATACAGTGAAGCCTCGGGCAACGACACCCCGGCTAACCCACTAATAGTACGCCTCATAAAAGTTTTATGCGCCGGAATACTTTTCCCAGCCCTTTTTCCACCCACATCCACATCCATCCACCCACTGCAGTCCCAATCTGAAGGCGAAGGCAAGAATTGGCCATTTTTTTTCGTCTTGGGCCAAGAGGGAGATGAGCTGATGTAACTGAAGCGAAGGCGACCCAAGGAGCTCGGGGCTGACTTTAAGGTCAGAGCCTCACATAACAAATGTCGGGCGATATTTTCCGGGAAAGCCGGCAGATGAAAACTTTCCTCATTTGCACTTCAATTACAAAGGCAGGGGGGAGGGGTGTTTGTTGAAAAATGTGCGGACATTTGGAAATCAATGAAGTGCGTCTATTGGTTGGGAAGGAAATTCGACTTAAATTTCGGTCTGCATTGTAGTCAAAAATTTATAAACGCTCGGAGGTGGCTGCTGCAAGTGGCCTCCATTCTCCCGGATTCATTCCATTGTCCGGCTTTTGGCCAGGGCAAAAAGTTTTGGCTCTTGGATTCTCGGATTCCCGGATTCGGACCCCGACATGGACATGGACCGTGCAGTTGCCTTGCGGCATATGTGTTTTTGGCTCCATTATTATTTTCTTTTTGTTCTATTCTTTTTGTGTATTCCAAATTAATGGCATGCGAAAAATTTCTGGGAATTTCCATAAATTTGCACGTGGACTTTTGTGTGTGCAAAAGTTCTTTGCTTTGCCAAACTTATAATCTAATTGCGCCCTCACGTTTATTTTTACCTATGGTATATATCTACTATATATACAAATATATATAGGTAGGTATATATGCAGGTGGGAGTGCGGAATAATTTTTTGGAACTTTAACATAAGCACGGCCAGTGTTACGTCCAAATTGCTGCAGAAACTTTGTAACAGAGTCTGCAAATTTAATTTGAGCAGGACAAAGGGTGAGTGCTATTAATTTTTAATAGACTATCTGTAGAAAGTTTTAATTAAATTACAGTACAGCTTACATTGATGGAAACTATGGAGATGAGAAAGATGAAATATGCATAGTACGAAGGTGTTAAAATAGTGTGTGTATCACAAATTTCTACTCTTTCTTTGCTTTTGTTTGTGAAAGTTCAGTGGCAACCGAGTTTTTGCTCTTAACAAATATTTTGTAAATGTTCAGCTGTTTCTTTTTTGGCCAACACAAATATTTCATTTGTTATTATGTTTTTTTCGAAGGTTTCATAACTGATTTTTTCTGTGTTGTGTTAATTGGAATATGAAACAAACATATTTTTATGAAGTATTTATTTATAAATTATTTCCATGTAATCAAGGGATATATGTATTTTCTTTAAAATTGTCACCAAAACCTCTACAGTGAAGAGATAAGTGAGAAGAGGAGATAAACCGCCGCCTTTAGGAATAAATCAAATAAATGTAATTCGAACTTAATTGAATTATTACACATTTGTCCACAGTTCCCTTTGGCTAATTGCAGCAATAATGTCGCACGTGCCACCCTCCCACTATCGCACACCTATGACTGTTATGTCCAAATACCTTGGACTGGGGCTGGAAACACAGAAACATGTCATTTGCCGTGAAAGCCGAGACGAAGATTCCATTACACAACAAAGGTGGGGTGGTGTGGGTGGAATGGTGGAGTCCGTGGAGTGGGTGGTGGAGCGTTGTGGGGGCAGCACTCACACAAGCATTCACAATTATGACAAACATGCCATGTGACGACCGACCTTTCGTCGCCCCAACAACAACAACAATTTCGCAGGCACTAACAAGCTTGGCCAAGAATCCAACTCCTCCAGCATCACCAGCTAAGCTTGGATTTTTTCCCTACTTTACTTTGTTTTTGTACACGGACGAGTACCGTGGAATAAGAGTATATTGCATTTCAAGTGGTTTTGGCATAGACAGCTGTGTTTCTCAAAGAAGCTTATAAAAGTGGTCTCAAAGTTTATAAAAGTGAAGTTTTAATAAGTGCTGAATAGTAAATCTGGCCTGGGCACGTGAGTAAAAACAATAGTAATATTTTTGAAGATGGTTTTTTAATAAACTATTTAAAATATCATAATTTTTCTGAAATTTTTTAATGTACAAGATGAAAAGGAACTTTTGTGTATCTATATGGCTTATGTTTATTCAAAAAATAGGTACTACAAATTGAAAAAATTTGACAGATTCAAATTTTTCGGACATGCAGCATATTTTGCAACAGAGCTGTAAATCTTAGGTATCTCTTAGTCTGGCCGTTTTTTTTCTTGATTTTTTTGTTGCCCCTCAAGGCCTCACACACACACACACACACACACGCACACTTCACCATTGTCACAGCTCATGGCGCGTAATTAACTAAACAAACGTCATTAGGCAAGTGCCCGTGTGTGTGTGAGTGTGCGTGTGTTAGTGCGTGGACCTTGGGCCCCGGAATATGTGCTACATATTCTGTGTAAGCCATGGAGTTTCCTTGATGTCTCTGAAAAAATTCCTTGAAAGGAGCAAACGAAGCGGGCCAAATGAAAATCGCTGTCATCAAATGTAGCGCAGTTCCTTGAGTGATTACAATTACAGCAACAGCAGAAGTAGAAGTAGAAGTACAAGTAGAAAAGTAGAAGTAGGAGCAGCATCAGCAGCACATTCAAAGTGATTGCTAGACGACAATGCAACAGCCGAAAACGAGACAAAACGAGGGGCAAAAACAAAAGGGAATTCATTTCACATCGCTTTGCCTGCAGTGGAGGAGATACGTACTCCCCCTTATTTGCCCATTTTCCCTGGCTCTCCTGGCTTTCCACCCACTTTGGCTCCTTGGAGCAATAAACTGCGCTAAATTCAGCTCAGCTCTGTGATGTTGTAGCTCCTGTTGGCGTTGCTTTTGCTATTGCTGCTGTTGTTTTGCAAATTGCTGACAATAAATGTTGGCAGCGACAGAGACGGAAGATGTGGGAGCGGGACAGGTTGATGGTATGGGTGGATGGGTAAGTGGGGACCCGCATTTAAATTTCACTAGCAGAATTCCATAGGTGCAATGAGCAGGAAACAGCAGGAATGTGTGTGTGTGTGGCGCCCCTGGTGACAAATTCATTTGTATTTATTACTTAAATTAATTGCAGCCCCAGAAAAAGGCGAACCCGATGAAAAGGGGTAAATTCAACTGAGTGAGTGGGTTTACAAGGGGTTTTCGAGGTGCTTCCGACTACAGTACTTGGTATAATATGTACTTTGTGATCCACATTCTCATTAATATATGCACAAGAGCTCTTGGAATACTGAACGGGAAAACACAGTCGGAAATTGCGTTTAAGTTGAATTGTTAATGAAACAACAAGCTCTCTTTAGCTCAAGTTTACTTTGTCGAATTTGAATTATTGGCATCTTACTCTCTTTTTATTAAGCAGGAGGTAAATGTAATATGCAAAATAAAGCATACATAAATATTTCAGAGCTCCAAAATATATTTAAAAAATCAAAATATTGGTTATTTTACTCAATAACTTGAAAAATATCTTTATGAGTCTTACAAGGTAAAACATTTCATAGGATTCTTTTGCCCAAAAAGAGGGTAAATACCCAATCAACGTATATGAAAAGGATTAAAGCCCTTTGGGGTACTCACATATGACTGTCAGCTTGGCATTGGCCCTGATCGCACTGTTCAGCCGAGCAGGTCCCACCTGGCACTGGTAATCGGCGTCGTCGTTGATCGAGGCATTCGAGATGCGCAGGTTGTAGATGCCCTGCTTCCGATCGCCCAGCACGGAGTAGCGTGGGTATCCAGGGATCACCGCCGAGAATCCCAGTGCGAATCCATCCTTGGTCCACTGAACCGCTCCTGCCACATTGGCCACCTCGCAACGCATCATGGCCTCGGCTCCTTCAAGGACCTGCAGGTCGTGCGGCGTGGTCCGGAACTTCTGCTGCTGGGCGTGGCAGGGGGCGGGCACTGTGGCCAGGACGATGACAACTACAAAGAGAGGGGGAGAGGGAAAGTGATTCATTAGCGATGCACTTAATTAATTGTCCTCGGGGCCATTTGTTGTCTCCGTTCTGTGAGTCCTAGTCCGTTGGGTCCTCTATTAAAAACGTGACTTTCTATCGCAGCGCCGTATGATGAATTATGAAATATGTGTTTACTCAAAGTCCGCGAATCCCAGTGACCAGCGCCTGTACCCATGGCCTGGAGCCTGGAGCCCAGTCAAAGCGAATCCCGACCGCAATAAAACAGGACATTCCGCAAAGCTCACTCCCCCCTCGCCGCCGAAGCCCCGGGGTTTGTGCGGCCGAACTTTGACCGTTTCCAGCAGCCCAGCCTTCAAAAAGGAAAAAGGAAAAGAACTGGGCAAAAACTTCTGCCCGTTCTTTTTTAATGAAAAACAAACACATTTTCCCCAGGACCCATTCCCATTCCCATTTCCAAACGAAAAAGCGCGTTTGCCGTGCCACAAAAGCCAATTGTGGGTGTGGTCCGTATCCGTGTCCGCTGTCCGCTGTCCCGGTTGTCCTTGTTGTCCGTGTCTGTTTGCCAAGACACATTGCAGACTGCTGCAGTTGTGGAGTTCATTTCTTGTGCAGCCGAAACTATTAAAAAGACTGGCGGTGGTGGTGGTGGTGGTGGCTTTTCCCGCGGCACTTGCGCATCTAAAATCAACAAAAGCATTTAACGCGACGGTCGTCGTCAGCCGAGGCAGCTGCACTTGTTTTCAGTGGTGTCCTAGAATGGAAAACCCCCTAAAAAACCATTTACCCATCGCACCTTCCTCCCCTCCCCTCCGAAAACGAGCATTTTATTCGCGCTTTCATAAATTTTCCAGCAGAGACTATTTCTTGTGACCGTGCTGCTGCCGGCTCTGTTTATTTATAAGCAACGAAATGCAGTTTTAAATCTGGGGAAACCCACTTCCCCTTTTCCCCTCATCTCTGTTTCCCCTCTGGCACGCTGCAGGAAAAAAAAATGGAAATAAAATAAAACTTAGCTCTGGCGCTACCAACTGGCAATGATTAATATGGCCAGCAATTTGCATACGCATCATGTCTGAGGGGCTAAGGGAGGAGGACTGGAGACTGGAGACTGGGTGGCAAAGTGATGGGTTGATGTGGGCGGCTGGGACAGAAATGAATTTTAAATAAGAAAAATATCACAGAGCAGCCGGGTTAGGAACTCATTCGTTGCCAAACTCTTTACGATTTCATTATTTTGCCTTTTTCGTACATAATTTGTTTGGCAAAAGAATGTGAAAGGAACATAGCCTGGAAATCAACAACAATTTACTCCAATCCCCCTCCAAACCCTCCTCCAGATTGATGTTGTTGTTGTGTCGAACAGCCAGCAGCATTACGGGCAATTTATATAAATTTCGTTGTAACAGAGGGGGAGGGGTCGGGGGCTTAGAGGGGGGCATCTGCTGTCAGGCGCAGACGAAAAGCAAAACCCTTGCCAGGATACTGGGATGCTTGGATGTGCTAGTAACAACATCCCCAGCAGACAAGGATCAACATAACCTTCGGCCTGTCGCAAATTTTTGCCTATTTCCCCACACTCGCACTCGCACACATGGGACTTCCAGGGGGAGTTCATAGTTGAGTACATTTTTACCTCGTTTCTTGGTCCCTGGCTCCCCTTACGCATTTTCGCTGTTTTCATCGTTCGTCGTTGTCTCATATTTTTCAAGCGAAAAATTTTAATAAAGCAAATTCCTATTTTACGGCCTCCCCCACTAAAAAGCCGAGGCCGAAAATTAAGCGTGACGGCCCCAAAAAGCACCAAACTCAAACCTCCAGCCACCGCAAATCCTCTTCATTTCATACGTCATACGCAGCGTTGTCCCCGGAAATAGTCGAAATGGAAATTCACACGCAACAAGCTAACTGAAGCGACTGACAGCCGAAAGTGCGAAAAGGATTTAAATGCTTTAGGCGACGCCTTTTGACCCCTCTCCCTGTGATGTGACCCCCATCCCTCCAGCCCCAGAAATGTCAAGTGCCATTGTCGAATTTCTGTGTCTCCGTTTGAGGATGAAGATGAGGATGAGGGCCAAAACGTGCGTGGTTTTTAGTGTCGCGTTCTCTTGATTGTTTTCCAAGCTGGGGTAACTGGGGAAAAACAACAACAATGACAACAACATCACACACGAGGAGACACATGAGGAGGACTGAGGACTGAGGACAGCAACAAATCCCGGCCAGTTTGTCCCCAAAAAAGGGTTGGCCCGTGCCCGGGTCTTATTTTACGAGCGGGGGACTATCAGTGTTATTGTTATGACTGAAATTTGATGGCCCCGACCGCTTTTCTGGCCATGTGATGTATGTGCGTCGTCCCCAGTTTCAAGATTCCCAGATTCGTTTCACCCGGCTATCTTTGCCAAGCAGCCGGAGCTGATTAAGCAGCCGGGGATCGGATTAACCAGAGGCCTGGCCTGGGCAAAAACACCTGAGTGGGCTACGGATGCGGATCCGATTCCCAGCACCCCTCCCCTCGATACCCAAGCCCCTTCCCCCCCCAAACACACATTTTCACACATGCAGCACTCAAGTTTTATTTGTTTTTGCTTTAAATGCTCTCACGTATTCGGGATTTAGCGGGTCTGGGGAGGAAGATGGAGGCCTCCAGGGTTGCCAAGCATCGCTTTGCAGCCTGGCAAAATGGCGAAATTCCCGACGCGTATTAATTTGACGATTATTATTTCCGCTCACACACACGCCGCTTTAACTTTGCTTTATGGTTATGGTGCACAGAGGAAAATCTAAAAATCGTTAAAGTTTCATTTATGCATTTTAATTCTTAGCTAAACATATTTTTCTAGTCAAATAGTCTTAATAAAAGCAGTTAATTTAAAAACATGTGAAATGCATGTAGTGTAAGTGAGTGAGAGAAGAAGCTGTCTATGATTTTTTTGATTTCTTATATCAAACATTTTGAAAACTGGATCACCGTATAATTATACTGACATATATATGTATTTAAATAAATTTTTTTTTATCACTCCATTTATTTGATTTTATGCCCTAAAAAATAACAGTAAATGTTTCCCCTTAAGGACATCATTTTTTCCCACTGCAGTACTTATGGTGCCGCCTACTTTTTGGATGGGCGTGGTCACACGTAAGCTGCCAGAAAAATAAGAAAAAATTAGCGCTGCTTCAGCATATTGTCGCAGCACTTCCGCTCCAGCGGCTCCACCTTGGAGTTGAAAGTTGAAAGCTGGGAGCTGGAGAAACAGGAAGATGCCACCATCAATCGAACATCCGTGGCACCTTTCGCAGGCGCCTTCTTTTTGGCTTTGGCCTGCTGGCACGCCCCCTTGTCAGCAACGTGCCATTTGCATTTGCATGGCAAGGAGTACAAGGAAGGAGTCTGTCCTGTCGATGTTTTATAACGATTTCGGGGAGCTGCAGTTGGCAGCGTTTGTTCAAATACGATATAACAATAGTCGAAGCGAGTGGAGCATGGTGCATGGTGCATGACGCATGCCACATGCCAAGTCATCCTGCAGTGGCTACGTGCTCCTCCTTATCAGAGGTTTGGCTCTCCAGTCAAAGTCACCCATTTGGGGATTAACTAATTGAATTTGCTTCGCTTTATTGCGGTATTGTGTGTCCTGTCCTGTCCTGTCGATTCGATTGACAGGACTTCGACATCGAGTTCGATCAGGGATGTGCTGAAAGCAGCGCGGATTTCTCCAGTGATGGGTATTCTAATGAGAATCCAAACTTAGATTGCTGCTGCAGGAGCAGCAGCAGCAGGGGCAACAAATTGCAATTACTTGCCACACTTTGCGGCACCGCAGGCAGCCCAACTTCAGCTATGTACATCTCCATTAACAATGCGGCAGCTCCTGGAGTTGCAGCAGCAGCAGAGGCAGCCATGGAAACAGCAGCAGCAGCAGCAACAACAACTGCCGTAAATGGTAATCGCCCAGCAACATTATTAACATCATCAAGGCGAGCGTTATTAAAACCAAGTAAAAGTCCCCTGCGCCACCTGCTGGCCGTTGCCACAACTCGACTGGCGCCACCTGCCGACCCAAGGACACCAAGGACACGAAGGACCAAGTTCCTGGGCCAAAAACGCTGAAAAAAAACCAAGTACTAGATAATTTGCAGCTTGCGTAGCGAGTAAATTCTTGTTAATAGTGCAACAAATTCGCATTTATGTTATGAAAGCGCATACAGTTTGAGAGGCTCTGAAGGCGCGCGCGCGGTGACTGCCAAACGGTAATTAAGTCGCAAATTTATTCAACTGGCTTTTTGCGGAAAAGTCTTTGTGGAAAGTGGAAATTGGCTAAGTTCAGCAACTGCCGGCGAAATTGGTTTAGCATTGCACAATAGCCGCACCTCGTAATTATTAAATTGAATTTGGTAACCAGCAGCGGGGGGTTTTGATGTTGTTTTGTTAAAAGAATAATAGTTCAATAAAAGTCACCTAGAGTATTGATTTGACTTCAAATTATAAGAAAGTTTTACTCTTTTACAAAACAACATTCAAACAATAATTCAATACAAGCCACTTAAAAATTGTTTGGTACAAAAGCTTGAAAAATCTATAAGTTTTAATACAAGACTAAAGACCTCGATATATGATAATTATTTTGAAATGTACCTCAATAGATTGGGTCTTGTTATGTATACAGTAGTTAGTTTAGGTTTCATAACCTTTCAGAAAATATGATCAAATATTAAAGCTTTTTATAACGATTTTGATTTATTTCAGATATATCAAAGCACATACCTAAAATGACAAAAAATGCGAAAAGAGCAATTACTTTAAACTACTTTTATAAATATCTCGAATATTTCATTTCACTCTTGCAATGCATATATTTTTAAAAACTGCAAAACCAACCAGGCCAAACCCTAAAAATAGTTACCTCAAACAGGACAAATGATGAAATATATTGCAACTAACCCATATTTGTAAGCCATTCATTCGTGTCCCTGTCACTCCTGACGTTCGACCGACAACAAGCGAGTATTCAGCACTGGGCTTTCCCTGTGAATTGGTTGATTACTTTTTTGGTGGCTGAGTGGATGGGTTGAGGTGGTGGTGCAGTGGTTGTGGGTGGCTGTTTTGTGTTTTTGTAGTTGGTGGGGAACTTGCGTCATGACAAGTGCGAACTTTTGCTCGGATTTTTGGCCACTGCCGCAATTGAAATGCTGTGAGAACTGCGAGGCTGCAAAAGTTGTTGACGAGTGAAGTGGTGGCTGTGGATGGTTGTGGATTGTTGGTGGTGGTGCTGTTGCAGGGCCAAGTGGTTGGTCAGCATTAGACACGGCCTCTGTGTTACCTGTTGCCAGTAGTAGTTGGTCGCTGGTCGTTGGTCGTTGCTCTATCCCCCTAATTGTTGCCCGATTCCCAGGGCCAAAAACACGCAATGGCAGTGGTTGTTGCGTAGGTGAGTAGCCTCAATTAACCCATGAGGTGAGTCGGGGGAATTTGTTTCGGTTTCAACTCTTTCGCTCTCTTGACTTGCGGTTAGTTGCCACTGGGAACTTTTGCCCCATTGTTTTCGGTTAGCGACATGTTACACACATGTAGTTGCAACTCACTCAAAAACGCAGCACATCCTTCCTCTAAAATGGTATCCTGGGAACGCGAAGATGTCCAATCAATTCTGAGCACCATTTGAATTAAATGACAACTCCAACAGCAAGCACAAAAAGATAAATACGAGAAGACGGAGAAATGGCAGACTCTAAGAGATTGCCACCCAGTATGCTTGATTTATTTATAACACATGCTACGCATCGCATCAACTTATGGAATTCACAAAAAATCACACGAAGCCAATGGCAACAGCAATGGCAACATTTTCGATGGGTTAAGGGAAGTGGAAAGTGGAGGGTGCAAACGACATAAAAAGCGACATCATCCAATCAATTTATGCGCCAATGTCTCCTGGGCGGCGAACCCAAGTGGGTTAGATATTGGAAAACGGATAATTGGAAGTGGTGGAGGAGAGGCGGAGGCTTTCAGGATTTTCCTTTACTTTGATGGGTTTTTCGTAATATTATCTTTAAAAAATCATTTCGGTAAGAATCGAAATTGAAGTGAAAATAGCAGGCGAACCAACAGAAAAAGGGATTCCATGTGTGTTTGTGTGGGTTGGTAATTGTGGGACACACTCGCCCAGTGAAATGGCCATCATCATCATCATCATCATCATCGTGGAGCCTTGAAGCCAGCATCGTTATGAAACTGAGGCGAATTAGGGACCTGGACGAGACAATTCCCCAGTTGCCATTGTAAACGCTTGCAAAGTTATTTGCTGTCCATTTCCAAACATTAAACCAGAGTGACTTGAATAAATTTCATATTTGAAAGCCTCGCACACACATTTCGGGTGGCCCAAATAAACTCACATGGCTAATATCAGCCTCTGTATTTGTGTGTGTGGGTGTGGGCCCAATTCCAGCCTTGAGGTGGGTCAAATCTACGAAATATCCTGCTCTACGTCTGTGTGTATCTGTGCGGAAATAAACCAAAAATTCCTATACGCTGATGCAGCAAATTTCCGGCCGGAGTGAAAGTGGTGCGTGGTGCGACAGCTCCACCACTTGAATGTTATCTCTGGGAGCCACTGGCCACTCAAGGAGAATGCTACCACTTCCATCTTCCCCATCTTCCCCTCCCATCTGGACAGCATTCTCGGAAGCAAATTTCATCCTCGAATATTCATACATTTTCTTTAACCCAGCAATTCCTTCCCCAACTTTGCACACATTTTTCCCCCTTTGATATTTTTGAAGTCGGTGCTCTGGAGCCGGAGAATCGAGTATGCGACAGTTGCTTCATTACTGAGGAAAAACTATTTCTGGAGAGGCAACTCAGTCCCATCCCAGTTCACATCCGAGTTCCCACAAGCTATGGCCACAGATAAATGCAAAGTTGGCGCATTTCAACTTTAAAATGCAGTTCGACTGGGATTTATAAGCAGGGTGGACCTTGTCGAAGGATATTTTTTGGAAATTTATTACAAGGATTTTTCAGTACTTTAACAAGTTTACTAACTTGGCCAGTTGACATTTTTTCTTTATCTATGCACGCACTAATTAAGTAAACAACTTCCTAGGAAAAATTATAGGAACAACTTGATAAATAAACGGTTGCAAAGGGGATAAATAAATTCTGTCTAGAGATACAAAAAATCAACAACTGGTATTTAACTATACTAATTAAAAGTGCCAGCATCATAAGCCAGAATAATACTACAAGTAAAGAATATATTTATGACCTCCTTCAAGGCTGTAATATTTTTTTTATTCAATTGTTAAATAACACGCAATCTTCATATATCATAAACAATAGGCTTTTGCCTATTAAATTTATCCAGTGTGCTCTGTATAATTTTATTCTAAATAAAAATAAACAAATTGCTTTTTATTATTTTTACAAAGAACATTAAAAAATTGTTAAACACAAATAAAACGTTGTTTTTCAAGTTTCGGAACTTCTGCTAAGATTTCGTTAAAAGTGGTAAGCCGATAATATATTGTTTTCAGTTTCATTCAGTCATATTTTCAGATACGACTTGCACTTACTTTGTTTCTTTAGAATTTTAAATCATATGGTTGATTTATGTATTCATTTTTAAACAGAAACATTAAACTACACTTTTATTATGGCACCCAGGAGTTGTCGAAATGTAAGCCAATGCTATTAGTACTCTTCCAGCCTCCACTTTGATGTTATCACTGTCTCAGACTTATAAAGATTTAGCCATCGTAAGGGTATTCGCACTTCCCAATCCCGGATAAACACTCTTTCATTGTTGTTCATTGCACGGGGATGAGATTGGGAGTGGGAGTGGGATGGGTATTGGGATTGGGACGCGTTGAGTGGCTAAGTGGTGCAGCGGAGGCAGCGGAGGAGCAGGAGGAGAGCTCCTGCAGACATGAGCGGGCAAATTAGAAGCTGCCTTCATCTGGATCTTCATCCACTTTGGCAGGCGAGTGTTTGTCAGCTTATTGTTTGGCTTAATTGCCGTTTGAACTGCGGACGCGTGTGTCGCACTCGCATCTCGCATTTCGCAATGCCACATGCACCTCCATTTGCATTCGGTATTCGGTATTCGCAATTGCATTCGCAGTGGCGTTGGGCATTGTTTGGGTTAAGACAGCAGCACAACAACACAACACACAACAGCCCTGCTGGCACAACAATACAAATGAAGAAGGAGGGCTGCTGGTATGTTGTGTGTTGCTCGAAGGGGGTTAAGCAAAACACTCGAATTACCAGCAAAGAGGATGAGGAATGCAAATTGCTTTGCTTTCTTGCTCGTGAAATAATGTTTGCGCAATCGAATGACAAAGCGCTGGCGATCGGGGGTTAAGGGGTTACGGGGTTACAGGGGGTCCAATGAAGCATGTCTGCGCATGAAACCCGATATTTCCATTCCATTTCCAAGGAGGCGGAGGACTAGCGAAAGAAGGAAGCCCTTACTCCCTTTGGTTCCCAGCGAATTTGTTGCAAAGGAAAACGAATTTTTCTCTGTCGCAATTAAACCAAGTGAAGTCGTTAAAGTTTAAGTTTTCCCAGCCAAATGCCGCGTCACAGATTTCCCGGCGCGAAAAAGAGTGAGAAAGAGAGAAAGATGGTAAGTCGCCGGAGCGGAACCACACGTCAACTGGACGCCCATCTCGCATCCGAGCCAAAGGTAAAGGTAAAGGTGTGTTCTCTGTGCAAAGGTGACTCTCCACGGAGAATGGAGCAAAGAGCGGATTACTGAAGCGTGCAGTGGACATGGGCCAACCACTCGTGGTTCACACGCTGCAGATAAAGCCGGGCAGCCCCTTGGAAGAAAATCAGATCTGGGCTATGAACATACGTGGCTTTAAAAATTTGAATCTTCCTATATCAAGGTGCTCACTTAAGAAAGAAGTTAAAAAAGTCATTTAAATTTAAGCATGTTGCTCTAATAGATATTTTCTTATAAGGTAGATTTTACTTAATCAACATTTAAAAATAAATAATAATATATTTTGTCTAAAGTGATTTGCCTTAAATATTATCATATTTGTGCAAAAGTTGGAAACTATTCTTAAGCCAAAATAAAATAGTTATTAATGTTGAACGTGTTAAACTTGAACTAGTACATTTTCCAAAGTGGTTATCAAAATGTAGATTTTTCAGCTAAGTATTATTAACTTTATACAATCAAAATTATATTTTTGAAGAAACAAATGTTTCACCGTTTTTGGGTATGTTTAAAGTTAAATAAATAAAACATTTCGCCAAATTTTTGTTTAATGGTTTTGAATATTTAAAATTTTAAAGCTGATTTAATCCAAAAGTTGGTCCGAAAAATGTTATAATAAGTTTGTAAAGCTTAAATAAAGAGCTGAAATAACTTAATTTTTTTATTAAATCGACCATTCCCTATAATTGTTAATTTTTTCAAACTGTTTTTTTCTGTGCATTTCGAGGCCTGCAACCTGCAACCTGCAACCTGCGTGAATGTGACTGTTGCACAAAAGCCAGAAGTTCTGTTGCAGTTGGCAGTGGCACTTGCAGCTGTCGATCCAAGCTGCTGAACTTGGAGCTAAAGCTGCCACTGCCACGAGCTAATGGGCAACCGGTTAGACACGCGTCTCCGAAATGAGCGAAATTAGGCAGATGCTGTGGATGTTGCACTTCCAGTTGTTCGGCAGCTGCCTTTTAAATTGAGCAAAAGGAGCATGCCCATAAATATTTGCCCGACTTGATAAAATATTCATGTTTCAATATCGCAGTAGCAGCAGCAGCAGCAGGTTAAAAAATATGCAAGTTGCCACAGCCACAATAAAGTGAAAACTCGAGCGGCTCTTTTTGAATTTGATTTCACTGCCGTCTGGAGGAAAGTGGTTCGGTGGGTGGGTGCTGTGCGTGTGGTTTCTTGGCCCACATATCGATAGCAGGTCCTTTCTCCCACACCCACACCCACCCACACCCACACACACACAGACAGACTGGGGGCTCGTATCTGGCGGCGCACAAACACAAAGGATATCGACTCCCTTTGAGCAGAATGATGCAATTATTCACACTTGATTAAATACTCAAGAAAAGTGAAAGTGCGTGGAAGGAAGCAGCCCGCATTGAGATGTTTACCAAAAATTCATAAATTTAAATTAGCAGCCTCCAGCGAAGCGAAGGACGATGGAGATGATGAAGCCATCGCCGAGTCTCACCTTGAAAATGGTTTTTCAATTACTTCACTCAGCCGAACTGAGAGGGCCATTAAATGTATTCCATTTCGAGGACATGGACTGAGGACTGAGGACAGAGGACCGAGGACCGAGGACCCAGCTTGCAACCTCATTTCATCCTGTCTATGACGAGCCTCATTTGGCATCTTGCTTGATTTGCCGTTTTTATTTATTCATTCAACTGTCTGTTTGCGGGGGGGGGGGTGAGCAGGATTCAGGATTCAGGGGGATTCCGGAGGAGGCGGAGGCGGAGGCGGCAGTGGGCATCCGGCTGTCCGACAGCTGACTAACCAAATCAATTCGCATCAATATCGAGCAAACCCATCAAAGTCAGTCATCGGTTGGATCAGATCGAAGCGGAGGGGGCGGAGCGGCAGCAATCATCTATGCCATCCTTCAGTGGGAATATTCTGCGTAGGAAGCACGCCAGGCTGCACATTGCTAATATCCTGCCACAGCCACATCCACAGCCACAGCCCCTTTGTGTGTGAATACATATATGGGATATCCCAGTATCCCAGTATCCTAGTATCCTACTAATTGAAATTCATTCTCAATTCTCAATCTGCCAAAGCCAGAAAAGCGCGCACTGGCCCTCTTTCCTGCTCGGTTCTTTAAAATTTAGAAAAACCAATTTTATTCCAGCCGAAACGAAACCGAGACTCCATCAAAATTCGTTGAACCATGGCAAGGGGTCGAATGTGTATCATCACATGTGTTGAAGGCCCATAAATCCATAAATCCCAGCTAGGTAGAATTATTACGGGGAATAGATACATGTAAACCGGAGTCCGGAGACCAGAGACCCGGGGCAATTACCACATGCCACGATCCAACGGCACAGCGGGAGTTCGCTCTCTGTGGCGACTTCAAGTGCCTCGCATTTTACGATTGTTTTCGTTTGACATCCAAACTCAAACTCCCGCACTCCAACTTTCCACCTTGCCACATGCCGTCGTTTTATTTATACACACACATGTGTGTGTGTGTGTGTTTTAATTTAGTTTCATCTTTCTGTCAACAAGCTGTGTAAATGTGAATGTGAATACGAATATGGCCAATGCACTGCCTATTTCAGTCTGAGTTAAATTTAGCTGCCACAACGATAAACACACACTAAAGAGAAACTAAACAGTCTCGGCTTATTATTCTTCTCTTTTTTTTCAAAAACAATTGCAGCATTTAAATAATCCTAGTCATAACAGGAAAAAACCCATATTTATATTTTAAATAAAAAAAAAAATAAGCACACCAAACATAAGGTTTTTTTTCTCATCGTCTAGATAATATGTTCCAAAAAAGTGATGTAGAATTTTTTTAAAAAAATAAAAAAAATTTAAAAAAAATAAAAATTTAAAAAAAAAAAAACCCCCCCCCCCCCCCCCCCCACCCCAAAAAATTTAAAAATTTTTTTAAAAAAAATTTTTTTAAAAAAAATAAAAAAATAAAAAAAAAAAAAAAAAAAAAAAATTATTAAAAATTTTTTTAAAAATATTTAAAAAATTTTATATTAAAAAAAAAAAAAAAAAAAAAAAAAAAAAAAAAAATTTTAAAAAAAAAAAAAAAAAAAAAAAAAAAAAAAATTTAATAAAAAAAAAAGCACACAAAAATGATGGTCTAATATTTAGAGAGGTTTTAAATTTGCAACACATGTTTTTTTTGTCTTTTCAATTTATTAAAGTTATGCACATGACCACTGCAAAATTAAAATCAACTAAAGCTGTCACACAAAAATGGCTAACCATATTGTTTGCAATTAATAACACTTAAATATGAAATATTTTTTATTAAATTAATTAAAGCAACTAAATATAATTTAAATAATTGTAATTAGTTGATTTAGCTAAAAAGTTTGAAGCCAATAACAGACAAAAAGCATTTTTTTTCACACAAATTAAATTAAAAATTAAAGGCAAATAATAATTGAAGCCTAAAAGAGCTTAAGGCTCTTCTACTAAAAATCGTAATATTTTAGTTATAATTTAAATCATTGTTTAGATCTAAAAAGAAATACAATTTTAAAATTTCGATGACAGTCAATGGTCATCTCGATATTTTTAAATTAATATTTTCTGGTTTGTTTTTTTGTGACTAAAATAAGCTTTAGTAATTATATAGTATTAAAATACGTTTAAGCTTTCACTGTTTAAATAAAAAAATATATATTTATATATATGTGCTAATCTCATGTTTTTACCCTCACTGTTCTGATTTCTTATCTCCTGAAGCTTTCAATTTCGCTTAAGATTGCAGACCAATTTCGATGATATTTCTTCTCTCCGATGCTGGGATTATAGTAAATAGGTGTAGGAAAGGGCGGAGAGCAGGGGAGCAGGGGACCACATTTGATTTACAATTACGTAAGTTCGTTTAACCCACGCTGCTATGAGTTTGGACCCTGGCTTCAGTCGTTTTCAGTGGTTTTTTGGGGGCGTGTGGGCGACCTGAGTCAATATTGAACTGGTTGGCAGACTCAAGGTGCTGCTGGGGCGAAAATTATCAACTGTCCGGCTTCGTTCGGTGGACTGCGGACGGTGGACTGTGGACTCGTTAAGCCAAGTAGCTGAGTCTGGGCCAAACATGGGCGTTTTCCAGTCGTTTTTTTTTGCCTCTGCCCAACTGCCCACACTTGCGTCCGCAATCTGGGCAAAGACTCGCTTTTTCCATTTTTTTTTTTGGAGAGGGCAGCGCAATTAACTTTCAACCAGCTCGAAAATGACAGCTGCAGTGGAAGCGTTTGCTTCCTGGAGATGGCAGCCCAAGATAATCTATATGCCACCCAGTCGCCCTGTGTGCTTAACACTCTGCCCTTTTGAGAGCTGAAGGAGGTAAAGGAAAAGGTGGAGGAAATGGGGGCCACCCAGTGCTCCACCCTCTATTGATGGCGCTCTGTGGTCAAGCTGTACTTGGTTCGTGGTATTGTCAATGCACTTCACTACATTTGCCAACTGTCAGAGACAAAAACGACAAGTCGCGACGACTTTTCCGCACTCAACGGAAGACCCCTTCCCTCTTTTCCCGCTTTTCTAACTGCACCAACACATGCTCGCTGTATATCTATTACGGCGTGTTTGTCCTACACTTTTCCAGCTCCTGCTCCTGCTCCTACTCCTGCTGCTGCTGCTTTTGCTGCTCTGGTGGCATACATTTCTGAATCCTCACATATCCTTACACACACACACACTCACACACTGTACACCCACATTCATTTGACAGACAGACAGAAAAACAGACAGACAGACGCAACGTTTTCTGCGTTCGTGTGTCCTTGTGCTTGTTTTTTTGGTCGCCTTAGCCTGGCCTGTCTGTTTGTTGACATATTATGATCCTTGATTATTTTGTGCTGACAAATACATGCTTTTCCTTTTTCCACACACACACACAGACACACATGCCTACCATCTAGATAGAATAGACTTCCCTACTCTGATTTCGATTCTGATTCTGATTCGGATTCGTGTTTGATTTGCTTCTTTTCTCTCTCGTGCCTCGTATCTCGTATCTGGCATCCCAGGGGGCGTGGCTCGGCTCTGGCCAGGTGCTTTGCAACTAATTGGTCTGGTTCTTCCATTTGCTATCCCCAGTTCAGTGTTCAGTTTATTAGGTCTTTAATGATGGGCGTTCTCTGTAAATCCGCTTCCATTTCCACTACAATCCCCCACCACACGCCCACAAATGTCATGCAAAGGCAAAAGCCATGAGAAAAAACAACAAACCTGCTGCTGCCAAAGCGAACCTAAAAAAAAAACAAACTGTGGGCGTCGACACAATATTTTGTAAATTATATTCGATTGTTTTTTATTTTTTGGCTTTGAGGAGGCGGGGGACCCAAAGCTGCTCTGGGATCGAGGGGCGGAAGCCCGAGATAAGACCGCAAGTGCATAGCACACTCGACGAGTACCGGTTCCCAACTCCACACCCATTCATATCCCATATTCCCAACTCCCCAACCTGTTCTGTTCTGTTCTCCGTCGATAATGCGTTTGATTGGAGCGGAAGTGGAGCGCTGTTGTGGTACGTGTGTCCGGTGGTTCTTGACTTGCCTTGCCTTGCATAATGTGTAATTATTAATTAGATTACCATCCCATCCCATCCCATTCCAGTGACTTCTTGAAATGGCAACTCCCTGTCTTAAGATCCTTCTCCTGACCCAACCAAACCGCAACGTCCATTAAAGGGATCCAGCCTGCTGCAACATGCAATGTCTGCTGATGAGCAACAGCTGTTGGGTAATGGGTGATAATGGGGTATTGACCCATCATCTGCCCACCTGACCAGACCAAGGCTGTCAATTCAACTCACCCAGGCCAAGAAGCTGAAGATGTTTAATCCAATGTTGACGGCAGCGTCGTCGCTTTGTTGCATGTTGCTGCCACTTGATGTGTTGCTGCTGCTGCTGTAGCTGCTGCAAAGCCATTTTGCTGGCCGTTATGCTCGCTTTGTTGGCTATTAGCGGACTGTTCTGGGAGCGGACGAAAAAAAGAACAAACAAAACCCGATGTTGCACTATAAAGAGCAGCAGTTACCGTTGCCACTGCGACTCCAGCTGTTGGTGCGACACATTTGTTGTTTGGCTTGGTTTTGGGTCACTTTGACTTTCGACTCTTTTGTCTGATATTTCTTTTGGCTTGGAACACCCGCGAACTGCGAACTTGGGGCTTTGACTTAGCGCCGCATTTCGAAGGCTGCTTTCGAGGCTCACATTCACATGACCGACTGCTGGATTCTGGATTCTAGGAGCACTTTAAGGTTTAAGATTCGCATTCGCACTTGCCATCCGCTGCTGCTGGATGTTTGGATTCGAGATTCGGGACTCGGGATTCTGGCGCAGACTCGATAATTTGGCGTTGTTATCGCGGCACGAGTGCTGCCTGCGTGTGTGTGTGTGTGTGTACAGTGGTGTGGGTGAGCGGTAGGCTCCGGAGTCTAACGGTACGGTTCGCAACAACGGACACGGAACGGTGCGCCTGGCGAGCGTCCTCACGGATTCAGAGCTAAAACCGAACTAAAACCTCGATTGCAAAGCGAAGCGAAGCTCGCCAAGGAACGCGTATCTCTGAAATACTGAAATATATCTTCACGTCGGCTGTGTTGTGCAGGAAACCAGAGAGAGAGAGAGAGCCTGAGATACAGATATATTTGTTTATAAGAGAGCACAGCGAGTGGTCTGTAAACACTCCGCTTTGAGCACGTTGTTTGTTGTTGCCACCGAAGGTTGTTTGTTGCTGCTACTGTCAAGCCGGTTATGCTCACACACTTGCACTTATACTGGGCCAGTCGACGTTCCGGGGGTGGAACTTCGTATAAGTATAAGTTATTCAAAAAGAGCACAAAGGCAAAGCTGGGTGTATAAGTCTGCACTAGGGTATAAGATTCAGCTGTTTTGTATATTTATAAGTTACATTCGCAGTCTTCTACTGCTTCTTAGCAAGGTTTGTTTAAATGGCAGTATACTACAAAAAAGTATAAGTAAGCGTCAAATAAAGAGCGGTATAAGCGCATATGTATAAGAAAATATGGGAATTCCAAAGACAATCTATCACAATAATATAAATAGAGCTTGATTTTGTAATATTTTAATCTAACCAACAAAATAGGATTATTTTTGTTTAATCGAAAAAATAAAATACTTTTATCAAATTAACTTTTATATGTTATTTTAAAATGAGTTGGTACCTATATAGCTTATACAGGAATTGAAAACCGCTATAGAAGTATTTTACCAAATATGGTTTAAACACCATAACACCTTATAAATTTTTTATAATAAAAAATACAAAAATAGGTTTGAATGTTTCTGAGACCAAACTAAGCGTATAAGTTAATTAAGAGTTAAATACAGCACTTTATAAGCCTTATAAGACCAAGTCTCATACAGTATAAGCTGCTTATACATTACTTTTTATACCATTCTGAGAGGGCAGCGAAACTGTTATACAAAGGCGTTATAAGCGGGTAGACCGTATAAGTTTGAAGCAACTCCCCCACCTCCCCCACCTTTTAAAATTTCGAAGTTTGAGCGCTTTCCCAGTGGCTGGTTGTGTTTTGTTTGCATTTTGAGTGGCTTTCTGCTTTTGGCTCCGGGGCTTATTCCCTAATTGCTAAATATGTCTGGGCAATTGTGTTTCGTCATTTCTGCTCGCAGTTTTAATCTGCGTTCCCTTCGCGTGCACCCGCCACCCCTCAGCCACTCCCCCTCTTCTGCCCTTTACGACAGCAATTTTCATATAATTTGCACGGGAATCACCTTATATATAGTATACACTCGCACTCAGCCACATGAATATGAGTGGAAAGGAATGGAATGCGAGCCTCCAAACACTTGTTACACGCAACGCAATGCGGGAAGTCGAAAGTCCCCTGGGATCGCTTCCCTTGCAATTTTCCCGGTAAATGCTATTTGGCAACAGAAGTTGCGAATTTCAGGGAACTTCTCGTTTAAAATGTACAGAATTATTATATGTGTGTTAGGTCTAGGCTTTGAATGGGGGAGATGTTAGCTCATTATGCACGGTTGGGGAAAACAGGGGGCTTACAATAAAAACCAAATTAAATCTATTATAAAGGAATATTGTGAGAATTTGCGAGGGGTGTAAACAATTCAGTGATCCTACTCCTATCGAATTTTTATTCTTCAATTGCTTAAGTGGGCGCTTACCTTTTAAACAGTCGAAAAACATGTCTAAGAGTTAAAAAATCTGGCCAACCTTTTTTATGTGAAAAAAACGTGAAGTTGGTTAGAAAAATTAAAAGAACGATATAAATTAAATTTCAACAAAACTAAAATTTAAAAATAAAATTTACCTATCTAGTTTAGCTTTTAGAAACCCTTTTTTCACTTTTGTTACTTTGCAATGGAAAATCTATTAAATGTTTAAACAATTTAAATAATATATTTCCTATAACGAATAAGTTGATTTTGCATAAGAAAGTTTGCTATATAAAGTATGCGACCTTGTTCTGTTCTGACTAAAATTGTACTGAATATTCTAGATAATAGTTTTAAAAGCTTTTTTTAGTCTACTTTCCCCAGCTTAATCCATGAAAACATTTTTAGATGTCCTTGAACCATAAAAAAAAAAAACAAAATAAGGAAGGCAAAACAGAAAAAGGGAAAGAAAAACAGAACTGAAAGCCTTTCCCTCATCTTTCTGCACGTCATTCTGGGTCCTTGAATCTTCTTGTTCTTTCGCATTCGCCAGATGCATCGAAATGGTGGGGGGAAATCCTCACTAGTCGGCACCTTCGGCAACTCTCTTTTTGGGCTATGTATCAGCCGCTTTGGGCTGCTGGATGGGGGCAAAACAAATCAATAAACGACAACGAGAGTTATGTACCCAAGGCATTGAATCCGCCCTATAGCCTGTCCATCCCATACCATCCCATCCCTTTTCTTTCCTCCCCCAAAGCCTCAAATTGGGAGCGTCGAGCTTAAGCTACATCGCTCCTAAGCTAAGCCTCCATCCATCCATCAGGACTCGAATACCCTCGGCTCCTCGCTTTTCCGTTTGTTGGCAGGATCCGCCACATCAATCGTGAATCGAGGTCTGCATATACACCTCACATTCCCTTTTTACTACACAGGAAAAATAAATTTTTAAACTTGCCAGCAATGAACTACAATTGAAATATAGGCTTAATGGTAAAATATCATTTTTTATGCGCTTAAATTATGTTTTAAAAATTTCAATATATTACTATTTTAATGTACGCTCTACACCCAGAAAAATATGGACTAATATACCGAAAATGGACTTAAAATAAGGTAAAATGGACTATTTTTTGCGTTAGGAATCATGGACTTATTTTAAGTCCATGACATTTAAGGCTATAATATCCTTAAATCTAGTCCAAATATAGCCTTGAAAGAAAAATATTTATTTCGACTTTTCTCATATTGTTTGCTTGGAATTGACTCGTTTAATGGATTTATAAGCAGAAGAATATTAATTTTAAACATTTGATATTATTTATAAAACTTACGTTCCATTTGACCCACTGGGATTCGAACCTCTGACCTTTGGATCTGTACGCGTGAGTCCTAACATCGCTCTACAGTCGCTCTTAGTAGCCGCCGTTCTAAACAGCTTTTTAAAGGATGTGTATGTGCATGCCAAATTTATAGTTTCTTAGTGTTCCTTAAGTTAAAAACTACGTTAAATAGTTTTTACTATTAAGGAAGTGTTACGGCAAATAAAAAAAAAAAGTTTTAGCAAAAAAATAAAAATTTTGTTTTGACACCGCTAGGAAGTGAACCCGGGCCATTTTGGCTCCCATGCGCGTGGGTCCACCTGCTTACCCCTAGGCTACCCTCTAGCTAGTACGAAATAATTTTTAAGGTAATTGGACTATTTTTCGGATAGTAGATTCCTTAGTTGTATTGCCTTAAATGATCAATTTAAGGCCAAAATCCTTTTTCCTTTTAAGTCCATTGTGCCCTTAAAAATCAAATTTGGCAATGTGTCCATAATTCCTAAAATTTGGAATTTTTTTTAGTGTATGTATTTGAAAGATATTGGACTACAAAACATAGACTTTTGCATATTGAAGTGTAAAAGATTTTCAAAATATAGATTTCTGTGAAATCTCAATATATTTTCTAAATGAGAATGATGCTTGTGATTAAATCCAAGGTTTTTCTTTGAGTGTGCCCCTTGTCTGTACTTCACTTGTTTTTCCTGCTTGTGTATTGCGTTATTCTTCTTATTTTTGGAGATGGGGCCCTGAAGAGCAGACATTCGTAATCTTCAGTTTCATTTGGCTCCGCACTCCTCCTCCCCCTCCCCTTCGATACTCCCTCCATTTTCTTTGAGTACCACCAGCCTATGTAGCTTGTTTTCCTTGTGAGGCCGGTTGGTTTAACTAGATTTTCCTCATTGTTGCTGCCAATATTTGCCCACTGCTGTGGATTCCCTTTGCCTTACCTTTGCCTGTGTTACCTGTGTGTGTTTGTTTGTATCCGTAAGCTTTGCATTTCCACACCTCAATTTCCCTGTCAGTGACTGGATTAACTGCAGAATGCATTCCGTATTTATTCTTTAATTCCCTGACGTACATGTACTTGCTAAAATGCTCTCTTTCACTTGGCACTTTTATAAAAATGAAAAGCAAATATTTTCGCACGCATACCGTATAAGTGGAGCATAAATATTTGTTTGAAAAATGAGCCATCCACTTTTGGCTCATAAATAAGATAGAACAAGGAAACCGAGCCAAATACTTGGGCCACTTTGGAGTTGGAGTCCACTTTCACCCACATAGCTCAGACATTTTCGAAGATTAATTTGCAAACAATGTTCCATATACAATTCGGAATTCAGGAATGGCCAGGGACGCAATCTCCGGTTTTCAGGAGCTCTCAGGCGGATGGATTTCGATTCCGGTCCACGTTTCACAGTTCACTTTTTGTTTGCTCTCTCTTTTTTTTTTTTTTTTAATTATATTTTAATTTATTTGCGTTGCGGGTGTTGTTGTCGGTGGTGAAAAACTCAAGGAGACATTTTTGCGGTGTTTTCTTTTCATTTTCTTTTGGCACTTTTGCATCTCACAGAATCTAACTGGTATACACAACAAAATTAACACATTCGTTGCGATTCAAGGACCCGCTCCCACTCCTCCGCAATTTTACCCAACTTGGCCCAACACAAACAATTGCAAGTTATTTGTGAAAATTTTATTGTAATTACAAAAGTTTTCCCATGTTGTTTTGCCACGCTTTCACTTTACCCCAACCTACTTCGCCCCTCTTCGATGCCCTGATACCTTGAATTATACACAAAATAGGTTTCCCTCCGCTTCCGTTTCCGCTTTTCCTATTCCTATTCCAGGCTCCAGGACCTCATCCTCATCCTTGCTCTCATCCCACAGCTCCTGTTCGGTTTGGTTCAATTTCGTATTGCGTATTGCGTATTTGGGGCTCGGTTCGAAAACTCAGTGTTTCAGCAAACTTTATCCACTTCATTATTTGCTCGTTTCCATTGCTGTGTTTCGCCGTTTGGCTTGTGTTTGCCTGTTTGTTCGCCAGTTTGCATTGTTGGCTCGTTTCGATTTTAATTGTATCTGCGTGCAGAGGCCAACACCCACCCACACCCCTTACACACTTACATCTTACACCCACCCACCTCCACCTCCAAGTACTTGCGAGTATATTAAATACCGTAAAGTTCTCAGGTCACTGAAGGGCAAGCGGTCATGGAAAATGGCACGGGAAAGTGGGGAAAGCCGTGGCTAAACAGGTGAACCCGGAAAGTGTTGCTAAGAATTAACGTGGTTTGATCTTTAAAGATGCATCTTGAACTTGTTAGTCAGCTATAAATAAAACATTCTGTGCTAAAGTCAGTAAAAAACTAAAAAATATCTTAATTTTAAGTTTTTATGGCAAAAAACTAACCCTGTATGTTCTTTAAACCAAACGGTAATTTTTAAATATTTAAGTATTTTATTATTGTCCTCTTATTGAATTTTTTAATATTTATTTTAGAAGAATTATTAAACTAATTGATTTATCTTTGGATTTTTTGTTCATTTAATTTTGTATAATCTGAGAATTTATCTGAATTAAATCGTATTAGGTCCTTAGGTCCTAGTGATTTTAAAGATCCATCACAAAATCCTCCACTACGCTTCCAGCACTCTTTGTATTGATCATGCCACCATTTTAATCGTAGTAAAAGTTTCCACACATGCGTTTTCCAGTCCTCAGCTTCTTCAGCGGGGTCTTGGAAGGCACGGAGTACAGGGGATGCTGCTGCGGATCCTCGGACACGATCCCCTTCAGGATGGAGTATGGATGCCTAGCCCTTTGGACGTAGTCCTGCTGCTCTTGCACCTGCTGGTAATGCTGCTGCTGGTGCAGCATGCGCATGTACTGGTCATGGTACTCTGGTTGCTGGCAGAGCTTCTGCTGGCGCAACTGCATCTGGCGGGAGTAGGGCATTCCCATGCCCATGAGTTCGGTGGGACGACTGCACAGGGGTACTCCAAAGGACTTCTTCGATCTCCCACTCATCTTGAGCTTCGGGTGCTGTTCGTCCTTCTTCTTTAACGGTGGCTTTTCAGCTCCTCCCGACAGGTGAGCCGGACGCTTTACCCACACCGGGCTCTTGGCTTCCACCACCAGGATGTTCTGGCCTCGCGGTGAGCCAAACGTTTGGGTGGGTCTCTTCCGATTAACTGGATTCAGGGGCTTCCTAATCTTCCGATCTGTTTTTGTCCGGTTCACAGGCTTTTGGGCTACCTCAGGCTTCTCCAATCTCTCAGGTTTCTCCAGACTTCTCTTATCCACATCGATTTTTGAAGGCCTGGCCCAAATCTTCCGCTCCACTTTCTTTCTCTCCCGTTCCCTTAAGCCCTTTGTCCTTTTGGAAGCTCTGTGAGATTGGAGGGATCACTGGCCAGCAGCCAAGCGGAGTTCGTCCTGGGTCGCACCTCTGGTTCCGCTGGCACCAAGTTTGGGGGCTCATAGGTCAAAAGAAGGTCGGGCTTTTCTGCTTCGAAGGACACATTGGACTGTGGATTCAAGTACTTCTTTAAAGCTTGCCTGGAGTCCAGGATCTCAGGCCAGTTTCTGCCTTTCAGCGATCTTGAATTCTCCATTTTGTTTTTTCGTTTTTTAACACACAATTTGGTTCAGTTTTAAAGGGCTAAAGGCATGTTTTGGTTTTCGAAATGGGTTTGTTTTTACTATATTTGTATCTAAAATGAGCACGATCCAAATGCTAGATAGAAGCCAAAATGAAAGGAGACGGGATGGGAATGAAAGTCACACTTATTTATTGGCCTGACCCCGTGTTCAGCTTTCAATGGTGGTGTTGTGTGTGCTTGTCTTTTTTTTGGGGGGACTGGGAGTCGGAGTGGGTGGACCCACAAAAACCAACCACCCACAGATGGACAGACAGTAAATCGGTTCGTGGCATTAATGCAAATAAGTGGAAACACAAATATTTTCAACGTTTTTGTGGTCTGGACCGAACGAACTGCGGTAGAGGAAACCTTTTTTTTACAGAGCCGTTTTGGCCGTTTTGGGACGACAGAGGGTCGATGGATCATTTCCGCTCTCCTGGCTCTTGTCCCTGCTCGGAGTCCCTTTTCCGCTGCCGCCACTGACGCTACCATCTACCATATTCCGTATCCGTAGTTGAAACCGTTTCCTGTCGGCGCACGCAGTTAAATATTGAAATTTATATTTAAAATATTTCAAATATACAGTTAAATGCTGGGCAACCCCCTGGTTTTTTTGCGCATTTTTCACTTTAGTTTATGTGGAGCATGCTTAATTTATGAGAATTGCCGGACCTGCTCGCAATCTCTCCCCATCTTGTGCAGCTTTTTGAGCCGTATGCCAATGAATATGAGAAATCAATTTGAAGTTTGGCCCTTTGGCCCCCCGACCCCCGACACTGAAGGTCAAAACGGTTGTTTCGGCGTGTGTTTGGGCCCTTTTAAATACCAAATGCCAGCCAACGAAACGTGGCGAATCGGTTTTCGGCCTGGACTTGGCCTTTTGCCCCCTAATTCGATTGTTACATTTCGCCTTAATTTCCTGCAAAAGAACAAACATTTGTGACGATTTCTGGGTTCGTTCTTGGGCGGAGTATCTATCTCATCCGGTCGTCCGCTCCCCTCAATTTCCAATTAGCAGCAGAAATCACCTTTTCGTCCTTTTACCAGGACAGGACCCCTCCGATTTGTTTTCTTGTGTTAATTGAGGATTTGCACTTGCCACGACTTTTATGTTCATTGAGGTAAACAGAAAGGGCCAACTTTAATTTCGTGCAAACGCAAATTCTTTTTCTTCTTTGTCGATGGCGCAATAAATGGACGGATAAGGAGGCAGTCAAGGACTCGGACACGCGCAGGATAATTGTAATGCTGTGAGTTTGGATTGGGAGATTGGGGGAATTGGGGGAAATAGAAGGGGAGGAGAGAGGAGAGCTCGCCAGATTTTGGACAAGTTTTATGGATGGCGCGGATTGCATTTCCTGTTTGGCAGGCAACAATGCAGGAACCGGAAACGGGAAAGCCAAGATGCCGGTGCGGGGTGAACTGAAGTGAAGTACAGTCCACGGATCCGCGAATCCACCAATCCAAGAATCCAAGAATCCACGAATCCACTTAGCGGCGCATAAATTTCGCTCGGTACATAAAGTACAAGTGTACAAACAAAAGGACTTTTGGCGCACGGCATTAAAAACATAAAGAAAACCGCATCGAGGACCCAAGAACCCAAGAACCCAAGAACCGAAACCAAGACCAAGACGAGGTGCACCAGAACGGGAGCCTGGATGATCCGGGTCACATAAACAGCGGCGAGTGAATAAAATCGCAGAGGAGGATGGGTATCGCGGGCCAAGTCAGGAGGCGGCCAGGCCACTGCATTGCTATTTACAAAATGTCCTCGACCAAGAGGAGCGACCGAGTGAATCATAAAGAGTCCTTTGCCCAGGCTGAACGCTGGATCTGAAGCTGGCAAGAGAAATGCACGTAAAATAATAAACAAGGCTTTGCAAACAATAAATGTTGCCCTCGACCCACCCACTCACCCACTTTGCACCACCGCCCCACCGCGTCACATCTCTATTCTTACCACATCTGGCAGCTGCAATGCTACGAGTTGTTAGCGACTGAAGCTGGCGACGAGATTTCTGCCCGTCCATTGTTAGACTCCTCCTTCTGTCCTCTGTCCCCATCTTCTCCAGAATCGCACTCCTCCTTCTCAGTCTGCTGCGATAAATGCGAAATGCTTGTAACTGCAATGCAAATGTAATGTGCAAAGGACATTTTACTCGGCTGCTGCTGCTGCTGCTGCAGTTGCTCATCCTTTTTCCTTCCCCCCCTGGGCAGTAAATATTCTCTCTGTGCAGAGAGGGTCAGGTCAGGGGGCATGCTTCCAGGGGTCAGCCTCCTGCATCCGCTGACGAGTGGCCACCACCCATATACCCATCTACCCATCCACCATCCAGATTCCACCATCCAAGTGGCAACGCACGGCAGACGCCGGTCGCTTTTGCCGCTGGCGACGTCCTTATTAATTGCAACAATAACTGGGCCCAGGCGACGATGGCCATGGCGTCTGTAGGTGGCGGGGACACTGGATACACTTGTAGAATAGGAAGCACTTTTAACATAATCTTTAAAAGTTTCTCAAAGAGTGAAAAATAAGGGTTATTTTAAAATTATTTTCCCCCGAAAGAAACAAAATAAATGTATGATTTTATAAATTAAAATAAAATCAAAATAGTACTTTGGAAATACAACTCACCAAAAATATTGAATAAACCATGGAAACATTTAATACCAATATGAAAATATTCTATATAGAAAAATTCAAGTAAAATTAAAGAAAACTCTGGAATGGAAATTCTGTATTAAGAAATTCCTTAAACATGTTTTTATTTGGTTAATAATCTGTGTTGTCTTCAGCGACTAAAAGACAGTAAAATCCTTTGAAAATTAACCCTTGAACACGCAACTTTTTAAATTTTCAAGTCATTTAAGTCAAACATTTTTACAGACTAAAGCCTAAGTAACTTAAGACTTAAGACTTAATAAAGAACTTAAGTCCAAGCCTAAAAACACAGCATTTCTTGCACTGCACATGGGGTAAAAATGAGCCGGAGGTTCGGTAATGGGAGGTGCACCGTAAGTCTTTCAGCTTTTTGCCTGCAAATTTATGGCTCGGACCTGCAGCTTTTTTGTGGACCAGCGACCACCGGAAGCGGCACTTAGCTCTTGGCACTCGCGCTCTGTACTCTGTAGTCTGCTCTTCCTCGTCCTTAGTGTCCACCATCAGTTCATCATCCGCCGGTGGCTGGTGGCTGGTGGGTCAGGTGCACTCCACTCCAGTCTGCAGAGGATGACTACACTCGCTGATAAGTAATTGGGGGGCCTTTGAGTGGGCGGAATCTGGGGCAAAAGTTTCCCAATGCCTGCGGCAGTAAAAACAATTCGTATATCAAAATTTCAATGCTGCTCCTTGGGCCGCTTGTCTAGTTTTTATGGGGGAAAGGCTTTTGCGGGGCCAGCGAACATTTAAAGGCAATAAAGAGCGATGCAAATGTTATCGGCGAAACTCGAAACTCGCGCCAGAAATTACCGAACAGCACAGATTCTCATCCTATTCAGCCAGGTATTCAAATTAGAGAGATCTCGCTCAGGAGTGAAATGAGGCAAATGCCACTGGCCTGGAGTCCGGAGTCCGGAGTCCTGGTGGCCGTAAAAAGTGCCGACGACCATAAAAACCAAGCCAATTGAGGTGGGGGTAAAATTCTAGGGTTGAGGATTTCAGGCCGTGATTTTCGGTTCGCTTTTTTTCCTCGGTGTCGTTTGCCCCCTGCAAATAAAATGAAAATGTACTCGCTGCGCGCGAGAGTTTTGCAGAAAAAGTTTATTTTAATGAAATTCGCACCGACATTTGATGGCGCTCAAAGGTTTTGGGTGGATGGGGTTGGGGTTGAGTCAGCCGGAAGTTTGGAGTTGGGTCTCATGTTTGATTGTTGCCCCCGCAAAGTGGAAACGTCAGGTGAGGCAAAGGCAATCCTTTGGCCACGAAATCCTTTGGGATGGACCAGCAGAGTCCGGTACAGTCTACAGTCTTCAGTCGGCAATTGTCTTAACATTTATTCAATTTGACTACCTAGAAAATCGTAAAGTTTATTTGCTGCCACTGCCACTGGGAAGTTTTCCTTAGCCATTTCCCATTTTCCCCACTCTTTCCTTTTTTTTTTGGCGGTCATAAATCTGCGACACAAAAGCAAAAGCAACCACCGCAAACATTGCTAACATTTTGGCCGCTTGGGGTGGGGAAGTTTGAGTTAAACATTTTTAAAAGCCATAAATTTATTGTTCTTGCAAGTGCTGTTGTTGTTGTAGTCGTTGTTGTTGTTGTTGTTGCGGTGCAGTCAAGTTGAAAAACGCACAAGTAGGTCGTGTTGTTGGTTGTTTGTGTTTGTGTTTTTGCCGCTGCTCAGTCGCTTATTTAATTCGATTTGTAAGCTAATTCCTGAAATATTATCTGGAAATGCTCAAGATGTACATAGCCAAGATTTTGTAATGAGTAAGCGAAACTTCCTGAGTTAAAGCCTTGTTTATGTTCTTTGAACCATAACCAACATTTATTGTGCTTCTTGTGGTGGAGTAATGAATAAAAGTTGTCAATAATAAACGTATTTCGAAAGCAAGTAATAAAAATAATTCTGGTTTGGTTGATGTTTTCAAATGCTTAATATAAATTTTTAAAGAATGTTTTACTCATCCTTTAACCTATAAATAAAGCTGCAACATGCTATATTCCCTGTTTGCCACATTTTCATTTCCAGATTGGGTCTTAACCTAAATTCAATATTCCCATATCAGACCTTACACACTCACCAATCACCTAAGAGGATTAAATATATATAACATTGAAAGCCAGATGCCATTGTAAACGCTTATAAGACTAATTTCCAGGGGGCAGATTCAAATACAAATCCTTTGTTGAGTTCTTAACTTTATCTCTGACTGAACTGGAGGCTAAATAATTCAATTATAAAAATGTAGACTGACAGTTTCGCACATTAACTATGCAGAGTAAAAAAAGGCAGCAGCCTTGAGTCCTATTTTTAATTAGACTTTCAATTCGCTGGACAAAAAGCGACAAGGAGAGCAACTGAAACCGGAAATCAATAAATATGTTCAGGCCAGACTCAGCAAAAAACACTTGCTTCATAATATTATCTTCGACGTCCCTCTCACTCTTCGTTGTTTTTTTTTGTTATTTTGTTTTTGTCGTTCCTCGGAAGGGATTTTCCCATTGAGGAAATGTGCATCTTGCCTTTCTTTTCCCTGGTCCCCTGTCCCTCTCCCTGTCCGCCATTTCCTTTTCAGCTAAAACAAAAACATCACAAAATAACCAAAAAAAAAATATATAAAAAAAGGGCAGCTGGAGGCGTAAGCTACTTGAAAGTTTAGAGTGTTCAGGGGAAAAAGCGGGTAAAAGGAGCTGGCAGTTACTGCCTTTTTTCGAAGCACTCATTCATTCATTCGTAAAGGCTTTAGCAGTAAAATAAACGCGCATTGATGCGGAAAATGTGCTACGCACGACGGTGACGCCTCAGCCCTGAACACGCCCACCCCGCCCACTTCCCCAAGGTGGGTGGAGGTGGCAGAAGAGGTGGAGGAGGAGGTGGGATGGATGCTTGGATGGCATGCCAAACTCAGAAGCGATACATTTCCTTTGTGTTATTTTTTGGAAACTTTTAAAGTTGCACTTGAGTGCCTAAGTTGACTTGGGAAGGAGGTAAGTCGCCTGCAAGTTAAGGTGGTACTTACGACAGTTGGCAGGTGGGGTTACCAATGAGGGTGAGGGGTAACCCAACCACCACCAGTGGGTGCCCAAGGTGGCCACTTCATCATTCGGGCGTAAATCTTCCGCCCACTACGCAAATACGCGTAAATCTTGTTCAGGACGCCAGGGTGACCACCTCGATGGCACCCCAAAACGCTCCTGTTTCATATTTATGGTATATGTGCATCTTTCGGGGCAGGCAAGCGAAGCAAGCGAAACCATGAAATTCAATAAACCTGCCTCACTTACTCCACATCATTGGCCTTACGCATTGCCACTTTTGTTATTTAGGGCACAAACTGGCCAAACTTGGACATCTCACTGGGAATTGGCAAGAGCAGGGCAAAAGCCTCAGTTATGACCAGAATAAAGTGGTCTAAACATGAGCCATTACTTTGCTAGCATTTTGCCTGACTTTATAATTTCCTTTCTAAATAATTTAAAGGTTTGGTTTTTGATGGACTAATAAAAGGTATTCTAAACGTTTTATTTTTGAAATAAAGATAATTAGAGGTAACTTTCAATTTTGATTGCCCTGACATCAGTCAAAAACTTATCAATTATCCAATTAAAAACCATTATTAAATATTTTTTTATATGGCTGAAAGCTTATTTGTTAATATATTTTTAGAAGTTAAAATTTAAATATATTTTGATAATAAAATTCTTAATATCCTAGGGAAAAACCTAGTCCCTCAGATATTCTCAGGGTTTTTTTCCAGCTTTCCTTAAACTTTAAGTAGTAGACGTTGAATGAAAGCACCTCCAATTACACCCAACCACCCAACATTTTGGATCCTTTGACCAGACTTTTGGTTGATTCAATTCGGCACGACCTCAAAGGACTGGCAGATGATTCCTGCTAATTGCCAGCAGAGTGGGGGAGTAGGAGGACTAAGTGGGGCCCGTGACCAGCTGAGATATAAAACAGATCATAAATATTATATATGTATGTGGGGCAGGCACATATGCATTAGGGCGTGGCACATAGCATATATAGTAGTATATGCTGCAGGGCGGAAAACTTGAGGCCGAGTTGCGAGGGAAATAATTGATTAGCATCGAACGTGATTGTTAACTTTTTGCATATGTAATTTCGATTAGGCTCCCTTTGCCTCTGTGCCCTTTGCCTTTGCCTTTGCCGACTTTTCCCCCAAAGAGTGTGCAACAGTGCGTATGGGTAATGGGTTTCGGAATATGTGGCTGAGTGCTGCCTAAGCAACATTTGCCCCATACTATATGCTATGTGTATACCCTGTTACCATCACAATGCAAATTTACAGTTACATGCTTCGATTGGCAATTTAATAAGGTAACTTTTTCACACAGTGAAAGAGCCATGGAAAAGAGCCAGCGGGAAAACCCTTTTGCAAGAATGACAGAGACATGCAGAAAGGGAAAGAGCAGTGAGTGGGGTGGAACTGACGTGCATTACATACTTAATGTTTAACTGTAAATTAGGTTAAAATGTGTTTGCCAAGTGGAGTTTTTCTTTTTTTTTGTATCCTGCTCCTGCGGCTGCTGCACCAACTGCTAAATGAGGATTTTCAACGTGGAATGCCTGGGCATACATCAACCTCGTTTCCATACCGCCTCCTGTCCTTTTGCGGCTTTAAGTGTTTGCCTTCCATTTGCGTCTGAGGCGCTCAATCCCCACTCCCATCCTCTAATGCTGCCCACAAAAGGGAAGCCCCCTTCCCCTCCCCCCCTGGATGACGTCAATTTGACCTTCCATGTCCATTTCCATTTTCCGGCTCCCCTTGACGAGCGAGCGAGCGTGGTTCAATCCACAGTTGACGCTTACTTACTCGGCAGCAGCCGGCTTATGTCTGAACTGAAATAGGGGGTGGATTGGGCGTGGGAGGTGAAAAGAGGGCGTGGCCGCTTAGCTGGGAAAACTGTTCACGCATTAATTAACAATTTATGATTGTGTGGGAGTGGAAAGCGGATGGTTTCGCCTGCGTTTGAGTGCATTTGCAAACGCATTAAAAATAATTTAATTTGCTTCCGATTCCCAAGGGTGTGAGGGGCAGCATGTTAATGAACAAGCTTTAATGGCCGATTTCCAGTCATTGAAATGCGATTCAGACGTAAGCCATCTCCCATGGCTTTTATATGGTTTATAGCGAAATTGCTTGTCTTATTTTTCGGCCATAAAATTGAACAAATTTTATGTACAAATTTGTATATTTTTATTAGCACTTGCTCAATATGCAAACAAACACACACACAAACAGACAGCTAACAAACAATAGAAGGAAGAATTTTTTTTTTTTTGTGGAATTCTCTCTCGTCGCAACGGAATAAAATAAAAGAAATTCTTCATTTTCCAGCTCAATACGAGATATTTATAGACTTTAAGGATAAGCCAAGGCAAGAACATGAAAATGCATTTACATAACACTGGCAGGGGGAGGGGGAGTGAGATGTTCCACCGCCCAACACCCCCATTTCCCATTTTCAGTGTGTACTATATATATATCTGGACAAAACAGAAGGCAGCAGCAAAAGCAGAAGACGCAGGCACAAGTAGCAGGAAAATGTAATCCCAGCCAAGCGGAGCAAACTTCCGGCAAACGTTGCAAACGGACGCTTCAATGTATTGGATACGGGAAATGGCAACAATTGGCAACAGAACAGGACAGCGACCTGATGAGGAAGGAGCCGGAGCCGGACCCGGAGTCTGAGCCTTCTGCGAAGAATCGGAGAGCAGGATAACTCCAAGTGGATGCACATATGCAGTTCCAGCAGCAGTGGGCGTGTCCCTTTCAAAGACTCTGCATTAAAATCTTAAGCACCATAATCGCTGGACTTGAACCAGGAGTAAGGAACAGGCCAAGATAGAGCCACACAACGTTGACAGCCGTCCTTGTCCCCATCTTCCTTCCGTTCCTCTTCCAAACTTAAACCAGTCTCTATGTACCTTCCATACATTGCACTCCAAACAAACTGAAGCGAAACACTGGGTGCAATAATTTCGAGTTACTACGCAAGATCGAGTAAATTTGTACAACAGATTGCAGAATAATATACTGCAAACTGAATATATTAAGGAGGTTAATCATATGACTGCATTAATTCGGGTGCAAAGGTGAGATATGCAATTAGAAAGGAATATTTAGGGAACATTAAGTGGTCTTTTCATAAAGTGTAAAGTCTTCTAAAACAAATGTGTTCTGATCAATAATGCTTCATAAATAGTATAGGGTAATTATCTATAAGACAAAGATTCTATAGATTTTTTTTTAGCACAGAAACCAATTTTAATTTAAGTTAAGCTAATAAGCAAATATTAAAAATTAAACAGAATTGTGGTTCTTATTTATCCTGCGGGTCACCCTTACTACCTTACTTATTCAGCTAGTTATCGACTGACTCTAAGGTAAAATCTAAATAATACTTGCCAAAAAGTATTGACAGCCCTACAAAGGACACTGTAACCCTGTTATCTCAATTGTTTTTTGTTAACCAACTTTTTACTTCCCAACAAAGTTAAGCCTACAAATTTGACAAAAAATAAGGGGGCATACTACAAACTATGGTGGCATGTCCGCTGATCTAAAACACACAACGTCCGGCTGCTCCACTCAATCTTAAAGCCCCCCCGGAGAGCAAAAACCCCCCTTTGGGCTTGGGGGCTCATGTCCTAATAGAATTTGCATTTTTTGTTTATGTCGCTTTTTCCGTCGAAGTTGTTGGCCGGTCTTTTTTAATTGAATAACTGCGATGCAGCTGCCCATGGCACTCTTACTGGCTTTGTTCGTGTTTTCAGTGCCACAACGCCCATGTAGAAAATATAGAAAGTTCGCAACGCATTTTTAGCCTACGGCAGATTTATTGGTTTTTGTTAATTCTTGGTTTAAATAAAATAATATTGGGTTTCATAACTTTATAGCTCGCACATCAGAACGGAAGTAACGTTGATATTTTTAAATGATAATTAAATATATGCAAAGCTATTAAACTAATTGATGGATATTCAACTTTTTTATAAGCAGATGAACTAATAGAAGGTTAAAACTAAAGTTCCCCTTTAATATTCAGCCTGAAAAAACCAAATCAAACCCAAAGTTTTTGTACATTATTTGACTTTTACAGGATTCTTCATTAATAATCCTTCTAAAAACTTCCTAAGGAGTATCTAAAATGTATTGATTTTACCCACTCTCTTGCCGAATTTAAAATTCTTTTCACTCTCCACACTTTTGCCAAATACAGAAACCTAATTTATATTGAAATTACCAAAGTTCTGATCGACGTTATGGCCAAAACACTAAAACAGGCACCCACACACCACTCAAACCTCTCTCCCCATCGAAGCCAAGCAAATGTGTGAGAGTTTAAAGAAGCCAATAAATTATTAATAGCCCTGGCATTGATTGGAAAACTTTTCAAATATGTTGCCACTTTTCTACACGAATAATTTGCGAGCATTTTCCAAAACACACACACACACACACACACACTATTTAAGCGAAGGACATTCAGTGCGATAGTGAGGGAAAACCAATCACTGGGTTCGGTTTATTATTAAATTCAAGTTCCTGCTGGGATTTTTCAGCTTATTTGCCCTTCCTGCCATGTTAGCCATGTGAAATGCTGTAAATATTTATTTGTTTATTCTGTGGTGAAATTTATTTCTATTCTATATGGTGAAACGTACGAAATAATATCCCAGACAACTCCAATTCGGTTCTGCGGATTGGATTTAATATGTTGACTCTTGCTGCTGCTTTTTCTTTGTGGTCTCTCTGCTGCCATAAACTGTAATTTATTTTCTGCAGCTCACCTTATTTTCTGCTCGCTGGCTTAAATTCTGTGTGGTAATTAGAAGAACCCACACAGGTAGCACACTTGGCTGAGGATTGTTTGGCCATAAATATTGCACATACGCCGCATTGTCCGGACTTTGCTTTCTGTTCTGTTTCTGCTCCTGGATTTATCTGGGGTCCAACTCAAAGCTTTGTCGCAGACACACACACACAGAAATACCTAACAATATTAATTAGGTTTTTGCTCACATAATAAGATGCTTAAACTGATGTTTCTCATAGCCCACACTTTGAAGTTATCTGTCCACATATCCCAAAGTTTCCCAAAAGTCTTAAGTTTCGAGTACAGCAAAAAGGCTACAAATTGCATGCGAAAATTGTCGGCAATTTGCATTCGAGTTCAGGGCCCTTTCTTTATTTTTTCTTAGCGTGTCTTGCACATTTATCGTTTCTCTTCGGCTTGTCTTGGCCTTTTTCTTTGTTGCCTTCGCAGTATTGACGCAGTGGAGATGCATACAAATTGATGTCCCCGGGTCCCGTCCTCCGGGGTTTTCCTGGGTTTTCCTGGGTTTTCCAGGGCTCCGGTCTCACCGTGTGGCTAGATGGGTGATTGGGTGGCACACCGCACTCGCTATCTGCGTCATATGTCTCCTGTCAAGTTGCGTTTTCCCAACTTGTACACGACATATACACCGGGAAATAGAAGTGCGGAAATTCGACTATTTAAATGGCTTCTGCAATAAACATGCTTTTATTAATTCTCCATTCACCACATAAATAAATATTTAAAGGATGGAAAATAAGTGGAAACTAGTTGGTATTTAATTTAACACTGTTAGCATTAACATTAAACATCAAATGATTGTAGCACATTCGAAGGGCTTTAAATATTTGGTTTTTATAATATAATCGGATGAAATACTTAAAATAAATACAATGTATTGCTTTTAAATTACAAATGGCTTTGTTCGCTTTGAATATTTTATTTATTCCATTAGCTGCTAAAAATTACCAAAGTAGCAGGGAAAATTGAAAATAAGTCAACTCATATTAGATTCAACGAAAGCTGAAATGTCAAATAAAACACTAAAGGTAAAGTAAATTCTAAAATAATTATTAATAAGATAATAAAATAATGTGCCTTTTACTGATTTAGGTGTCAATTTAAGTAAACTAAGCAGGTATAAAGGCAGAAATATAGTAAATTTGCTATGGTTAATTTTTTAAATATTTTAGCTAAATGTTCTTAAAGGTTTTGTGGTCCTATTTCTTCAAATTTCTAAATGATTTATTTGTGCGTAGTGTAGCAAAATAGAATTTTGCGTGCAGCCTTAGTTATTTCCACCTGTGCCCCCTGCTTGTCCCGAAAACAGATGTGACATTTGGGTTTGCCATTTGCCATGTCGCAGTCCCTATACCTGTTCCTGTTCCTGTCCCCATTCCCACCTCTCGTGACCCGGACACCGTGCTCGTTTCCGCATTTGCCGTAGTTAATTATTCCGCCATTTTAGTCCATTATCTGGACTTCGGATCGAATCGCTGGCAGAGGCAATGGAGTCCATCGAAATGCAATTAGCGTGTGTCGACCCGTCCGCCTATTCCTACGTTTATGTCACACCCGTGATGCATTGATGTCACGTGCCGCATTTGGAGGCCATAACAAAATTTACACAGCGGCAGCAAAGCGCAAATTAGTCAGTGCCTAATTGTACGACAGCGAGGGGAAATGATCGATTCCCCCTTTTTTTTTTATCTACTCAGCGATAAGGGCATTCCATTTAATTTGCACACACATTTTTTGTGCAGCATATTGAAAATTGAAATTGTTTTTGCCCCGGCTGCTTGTGATGCATATAAATCTTGTTTGGCCAGCGAGGAAAAAAGACCAACACACAGAGAGATGTGGTAAATACAGAAAAAGCAAAAACAACAAAAAAAAACAGCATCGAACAAGTGCAAACAATTATTGTCAAAAACAGACCGAGTTGTAACAAGGATGTGCCAGGACACTCGTGTCGAGTTGGAGCCCTTGTGTCCTGCGAGCTTTTAGTGCTGCATAATTTCTCCAGCAACGTTCATTAGTCTGCGTCCCCGCCCACGAACACTTAGCCGGGATTAGGTCCTGAAAGGACATTCAGGGGGGGATTCGAAGGGACAGAGAGGGAGGTACATGATGTCCTGGTCCGTGTTGATATCATTAACTTATTGCATTTTCAGTTCACTCATTCTCCTCTTCCGCCTCCTGGTCATATTTATGCATAACATCATCATCATCCGATGACTGCCACTTCCACCAGAAAATATTCATCCATCAAAAGCAGTGGGACACGCACACACGTAGCGTTAAAGTGGGGGACAGGGGACAGGGGACAGGTGGACAGGTGGAAAACACAAATATAATTTATGCACGTAACTAGTTTGTCATGTTATCCCTTTCGACCAAGGAACAGCGTGACGTCAGTTCCAGAGTTCCACCAGGATTACTGGGTTGACAGTCCCCTCAGTCGACCACAACGCACACAACACAAAAAAAACTAGGCTTTAAGAGAGAGCTCTCTCTCTTATACCCCAGTGGCTGAATACACAAGTTGGCCCAAAGAGAGCGAGGCCAAAAAGGTAAAGAGAAAGTTTGCTGACCGTGAAAATTGTTTGGCCAAAACTGAAAAACAAACTGGGGAACGGGAATGGTCAGTCGAATCCATGCTAGACCATAACCCTAATCAGTGTCCAGAGCTAGCCAAGCATAAAGTCCACTTTTGGTGCCTCATCAAAATCACTTTATGCTAATGGCCAAGACATTTGCATAATTTGCCCCGAGTATTCTTCCCACACACATGTATATTTCATATATATCGCAATAAAAAAAGAAGCCAAACTTTTCGCAATCGTTCGGAAACGAGGCTTTAAATGTAATTCAATAAATTTCATCGCATGGAGCGGGCGGAGCAACAATTATTGACATTTTCATTGCATGTGAATTATTATAAACGGACATGTGCATGTCCAGGCTTTTCCGCGTATGAATGTTGTTGGTTGTCCCATATTTCAGGCTCTCTGGCTCACCTGCTCCTCCGCCGCGTCGTCCCCTTTGGCGACGGAAACTGTTGGTTATACGTCCAAGTTCCGGTAATTATTTGATATAGGCCGACAGGCGGGATTGTTATTTTATGTGTGTATATATAGCCCACCCCCAGAAACTTTGCATGGTCACGTAGTGCATAAAAACCTGTTACGTATGAGTATAGTGTAGTCACTGCCCGCGGCCTGAAAATCTCAGCAGAATCAGTGATTCATTCGATCTGACTTGGTTTGTGCTCATCAAACTTAATCACTGGCTCAATTAGTGGCTTCGGGAAACTCTCCAAAAAATATGAAGTGGACCTTGCCGCAGAAGGACCTCTTATCCGTGTCCTTGCAATTAGAAAAGATTTATGCAGGGCCATCAAATTCAGTTCTCGGTTTTTTATGTCATCAAGTCAAGTCAAGTCAAGTCGGGTCGGGGCCAATGAAGTCATGCCATAAAAAGCGGTGTCCTGTTCCTCGGCTTTATGGCTTTTAATTTGATACACACATTTACATAAACAGGTCATTTGCTTGATATATATATAAGTAAACGCGTGGACAAATCACCGCTGGAAATCGGCTTACGGATTAAGGTTTAAGGTTTACTGGGGGAAAAGCAAACAAACATCACAACACATCACATCAGGCTTTCGCCACCGTTCAGTTCAGCTGGCAATTATTAATTACTCGCATTTAGTGCTCTCTCTCGCTTTCTGCCCCATTGCCGTGATTGCCTCGCCACTTGCCACTTGCCACTTGGGCTTAATGCATCGCTTTCAGCTTTTAGCCGGGATTGAAGTGAAGCTTGGCTTTGCCAGCAGCATTCCCTGCTAATTACGGCGAGCGTCTAAGCCGTGTTTTCCCTTCTGACCCTTGACCCCTCCGCCCTCCCAGCGCCTGCAGTCATTACCACCTGTCTCACCTGCCGCATCTGCAGTTGTAATGCCGGATTGCAATCGGCACATCCACATCCACACACACACTCATTCATTCAGCAGCACACTCGCAACTGCAATCGCAATCGCACTCGCACACACGCTCGTATTGAGAAATCAAGTAGTTGCAGCGTCTCGCTTAGCTTCCCCTTTTCACACACAGAGAAAAACCCTTAATTTTTTTTGTATGGTAATTATTGACCTACACATTAAAAATACTTAAAGCTCGAATATGTAAAAGTTTCTGATATATATAAATATATCTTAAGTTATCTAAATTGTATTTATGTTTTTCTTCTATATATATTTTAATATATTTATAAAGTAACTTTCAAGTTAAAACTTTGCATTAAATTTTTAGTGTTATAAGATTAAAACATGTAAGAACGCTATAGTTGGGTTTCCCGACTATAAGATTTGCGATACTCATTTTCCCTTTAAAAAAACAAAACTAAACGATAAAATGGGGCTATGTACATTAACTACATTTGTAAAAGGCATAGCAAATTGTTCTATAATCTTTATTATTTATAAGAGACAAAATGGTTCTTAATGTAGTAAGACAGTGCACATATCATTAAATTTCTTTTTAAACCGTAACGATTGCATAAAAAATCGTTTTGCGGTTTGTGGCGGTAGGGGGGTCTTTTGAAAACTTGACTGTGCCTTCTTATAGAATTTGTGCAACATTTGGTGGATCTAGCTCTTATAGTTCCCGAAATCTCGATGTTCTGTGCGACAGACAGCGGACGACGGACGGACGGACAAAACAAAAATATTTTTACAGTATCGCAAAAAAATCGATCTAAAGTATGTTGTCTAAAATTTACTTTAAACTTTATCGTTCACTGTTTTAATTGTCTTTTAAAATAGAAAAATTGTTTAATTAAATACGTTATGAATGGTTTTAATAAGTAAAGAGACTTTATTTACCCCCTTTTTAAAGTCAAAGCTCACAATTAATCCATTATTTATTACCCAATATACTTTTCTCTCGGTGCACATCCACAGCCAACTGAATATGCAATGAGGCTGAAGCCAGAAAATGTTGGTACATTCTGATGCGGTGTGCAAGTGGAGGGGGTGGTGGGTTGTGGGTTGTGGGTGGCAGTGGGAGGGGGGAGGTGGGTGAAAACGAAACGAAGTGGTGTGGTGATAGTTGGAGTGCACTCCAGAGTGTAGTTGCTGCTGTGTCTCGTTATCATTTGGTAAATAGTAAATTGCCTACGAATGCCAGAGCAATTACCCCAGTATAAAAGGCAAAAATTATTAATTATATGTGAGTGTTTTGGGGGCGGTGGTAAGAGTGGGCGTGGCTGGGTGGTGGGAGTAATTGGCGTCATTGTGTGCAATTGATTGCATCTATCCGGGGGCGCCAATATAAACAAACCAATTAAGGCTCAAGTGTGGACGCAGCAGGCGAGCTTCAATCACAGCCACTGGGATGTCCATGTGTCACTTGGGGTCATGGCCCCATCCGCACTCCCATCGAACTCTGGCTGGTCATCGCAGGTCACACAAAATGGCAGGCAATGAAAATCAAAGCAAATGGAGCCAATTGTTTTATGAACTTATTGCTCTCGTTCTTCGCCGCTCTCCCTTTTATTTTTATCTTGGCCAGATTGTCGATTGTCGATTGGGTCTTGCAGCCATAATAGTTTCACTACGACTCGACTCGAGGAGTAAAAAATTATCGAGCTGAGAAAATGCTGATGCTGCTGGACTGTGGACCGTGGACTGTGTGTACTGTGGACACAGGGGGCATCTCAGTGTTTGAAGCGGAAAATGTATTGCAAACAAATTGTCAAGTATTTTTGTGGCTTACATCTTTGGTTTTGCCCCTATGTCGCCTTCGCCACGGGCAGCCATTTTGACAATCTGCCGACATTTCTTGGCACAGTTGGCCACTGACACACTTATGGCTATAAGCATGGCCATTGAGATGTGAACAGTGGAGCTCAAAAAATATTGAAATCCCTTTGGATTTGAAGTTGTTAAGCTCAATACTTAATATCAAATTATGCAGGTACCACTTCTTTAAAAAAACCATATGACTGAAATATATATAATTTATTAAATATATTAGTTAAAAATAATGTACCACTAAAAGGAGTGTAAAGTTTATAAACAATCCCCTTTGTACATAAATCATGTTTTATGAACTTGTCTATTTTTGACAAATCAGAAAATATTAGGTCCTTTAGGGCTATTTAAATATAACACAAACATTTTCAATTAGTGGAGTATTTTAGGTACTTTAATTTTTATAAAACTTGTTAAAAGAGTTATATTTATTTTCACAAAAAATCCTTTGAATATGTTATCTGGAGTTAGAAAAGTTTAAAATAATATTAAATGTATTAAATGAACTAAATTCTTAAATTCAAATTTTGTCTGGCAAACTCAATCTAACCCATTTTCGGGTGAACGAAAGTGCACTGAGAATAATTTGGCTAACAAGGTCATGGAGAGGGTTTGGCCCTACGTTTGTGGCTGAAAGCATTGCTCATAATTGCATTTTGGCAATTAATTGCAAACAACCTAAAATTAATTACACCCTGCCCCTGCCCCTGCCCCTCCCCCTTTTGGCCCAATAGTCCATCCCTTTGGCATTGCTCATACGCCAGGTGTGCCGCATGGGAAAATTATCTTCCGACATGAGCAGCACAAACTTGTGTGTCTGCTTAATTATTTGTGTTACTAACATGGGGGTTGGTGGAGTGGTTGTGGGGTATTTGTGCGGCTAATCAAACTTTAAATAGAATTTCGGGTGCAGCACGTACGCATCAAAATGTTTTACAAAGTGAAAATGCATGGAACGTGCGCCGAGGAGTTTGTTTCTTGCTCCAACTTACTTTCGTTGCTAAGTTGCTTACTTTACCATTTTGCTGTGCTGTTGTGGAGCTGGAGCTGCCACAAAAGAGCATTTTGTATCTAGAATTGTAGGGGTTTTATTTCCAAGGTGCCGCCTGCCACACATTGTGAAAGAAACTTTTCAATGCTCTCAATGCGCTGCAGGTTGCACATTGCGGAAGTTGTTCCAGAGTGACGACACATTTCAGGTATTTACCATCGTCCCGTTTTCACCTGCCATCACTATTGTTCCAAAAGCTTCGACATGACCACACACCACTCGGTGGTGGTGGTGGTGGTGTTTCGAAAGCGGCTCATAAACAGTAAGCTCTTTAGGAAATGCACAAACGCAAAAACAAGATAGCTGCGAAAGCGGAGAAAGTGTTAGCCAAGTGGCATCTTTCCGCCTCCATATCAATTTATAAGCTGAAAAAAGTCCCCTTTTTAAGACCAAATCCCTTAAGTCCGACCTCGACCCCTGGCTGGGGACCGAAGAAAAGAGGGAGTAGGGCAGCAAACGAGACCAGCGACAATATTTATTTTAAAGCAAATAAGTTCATAAATATGCGGGGTGGCCAGGAGGGGAGAGGTGGAGAAAGGGAGACTGCCCTAACCAGCTGCCAGACGATTAAGCTGTGCGTGTGAATGGGTTGGCAAGGGAGTGGAGAAAGTGGAAAGTATGGAAAGGGTGCAGGGGCTCAAGGGTTGTGGGGTGGCAGTTGCTGAAAAGCGCTCCCAGCAGCCGAGTGAGTGTGTGTGAGTGGGTCTTGTGTTGATATCCAAGACAGCTTCATGATTCTGCTAATTGCCTCGTGGGGTTTCGGTGGGGGGATAAGCCGCGCATGCCTCCGCATTTGTTAAGAGGAATGACCTCCGCGGGGTGGGAGTGGGGCTTACACAGGAAAACAATTTATACAACACATTGAAAATATTTAATTTATTTACCGACTCTGATAACTCAAAATAAATCTTAATACATATTGACTGCTAATAAAAATAAAAACGAAATAATAGTGAAAAATCCCGTGGTCAACATAGAAAAATACATATATTCAATAAAAAAATAAATAAAGCACAAAATTATAGAGATAAGTAGAAAAAGTGCTGGGCTCCAAACAGAAGTTTTGAACTCATTTTAAAAAAAGCTTTGGAGAGTTCCTAAATTACTAAACTGACAGTTAAACATTTTTTGAAGAATGCAAAGTTTTTCTCTGTGCATCTAGTAAATGAACGCTCTTACCATTATGCGCTGCACATTCCACTTTGGTCCCATGGCCAAAACACGCGCAAACCGCGTAAACTTCCAGATAAACTCAACAGCCTGAAGAGCAGCTGAAAGGACTGCCATAAATCAGTCTCATTATTTATAACTCATAACGCCCACCAATCAAGTAATTTGTTCTTAACAAAGCAATTCTCCTGTCGCTATCCATTTATCATGGAGGATTGAACCCTCTCCCCCATTTCGAATGCATCGATGGTGATGAAGAGTCAGCGCCCAGATGAACAACGTATCCTTGGCAGGCAAAGGCTGCTGTTTTGCTCTGTTCTGTTCTGGCTTCTGCCTTAAAGATACAAACCTGACAACTGTCAACTGTCAGCGGCAACAACAAAAAGACAGGGGACTGGAGACTAACTATGACTGAAGGTAAACAATCGTGTCCGCCAGGCGCTGAAAAATTGTTGAGCATTTGTTTTGACAGCGCGTTTTGACAATACAACAAAAGCGCTCGGCGTCGACAAATAGCAAACGGTGTAATGACATCGCCAGGGGTGTGGAAGTGCCGGGAAAAGGGGGGCTACCATTCAGCCCAGAACATATTAATTGTGTCATGTGGGGCGTGGAGAAATAAAAGATAGGCGAGAACCACAAAGGGAATACTAGGAACAAAATCTAGAGACCAAAGTTGAGCTTTAACCTGCTGATAAGTCAAACGAATCTTTACAATTTACCTTCGGATTTATTTTTATCTAAAAACATAATTAAACTTTTACTGTCACTAAATATTTGTTAAAAAAAAAGCTGTCCCATCAACTATATTAAAATAAATATTATCTTAGGTGTTGTGATTAAAACTTAACGAACTGATATCCAATTTTTATATAGATTGCTTTTTTAAGTTTGTTTTTAGTAGTTGAACAATTTTACATTTGATGTTCAAAACAACTTTTGCAAAAGGTTTGCAATTTTTATAAGGAAAACACTTAAAAAATTAAAAAAAAAATTAAAACAACAAATATTTATTTATAAAACAATAAACAATGCACAATTTGTGATTTTTTTAAGTAATGTATGAGCTTAAAAGTCCCAGAAACATAACCTTTTTATATGTATTTTTATAAAAAATTATGTTAGAATAAGTTTACTATTTAGAACTAATGCTAGACTTTTGGGCTAGACTTTTTATAGCTTTTAAAAAATTATGCAGTGAAAAAGAAGCTTCTCAGTGCTTTCAAATGCATCGTAAAAACTTAAAAGGTGCGGAATAAAACAATCCAAGCAGCTAATAACCCTTCTGTATACTCGCACATCCGTCGTAACCAATTTGATGATCGATAAATCGCATCAACTTTCGCCTTGAACGCTTCCACCTCGTGAAAACTGAAAAGTCATCAAAAGGAAGTTGCGAAGTCCTGTGATATATCTACTCATATGTACGTCCCACGATGGAGTCGCACGTCTTGTTTGCGCAAATTTCAATTTGTATATTACCTTATACCATATCGTATATTGGAGCCCATTACTTATGCACAATGCAGAAAGAACTTTCGTCGGCAGACAATGAAATTTATGGAACAGAATGCAGAGCAGTGCAGAGCAGAGCGCTTGCAACAGTTGCAGGCGAGGAATAATAATAAGAAGAATATGCTACAAATTTGCTTTATTTCACATGCGAAAAAGTTGTAAAGTTTTTGCTCACACTACTTGGCCAAGTCCTTGCAACTGGGGCATACGGGGCGTATACGTTTCATTCAAATTTGGAATGAGCGTGTCAGAGGGGGGTGGTAAACGTAAGGAGGGGACTGTGTTCTTCAAGGGGGTGACCCTGAGGTGGGGAATTGAATTTACTGATTCAGCTATCTGTCAGCCCTTAGCTGGGTAAAGTCAAGGTCGGATCTCGAGTCGTGTGAACAAAGTGTGTAATGTGCTGGCATGAGATTTTACTACCTCCCTTAATCTTTCACCCATCATCCATCCCCCAACATAGTTGGCAAACTTTGGCGCGTTTTTTACTCGCTCTCGCCCAAGGCAGCCAAGGCAACCTTTTGAATAACTTTATTCCCAGCTTCGCTTACCCTTTTGGCCACCAGCTTCGAGGCGTGACCTCGGCTCCTGGCTATCCTGGCTCCTGGCTATCCATCCACCCAACCACCCACCAATTGGCGGCCTTCGCCAGCATTGACCAGCAGCAATTTGTTGTGCAATTTGTGCGAATTTGGCATCGCACGATGGACAGAGGCAAAAAAAAAGAAGGAGGAGGAGGGAAAAGAAGATACAAGGACACCAAGGATGCAGCCGCATGTGTCCTGCTCCTGTCGCCTGTCTGTGTCTGTGTCTGTGTGTGTCTGATGTCCGCCTTCATGTCCTTGTGTCGTTTGGTCTGCTGGCGTGCAGAAACGCTGACAGACAACGGGGACAATGTGTCCTTATTATTGTCGTAATTATCTCTTGAGCGTGTAGCGAGCGTGAAGCAAATGTAAATATAATAAAAATAAAAGCAGTTAAATGAACAAATTGAGTTGAGTCGGGGAGGCGGCTGCTGCTACTTTCTTTTTAATTGCGTCTTTTATTTATTTTCCGTCTGTTCAGTGACCCGAAACCCGAATGGGAAGGAGTCGACAGAGGATGGACGACCCACGACCCACGACAAACGACGAACAAACGAGCGACAGCTGACAATTATTTTCTCCCATTTGCCTGACGGCCACACGGGCACACAGGGCGTATGCGTAATGAGTGATATCTGAAATTTTAAAGTAGCAGCCTCATGACATTTTAATTGCTGCCTCCGATTTGATCTTTACCACGAACGGGCTACATTTCATTTATTTAACACTCGGCCCTTGAACAAACAAATTTAAATTCACACAATACTACACTTTTAACAAAGTGGAGCTGCAGTTTAGGGTAAAGTTAGATAGTTAACAAAGTTTATTTAAAGTAGGAAATTTAAATATAGCTAAGACATTGTTTTCAAAGTTTAAAAAGTTCTTAACAACTAAACCTTAAATTTAAAATTTTTAAAATGAAAACAAGGTTTACTTTGGTTCTACAAACAGTAATCCTTTAATTTAAGGAAAACATAACTTTCTATATTATTTTTTTAATTTTAGGTTACTATATTTTAGATCAAATACCAAGCAAATTTATTCCAATTTATATTTCAAGTGTATGACTGAAATTGCAGCGTTTGTTTGGCAACAAAACCCAACCGTATTTCTGGCTATTTATGGTCAGTTTTGTGGCGATGTCACAAAATTTAATTAGTGCGAGCCCAGCATCGATATCTCGACTATCTCGACTTGAATATCCCTTTGTGGGCGTTGGGCGCGGGGTTTTTGGGCTCAAACGCCACACAGATGGACTCACTCGTTTTATTTACAGCATTTGTCAGTGGAAACCGCAAAAGCCAAAGTGGCGAGCACTGCGAAAAGGGGGACAGGTGCCGCAGAATATTTTATGAATCATTTATAACTCAATAATCCCGTTGAGTTGATTTCGACCAATAATTGATTATTGTTTCCGCCTGCTCCGCATTACGTGCACACTGCATCTCTGCGGTTGTCAATTTGCAGCCATAAATTTTTGCAAATTCATTTGAATGCGACTATCGACTTTTTACGCCGCCATTTAAGTGGAGTTTTTCAGGAGACAACATTTCACTGGATGTAGATATAAGCCAGTAAAGTAGCTGGATGGCTGCGAACTGAACCGAATTTATGCAAATTATCTGAGGCTGAGGCTTTTTCTCCGGTTCAGTGTGGCGTGAGCGATTTCCATGAATATTAATGAGACAACACATGGAAATTAGAGAGTGTGTGAGAGTGCTGTCTAGTCGGGGTTAACCGATGTACATATGTATCTCAACGTGATTACCAAAAATCAAAATCAGAGTCCAAAATCCCACCTGCACATCCTATATCCTATATCCCGTATATCCTGCATCCTTTCAGAGGTGTTGGGCCAGTGAAAATATACACAACTCGTGTCGGGAGCCACTGACACCAGCCGGGGGCATTTTCTGTGGCGTTGTACAAATTTAAGCACTCGAAATTAACGATGCCCCAAAAGTAGGCAACTGCAACTACAACTGCATTTACATTTGCATTTGCAGCAGCTGGTATGCATAATTAACACAGGATGGAAGCTGGAACCTGGAACCTGGCAGCAAAAAAGCGGAAGCCCAGCCTAATGTGCTGGCGAAATGAAATGAATATTAAGGTGTGTTTTCCTATCTGGCTCCATGCATCTTGTGGCACATTATAAAGTTTTGCCGGGCTCTTAAACATTGCTGGCAAACTGCAACAAATGTTTTTGCCCACACACGCTGAAAAACATACTTAACTAGACAACCAGAGTCAATAGCGAAACCACAGCTGCAGGAGGTTCCTCCGACAGGTTGGGTATTTCGGACTCATATTATCTAGGATGGGAAGCTTCAATTTGGACACTTTGTCCAGCTAAGTGGTATGTCTTAGAAGCAATATTTAGATGGGAAAGGCTTGGATTTTTATTCTCTAGTGCTCTTCTTACAAAGAAAAAACGAAACGTGCAGACTTAAAATGTTTTCAAACATTTAAAAATGTTGTTCTAATACAATTCTGTTTAATCTTTTTTGCAGAATCTTTAAAAATATACATAAACATATATATTTTTATTTTAGTTTACAATGGCTTTACTCAGTAATAATAAATTATGATTGCTTTGTTTCCTACAATTTATTTTTCTCTTAAAAGCTGCTTTAGTAGTAAGGTACAATTTAAGATCTAGCTAAATTCTCGATCAAACAATTTAAGATTTTTAAGATTTTTTTTAAATTAAATATTTATTTTCAATCTTTAGCAAACCTTATATACTCCTAATTTCCTAATAAGTTTCCGTAGGATATGAGACCTCCAGCAGCAACCGCAACAACCAGAGCTCAGAACTTGCTCGTAAAATTGCGCACATATTTGTTTATGTAGCTGGCCATTATGGTTGAGAGAAAGGTGAAAACATGTAAGTCACTGGCCAAAAAACAATGAATTATTTTGAGTTAATTTTTATGCCACTGCTTAAATTTGCACTTCCGACAATTCGGTGTTAATTGAAGCAGAAGTGCAGACCAAAAAAGAAGGAAGAGGACCGAAGAAAAACGCTCTTCCATTTCCCTTGCACCGCAGACGATGTCAAAAAGTTTTCGCTTGAATATTCGATACCAAAAGTTATTTGAAAACGACATTAGCCGGGCACTTAACTCGACTCGAACTCAACTCCCAAACTGCACAGAAGGACATACTATACTATACAGAGGAAGAAGACAGAGATCCTGGCCGGCCTGGCCCAGTGACATGTGATATATTTGCCTAAAATCAAGGACGGAGAAGGGTTGAGAGCACTGTGGACCGGGCCAGGATTAGCTCGTCCTTGGTCCTTCTGCCGAACTGTTGAGCTGCTGAACAAAGGGCTGGAAACATGCAATCTTTTATTTAATGAGTACGAGTCAACAGCTCAACTTCAAACTGACACTTTGCACCGCAATCTCTGGGCTCCATCGGGGGTTACAGGGTAAGTAAAGTAGTAGAAGGAGGGTCATCTCAACGATGGTAAATAGTTGGCTGCCATTGACTGCTTTATTGGGGAAATTGGGGACACGCACACACTCGCTCACGGATGAGTTATTAAGCCATGTTTGTGCTTGTCTCTGGCTGCCACACATTTTCATTGGAGAAATATTTGCAGTCGCCTCCTGCCTCTTCATCTCTTGTGCCTTTCAGAATCGTCCTTTTCAGGCGTGATTTGGAAACTTTTCAAATATGCTGCCATTGGCACTGCCTGGTTAGGAGGTTTTAGGAGAAAGTACACTGAAAAAAATCAAAGGGGGTTTTAAAAAAAACAATTGAAAAAATTTTTTTTTTTAATTTTTTTATGTTCACCGTTTATTTATTTATAAATAAATATATTATATCAAACCCATTTAACTTGGTTATTGGTTAATTAACTTTATAAGAAAATGTTTTAAAATCCTAAAAAATTAAATCAATGTTTCCCCAAAAGTTCTCAATTTGTTAAAGGTTTCCAAATTTATTTTTTATGTGTAATAAATTAAGCTTTAAAATTCTTAAAAACTCATAAAATACAAAGCTCATTAGCTAGATATTTTTCTCAGTGTATGGCTTGGCCATCATCTAAGCCAAGAGCGACTTTCCCGCTTCCGCATGGAATCCCAGCATCCCAGCGTCTGTGATCTCTGGCTGGGCAGCAATTTGATTGAAAAACCCAGCGGTGCAGAAGCACATCGGCAGGCGTAACAGGTTCGCATTCGGATTCGGATTCGGATAGGAGCACGACTTGGATGGGGCACATGCACATGGTGGCAAATGTGAAATGGTGGCCCTGGAAACCATGGTGACCACCCCCTGATTATATCCGCCTGCAGCCGCCAAAAAAACTTGAGCTGCAAAAGTTCACCAAAGTTATTCGTCCTTCCTCCCTTCTGATACTGAACTGATTCCATTGAATATCAGACCCGGTGAGCTCAGTGACCCATTGACACGATATCTATGCACATATATAGTGGATTTATGGGCGCATACCATACCAGCTTATACACACAGTCTCGCCCAGTCAGCCGCAAATTAGTTTCGAATGTCTGGACATTTTGCAGCCACAGTTTGCGGGCGGAGAGGCATAAATAGATTTATTGAAATTTATATGTTCTGCACGTATTTGCTTAGCCTTCTGTTCGAGTGTTTGGCTTATGGATTTAATGGCGGCAATTGCAGCTGCCCACAGCCACAGCAAATACTTAATACCCAAGAGTGGGTATAATCAAATCGAGTATACCACGCGTTGGCCAGCGCCTCAAGGTCGAAATCCTGTCCAAAAGAAGTTCCTGACCATGGTCAACACAGCGTGCTCTCCCGCTCCTTCCTAAAAGTTTTTCCCCGACTGCTCCACTTATTGGGTATTTTGTTTACGTTTTCAGCTGGACGCGACGGACACATAATTTATTTTGGCTGCGATGTCCTTGCGTGCTGTTTGTGTCTGTGTGTTTGTGTCTGTGTGAGAGAGGTCCTGCTGGAGGTCCTTCCGCCCCGCATTGCTGGCTGTCAGCGCCTGGGAGATAAGCTGACTGCGAGAAATATGTGCCCGCTCCCTAACGAATGTGCGAATAATGAGGAAATGGAAGGCGTAGCGAATGCGGTGCTCCTGCTCCTGCTCCTGCAGGACCTTCTCCTCCTGCCCCCCACTCGCCACAAGAAGACATAAATAAAACGCACAACATCGACTTTAATTGGTCACGCCGGTCCATAAGAGAATGCGAATGGGAAAACAAACGCAAACGCGGCTAAAACTGCGAATAGTTGGTGTGGCTAACTCTAGAGATGGCCATTAAATCTTGTAATAAAAAACTGCACTCACGTTGAAAGTTTCTACTAAAAGAGCTATGATAAAGTTTTTAGATTTGATCTTAACTTATTTTTCTAAGTTAACCATTTTCAGTATTCAAGCTCTCCTGAAAATGTTAAGTTTTAAACTTTGAGTAAATGCTAGTTGTGTATTTAAAAGAAATTAAATCTACAGCACGAAATAACTAAACAAATTATTAAAGCAATTTGCCGTCATTTTTATACTTTATATATTTGAAGTTTTTACGCTTTCTAAATAACTCTAAAAATTAAATTAAAGGCAACATATTTTTTTTAATGTTTATATTAACACAACTGGATATGTTTTATATTTTTTTTACCAACCCATGGCTCATATTGCATTACTTTGAGTAAGGAAAAGAAGGACGTATAAAATAGAGTAAAAATATTAATGTTGACCCCTAGAACATTTTTAATCCAAGCTCCCCGTCCAATTTTGATTACCACCAATTATGGAAAATGACTGGTGAGCACGAGCACATCCCCAGTGAAGTGGAGTGTCCTGGCTTCCGTCCATCGCCTCAGTTGCCCAGTCTGCGACTGCTGGAGAGGAGGTTAATATGGGCAACTGATTTATGTTCGGCAACAGCAGAAACAGAAACAGAAGAGGATTCGGGAGAGGGAGTGAGCGCAGGAGGAGCAGGATGAGGAGCAGTTGCTACACGCCACCACGGACGTGGCCATCTTCAGTAGCCGGCGCCAGACGCACGCGGCACATCCTTCATCCTTTGCCTCCTTGGAGTCCGCGTCCGCCGGATTGCGTGGCTCATCGTCATCGTTCGCATTATAAATGATTTTAATAATTTGAAACGATTTGTTTAGTTCTGCATCAAGTCGGATAAACGTCGATGATTAATTAGCCGAGGAGGCGGCGAACTTGGAGCAACTATTCCCGGCCAGAGGACTGGGATTACATAAGCGTTGGCTACCACTTTTATCGCTTCCGCATTTGAATGCCACTACTCCTTTCGCTTCCTTCCCATTCCCCCATCCGAGTCCTTAATCAACTTTTTGGTTTTTTTCCCCCATCCTGCTGCTGCTGCTGCTGTGTTTGTTTGTTGATTCCCAAAAGCGAAAATTAATTGGCGCCCCGATGCAGACTACTCTCTCCGGTTAATTGATAAATGGTTATTTTCTTAGGGGGAGGAGGAGGCGACTGCCTGCTCCCGACATATGCAAATTTCTCAAAGGTTTTTCCAACTTTTCTGCTGTTTGCGTGGATCGAGAGATAAGCCATCATAAATGAGCGCACCGCACGGTGGCTTGGTTTCCCTTGGTAACTTCCTTACCTCATAGTATATCGATTGGAGTAATTAAATTTGCAAAAATTAATTATTCACACAATACGGCATTTTGTGTCTGCGATTTGTGCAAAACCAATTTACGCTCATGCATACGTAAATATTTGCATTGAAATGTGAACACAACCGAATTGCAATTATTGTTATGGGCAGAGACTTGCATTTGAAACTTGCTGCAGTTGCAGCAACCGCACGAATGCACACATGCATCTGCGTCCTGCATCCGTTGGATCCCTCTTGCCTACTCCAAATACCAATCCCAAACCCAAACCCAATCCAAAGTCAGTGGCTTCGTCGGTGCGGTCTCTTTGACCTCAACCGCTGACCTCCGGACGACCATTTATCTCGTAGGCCACGCTGACAACTGGGCATTAATTCTAAAAATGTTTGGGCATTAATTAAGGTTAGCCGTTCAGGTGGAGAACCGTGCAGGTGGAGAGGTCCAGTGTCCCAGCTCCAGTTTCCAGTTTCCGGAGAAATGTCCCTGGACTGGACACTCCTGGGCCAAAAGCAATTTGTTAACACTTGCATTATTGACACATTTAATCCATAATTGTCAGCATTATTTGCCCGGATTAATTTAAAGCCATAAATTGAAATATAAAGGGCCATAAATTCATCCAGCCCTTTTACACACACACCCTTACTTTATGTTCTGTCCATGGCATTAATATTTATTTTTAAATGTAATTTCACTCTCTTTTTCACCAACAAAAAAACACGAAATAATAATTGCACGCTTCAATTTGCATTTTTTAGGTGCGTATTTAATCATGACGGCAAAGTCAAATACTTGATGTTTAATAATCCATTATTTGCATATTTATCCGACGGTTGTAAAAACTGCCCGCTAAGAGTTAATTTGGAGCTTATTTTATTTGATAAATTCTCAGTTTGCACCTATTACGGTGCAAATCAATTAATTTAAGTTATGCATGAAAATAAATTAGACAGACCAATTAAAATCTGATATTTGCGATAGATTGCTGCTTAATTAATTTCGGGAGCTTTAATTAGGTGACTTGAGCTAGAAAAACCTGCTAATTGAAATCCAATTGACAGGCCATCGATTTGATGTATTCCCTTTTCCGCATAGTTGTGCCCTCAAAAAAAAGCGTTTAATTAATCAACTTACAAGTCCCAGCTACTTTTTGTCCCCTTTCATCGGTAATTGCACTGTGTAATTTACTGAAGTGTGATCCCTTTATCACCATTTGCTGCTCCACTTTGCGCTGTCAACCTGGCTACGCATTGCAATTACTTAGGAAAATTAAAAACCCTACAATTTACAACTTACACCCCCTTCGTGTGAGTGGGCGTAAAATTAATTAAGGCGAAAAGTGCACTGCACCCATTGGATGACGGATGATGATTGTCTTCCCGGGGACAATAAACATCCACTCGCATTGTGTCCACTTTGTGTCAACGCAAATATGGCCGTGCAAACAGGTGGAACATGTGCAGATTAAATGGTTGCCATGGGTATTAGATTAATATCTCCCTATAGTGTATACTTATAGTGCTTATAGTATTATCCGGTTAGCGAAAAGTGAAGCGAAATTTATCAAATAAATCTTGTTTACTCCAAAGAAAATATTCTCAAGCTATTTTTTCATTACGACCTCCTGCTTATTTTATTTTGTGCATAGTTTTAGGTGGGGGATGGGCGCTGCCAGCCCAGCGGGATTTCCATATAAAAACAAATGCCCCTGGCGAAGCTATAAATTTATTGCTGAACTTTAAAATACCAAGCCGCAGCCACTTGCCCCTTAACACTTTTCCTTCTCATCCGTTTTCTTTCCACCCACCCCCCCTCCTCCATTGTGGAAAAGTGGAAAAGTTGACTGGGAGCCTGTATTTTTCGCAATTATCCTTGAAAACGCAGCAGCAGCATCGAGACGAGGCCAGTTCAATCTGAGGGACTGCAGCCTGCAGCTTGCAGCCCGCAGCCCGAAAGTTGCAGGAGAGCGTGCCGGCGGAAATGTGTTTTTGCTGGGTGTTGAGTGACTGCGAATAATTTATTAGCTGCGTGAAAAATAATTTATGTTGAGTTTTCCCCTCTGCTTTATAGTTTTTTATTTTTTTTATTACTTCACACAGCATGCAGGCGGTGGGCGGGGGTGGTTGGTTTTAGTTTTGGATGGACAATCGGTCAACAGATGCAGTTATTCTAAATTAAACAATCTGCCAGCCAGTTTGGGCAGCACTGTTTACAGTTGTGAAGTCACTAAAAGGTTGCTAACTTGACTATATTTATTTTGACATCAACTGTTCCTAAAAATGTGTAGAATTTAGAAAACTGGTGTAAAATGTATGTAAAGTACAGTGGGTTTCAAAACTATAAGTCTTATGTACTTAAAAATTAAACAAAATTAATTTGATCTTATACTTAAGGATCTTATGTTGAAGAATATTATTTAAATGTTGAACTATGCCCACCAGCTACTTCCCTTTAAAATTTAAAAACACTTTGCATAAGTTAAAGTCTGATATTTTATTAATTTATAATTATTACTGGAGTACGAATACATTTCACATTTAAAATATGACGAGAATTGCAACAAAGGTTAAAGAATTCCTACGCAACTAGGGAAGAAGGGCATTGCATCTCATCAGGATGCAAATCCTCCTCCATCGATTCAATTGATTAGAATTACGTTTCGAGTTCGCATTAATGATTACAACTAGCAACTAGGTGTGTGGTTGGGCTCGAAACCTCCACATTGCCATGAGAGCACCAGGTGGAGGAGTCATGGCCATGTCGTGGACCATCAGCCAGAGGCTCTCACTTCATCTTGGCGCTGCGTAAATTCGATGCGGAGAGCACCGACCGCGGAGGTGGTGGGCGCTCAAGGTTGTCCATGTGATACCGTCGCGTCGACGTGGAGGACTCGTTCTTGCGTCCCAGTCGACTCAAAGTGCTGGCACTGGTGGCTCCATTGTGCGGCGGAGGCTTCCGCGGCAGTGTGGACATCTGGAGCACAAGGATAAAATAGTGAATATGTTAGCAAAGGCTAATAAATATTTTAAAACAATAAAATATGTATAGAATATAGTAATAACATATTTTGTCTTCAAACTAAGCTCACAGCTTAAATTTTTGAATCTTTAAGCCTCAAACTAATTAAAAATTCCCACAAATTTGTTAAGATCTAATTTTTGTATCACCTTTGTTGTGTGAATCTCAACCAAAACCAGTTGCAAATTGTAGGGTCTTATCGAGCAAAAAATTATCATCACATGAATAAGCAAGCCTGTTTTTTCTCTATCTTTTGGTTTTAAATTTTGAATTCTTAAATAGTTCTGCAGGTGTATAAAAATAACATAAATAATGCTACTAAAAAATATCATTTACATGGATAAATATAGAACCTTATGGAAACTTGTGGAGTACAAAAAAAGAGATTAAACAATATTTGGTTTCTATATTTATGTGATTTTAAAATACATCAACTATGGTCAAAGAAACTATGGAAAACAAAATTTAGCTTAAGTTAATTTAGGTTTTTTAATCATTAAATTTTAGATGAAAGGAAAAGATAACCCACCCGCTTGTTCTGCTCCTGTGAGTAGTTGATCTCGTAACCCTCGCTGATGTGCTTAGGTTTCCAGGGTGCCAGCATGGACACGGACCGGGAGACGGTGCGGGTCATGGGCTGGAGGGGTGGAGGCTGCTGGGGCGCCTGCTGTTTGCCCTTGCGAAGGTCATCGCGCGACATGGAGCGCCTTCGCAGGTTGTATGGCTGTGGGATGTCGCCCACCGTGGTGGCATGCAAATAGACCACACTGCGCTGGCTGTGCAAACTGGACTCGCCCTCGGTGCCGGAACTCTCCGCCGGATAGCGATCCCTGCAAGAAGATGGGGTTTCCTTATAGGCACACTTAAATGAATTAAAATCGAAACCCACCTGCCATAGCCCACATTCTCCTGGCCCAAACTGTTGAGCACCCCGCGACGCTCTGCACTCCTGGCCGGTTTTGGTGGTCCCATCAGCGGACGATCCTCCATCCGCTGGCCACGCGCTCCATCCAACGAACGCTCCAGCGACATGGCCCTCTGATTCGCTGTGGTGCTCCGCTTGTGCCGCTCCGCCGGCTCCGGCTCTGATCCGCTCTCCGAGATGTCGTGCAGTTCGCGGGAGCGCGAGTAGTGACGTCTTTTCCTGAAGTCCACCTCGTCGCTTCCATTGTCCAGATGCTGCATGGAACTGGCCCGCTGTCGACTGCTGTTGCTCTGGGTCTGGGTTTTGGTCTGTGCCTGGCCAGCGAGCGTGTGGCGGTAGTCACGAGCTGGAGGCGGAGGACTGCGGTCCAGGTGGTAGGCACTCTGCGAGTGCTTCGACTGACCCAGCGAAGGGCGACTCCTGTGGATAAATTAGTGTTTAAGTTCTTTTCTATTAACCTCCATCCGTTTGAACCCTACCTGGGCATGCTGGTGGCCTTGGAAATGGTCGGTGGATTCGAATCCAGGTCTGTGTCGCCAAAGAAGCGTAGATTCTTGGCAGGAGCAGCTGTCGTGTTGCGTTTGGTCCGCTTCAGACTCGAAGTGGTCTCACTGTGTCCGTTGACAGATACATTGAGCTGGGAAGTAAATTGTTCTATTAAGAGGACTTAGGTCTAGGGAGGTCTATGTCCTGATGCCTACCTCCTTGGGACTGCTCTTGGCCCGACGGTCCAGCGATCTGAACCAGCTCGTCTTCTCGACCTTCGGTGTGGCCGGTTCCTTTGCCTTTGGCTGCTTCTTGGGCGGCTTGTCCTCGGGACTTCGCTTCAGCAGCAGGGGACTAGCTTTGGGCGTGGACAGCCGGCGTCGCATCGAGATATCGATAGTCTGCACATGGAGAAAAAAATTTAATAAAAAGGGGTTCCATTTCACCATTTACAGGTAATATAATTCGTTGGTTTTGAAATATTTTTAAATAATTTTAAAAATAAATATTTACAAACAAATTATTAAGTTATGTTAAAATATTACTATTTCGTGTTTCGTATACTGAGTTTCAAAAGGTATAACATTTCATTATCTGACTTTATTTAGCCAAGTTATGAGGTACTGAAACAGTAATTAAAAAAAACGATGATTGCCTTTACTATTATTAATTATTTTAAGCTTTACTTAACCTGCACACACCATTATTTAGGGATATGTTTTTTGTAATATATTAAAAATATTTACATAAAAATCCCCACATTAAGGGCTCAGAGTTGATATTTCTCCGCGTGCAGCCCAGATTTGATTGTGTGGGCGGTTTGCTTTCGCTTTCGGGTCAAAGGTCGGCTTCTCCCACTGCTCCGCAACAGGTTGCGAATGTGGGGCAGGTGGCCTTTATGCGCGTAGCGATGTGGGGGAGTTGGGAAGTAGGGGGCATGGGCCATAAACTTGTTTTGCCATTTGTGAATGCGACTGTGAGTTGGCTCGTTTTGGTCGGCCCAATGCAACTTTGGCCCACTTGCGGTTGAAATTGTAATAGGTATTGGGTATTGAGTATTAGGTATTAGGTATTGGGAATCCAGCGAGGGGGCGGTGGGTGGTGATTGGTTAGGGCCGCCCTCGTCACTGGCCGAATATTGGATTTCAAATTGAATAGAGGTTTCACAGGTGCGCCTTACCCCCTGACTAAAACAAAACAATCAAAAAACCCGACTAAATACGCACCCACTAAATAATTACGTATGCAAATATGTGCCCAGAACGCGACTGCTTCTCCCAATTTAGTTTATGACCAACTTGGGTCCCCATAAATAAACTAACAAAATTATTGACACAAATACTCTGCGGTTTCTTTTTCGCGTGTTTGTGTGCTTTTTGGGCATGTAGAATCTGTGGAATGAATGGCAAGCACTTAAAGATTTCTGCGGAACACTTCGGGCGGCATGTTTTTATTGGATGCCCCCATGAATAATGGCAGCACATTGTTCCAGGGACAGGAAAGAGAGGACCGGTACCCGAATCCAGGCTTTATAAATACCTCTATCACGCAAGCATAATTTTTGACAACGGTTAAAGGTGGCCAAGGTGACCACACCTCCTGCAGGATGGGGACCTCTCCTCCTCCTCCTCACCCTTTGCTAATCCCTCCCTGGACGCTCTCTGATTGTAAGCGTTTTTCGGGCCGCCCACATGGAACATCCGGCTGGCAGAACGAAAAGTGGCAACATCCTCTTAGTAAGCCCTGTTAGACTTGGCCAAGAAATCCGCTGAAGCATTGCAAATTGGCTTGCAGCACGCAGCAGCAGCGGCAGCAGCAACTGTTGCAGTTGCAAGTTGCGCAATCTGGACGGTAACAGCAACACCTCGACTTCCACAGTAGCTGCAAAACGTTTTGCATCGGAATCGGAATCCGAATCCGAATCCGAATCCCAAACCGAAGCCAAATCTAAGCCCAGTTTATTCAATTTCCCCCGCCTCGATGTTTGTCGTTTCGCTGTCAGCTTTCTTAATTTGCGAGCGCACTGACAAACCAACTGACAGACTGACAGAGTGACAAACTGACTGGCTGCCTGAATGACAGAATGACAGCAGCTGCGTGGGTCTTCCACTTCTATATCTTAAACATATATACATACATATGTACCGATGCTCGACCCTCGACGCTTTTGTTCTTGCTCGAAATTTATACGACGCCTCGTCGCAGAATTGTTTAGTTTTTTTTCGCGTGTTAGCGCTTTTCGTTCCGTTTGCAACTCTATTTGGCCAGTTGTCGTTTATTACTTAAGCGTAGTCAGTCGGGGGTATTTCTTTATGGTCTTGGCAGCTTGATCCCCCCAAGAATGTGATCTCCCCCCTAAGCAAAAAGAGATGTGCCCCAAAGTGGACGTGACGTCTTGGCACCATTTTCGGCTGCCCAACGACGCCCACCCAGCTGCCAAGAAATCTCTGCTGACCGGAGCAGGAAGTGGTCCGAATGGGATCGGATTGGGCTTAGAACAATTGGCCAGACATCGTTTGCCACTCGGACGCAACTCCTACTGCTACTCCCCCGAAATTGTAAGACCCTTCGACGCAAGTCTTGATTAATTCGATATTAATAATAGCCGACCATGACCAAATGAGTCGAAAAACTCTGTGATCTTGGCCAGCTCCGCGGGTTAATGACCGCCTGTTGTCTGGCGCCATCAATTGGGCATTAGGCCAAAGGGGTTCCCAGTTGCACAAAGGCATATGTGTTTTAAAACATATTTTTGGCTCAATTTTCAGTAAGCATTCTGTTACCAAACAAATATTACTTATCAAATAAAATCAAATATTTAAATATTCATAAAGAAAATTAAGTCAAACTTCTGGCCCTTTTAAAACATAGTTAAAAAGAATAAACGTGGAAATCCAATTTGAAGGTGCTTAAGCGATAAACTAAAATACTTATTTTGTGGTAAATTTTGTTGGAAAACTACACTTAAATTTAAGTTTTTTAAAATAACACATACATTGAAGTCCCAAAAAATGCAATGAATTTAATTTCAAATTGGGAAGAATAAATTTAATTTTAAACAAATTTTGGTTATATAGTGTTCACAAATTACTTTCAATACAATTAATGATATTAAATGGAATTCAAATTATATAAATAACTTTATAATTTAACTCTTACCTTTGGTTCGCGTGAGGTCTCCTGTGCTGAGGTGTGATGCTCCCGATATCGTGACCGCATCTCCTCCTCTCTGACCATGTAGCGCTCCCTCTCCCGCTCCTTTTCTCGCTCCTTCTCCTTGTCCCGGCGACTCAGTGTGCTGCTGTTGCCGTTGCTCATCCGATCCTTCTTGCCGCTGGAGACGTTGCTGCCACTGCTGCGACCACTGCCTCCGTTGCTGCCACTTCCTCCTGCTCCCGTGAACAGCTGCTTGACCTTCTCGAAGCCACCCAGCTTCTTGTTCCGCTTTAGGGTGCTGGAGTCCTCGCTTTTGAGGGTCTGGGATTGGGTCTGTGACTGGGAGTGCTGCTCCCTGCGACGCAGTGTGCTGGTGGCCACCGGGTACTTGTCCAGGTGCGGATCGAAGTGGGAGCCATCGTCTATGGAGCGCTCCCTGTAAACGTAGCTGTGCTCACGGCGCAGACGAGATGGTACCGCCTGCCGCTGGAGCTGACGCTGCTGGGCACTGTCCCGCCGCTCCTTGCGCAGAAAGGACTCGCAGGCCCTCATGTCATCATGGACTGTGCGCTTGCGCCATCTTTAGAAAGGGGAAAAAGTTAAAGTTATTATTACCAGACCGTTTTCTTCTCTTACTTATATTTTATTTTCATAAATACTGTTTTTAAAAAAATAGCTAAAAGCTTTAAGTTTTGGTTTACTTAGCAAAAGTATTTTCATGTGATAATAATTTAAATACCTGCTGGTCAAATCTCCATTGAAGGACTCCTTGCGGAAGTCGTTCTCGATGCCGGAGTCACCCTTGTCGAAGCTGCGCTGCTGCAATTTGTCCCTCTTGAGGCTGCTCTGCCAGTAGTCCTCCCTCTGCTCCCGCTGCTGCGTCTGCTGTGCCCTCAGCTCAGGCGAGGATCGGTACTGGTCGGTCAGCTGCGAGTCCAGGCTCTTGGGCTCCTGCTCCAGCCGATCCGCCGAGTTGTAGTCCCTTTCCCGCTCCCCGATGCGTTCGCGATGTCGTGATTCCCGCACTTGACCATCCCGCTGGGTTTCTCGCACATAGGTCTCCTTTACCCCACCATGACCATCATCGTAGTACTTGGTGTGTCGGTAGCGAGAGGTCTTCTCCATTCTGGGCAGCGTGGAGCCACTGTCCACTTGGGCTCTCTCCGGGGGATACTCGTTGGAGAGCTCCTGACGCACAGGACGATGGATTCGCTCAGGTTCCCGGTCGGGAGTGGGCCTACTCATCTCCCTATTCCTCTCCAGAGTGGCTCCTTCACCAAATCGCCTGGTTAGGATCCGTGTTTCCAGCTGAGCTCTTCTGTAACCCAGTTCATCCAGGTAGGGCGAAGGGCTCACACTTCGGATGACTGGGACTATGGGGGGTTCTGACCTGCGGGGAAACTCCTCCTCGTAGTAAACCTTCCTGGGTTCATAGCCCAGACCCTCATCCTCGTCGCTAAGATTCCTGGGACTCAACTGCTGCCAGGGTGAGGGTGAATGACTTGGTCTGTGGGCCAATGGCACTCCATTGGAGGTGGGTGAGTAACTGGGTCTCACATCGCTGGCCCTCGGAGGTCTGGCCGGGGCAAATTCCCTCTGGGGAGTGCGCACATCCCGGTCCAGAGGCGACCGACGGACCTGATCCTCTCCCAAATCCAGCTGGGCATAGGTTATGCCCTCATTGGGCCTTATGTAAGAGAAGGCCGGCTGGCTGATCACCGGCTGGGGGGAGAATCTCTCCATGGAAAGCCTCTTGACCAACCCATCAACCGTGCGACCCTTGGTCAGCGGCAGACGCTCCGCCGGCTGCTGGGAACTGTGCATATTCTCACCGGACTTGGCTTGCAGCGACTCAATGCGGTCCCGAATTCCCGCTGATATGGATGGACCGCTGGAGGAGATTAGCGGACCGTCTAGCTCCGCCTGGGAGCGGCTGCGGGCCAGCAGTTCGCTCAGACCGCGATTACTCTCATCCTTCTCGCGGGGAGTAACTGCGTCTGACTTGCGGCGCTCTCGCTCCCGGAAGTAGTCCTTCTCAAAGAAGTCCTCCCGTTGCGCCTGCTCAATAATGGGACTCAGCTGCTGCTTGGATTGGGATGAGCTATGTGTCTTGTCTTCCGCTTTCCTGGCTAGCTTGCTGCTGCCCACATCACTCTTGCTGCGCACTAGACGCCTGGCACCAACCTCCTCGAATCTGGGATCCCTGTCCAACTGGCTGACATTCGAGTCGCTCTTGCGGCTGAACAACCCAAAGATCGAGGGGCGTTTACTAACTGGCTTTTTGGAGGAGGCGTCACTGGCACTGCGGGTCACCGGTTTGCCCTTCTTGCGTCGCGTGGGCAGTGAATGGAAGTCAGATGGTTGATTCTGACGCTTCTGCTTGGCCCGGAAGCTGGGTATGTGGTCCCCGTTCTGGTCGGCCTTGCTGTGATGTCTGCCCGCCTGGGCGATCACCAGGGCAGCCTCCTTGCGAATGTCCGCGGGATCAATGTCCTTGGGCAGCTGGTGGTAGCTGGGCAGGTTACCCGGCTCGTATTCACTCGGTCGCTTGCCTGTAGTACATAGAAAATAAATATTTACATGAAATGATGTGATGTGTGATGTAATTTTTAATATTTTTTATTATTTATTATTATTATTCCTCCTAGAACAACAATATTTTATTTAAAAACCCGAGTAATTAAATTATTTTAATTGTGAATAGAAGGCCTAAATTTCCTAAAAGCTTTCATTTATAATTACAAAAATATTTATAATTTCAATAAAACATTTCCAAGTCAAGATAAGTTTTAATATTATCTAATTTAACTTTTTCAATGTCAAAATAAAATGAGAAAACATCAAGATGATCTTTTAATTATTCCCTAAAATGACATGACATAATTGTAACTTGCTCATATTTTTTTAGTGAGCCAGAAGGAGAAGAGTCTTTACATTAACATACAATTGCAGAGGCTGTTCCGCGAACTAGTTGGCATTCATGTAAAGACAAATTAGCACATTAGCCGGCCGATGATGTAATATCTGGCAGCTCAGCTACAGCTACATCTACAGCCAGCTGTGGCCAATTCACACTTGCCAGCTGCTAGCTGCTAGCTGCTAGCTTGATGCTATTTGCTAGCCGCTAAATAAGGCAGCCCGTCTTGTCCGGACCAATTCGGTTCGAGAGTTGCGAGACTGGCCGTCTGACAATGGATCTGGCCCACGTCTGTCGGGCCAAGTTGAGATGCTTTGGAGTCCGAACTCCGACTCCGAGATACCAAGATACTGAGATACTCGTATACTTGCTCTGTAATCGGGCGCTGTAAGCGCTAATGGCCATTGAAGAGACTTCAGACTACCAATGCTGCTGCGGTCCCCGTTGATCTATCTCTCATAAAGATTCCTCCACTTCCTCACTTTTTTCATAATCATTATTATTTAATACGCCGAAAACAACAGCAAGCAGCAGAGAGCAAAGGGGCCAACAGAACAAAACAGAAACGCCAAGGAAAACGTGCCGAAACGAGCATCATCATCGTGGCCAGAACGAGATGTGCTGTGCTGTGCTGTGCTGTGCTGGCCGAGATGCGTGATCTCGACAGTCAGCCCCTTTTTCCGGACAACTCTAGTCTAGGTACACAGGCGAAAAAACATGAGTTGCAAAGTAATATATTCTCAATTTAGCAATAGTAAAAATAATATATTTTAAAAGTTTAAACAAAATTCACATTACGATTTGAACTATTTTCACACTATTAGAAGAAGAAAATATATCAATAATTAAATAATATTTGTAATAGGTATACCTACTTTTTAATTTAACTTTAATTTATAGCCCAGTACATTAATATTTTTACAAACCTATATATATTTAAGTAGAATTTTAAGCTATTTTAACAAAACAACTAACAACAATCCTTACGCAAAGACTTTTATGTTTTTTTGCATTTTCAAAAACGAAGAAACAAGTGTTTACCAATTATTAACAAGGTAAACAACATTTTCAAACATAATATTTCTAAACAGCTTTCCCATATTAGAAACTATTACATGATGATTATATCATATGATATTTCTATTCTGTTCTACTTGTATATTGAAATACATTTTGAATTAAGACTCATCCTCATCGTATTTAACGGATAAATTAAAATTGTTGAATGGTTTAAAAGTATAATTATTAAATCCTAAAGAGGTTGCTCTTTTAGGTTATATTTTGTTTCCGTGTAGCTCTCACATTTTAGAACTCGAGCGCACAGAGTCGAGATTTCAGATCATCGGAGGCATCTCACTTCTGCACTGACCTTGCCCCGAGATCAACTGGACTTCTGTTGCCCCACCTGCCTCCGCTCCCTGCTCCCCGATTGTCCATTCACCTGCACAACCTGTCACATTCGTGGACCTATACCTGTACCTACACACATAAAGCGAGAACCGCTCCCACATTCGCTTGATTCGTGCTGCAGAATGGCAAAGTGACACCGATGTCTAATCGAAATTCAAACAACAATGAATACTGACAGAGCTGGGCGTGTCGTGTGCCAAATTGGTTTAGCGGAATGGGATTGGAAATGGGATTGAAAATTTAACAGGGGAGCACATTAAAGGGAACATTCTTTGGGGTCTCTTTAGTATAAAAGAGACTGTATTTCAGTGGATCCATCTCCATCTCCGACTGCAATCAGCTGTCATGCGATATGTGTCAAGGTGAAATGTTGACTTGCTGCACCACACCACACCACACCACACCAGCTCCACCATCCACCATGATGGCTCACTAGTCTTGGCCAACTTACAAGGTTTCATGCGCGAGCCGGCGGCGTTTTGTATCTTTCTCGTTGCTCTTTTCGAGGCAACAGGAAAACATAAATTCGCACTAAGCGACAGCATCAATGTCGGCTGGCTGGCTGGCTAACCGTTAACATTTCCAAGTTCCCAAGACCCTAAGACAATGATCTCGGGGCGAGTGCAGCATTTGATTGATTACCAGGCGCTGAGAGCCATTCATTAATCTAATCATTGATCCACTTAATGTGGCCACGCCAGCTCCATCTCCATCTCCAGCGGGCTCTATGATTTTCAAGACCATCCCATCCAATCTGCAAAAGGAGCTGCGAATTTTAATAACCTTTTTGCCGCATTGGAAAAGCTGGGCGATAAAGCATCTGATCCACTTTTCCAACTGGTCTGCCTCTGGGCGACTGCCAGTTACAAGTTTCGGGTTCGGTTCCGGTTTTTTTTTTCTTTTTTTGGCTGCTGCGCATAATTTTTTGGTTGGCTGTCTTTGCCTCAAACACACTGACCAACTTCGTGGTTACAGCCGCAGCTACAGCCACGCATCTTGGAAATAAACCGAAATTCAACTCATATAAATAATGGAGCCTCTGCAGAGTTTTGTGGCAAGACTTTCACTTGCCGCAAATGCTTCCAGGAGCAGGTCGATGGTTTTACTTTGGTTTAATGGTACTGGCGATGGTGATGATGCTTCTTTTGCGACCTCCAGTCCGCTTCATTAAGAGCAACCACAACCACAAACTTGGAGAGCCATCCCATTCCCCTTTCCCCATCGATAGTAAAACGTTTTAGTTGGCAAAAATGCTTTATACCCCGCTGGCCATGTCAGTGACAAGATAAGGTCGAGCCAAGTTGGCCAAATGGGAGCTCACCCGCATTCCTAAGCCCCCTCTCTCTGGGCTCGCTACTGGTCTAGGCCTGCACTCAAAAAAAAAGTAATGGATGAAGATCTACATAGCAGAGTTGCCAATTTGTCATTTTTTACAGACAGTTTTATCCGGAAAAATGTTCAAACATTCCCTTTCCAGAAAACTAACCTTAAAAAAAAACAGTCACGTATAATTTCAAGTACATTTAAATATCTTTCACATTTATTTTGAATATGGTTCGTATTTAATTAAAATACCTTTCATGTTTCATTTAAAGATGGTGCACCAAATAAACATACTTAAATTTTAAACAAATTATAAAAAAAATTTAAAAAAAGATAAGATGTTGAGTCCATATAATATAAGTTAGCTATTATTCTCCTTTAACTTCAGTACAAATATTATTCCCACAATTGTTTCCCTGAACTATCCTTTTTTCTGAGGTGACTGCTGGCAGCACTGGTGCGTAGGTTGCCATGGGGTATTTCAATTAACCGAGCGCACTTTCGATTTCATTTAAGGGCCCGGATCGCTGGCTGACGTTGGGCTTTGGCTTTATCTGGGCCCGGGGACAGGTCGCATTTATTTTGCGTATGAAAATAATTTAATGGTCCTCCGCTAATCGGGGGCTGTACAGCCTAGACTCAGACTTGGGCTCAGGACCTAATCACATCAAAAGCGGCGCCGCGTCCTTGGGACAGCCCAAGTATGCAAATCAGCGTGTTCAATGGACTCTGCCACTGCCACTGCCACTGCAACTGGGGCCGTGGCCAATTAAAATTGCTCGCTGGCCATTCCCGCACGGCTTTAGCTTTCAAAACAAATACAAAATCGAATGGGAACTCAACTGAACTTTCGCTAAAGAATGGAGGCGATTCAAAAGACTGAGGCGACAAACTTGTTTCTCCCCCTAAGCGGCTGTCAACAGCTACACCACAAGCCATGGCTATGTGGCTTTGGCTTTGGCGAGAGCGGATAAACAAATAACAAATCACCGAATATAAAATAAGGAAAAAAGAAAAACCGAAACATTCAGCGAAAAAGAGTTAAAGAGCTCTAAAAATAATCTGCGACTCATTTCAATACACATTTCGATAAACAAATGACGCAATCGTCTGCAATTCAAAGTGATTTTCTGTTGCGACAACTGAAGTTCGGGCACACGAGGATTTTGGATTGGATTGGATTGGATTGGATGATCGACAACTCCATTTAGCCGAATTTACCCAGGTTCTCGAAGTCGATTCCCCGAGGCGTCTCTATCCCTCTCTTTTGTCACACAAAACACAAACACTTCAGATTTAGATTCAGAACGAGAATGACAGGCGGGCCAAGAACCTGACTGAGTCCAATATCAAAAGCGACTGAAAGCAATCTCCATCAAAACAGCAACCAGTCGACAACTGCGACTGCCTACGCCAATGTCACTCTCGGCCAAGAAAAATAATAATAATAAAGAAATAACAGCGAGAAAATAGTGCGAAATTTGTGGGCAGGCAAGCCAAAAATGAGACTTATTAATTAAGTTTCTTTTGCAAAACGCAAGACAGATAATAAAACAAAATATATGCAAATGATGAATTAATAAAAAAGCATAAATGGCATTTTAATAGTAGCCTTCCCTCCCCAGCTCCAAAATACCCAAAGATGGCACGAGAGCACAAAAACCAGTTGTATCTTTGACAAAGTTCGCACTCGAAAGCAAAGCAAATCAAATGTGGAGCTGGCTTAGCTACAAGCCACTCAGGAAACGTAGCAAATCTCATAATAATGACTTGCTCTTTGCCTAATTAAATTAATTAATTAAAGGTGTACGGGCTCATTAGAGTAATACAAAGGGGGAAATGTCTGGAGGAGTGGAGTGGAGGAGCATTACGCAATCGGGAGAGGCCTACGCTCTACGTGTAGTTAAAGGTGGACTTGTTCTCGTAACGCCTTTTTAATCAGCCATCTGAAATTATGTCATCAGTATGGTACATATAGGAAATCAGACAGACAGACAGACAGAAGGCTAGAAGGACGACGACTTGGCCCCGATTACCACATTTCGAACAACAAAGGAGCCTCGTTTTGGCATTGTTCCCTTGCCGCTGCCTTTCGTCACCTGTCCGCCTTCGAAAAAGCTGGCTAAGTGCATCCACCAGGCCCAAGGCAGAACAGCTGTCGACCCGACTCGTTTTGGCCAAATTTGTCGCTCCGCAAGGTTGATCAGTGATCACGTTCCACAGTCGTTCGAGAGTCGCGCCAGCGAGGCTCACCTGTAACTCAAATTGCCTGAAATTAGTCGTCTTTTAGTTGATTTTTTACAGTCAACAACTTTGACTTTTGACTGCACCGTAATTTAGCAGAAAATTCACATGTTAACTTGTTGCGGATGAAAAATGTTGCCTTGTGCCCAGCGGGCAAATAATTTTCCCCAATCCCCGAGTCGTCTTCGCTTTTTATCTCTGGTTGCTGGTTGCTGCTTTGTTGCGTCAAAATTAAATCATCATTAAATCTGTGTTTTACACATAATTGCCTTAATTTGCATGCAAAGATAGCGAGAAGAGAGAGAGAAGCTGAAATTAATTTTCAACTCTGGGGCTAAATTACTTTAAGCGTTTGTGACTGCCGGAGATAATATGGTACTTATGAGATTAGTTTGCTAATTGCACGGAATCCTTCAAGAAATTAAAAAGTTAGGTTTATTATAGTCTAGAATATTAAGCTATAATTCCAAGTCTTATTTTTAATTAAATAACAAAATAAAGCAAACGGGAAATTTTCTTAATATTATTTGGGTACTTAATTAAAACTATAGTTTAACTAAAACAAAGAACATATTTTGGAGTTACAAATTCAGACTTCTTACATATAAATAAACCCAAAAGGTTATTATTCTACTTTGTTTAACCTAATCACGTTAGAAATAAACTTTAATTGACTTGTTCAAATGTAATCAGGTTTTTTTTGTAAACTCTAGTTTAAATCACAACCATCTCAGCTTATGTTTTTGGTGACCTCGTATAGCATACCATACAAAAAATTAAAAACAAAGCTAATGAATCGTGCCTGGTTGGCAGATTACCTAATCACGTTACATTTTGGCGACCTCGACTTGTTGCATTTGCCTAAACCAATTCAGAAATTGCAATTAAGTTCATTTACGTCAGTTAAACGAGTTAACCGAAATGGCAGCCATTTGGTGCAATTACGCGACGGGGAAATCTGGTTCATAACCATTTAAGATCTACGCACCGGCAGCTGTTGGCCAAAAGGACTTGTGGTTAATTAGCCATGGATGGACATTGGTATTGGCCATTGGCCATAAGGAAATGCCAGTCACTGGCAGTTCTAAATTGGGAGGACAGTCTAAATAATTAACGTTTGTGCTGGTTTAGTCATAATCAATTTTTAATTTCTTCATTCCCGACAGTGGCCATAAATTCAATCCGGCTATGAAATAAATCCCATGTCGTTGCTGTCGCGGCTGCCAGACATAATCATAACAATAATAATATAGTCGAAGTCGTGGAGACAAAGATGCAGTGGGTCCCCCCACTTTTTTTCTTTTTTTTTTTGCTGATCTTGGGAGATGTGCAAAGTGATACTTGGGCAGCGAGAGCGAGCATCTCGCCACTGCGACTGCGACTTGTAATGCCTTATAAAATATCAACTTATTTTAAATAGTTATATGGGAGCTCTCTACTTTATGCCAGAGTCTGTGTGGTTTGTGCGATTATTCTCAAGGTAAACTACATTTTATTGTTGGGGCGGCTTTGTTATTATTATTATTTTTATTGCTTTTGGCATTCGTTCTGGCTTTATTCGCCCACCAGCGCGAGGTTTCTTATTGTTTTTCTTTCTTTTTATTTATCTTTTTCCACATACTCGTCGTATATAGCTTACTTGTTTGTTTTTCATACTTATTCTTGGCCAAATTTCAAAGGCTAGAAAACTCAAGAGCTTCTTCACTCAGACACACACGTTATGCAATCGAAGTTGGTAGATGGAAAGCCTTTTGGCCAAGTTAATGAGTTGCATTCGCGTGGGTTGTTAGCGTCCGTCATTGATTGACCAAAATTGGCCTACTCACACAAATGTACGGGTAGGTTTCTTTCGGATATTCGGATGCCACTTGGTTAGTAATTTTTTGTTGTTAGCTGGTTATTGATGTTGAGGTTTCTTATGACTGGTTTTTGCTTAGTTTTTGCTTAGTTTGTCATTAGAGAACTGAGTTCGTGTTTGCCGCTCTCATTCGGCGGCTGCGCGTGTTGGTTATTTGTTTTTAATTTCTGGTTTTTGTTTTTGGATTGGGGTTACGATTGTCGGGGGAGGATTGAGTTTCCATAACAACGCACTGACCTATCCGCTTTACGTGCACATCCCGATTGAAGCTGACCCGTGGTCCTCCATTTGTGGCGCCAGTTTGCATCTTAGATCAGGAATATATATTGTGGCGATATATTGGGCTGATCCTTGTGGCTGGTTTCTCTGTCTCTGTCTTAGCTTTTCTCTCTCCTGTCTTTCGGGTCTTCTTTTTTGGAAGAATCGCAACCCTAAGTAAACTCTTTGTGTGACAGTCTCATCGAACTGTTTGAACTCTGCGCATTTTCCATTTAAGCTGGGAAATTTAAATGTTTTTTTAGCTGCAAAAAGAAATAATTCTCTGAGTAAGCCTCATTTTCTTCGGTTATTTGTGTTATTTAATTATTTTTCCTGTGATTAACCAGCATGTGTTTAGTTTGCAGCTCGTCGGTTAGCCTAGTTTGTGTTTTTTCTGTTTTTTCGTATTTAAGGTTTTTAGCTGGTTATTAATTTTTATGTACTGTACACATGCGAATGTGTGTGGACTTGGTAAGAGAAAGTATTATTAAAAACAAATTAGTTAAGGCAAGAATTTCAAGAGAGAAATATTAGAATTTGAATATAAAGCTGATTAAGAATAGAGAAAATGTTGAGAATAAAATATTATTACCAATATATACATACAAAAATACATGTATGTAACATGTAATTACAAATTAAGTTTAATAATCATAAATCAATCATTTTTATTCCGTTCATAATAAGATTAACTCTTCTTTAAGAATAAATCCCTCACTATAAACTTCACTGCTTTCAGCTTGACAATTTCCAGTGAATTTTGCCACTTTTAGCCACATACCTTTCAGAAAGAGTATAAACATGACAGCAGTCAAAAGAATAATTGCCAATTAATTCGTATTCTTATTCCGATTCTGAATCCACGCTCACTCTGACTGATCCCTCAGTTTCGGGAGTGGGCACAATCAAATTCAGTTTTTTTTTTCTGTATTTTTATTTTATTTCGTTTTCTTTCCTCTGACAATTACAAAAATAGACACACGATGAGGGTGCTGGGGCTGCATACGAGATTTAAATTCAGAAATTCGGAGGACTGAGTGGGGAGTGCCTGAGAGGAGAAAACCGTAGAAATATTGATTGCGATTAAGCAAACGCGATAATATTCATATTTGAATACGAGAGTGCAAACTCTATTTAAACAATGCATTATGCCCGAGGACACTCGGACTAAGCCGCTCCACAAATCCCCTCCCAGATCCCCCAGAAGAACGTCCAGTTTAGACAACTCCTCCATGGACACGCACCCACCCAAGTGCACACATGCAACGACTAAGAAACGAGAGACTTTGAGGGGATCTTTTGACCTAAACGAATGATGGATACCTTTTCAGGAGATCTTTTTGGGTTTTTTCTCTAAAAAATTGTTGATTAAATAAATCTTCTTTTAAGTTATTAATTCCATTTAAGTTAATTCATTATTCATACTCAGATTTCATTTTAAGAAATATAAGAAAGAAAAACAACTTGTGATTCAATAGAATCATTATACCAGAAGATATATTCCATCATCTATATTCTTCTGTTTTAAATATATTTAAAAATAAAGCTAAAATTATTTGATTCCCACAAAGAAACCATTGAAACAACGAATTTATTTAGTGGTTGTGTTACCAAAAATAAAATCCCCTGTTCGATAAAATGTCAAAACATGGTAACAGAGTATAACAAGGAGCTCGGTAATGTGTGGAAAATGCCTGTCTATTATGGCACCTGGACAAGGACGAGCCTGCTGCTCATTCACTTACTGGCTTACTTACAGGCCGCAGTCCTACGGGCTCAGACCTCGACTTCTATCCCTGCCCCCCAGATCCAGACCCTGATCTAGACCTCGACCAAGAACCAGACTCTGGAGTTGGATATGGAGCTGGAGGAGCTGACTTTACGCTCTAACGAGCACAATCGCCCGGCTAGACATCAATGGCCAAAGTCAAGTCGTCTGTCTGATCACGGGCACCGATGCAGGCCATTCCATTCCATTCGCGTCCATTTGGAGGGGTAAAACGCTGCGAGCTGCCAATAAAAATCCTTTACCATATAATTTGAGTGCGCATGCGTGCGCCCTGACGTTGATGGGAGTCTGAGTTTTGAGTTGGAGTTGGAGTTGGAGTTTTGAGTCCAAGTCCACGTCCAAGTCCAGGCGCTTGTGGCAGATGCCGATGTCCGATTCCCGATGCCGATTGCCGAGCGTTGATTGCGCCATGAACGTGATTTGTTTGTAAACACGCATTATTAAGGTGTAATAAACATAAAATTTGTATCGCTTGGCTTGGACCTTGGAGTTGCAACTGGCAACTTGCAACTTGCAATTGCAACCCGGCCGCACATCTTTCAATTAAACTAAAAAGCTAGACTTCATTCCATTCACAGCTCTCTTCGCATTTGCATGCGTCTTCCGTGGGGAAGAGTAGCTAATTTCAGGGGAATTATGCGAAATTATACAAATTACGTCCCGTACATGTGGGAATGGGATTAGATTAGCGCGCAGAGTAAACAATTTAAATTCAAACTCCCCGCGAACTCAACTCCTCAACTCAACTCCCCGAGAACCACATAATCGTTCTGAACTTGAACTTTAACACGGGCGGTAATGATAGGAAACCCCAGAGCCCCGGAGCCCCACCCAAGTCTGCAGACCCCCCCTCTACAGCTCCGCACCTCCGCCCCTGTCAAGTGAAACCAAAAGTGCGCAGCAAAGCAAACAAACGCCTCGGCTTTTGCCCACTTTGCGTGTGTTCTCAGCGCCACAGCAAGAAGTGGAGTGAAGTGGAGTGGAGCTGACCTCTGGGGTTCACCCAGAAGAGGGAGATCGCGAAAGGTCCACTGGGAGAACAGTGCTGGCCAAAAGCAAACTTCACATTGGGCCACAGGGGAAAAGTACAAGTCGATTGGTCATTGAAAAATATATAAGGAATAGATCAATTTTTTATACCATTCACGAAAGACTTCCATATTTTATTTACCTTTTGCCTTTATACATTTTTCTGCGGAGGTCTGATATATTTATCTTTTGAAAAAGTTAAGAAACATTGTCATTATAAAAGCGATTCAATTATACAAAAGCAGAAAAACTATTTTTACATTATCAACACTAAGTAATAAATATTAAGCTTTCTAAAAATAATTCTCATTCTTTCAATTTTTGTTTTTTCAAAGTAGTTTTCTTTATTTTCTTATTTGAATACGTTTTTAGAAGAACGAGTTCTTTCTTTATTATAAATCTGTGCTTTTAAATCGTTTTCTTCATGAAGTATTTGAACACAAGGTGGGATATTTAATTTGTGTATCCATTTCGAACAATAAAATTTAAATTAGATAAGAAATGGTTACTTCAATAAAGAAATCCCAATGAAAAAGTCTACTTTTAAGCAAATTTGTTACCCTTTTCGCGCAGTGTACCATCGAGCGCGGCCTTTCGCATAGAAGTGAAAATGAAGGTGTAGTCCAATTTGTAAGTATGGCCAAGCCCTGTGGCCATTCAAAGTCCATGTTATGCAAAGATCAGAGCAGCTCCAAGTCCCCTTGGCTGCCTGGTTGCCTGGCTGCCCCCCCTGGAATTCTGAATTCAGAATTCTGGATCCTACTCCCTCTGGAGTGGAGTGGAGGAGCCAGGTTGGACGACGTTGTTGTCTAGCGATGGAAGCATTTTTCCATGCGTGCCTCGCCGCTCCGCCGCTTTGTTGGTGGCGCTCGTTCGCGTCTTCGACTTTGGCAAATACTTAATTGCATTTCGATATCTATGCCGAGGCATCTGTGAGTGAATGCCGCTGCCGCTGCTGCTGCTGCTGCTGCTGCTGCTGCTGCCCAGTACCAATACCCAATACCCAATCCCCAATACCCAATACCCAGTGCTCCTCCAGACGGAAAAGACCAAAAGACAGCCAAAGAACGCGCCGGCGCTGTCTTTGGCCAGGAGTCGCAAATCGCAAATCGAGAATGGAGAATGGGCAATCGGGAATCGCGAATCGAGAGTTTGGTTTTCTGAGACTGAGACCCTGGACCCTGCACTGAACTGGCGTTGTGGGTATTGTCAGGTCTTACAACTAAATTCCCCTTGAGCCGAGCGCTTTACTAAGGAAATTAGTAATTGCTACTCCCATTTAGAGACATCTATGCGGGCATCTATGTACGTGTGGCATTCGCCAGATGATGATGATGACGATGACAAGTTCCCCGCATGGAACTCGGAGATTGTCTGCCGATTGTCCAGCGCCCACTCACTCACAATCGCAAATGGACAGGGGCGTCCAGAGGGGGGTTGGTTTGGAATTGCAATAGAACTTGGCTAAGCTTCAACTTAAACTTGATACTCCTGTCTTAATTATATTAAAAATTAAGTTTGTTATATTTTAAGAAACCATTATTTGCGTTTATAAAAATAATAGGCTTAGCAATAATTTATAAACACTTAATCAAAGTCTAAGAGCTTACATTGCTTGAATAAAATAAGAAGAACCAACGCATTTTTCTACTAGGATTTTAATGTTAAAATTAAAAAACCCATTGTCACAACTAAATAACAACTAAATCTGTATGTCAAAATCTTGTATTAAATGTATATCAAATTCTTATACTTAACTTATAAAAATTAAAAAGTGAAATGGTGTGTAAATTCGTGTTCAAAAATTTTGAATTTTAAACTTATCAACCCCTAAAAAACGTAACTTTAACATAGCCCAAAAAATTAGTTCTCGATGAACGTTCTTCAAACCCCTTTTATTGTGACCACTTCCCTGTTTCCGGCCACCAATGCCAAACTTGGTCACATTGTCTGTCATCGTTTTTGTTGTCGTTTTCACGCTTTGTTAGCCAGCTAAACTGTATCTGTATCTGTATCTGTGTAGTTTTTATCCGTACTGGGAGGAAGCTTCCCTTTTGTGCCAGTATCTCAGAGACTGACTTGGGCCACTATGGCCACCTCCATAGTATGTGTGTTAGAAGGTTAATCTCTGAGGCATTACGTGGCAACTTTTCCGTGGTGTGCCGAGCGAGGGGGGAAGTGTCGATAGCATAATTGCAAGCTGTTCCCAAGCCAGCGAGAAATGTAAATCAATTTCTTTGCTTACATGTCTGGGGATTATTTTTTGCATGATTAATAATACACGAGCGGCCTGGGATCGCCAGAGGGCGAGAAAGAAGACAAAAGATTTCACTTTTCGAACTCATAATTAGCCCTGGGAGTGTAAGTATATCGGAGGTGATGTGATGGAGCGATAGCGATGGATTCTATCCATGTCTCATAGCTGGTGGCTGTGCGACTCCTAACCTGCACGGAAATCAATTAGGCACCGCGGCGATTGGACAGTAGAGAGTTCAGTTCGATCGATCGATCACAAGTCAGCAATCACTTAAAATTCGACCACTTTTGGAACACGACACCTCATTATGCTAAAATTTTGGACTCCAAAATATATTCAGTTGTCTGAAATTCATATTGAAAGCCTGTAATTTTTATTTCATTTACATTTATTACACAACATTTACATTTATTTGACAACATTTCATAAATTATAATAATTTATAAATATTTGTGTCGTCGAAAACAAATTATTCAGCTTATTTCGAATGAAAAGTAAAATTTGCAATAATAAATGCACACAAAAACCAATAAAGAGATTTATGGGTTTAAAATTCATATTTAAAGCCTTTGATTTTTGTCATGGCCAGCTTTAAAACACAAATGTTTTTGTTTTGTTTTAAGCCTGATAAATTTACACAGTTTAAAATACTTTTTTTAACGTTTTCTATTTTTAATTTGTGTAAAAATTTAATGAAAAAGTGACTAGAAAAGAACTGAAACATTTTATTAAATGCACTTACTTTAGCTTAAATAACGCATAAGCTCTTTATAAATATCCGTAAATAAATTAATAAATACTATAAAAACCATCACAATTTTTTTTTTTTGAATCTTAAATCTTAACAATTTTTAATTTAAAATGTGGCTTAAATTCTCACGCCTGTTGGAATGTTCCCATTAAGTGGGCGAGCTCCTGGCGCCACTCCTTGCTCCCTCATCACTCTGAGCTCCGCCAACTGACTGTTTGTTGCATTCTCCGCTCGTTATCGCTGAATTCGGCAAAAATTGTGCGCAATTATTGGCCAAAGAATCCACGAAACACGAAGCTTTCCCTGGGAAATCAATAAAGGAGGCAGCGTCAAAAGTTTCCGGCAACGAATCAAGCGCGGTGGCAAAGGTCAGCTAAGCTGAGCTCATCTCAGCTTAAAAAAAAAACAAAAAAGAGCCAAAAAAAGAGGCCTGGAGCCAAGGAAATCGAGTGTCTCGTTGAGTGGGAAAAGGGCGAACTTGCACGCGATGCTGGCTGCTTTTGGTTTCTGGCCATCCGAAATCCGAAATCCCGAATACGAAACGAAAAGCTGCCTTCTTTGGGTCTGTAGTGCATGTCATAATAGCCAAGCCAACAACGGTGCATGCGCCATCCTCCACTTTTCCACTCTTCCATCTTCCGCCTTTTGCATAAGAGACCTCCGGATGGTTTTCACTTTTTCCCGGGGTAATTAATGCTAGCGGTAACGTAATTTATGCTAATTTTCGTTGCCTGCAGCCTGAGTTTAATTGATCCGCGTTAGATTCGATTTCGATGGGTCGTCTGTCTCATTGATATGCAGTTCGATGCGGTTCCATTTCCAATTCCCTGGACAACCAATGTTGTTGACCGCGAATCAAAGTCGCCTACTCCGCCGACTGGCATACAAAGTACACAGTCTTTCAACATGGCCTTTTTGTAATGTTTTTGTGTAATTCAGGGGTGGTTGGGGGTACGGGACTCATGGGTATTATGAAAGCGTTACAAATCTTCGCTTTGAATAAGACACTTCAGTTGAGACCGCTGTACGTGATAAGGCAATGACGATGACGATGACGACCCATCATAGACCAAATCGCTGCTCATTAACATTTCGGCCATATAATCGATTCAGTTTTCTTGTGGCCCTGTTTTACATCTAATTTATGTGCATGTAGCAGTGTCGCTCCACCAAATGATATCATGATGAACGGCCCACGATCTGATTCTTAGAAATTCGTAATTGGCTTGGAGATGAAAGCGCCCCAAAAAACAAAAAAAAAAAACCAGAGCAAAACGGGCGAAACTATCAGCCAATACATCAATTTAATGACTTCATTGAAAGCCAGAGCCTTTTTCGAAAACCCCAAAAAGCGAAGAACCCAAAGAAATATATTTTGTCTTTTACGGTCTCTTCCAGCTTCCCAGAGTTGCCGTTTTTTTTACCTGTTTCCCAGGGCGTCGAGTTGCACCTGCTTTTTGGCCCCAGCGACACTTGATATCCCCCCGAAAGGTCAGCTTTTGAACTCTGCTTTTGAACCCCCCAAAAAAAAACCGAAATTAAGCCAAACGAGCGTGTCAAACGCTGTTGATTTTTGAGGGGAAAGAAGGGGAATAGGGGACAGGGAATAGATATAAGCCCAATTGAGAGCCAAGTACTTCCGCAGCGGTCTATAAAATGTCGTATGCCATTTACCGTTCCGTATTCAATTCAATTCGATTCAATTCCCGCGCTCCAACTTCCGGCCAAGAGAGACTCAATGCCACAGACGACGATGTTTGGGCTTTTAAATCAAATGCGACCAAATCAAATAATTTGTTAACACTACCGCTTAAGTCAACACAACAGTTAAACAATCAGCGATCGACGGCGCTTTCAGGCCGATCACCGATTGCTCCACAGACATTGACAGACATTGATTTTTTAAACCATTTTGTGAGTTTGTGCCCGGCTTTTGTTTGGCTGTTGAACCCCCATGGGCAATTAAAGCTGCACGATGCCAAAGTGAATGTGAATGTGCCGCTTTTTGTGGTCTGCGATCTGCGATCTGCGAAGAGCACCTCCTCGCACTTCCAATCGATCGCGTAAGGTCACCAGGGAGTGGGTTATTAAAATCAAACCCATACCATCCGAAATGGAGGAAGAAAATGTGTGTGTGGATTTAAAACAATCCAAAAATTAAGCATCACAACAACTCTGTTGGAATTTGCTATATGGACTTAGGCATTTGGGGTCAGTTTACAATTTATGCGTTTGTTGGTTTTTGATCAATAATGAGTTTTAGGGTATCTATCTTTTAATATTAAACTCTCATTGGAGAATTTCAAGAACCTTGCATTGTTTATTTATTTAACAATTAATATTATAAATAGTTTCATATTTTTATTTACCTGTAATAACTGTTTGTTTTATAACTTAATCATTGAAAAATATGAAACTTACATAGCAATAAACATTTACAATAAGTTGCTTGCTTAAGTATGGATTTTTAATTGCTCAAAAAAACTATTATTACCCAAGACACTTGTCAGTTTAAAGTTCACAGAAAATTTAATAAAAAAGCTGACCTAAATAAAAAAAGACCTGAGTACACGATCGGTACATACACAAGTGTAAAAAAGCAATTTTTATAACTTATTTTTATTGACGATTATTGCCTTTTTAGAGGCTTTAAGCAAGCCCTGAGCTATGACTGAGTCGAACATTAAAACAAAAATAAAAATAACCCCGGTCACAAGACTTATCTATGAACATAGCAATGCTTGTTGGTGCTAAGCAAACAGTTGCATTAGTTCCGAGAATGAACTCTCGGGCGGCTCACGGCCTTTGATCTCGGTGACTAATTACTGGAACCCGCGCCTCACATCGTAGGTGTATTATTTGTACGTGTTAAAAGCCGGACACTGACTCAAAAAGCAGGAAGCTCCCCGGGTCACAAGCCAAATCGAATACAAATTAAATACAGAAAATCGAAATGCTGGCATCGCCTTGTGCACAAATACAAATCATCCTTGACGCATGCACACCAAAAACGGCAGCCCCAAAAAAAAAAAACGAAAATAAAAATATCCGAGATTTCAACTCTCAAAAACTGAAAACAAGATAATACGGAGGCAACAACGCAACTCCCAAAAACGAAAATGAAACAAGCCGTAGGACTGCATACAAGGCAAGGCTGTAGACCTTTTTTGGCCACATCAACAAAAGCGGCTTTTTGAGAATTTTCAATTTTTTTTTCAACCCCCCCACTCCTGTTTTGTGTTTTTGGAGGCTTCGTTTAAATTGACGTTTATTTCCAGACGACGGCGGTCGAAACTTTCGAATTTTTTGGGGCTTTAATGAGGAGTCGAGTTAATTTGGTCGGGCATTTGAAGAGGCTCACGAAAGAGGCTCTTAAAGGTCCTAAAAGCTGCAGCTAACAAAACGAGAACGAGAACGAGGTGTTTACCGAGGCACCTACAGAGACACACCGATACATATATATATACAATACACAATATATATATTTTTAACCAGCTAAAGGCATCCAGATACAAGTGACGTCATGGGCCTGGCATTGGCATTGAAACCCAAGGTTGGCTTGGTCCAAAATAACGTCTCCCACGCACATTAAAAAAATAATAATAAATTAGAACTGGCAAAGCGGCTTTAGTCCAAGGGATTTTCATCGTCCTCTGGAAGATCCTGCCACAAAAGGAAAGGCCTTGCGATGTACATCGAATGCCTGGGATACAGATTCGACAGGGCCATTAGATCCCCAGCCACCACAATGAATATCTGCGTGTATCGCACTGAAGGCAGGTTAAAAAACCAGGTTATCTTCTTCTGCAGATCCATTTTTTCCTATTTTATCTCCAGACTTTTGAATATATCGAGACTTCGAATGAGCACTAACTCCCTGGCGATTCTGACTCTGATTTGTTAATGAATAACAAATAGCTTGAACCTGAATTCAAATGTGCCGATGCTGGCCAATTACTTATGTATATTTTCGCCAAAAAACCACACAACAGCCATAAATTTCAAATTCCTAATCGCATTAAAAGCAAAGCTAATGTAAAGTTCGCATTTGCAATGCTAATTCATTAGAACCTATATGTAGAAGATTGCTGAGAGTGAGCAGATTTCAAAGATTCTCGTTTCGAAAACCCAAAAACTTTCACTCAACTTGGCCGTCATCGTTGAAAAATGTTTTGCTTTCTGTTGAGTGAGGCCTTCAGAACTCTATTTCCGCCCCACAAACAATAAAGACGCTCGGGTTTTTATGCATTAACATTAGAATTGGCTATTGGTTATTAATTTGCATCCACATTCAAAAGCCCCGCCGAAGGTTGTTAAGGTTAATGTTAATATAGCCCCAGAAGAGAGGTGCTGAAAAATACCAAAAGAAAGAAAGAAAGTCTTCTCCAATCTTCTTGGTTCTTCGATGGACCCGTACCCGAAAATGACTTCCAATTAACCAGATCGGGCGAAAGGTTGTGCGGATCAATCAGAAACTCTGACTCACATCACAATTGGCCGTAGTGCGTTGGCCGACTCCATTCTATATACGGATATGGAACAGTCACACACACCCACGTCCAAAAGTGTGTAACTGGGACACTATTCGGGGGTCGTAAAGCCCACTAGAGATCGTAGTTGCGATTACGATCCGAGTCGGAGGCTGAATAATTCAAGGGAACCGCTGGTAGAATCAGAACTCAGAAGCTTGGGGTTTTTTTTTTAGTATGGATAGTCCGGATCAGTTGGTTATCGGTTATCAGAGCAAAGCATCTACGGCGTTAGCTGTTGGTTTTAGGGTGGTTCTACTGTACTAAACGATCGTCGACTCACCTCAAAACAGCATTCCTCGTGCGTTTGTGTGCGGGAGAACAAACGATTTGTTTTTGGTTTTTGTTTTGCAGTTCTAAGTAATTTGCGCAGTTCTAATTACGTTTATTTTATATATTTGTTGTGGGCTCTCGTTTGTGCGGCTTTTGTTCCCCTTTTTTGTGTTGTTATTATTACTATTTCACTTGCCAAGTGTCGTCGCGAAAATGAGCTTATTTGCAATTTATATATTTCGCTTTAAAAGGCTGTCGAAGTTGGAGTTTTGTATTTGGCATGCACGTCGAAATTTTAATTAGTCGAAAAACGTTTGCACAATTTAGCGAAAATTTATCACGATTTGTGTTTGAGATTTTGTGTCGTTTTGCGTGGGTTTTTTGCTTTGCTCAACTTTGCTCGGTTGAATGGACGTGTCGATGGTCGTTGGTTGTTTAACTTTATAAGGTATTGGTATATCGAACGATATATCCTCTCTTTTTTTTTTTAAAGGGGGTTGGCAGATGGGCGCTGGCCAGTTCGTTTGTTTTTTATATTTGTATTTAACTAACTGTTGGTAATTGCGAACGCGACGCAGTTTCGTTTTTTTGTTTCCAGAGCTCAGGCGCGAGCTTTTCTCCGGACCAAGTGATCGCGAGCAGGTCTAAAAGCCGACTGAAGTCCGAACTGACTTCCAGCGATCTGGCCAAGATCTCTGCTAAAGCTCAGAGAGAGCTTAACTTGGCCCAAACAAGTGGCGCAGCAACAAGTAGCCGGTGTTTAAAGACAGAGAGAGAGAGAGAGAGCAAGTTCGTGTTCTGCAGTCTTTCGTTTTCCGAATATGAATCAAATCAAGGTTCGAGTACTCGAACTCACTCGAAAACAAGTGAAACCAGATCGCCCAAACATTCTTGGGATGTTTTCCTACGCGCTGCTGCTGCTGCTGCTGGCCAATATGAAAATGATGTTCCTGCCTTCCTCTTCCTCTTCCTCTTGCTCGGCCTGGCCACCAGTTTCCACTGGCTTCTGTTCGGTGACCCTCTGCTGCCAGTTGCCCCTCCCCCCTTGTGCGCCTCCCAAGGCCACTCCCACTCATCAATCACTAGTCATTAAAGCCGGCCACTAATTAATTCATCTTCTAGATACAACTGACCAGGGTGCTAATCCCAGGCCACAAAAGTAAACAAAGCGTAAAATATGAACAGAACTTAACGCTTGGGAATATCTTTTAGCCAAAAATACAGTCCAACTTCTGTAATTCAAATCGAAATCTTCTCTCAAAATGATCAATTTAGCTTCTGTGCTACCAGTTATATTTAGTTTCCCAAAGTTACAATTAGACTGTAGACGTTAAAACCAAAAGTTCCCTTTTGCAAAAAAGAATATAATAAGTTGAAATTTTTGAATGCTTTTATTCAACTTTTTAAGTTTGAATCTAAATCCATACATGTTTCTCTTAATTATAAACCAGTCTTAAGGTTAAGTGTTTATATGCTCATGATGTTATGTGACTGCTGGTTCTACTTTTTGAAGTCCCTCTGTGTTCACATGTTCATACATTTGCGCGTTTATAACCACACACTTGAATATTTGAATATCACAGTAATTAATCAAAAAGTCGGAGAAATAAGCAGCACATTCAAATAAATCATCGATCGTCATCGTCGGTCAAGAAACTATAAAGCACGTCCAATCCACCCCCCACCCCCCATACCCCTCATTTACATATATCGAAGGAACCCATTTCGGTTTGATAAAGTTGTCAACCCACGATATTGGCGTGTGAAGCGCTCTTTGGCTATAGGTACACAAAAAAAAACCTTCTTTATTAAATTAACTTTTTTTAAATTGGATGTCTTGAATTCAGTTATGATGTATCATGTTTTGATTTGAAATTTTTATCAGGTTTTATTTGAACTTAGAATTACCAGCATGCATATATATGATATATAAGTTTTTAATATCATTATTTAATAAAGGCCTATAGGGTTTTAAAATGTTTTTCTTTAAAAATGTAGTTAAGAAAACTTAAGTATTGGGTTCTTTAAAATTCATTTTTTCAGATACATTATTTATCTTAAGTTAAATTTATTACATAAAAGTTTTAAAGCCAATAAATTACCTTATAAAATCCCATTTCTTTCAGTGTACTCTTTCCATGGCTTTCAAGTGTTCGTTTTGAATTCAACTTTCGAGTGTTTAATTGTGCGACGCTTAACGGTAAACTTAGTGAAGGCCAGAGAATTTTTGGACCCCCTCCCCCTACCCTTTATCTTGATGGCCCACTAAAACGCATTTTATGAATGAAAAGCGGGATGCGAAAAGCTTGGAGCCTCCCCTGAGCTTTGCTTTAAGCCTCTGGGGAGCTTTGGGTGAAGGAAACCCGAAAAGTGCGCGGAGCTTTAGTGCGAAAAAAACATTTTCACCAACGGACATTTTCCATTCTGTTTGTTGTTCTCGCTGCGTGCGGTTTGTGTTTTATTTATCTCGAGTTAGTTGGCTTTATTAATCAATTATAGTTTGCCTTTAAACAATAAAAGTAGAGAACATAGTTTAATTAACGGATTAATGGCTGAATTGGTATTCAAAACCGCGTGTCTGGCCAAAAATGTGCGAATGGCATCATTTGGCCAGGCCAAAAAGTGAAGCCCCTGTGATATAAGCCAAACACGATGGCCATAAAAAGCTCCGAATCCGAGCTTTCGTCCCGTTAGTCGCCCACCATCAGCTGACCCGGAGCAACAACAACAACAACACACTGATAACCTGCACTGGGACACCAAGTTTCGCGCTAAAAATAACCAAAAGTTCATGGTCATCGTCCTGGAGCGGAAGAGTGGGTCACTTTTCTCGGTGATATTCGCATCCTAAAATGGCCCTGATTCGCTGCTGCTTTGAGCCACCGGAATTACCCGAATTCTTCGACAGCTTCGTGCAAAAATGCACAGATCCCAGTTGTAAGTACAACTTAGCCAAATCCTTAAATTTTGTAAGCTTTATAAAACCTGTAATAGGGAAAATTCGAAAAGACTATAATATTGCATACTTTTAGACACATTTTCAAAAGGTTTACAAAGTCTAATAAGTCTGGTACTCAGATAAAAATGTTTTTACCTGTTGTTAACGAATGGGCATAATTTGTACTTTTCATATTATCAATACAACCTTTTGGGTGATAAACCAGTGTATGGTTTTATAACCAAATGTTTATTTCGTGATATTTTATATTTTTTAATTTTTAAGGTTTTAAAATTAACATGTATCTGCGCGTTATAAAGAAAGTTCATAAACTCGTGTTTGAATATATGTACATTTTCAACACATTCAGGGTTGTTGAATTGTTAAGTTTTTAAAAATATAATTTTTTGTTTGTATTTAAAATGAATATTAAATTTGTACAATTAAACATACATACAACTCCAATTTTGGATTATTTGCATTTGTTAAAATTTAATTTTAATGGAACAGGAATCAAATTTCTGACCAAAAAATTTAAGAATTCAACAGTTGAGAGAACACCCTTAGCATTTCGAGATTATTTAGGGGGAAAGACAAATGTTCATCTGGCCACACTGTTCTCCACCCACAATTGAAAAACAAAAGAAAAGTCAGCCGCTCTCCTTTATCTCAGCGTTTTATTATCTAATGTTGCGATAAAGGCCCCAAGAAGCGAATTGGGACGCCAACATGCCAGGTAAGCAGACGTCGGAGTGGATTTCGCTTGGCGTGCTACGGGCCATTTGAGCGGTTTGAGTGTCGAGTTGACCTCGCCACCTCGTCACAAACACAAACACAGGCCAATCAGGAATGACGACACCGACAAATCGATGGAGGTCACCTGGAGTTTTGATGCGGGGCACGGGGGGCAGGAAATAACCCATCACATCCGCAAGCGATGAGCCGTCCAATCACTCAACAAACGGACACACGGACGGACGCACAGCGGGCAATCCGCGCGAACAGCAAAACTATAGTCCGCTAGGGCAATTATCGCGATAAGATTAAGCGGAAAATGGTGGTCGCGCCCAGTCGACCTGAGTCGGTTTTCACACCACCACCACCACTAGCTTCAACAGCAGCGGCAGCAGTTTTGTCAGCGGAGAGGTGGCGCCATGTTCACCTACCGCTGCATCCACGTCTGCCTGCCCAATCCCTCTAATCGCTGTGCCTTTACCTGCGCTCTTCTAGGCTGCTGTGGGTGCTGCTCGGCCTTGAGGCCGCGCTACAAGCGGCTGGTGGACAACATATTCCCGGTTAACCCCGAGGATGGGCTAGTCAAGTCAAACATGGAGAAGCTGACCTTCTACTCGCTCAGCTCGCCGGACAAGCTAGACCGGATTGGGGAGTACCTGTACCAAAAGGCCACAAAAGACATCAACAGGAAGCGGTACAAGTGAGTATGAGGTGAACTTTTCTACTCCTCCATAGTTAAAAACATATTATTTGTACACAGGCTGGCTGAGATTGCCATGGAGGCCATGGACCTGCTGCTGCAGGCCTGTCATGCTCAGACTACTCTCAATCTGTTCGTGGAATCCTTCCTGCGCATGGTGCAGAAGCTGCTAGAGGACTCGAACCCCAACTTGAAGATAATGGCCACCAATTCGGTAAAGAAAAACAGATAAAAGCCCTTAATGGAGCTCTAATAACACCTATATTCCTATAGTTTGTGAAGTTCGCCAACATCAACGAAGACACACCTTCCTACCATCGACGTTATGACTTCTTCATCTCGAAGTTCTCCTCCATGTGCCACAGCGATGCGGCCAGCTTGAGGGATAGTCTGCGTCTCGCTGGTATTAAGGGCTTGCAGGGCGTCATCCGGAAAACAGTGTCCGACGATCTGGTGGAGAACATTTGGGCGGCGGAGCACATGGAGAAGATTGTGCCCTCGCTGCTGTTCAACATGCAGGTGGGTGTCCATTCCCTGTCTTCTGAGTGCCTCCAATCTCCGCTCGGAGATGGATGCAGCCATCCATCCCTGTTTGTCTGTCCCATTGGCCAATTATTGTACTAATTTCGATGTATTTTGCATTTCGTTTTCGTGTATTTTGTTAATGCAAACCAAACCCAAACCAACCACAACACAACCAACACACAACAATAACCAAACAGTTTTGTGTAAACGTTATGTTCGTGAAGAAAAATTTACTGGCGGTAATGATCGATAATGTTCCATTACATAAGCATATTGCATAGTGATCGCTGATTAGTCACTAAGACCGTCATGTTGGAGCTAGATACTAATATATTTTTCTATTGCTGCAGTCGGGGGATCTCACACCTGTGGAGGATGCCACCAATGTGACGCCGCCGGCTTTGGCCGAAGAGGTGCTCCGGGAGCTGGTGGGTCGTGCCTCCTTCGGACACATTCGCAGTGTGCTCAAGCCGCTGCTGACGTAAGTAGAGCACGCGGAAGCACATCAAACAGTCGCTAATTGGGGGATAACCCATTCTGATTTACAGCCACCTCGACCGACACGAGTTGTGGGTGCCCAACACCTTTGCGATTCACACGTTCCGCATCGTGATGATTTCCATACAACCGCAGTATTCTTACACCGTGGTGGAGACCCTGATGCAGCATCTGGACAGCAACTTCAAGTCCTCGCCCAAGACGCGCACCTCGCTGGCCGTCGTCCTGTCGAAGATCATCGCCATAGCAGCGGGTGAGAGCGTGGGACCCTCGGCCCTGGACATTATCAACAATTTGTTGACCCACCTGCGGACGAGCGTGAGCACCACCACCGAGATCACGCCCGAGGAGTCGCAGTACCAGGAGGCTTTAATAAACGCGCTGGGCGAGTTTGCCAACCATCATCCCGATTACCAGAAGATTGAGATCATGCTGTTCATCATGAACACGGTCCCTGATCTGTCCAAGAAAAGCAAGAGCGACCAAATGCTGCAGAATATACTGCTTAAGTCGCTGCTTAAGGTGGGCACACAGTACAGCACCGTCTCCTTTGAGAAGGCCTTCCCCGCCTCCTTCCTGCAACCGCTGCTTAGGATGGCTCGCGCCCCCCACGATCCCACTCGCATGGTTGTGATGCAGATCTTCCAGGCTTTACTCGACCGCCACCAGAACGAGCAGGTGCTCAGCAGTGTCAGCGTAAAGCCGTACCCGGCCCTCTCCCAGGAGCCGCCCTCGCGCTCCGACATAATCTTTACGCACAAGTACGGGGCCAACATTATGCAGGCCCTGATCGACAGCATGGCGCTGTCGGATCGGGTGGACGCGCTGTCCTCCAGCTTCAACACCGCCGCCCTGCTTATCGTCGAGATGTCGTGCAACGAGACCGTGCAGGAGTTCCTTCTATTTATCCTGGGGTAAGATTAAACTGGAAGTAACTACCTGCAAATACACTACAAAATCTCTTTTTCCCTTTTTAGAATTCAGCAAGTGGCCAACACATTGGACACCCTGGGAACCGTGCACAAGTGCAGCTTGCACGCCATTTCCATTGGCCTACTGGTGCTCATCTCGCGGGTAAGCGGCATCAACAATCTGCTGGAGTATGCCCAGAAGATAATAGACGCGCGGCGCGAGGAGGCCACCCACTTCCTACCACCGCTTCTGGAGCCCAAGAAGATGTCCGGAAAGAGCTTGAATCTGGCGCTGCCGCATCTTGCCATAGACAAACTGGCGCTGGGTGAGTGCCTGCAGAACGCTGGTATGGAAGCCCAGCGGCTCAACACAGGTGCTCCGTACACGCTCAACCAGACGGATCACCCCGGCCACCGGCACTCCTGGGTGGAGTCGGTGAGCAACCAGCTGACGCAGCGCAACAGCTCCGCGGATCTGACTGTCTACAACGGGGATGTGGATAGTGTGAGTAGCTCGCCGGGCGTGTGCAAGAAGCTCCTGGCCCCGGAGTTCAACTTTGATGCCATGAAGAGGGCTCTGGCCGAACCAACGGAGGCTGCCAAAAGGGAGCAGCGCGAGCGCCAGATGCAGATCGTTCGCACATTCCGCGAGGGCGAGTTTGACGATCTGATGAGACGCACAGAACCGAAGGTAAGTTAAAACCGTCAATGTAGATAATACAAGAATTCATTTTACTAAAAGATGTTTGTTTTCTTAATTTCAATGCTTTAAGCTAAGACACCGAATTCAAGCATTCCTGTAAATTCAATATTCTTGCTCTGCTTCTCTTTGACCATCTTTTTAAAGATGCACTGAGCAAATTGTGTTATGTTTTATGTTTAGATTACGAATTTCGTATGTATTTTTGTGTTTATTGCAATGTTTTGATAATATCTTTTATTGGTTATAGTCGGCAAACGTCTGGTTATACAAACGCAATATAGATAAGCAATATAGCACTAAGTGTACAAATTTAGGTATTTTCTTTGAAGATTCTTATTTGGTTTTCTTCCACTTTCAGCACGATCTCATCCAGAACCGCCTGAACGAGCTCTTCAACTCGCTTGCCGTGGAACGACAGATCACGCAGAGCGACACGAAGGCAGCCCAGTTGCAGGCCAGCAACGAGAAGCCGATCTACGAGACAAACTTCCCCGAACTCTTTTACTACTGAAATGTATTCACTCAATTCACATACTATATTGATAGCCCCGATGACGAATTTGTTTGGTGTCTGTATGGAACTAGTTAAATTTAATTAAATTTTCCGTTGTTATATGCAAACAATTCAATTGTTACGATACCTTGGATATGTACTTTGAATTAATTGTTATACAAATATATACACAAAAGTATATTGCAAATGTCTTATCAAAATTGTTGCCTAAAATGGGACGTACTGACAAAAAGTGTAGGAATAAGTCGGGATCTTGCTGCCAAGTTTCCAAATCAATGTCAATCGGTGGACATTCGTTGCTTTATCTTGGTGGTAGTGGACGCAATCCCTTCTTCCGGTTTCTGGCCCAATTTCGCAGACGCTACAAGGACAGGCTGTGCCATTTGCCATCGGATCGGGTAGCAGTAATGGCCAGCAGAATGTGGAAGTGCATGAGTCCAAAGAAAAAGAAGCTCTTCATCGATGCTGCCCGGAGAGTCAGCTACACGTTTCGATCGCGGAGCATGAGGGTCAACTGGGTGCTGAAGAAACTGCGCGAGTCCGTTGCTGGAGATGAATGTCAAGCACAGGCACAGTGGATGCTGATAAGCGGTATAAAGTCCTGGGAGCAACGCGTTCTTAACAACCTCATCGACGAAGAATATTAGAAACCCAGACAAAAGAATTTTAAATTAATTGTAAACTTTAATAAATGATCACTGAAGGTAAGAGTTACTGTGCGTACATGAAAGCGAGTAAAAATGTGTTAGGACAGTAGTTAGATGCGTTGAACTGACAAAATTCGAACACGCTTTTATGTTAATTTGTTTGCCGCGTGTTTTGTTACTTAAACATAACAATCTTAAAACTCCGAATTTAAAAACTATATGCGACATCTAAATATGTGCGAGGGCACGAGAGAGTGCGTCTACTTTAAACAAGTAGATGGCGTTAAGCAGTTAAGATACTAATGATGTAAACGATATACAAAAATATAGATCTGCGCATACCAAACGATCGCCGATATGCTCGTGTTCAATGTACAAACTTGTAGATCAGATCGATCAGCAGTGGCTAATCGCAATGGCGAAAAACGAATTTACAATTACAACTACAACGAGTCCCGGCCGAAGCGGGTAAGTGAACAGAAAATGGTGGTAGTGGTGGTACTGGTACTGGTGTTGGTGGACTTCTCAAAACGATCGTGCTCAGCACGCAAGTTCTCCGCAAATTCCGTCTGCCGACCAAGCAATCCTTGGCCTGGGAGCCGGTGACGAAGGTGTCGAGGCCTCCGAGTCGCCAATATAAACAGCCGAATCATCGGCGCTGGCCGGGGTTAACGGTCGCTCGCAGTCCGCTCCGATCTCCGAGATGGGTATGGATAGTGACGTCGTCGCCTCCTCGCTGAGCGGCACAATCTCTTTGAAGCTCTGATTGGGTGGCATCACCACCAACATGTTGATGGAAATGAGAAGAGGATGGACCAGTTTTGGGTCCAGCACCATCAGCGGCACCTCCTCGTTCTTCTCCAGGCTCAGCGAGCATATCTCGGAGGTCTGGGTAAACACCGGCTGCCGCTGGGCATTGATCGAAGTTACCGTGGTGCGGACCATGAACTTCCGCTTCGTCTGGAGGCTGAGCACCCGCTCGTGCTCGTGCCTGTGGTGGCGACGAATGTTCAGTCTGCGCGAGTCCATGATCAGGATGAGATCCATGCCGAAGTTGAAGCCGGTCCAGCGCCACTTTTGGTAGCCAGGCTCGAGCAACAGGCGTCCGCAGCGCATGCAGCTTTCAAGGAACTGCTCGTTGTCCAGCTGCTGGGGACTGCTGTAAATGCAGGGGGAAACAAAATATATTTAATATAATTTAAATAGCAGAATAGCTTCAAAAGACTCACCAATCCTCCTGTCCGTGATCAATCCGCAACAGGGCATCCCAGTGGTTGTGAATGTGCCGGTACAGCCACTCCTTGGGTATTATGTTGTCATTGTATATGATCTTTAAATCCATGTAGTGGTTGGTCAGGTACTGGGTTCGCAGCTTCTGGAAGACCCTAATATACGGCTGCCCCTCTGGTGTGGCCAGGAAAGAGCGCTCCTCCATCCGGCTGGTGAAGTAGGTCCACTGCACGACATCGACGCTGGGCGTGTGGGTTTCCACACCGGCGTTGACTAGTCGCTCCTGCGTTTTTTGGGCCTCCGCTCGCTGCACCGGATCTTCTGGATCGTATTCGGGATGCAGACGCAGGAACATCCACGTGCGCAGCAGTGTGTACAGCGAGAATTCCGTTTGCATTACGTACAAGTCGGGGCTGGCGGTCAGGGCACTCATAAGCTCAATGGAGATGTGCCTCAGCAGATTCGGCAGCTTGCTGTAGATGCTCAGCAGGTTGATCTGGAACCACTGGAAGGTTGACTTCTTCACACCCACCACTCCGTACTGGCAGGCAGCCTCGTAGTACTGGATGACTGTCTCCGGACTTATTGTGTCCACCATCACCTCGGAGCACTTGTCGATGATCCCGTCCAGATGGAACAATGTGGCCGTGGCCAGAACTGAAATCACGTCCGCAGCGTCGATCTCGATCTCATCGGAGTACATTGATCCGAACACAGCGTCTAGGCTGGCCACGGTGATCCGATCGTCGAGGATCGCTATCTGTATAAAGTTCTGCTGCGCCTCCCGCCACGTCCCATTGAACATGGTGTAGAAGTAGGGGCTCTGGCTCAGGTAAACCTTGTGCAGGTGCCACACTTTGTCCAGAGCCATGACAGCCACATCCGAGTTCTTTTCCTCCTTGAACAGAGCCTTATAAATGTATTGAGTGGTGGTCAGGAGTTTTTTCCTGCGGAGGAAGGAGGTATTAGAAAATGATTGGTACTTAAATAACAGCAACTAACTTTTTGGGTAGTGTGGCGTCCAGCTGGGCCTGGTCATCCTTGCCCAAGGAGGAGTCCGTGCTGCGCTTCCGCTTCCGTCGGTTGCTAAACACCTCCGCCACATTCATCTGCATGGAGCCCACGATCTGACCCATGACTCTGCACAGGAATCCCCAGTCTGAAACGGTCACAATTGTTACACTTAAATTTGTTTTGTTTACAATGAATCGAAGGAGATTTGGGTCGCCTTTATCGATCTGACAGGTTGCGTGTTGATAGCGCCCCCAAATGAAACCGGTTGACCCACTTTCGTTCCGCCAAACTGTAACGCTAGCCGCTGTAACGGTGGGGAAACCTTTACCGGGTGGGCGAGCATTGGCGTGGGTGACATTTCAGGCCCTAAACCCAATGGAAAGCGCATCCATTCATCAATACTGGTGATGTCAGCACGACAGTAAGACAGTTGTAATCAAAACCCACGCGAGAAGGGGAACTTTTAGGGTGGGAAAACTTGAAATAGATTGCAGCTGATAACTATTTGATATCTTGACTCTGTAATGTAGACATTATCAATAAGTTTTCGCCTATTGCACTTTAGATTAAGTACTCATACACACTGTGACATGACAAGATACATAATAGCTCTTGAGAATTTGAAGTAGTCATGTAAATAAAGATTTCACGCAAGATTGATGAGTGGTTTCAATAAACAAATTCTAAGCTCGAACTAAAGAGCATTATCGTGTAAGGGTATCGATGATAAACTTACTAAAAGAAATTCACTAAATAATTCAAATTATTAATTGCACAAATAACGATATAGTAGTTTAAAGGCCTCTTGAAGATTTCACATTAAAAGAATGAAGGTCTTGATTGAATGCTTATTAGGTTACCAATCTAATAGGAATTCAGGTTACTTATCCGTAAGATATGCTCAAAGCGGCCTTAAAGACCTGAATCGCACTGTAGTTGAAAACATTTTTGGGTAAAGTCATAGGGGGGACTCTATAATTAGAATGAGATCAAACGAGCTCGATTCCATGCGCATGTTTATGCTTCGTCGGGTCGGCCAATTGCTGGAGCTGGACGAGTGTTGTAACCATGTCAAGGCCGCTACTGCTGCTGCCCATAAACAAACAAACGAGCGCCGACGTGCTTTCATCACCTCCCATTCCCATTGAGTCGCATTGATATGGACGACACCAGACTGCCAGACTCGATAATGCTTGATAGATGATTATCTATTCAGAGACATCTCAAAATAATGATTGTTGGGTCGAGTTGGGGAAAAGGTGATGGGGCGGGGTGGCCACCAGCAGATGGCGGGTTTGTTTTGGTGTGGCGCAGTTCCGAAAACAAAAGTAAACTATTCCAAAACCGGTTCCCTCAGCGTGTATTTCTTATAAGACCAAAACAAGACGGCGATTGCAGCGCTTCAAATTACGTCACCAGTTGAAGCCAGAGAGCGAAAAGAGAATTAGAGGTAGAGAGAGAGAAAAAGCAAAGGGGGTGGACAAAAGACCACCAAGTACGCGCTGACTTCCAAATATAACTCTAGTTTTTCCAAGTCGTAAATCAGCAGTTCAAAGAAAATTGCTAGGTTTTTACATTTTACAACTTAACTCTATAAAATGTGAACTACCCAATAAAAATGTATGGTCAAAATCTTCAAGAACAGCCTTGTTTTTGGGTAAACACCTGAAACACTAGAAACATTTGTAAACGTATACTAAACTTGTTAAATATGTATACATTTTAAAACTAGTTTAAATATCACTAAAATAACTAGTTTGTTGTTCCTAAGAGGTTAGTGAACTGCTGCTATCGGGTAGATAAGATTATGTACACCAAAATAATATAAAGTAGACGAGGTACGTTAAAACATTATTGCATGACGAATAAAATTTAAGTTCCACTGTAAACTTATTTGAACGGTGATGATATCACACATAGGGCATTAGTGGTATATATTTGCCTTGGAATTAGACGTATTGTACAGATACAGTATATAAAAATATGAGTTTTAATAGGAAAAAGATGCCCAATAAGTTAAAGGTGATTTTGGTATTGAGGTATTAAAAAACAATTAAACGGTGATGATATCGCACAATGAAAATGGTATTTGCCTTTAAACTATTCGGTTTCCTAAGGTAAAACTATTGAAGACACAATTTGTAATAACGATAAAAAAAAAGTTAATGTTGCCCAAGGAGTTAACGGCTAAATAACGTGGGTGATCGTCGAAAGAAGCCAACAAGCATGGGCGGAGACTCGAACTCGCGTACGCAGTTTCCTAGGGAATTCAAGTCGCTTTAGACGACAGAGCCACCGCAGCTAGAAAATTTAGATAGACAAAAACTGGAGATATACCTGGGGAGTTCACTAGTTTGGCAAACCTGCAGATAAGACTAAGACCCTTGTAGAATCAGCTGTTACAGTTAAGCTCAGACTGATTGGCAGTGCAAAACGCATGTTGATTCGCACTATTTACGACTGCCTGTTGTTTGGCGCTGATAACACAGCGCGGTTGGAGATATGGAAAGCAAACCACCAAACCACCAACTTTTCCACTCACTCCTCTTCCCGATTTTCTTTGGCTGCGCGGAGTGCAGTTAATCTGCAGCTATAAATAGCAAACAAAAGTGAATTCGGAAGGTGACGTAGTTGAGAAAATCAGAAGTGGGGGAGGGATGGAAAGCAAAGGAGAGAGAACGAGACGGAGAGAGCGCGAACAACGGCGAACGAACCACGACGCAAAACTGAAGGAAACGAGGTACACAAAAGGGAACTGATAAACGAAACTTACTGTAAATATGCAGTTACAGTTCCGCGATTTTATGTAACTGCACTTGCATTCCACGTTAACTACTCTTGTTCCAGAAAAATAAATATATATACACTGACTAAAGTTCTACGCGTGTGTGAGTAGGCGTGCGATTTAAATCATTTCCATCCGCAGTTGTATTTATCAATGTTTTGTTGCAGTTGCTCTCCCTTTTCAACACCCTCTCCAACCGAAAACAAATGTGTGACCGTTGGCGGAAACCGTTGAAATCGGTACTAGTTCCCATACCAAGAAAACAGTTCCGGAACAATGCCAGAAACTAGTTCCCAAAACAATGCTTGAAAATACTTTTTTATTGAAAGAAATACAAAAGTAAAATATTTAACGCATAAATGTGATTAATTTTGGCCAATTCCATTTCTGTTATGGTGAAATTCAGTAGAATAAAAGTTATACCATAAATGCACTTGCATACTTTTCCTTTAATTTTTAGACTTTGTAAAATATGTGTATTTCAACTTCACGAACTTCACGCGCGCATAAACACAATCAGTGTTGCTCAACATACCTCCTTAGTGTGACCTTGTGCATGGCATTTTCGCACTGTCGATGAACGGTACTCGAATTTTCTCGGCTGCGCAGCAGTTAATAAAATTGAATACACCAAAGCTGCAGATACAAATTGGACTTGAAAACGAGTGCGAGTTGAATTAGCACATATCGAAGGTACGCCGAATGAGTGGAACGAAAACAATTGCCAAATCGGTTGCGTAAATCGGCAAAGTGGAACATTTTCGTGGCAGCCGTGAAAAGTGGCACACAATAACAAATACACACAGACGCGAGTGTGTATGTGTGTAGTGAGGAAGGGGAGGGGGAAGGGGGGAAGAACAAAAACACAAACATACAAATACAATTAATGCATGTTTTTCCGCACCCGACATTATCGTTATCGCTTTCGTTTCGCCTCTCTCTTTCGCAGTTTTCGTGGGGCGTGCAATGTTCAGGATCCACCTAAAGATGGGTCCGCAACGCAATCAGCACCACGGCACCGCCACGGCCGCCAGCAGCAGCAACAACAATGGGGCCGGAGGAAGCAGCAGCAGCGGCAGTCGTCACCTGAAGGAGTTTACCTGCTGCTTTGGCCTGCATGTCCATACGGCCACCCTGATGATCGGACTGTGGCACCTGGTAAGCTAATGCCCCCTGACCTTTTGACTTTCTTTTCGTGCAATGTGGGTGCAATTTGGGTGTTGCTTGGTATACACACCTGTGTATACAGACACCCACGCATGCAACTTGCGGGATGTGCGAAAAATTTGACCCTGTTCAGTGTCATTCGGGGGAAAAATCAATGACCGGGTGCCTCTCAAACTGTACGATGCGAGCCAGCGCGCTCTGCACTTTCCCCGCCTGTGTGACGTCAATGGGTGATGGCTGATTGGCTCGGCGCTGCGTCAGCTGATTAAATTTGCCTAAAAACGATATCGAAACAAAACTGGGGCCTTTTTATCCGTACCTCGCTTTGCCCACTGCGGAAGTTTCCAAATCCCCCGTGTCCATTGTCCGAAACTAACCTTTCACAAGCCCCTGACTTCGCATAAGCAATTGCAGCACTGAGAGAAACATATCTAGGGCAGTTACTTTGTTCAAAAAAATCAATTGATTGGACACACGTCTTTTAAGTTTGTAAGATATTTATATTTAATGAGGACGCTATTTTTACTAAATTCTCTGATATTTAAGAAATATTGTAAGACATTAATTCAACTTAATTAATCCTCAGTAACTCAAGGTACATTGTTTTAAACGGTCGTTTATCTAAAGTTTACTTATATCAAATGCTTGCCAGAAAACTCTTCACATCTAACCAAAACAGGCAATAAAGTGTGGTAAACATCGTACATTGTGCTTGCTAACATTGATAAAGCAGCTTAACATCAGGGATTTCAACTACCATACTTAAAACATTAAAAAAACTCAGAGTTTTTCTTACTGTGCACAAAGAGTGTGTATCACTAATCCACTCATTACTTTCATCATGCATTGCCTGTGCTTTAATACCTGGTGTTTATTGCATCCCAGGTCACGTTTTGTAGCAGCAAACTCCCTCCCGTCACATGCACTCCCTCAGTGATTAAAGTTTGAGCAGCACTGGAGTTATCAGCACTCAGTGTCCAAGCCCTAAATCTAAAGGCTTCCTTTGTTTACAATTGAAAGATAGAGATAGCCTAAAAAAACAAAGCAATTCCACAAATCGATGAAATAGTTGAATCATCAAAACAATTGTTTGTTGGTGTATTAATCGTTGCAGATAAGCTGCGGCTCACTGCATATTAAATTTCCCACTGATGAATAGTTAAAAAAAGAAAACAAATTTGCCGCATCTAAGGTCGAGGCGTCATCAAAGTAAAGCCTTCAACTTGAGATACTTGTATACATAGATACAGAATTGGATATCCAACCAGGGCCATATGTGCAAACAGCAACGATATACATATTTCCATGAGCGTTTCAGTTATTTTTAATAACTACACGTACTCGACGGATGATGAGAAAATATTTACTCTTCAGTGGGTTTACTTTTGCTCTTCGGTGTATATCTTTCTTTTGGAGCAACATTCTGATGTGGGCCGCTATAAATCTGAGAATTGTTAATTCAGCTGTCACCCGTGAGCTCACAGGTTGCAAATTAAATCAAGCGAGGCTCCCTTATCTATTTTGGACAGCTTATCTTGATGAGCTGGTCCCACACACCTGCTAAACGCACTTGAGGTACTTTTAGATGTGGTGATATCTCTGAATTCCCCCCTCGTGATCCTTGGGAATCTATGCTTCGCCCTTGACGTTTTCAAACTATTCAGAACCTACAAAATATTTCTCTGCCTAGTCATTTATTTGTACATTTTTTATAAGGGAAGCTTACGCAATGCTCCAAGCTGACGAAACTGATCTTGAAGACGATACGAGTTCCAACCTTGACACCGATTCCCAAGAAAGAGTCAGCGAAACGGCAGAAGAGGATGACGCGAACCAGGAGCAAGACAAACACCTGAAGCAGCTGTACAAAAATACAACTTACAACCAACGTCCTCCCTCCTTAATCCAGGCTGGTGTCTACAACAAGCTAAAGGAGCGCACTCTGTCCTCATTGGGCTACTCGACATCCAGTTTCTCGAAGAACAAAGAAGAGGAAAAGAGCAAAAAACTGATAAACAAACCGAACTTATACGAGGCACTGGTCCACCGTGTGCAGCAACGCCTTGATCCCAATACGCTGGTCACAATCGGCAAGAGTCAGCAGCCTGTACACCTGATAGTCCTGCAGAGCTTTTCGCGAACGTTTCGTGATCTAAACAACAATTTGAGCGTGGAACTGCCAGAGGAAAAGGTGACGCCGCGTTCCTTCACCCTCATCTATGATTGGATGATCGAGGATACGCCGATCCTGCCGCGCCTCGGGCTGCTGGAGGTGCTCCGGGCTGCCAATTTTCTGAAGATTCCGCAGCTGGTTAGCCAGTGTGAGTTTTGTTTGGATAATGGTTTCAAGGAGGACTCTGCAGCGATGCTGTGCTTGGAGGCAAGAATCCTAGGTCTGGAAAAGATCCACAGGCAACAAATCACGCGTATCTCCAAGTTTTTCCTCACCCTGGTGGCCTCGAAAGAGTTCCTGCGGCTGCCTCTGAAGCCGCTGCTTATGCTTATCAATTCCTGCGAGATCGGAGTGAATACGGAGCTGGAGGTCTTCATGGCAGCCGTTCGTTGGCTGAATCACGGATGGCCCCAACGACAGGGAAACATAGCAGCGGTTGCGTCCCAAATACGTTTCGGGCTGATTCCTCCATGGTTGCTTGTCCGCCTGCAGAAACCGGATATCACCGCTGTGGAGGTGAGGAGAATCATAACAAACACAGAAGTGCGCCAAGCCATTCACGATGGGATCGCCTTCACCACAACGCGTCTCTTCTATGGATCAGATCGCGAGGCCTTTAAAGAGCATCTGAACAGGACGAACTCCCAGCCACCGATGCAGCGAAGCTGGATCTATGACCGCAAATGTCGTCATCACCATCGTTTGCGCTGTAAGATCACGCAGGACTTAACCTACGAGACTTTTGTAGAATACCTTAACTATCTGCAGATGCAGCACCGAGACTACTGGCAGTCCATGGAACCGGCTGATGCCAGCAACGTGTGTTTTAGTTGTCAGAGCACAGCTAAAGATTCGGTTCCTAGTCAAACCCCTTAATAAACTTAAGATTTTGGTTGTTAATATTGTCAAATATATCTTGATACTTAAAATCATACACAGAAGTTATCCGGTTTCATTAAGCTGTGATAGGTTATCCGGTTCCTGTCTTTGGTAAAACAAGTACCTTCTTGTTACATTTTATAGATTTCATTCATAGACCTTTCAAAGAACATAAATTGTACTGATGACTCCTAATATTTTAAAAATGTCAGCAACTCAATAGCCATCTTTTTCTTCCAGTTTTTGAACATCTTGGCATTGAGTGTACTTGCGGTTATATGGCGCAATCCCGAGATGATGGACGAGCTCGAGGGCGGGACCCACGACTACACCGTGGATCTGAGTGCACCGGCCCTGCCCACGCCGCTGAGCAAGGTCGATCCACCCTACGCCTACCGCGACCACTCCTTCAACTATCGTAAGCGTTACCGTAAGCAGTGGAGAGAGCAGGTTCCGCAACGCCTTTAAATTGATTTTCCTTCCGCAGAGAACTTTGACATGGGCGGCTTGGTGTGCACCTGCATGATAGCCATCACGCTGATGATGATCTACGGCACCATTAAGGGGAAACCCTCGCACCTGTTGCCCTTCTTCTGTCTGCAGTTGTTCGATTTCGCCATAACAACGTGAGCATTCTAATCGGGGGAGTTACATAAATCTCTGGAGGTTTAAAGACAATGTTTTCAACCTCTATAGATCTCTGGAACTGCCCTAAAAGGTTTTCTTTCAATATACTAATGCAACGATCTTATTCTGCTTAACAGTCTCACCGCCGCTGGATATCTGTGCTACCTTCAGGCCATCCACAGCATCATTGCCGAGTCGCATCGCTTGCCATGGCGCGAGAAGCTGCTGGAGCTGCCGCCAGAGGAGCTGGTCGTCGTGGTCCTGGTCGTCTTCATCTGCATTGTTTTCCTCAAGGCTTATTGCATTGGTATCGTTTGGCGCTGCTACAAGTACTTGACGCTCCGCCAGCAGCATGTGCGCACTTTGTTCCCCTTCCTGGAGCCACCGACTGGAGTCCACAGTGTGGGCGGAACTTTTGGTGCCGAAGAGCGGTCCTATTCCACGCTGCTGCCCAACTACGACGAAGCGATTGCCCAGTACTTGAAGCAGGCACCGCCACCATCCTACCAGGTGGCCATGTCCAACTACGAGGAGGAGGACGAGACAGCGGCCGAGGGGGCTGAAGTCAATCCCTCGGTGGCACCTCTGTTTGTGGCCCTTGCAGCAGCCACCACCGCTAATGCCGCCTCCAACACGGATGACAACATGGACAACAACAATGATCAACCAAACAACAACAACACGATGCATGTGAACGCCAATACGCCGCCAATGCGTCGTAGCGATGCGGCCGTGAACGTAAATGTAGACGAGGAGGACGATGACGACGACCTGGAGGTGATCGACGCTGGCGTGGATGTAATCGGGGGCATTCCACCTCCACCACCCTACAACGACGTGGCCGATGCCCAGGTGCAGGTGCCGTCGCAGTCGCCGCTGCACCGCCAGCAACCCAACATCCCGGGTCAGGTGTTCGGCGGACGCGACGAGAGCCAGGCCTAAGTTGTAGTTTGGATTAGTTATTTCCTCTCATGGCGAGTAGGTTGTGATCATCGGTGGTGACCAGCCCTCGCCACCTCCTCTTCTTGCCCAGATGTTCTGGTTTCTGGTCCCTCATCTCACAGCTATCATTCCCAAGGCACACATACACGGTCTATACGGTTGCTTCAGTGTATTGATCGGTGTTTTTAGAGAAACGAAACCCAAACAAGTTTTCGCTTTTAGCCGTCGCTCATTATTGTTGTTTAACGTACAATTAAGATTCTCTAGTTGCTGCTCATTTAGTAAACAACAAAAAAAAAATCAAAACAAAAACAAGCACAACCAAAAACATTTTGCGATGCTGGCAAGGAAAGCTTCAATTCCTTTTCGGCCGCATCTTCTGACCCGAAAGTAGCTGCAACAATCAGTTAGTACGTTTTTCATTTCATCCGAATTAGTCTAAGCATTTCGGATAGTCTAGGCGCAAGTAGTTGTTACCAGAGTGTGTCGCTGGCATTGTAGACACCTTTACGAATGGATGTTCTTTGTTTTAAACTATCTCGTAAGACTCTACGCATATTGAATACCGAGTACTGAATTCACAGCACAGGCATACATAATCCATTTATTACGATGATATTATCAATTGTATTTTACTATTGCGTATTAATACCAGCAACCGAAATGTTTTATGTGTGTACGATATCTAAATGTATACTGTATACTAAATATGCAGAGATATTCGAATAAATATTAGTTTGTATTTAACTAGTTGGGATTTGAGTTAACTTGAATTAAGGAAGTGGATGTTAAGCTTTTAATTTGCTGACTTGGGGTTTCACTTCTTTTCTTTAAGCTGAAACTTTTTATAATGGACTTTAAATAAGTATAAGTATGCACCTAGTTTAACAATAATATTACCTGTTTGCTTATCAAGGCTTTTTAGGTTTTCCTTTTATATTTTCCACCAGAACTGATAAATTATTATGGCAAGTTAATATTCTGTTATTTAAAGGTCCTTATCTCAACATTACGCTTATTTATTGATGATTCAGAATTAACAAGAATCAAAATTGATCTCTCGACCTTACCGCGAAGCAATCCCCCTGAAAAAAAAACTCCCGAGATTGCTTTAAATTGTGTGTTTTTGTATTTTTAAGATTTTAATATTGCAATTTTTGTTTGATTTTATAAATGCACTTCCGTGTGCCGCTTAGGCCTTCCAGTTGGACCAGGTGCGGATCTCGTTCCAGATGTTGGTGCCGGGGCACTCGGTGGAGCCCACCTGGCGATGTCCGTACAGGGTGTATCCGGAGACAATCTGGCCGCGGGAGACGGCATCGGCGAGCAGGCCCTTGGCGGCGGTGATCTGGGCGGAGGTGATTTTGTTGGTGTTGTAGTTGCCCAGGAAGGAGATGCCGATGGACTTGGAGTTCCAGTTGGTGGCATGAGCACCCAGCACGTTCCAGCCGCGACCCTCGTACACGTTGCCATCACCGCCGATCAGGAAGTTGTAGCCGATATCGGCCCAGCCCAAGGAGTCCATGTGGTAGGCCTGGATGCTCTTCAGCTCGGTGATGCAGGCGGCCTTGGTGGAGCAGTAGTTTCCAGCGGTGTGGTGGATCACGGCGTAGCTCAGGGAGCTGGCCAGCGTGGACTTGCTCTTGGCGGTGCGTGCTCCCCACTCCGACTTGGAGATGACGGTCACGCCGAGGACGGCCTGGGCGCAGAAGAGCACGGCCAGAAGGACGAGGGCTTTGTTCACCATGTTGCGGATTGCGGATCGATTGTGCGGCCTGTCGGGGGATCGGACCTTATATACCCCCCTGCTATAGCTTATCGCTATGGGCTCCGACTGCGAGATGGGTCGTGTGCTTCCATCTGATACGGTGGCTATCGGGTGGCCAGATCCTGATACGGCGATGACGACGGCCCTATCACGCTTCTAATCAGGCCAAGTGGCATTAATTAATTTGTCCTAACGGGTGCTATATATTTTGCTGCCTAAGACCTATCATTTCTTTGTGAGTATCTGTTTAGACCAGAATTTCCAGTCTTGAACTTCCTTCACCTTCACTACATATAAAAGTAATTTAAGATTATATTTCTTACACTTGAAATTGTCTGATGAGTCCTCATACTCAATGTCCAACTGACGTCTTTATGGGTAAAACTATAAATTTTCATTCGTAGCTTTAACGATTATAAAGTATCTTTGTATTTTAACTACCTCAAGGAGCTATCAAAAAAGAGAGCTATTATTGTAATTTATTTACCTCAAGTAGCTATCAAAAACCATATTTACTAACTTAAAGGTTGGACTTTAATAGTATTCAATATTAAATAATAAAATTTTTTCACAGGAGTTATTATTTATTTAGTCTAAGCTTTTATTATGGTTGAATAAGTTATGGTAAATGTGAGTAAACTTTGGAGAGTCTCTTAAATTTGATTAAAAGGGATGAAAAAAGTCCCCGGATAAACTTGCAACGAATTCGAAATGAAAATCTGTGCAACGAAAAGTCCTTTACTATAAAAATTGAAAAGCTTTAAAGCGCTTATTATAACTTACATAAAATGGTGGATGAAGAGAAAGTTTTCGTGTAAGTAATATGTAAAAATCCAGTAAAACTTCTAAATTAGGTGTTTTTGAAATACAAAGTAAAGTGTTAAAAGTGTTTACACTGAATATACTTTTGTGATTTTTATTAATATGATAAAATAAAATATGAAAGCCCTGTTAACTTCCAGGACAATCAATTATTAATGTGCCTGTAATTTCTAAACATATGTATGTACAAATAAAATGACACACCAGCCCGCACTCCAAAGACCATCATACGATTTCACGAGGCGCTCCTTTATAAATATTATTCAGTCATATGCTTCTTTTCTTATCTCAATTGATATGAGGGCTTTCCATTTTAATTTATAAGCATTTAAAAAGTGATAACTATAGTAAGTGAGTACCAAAATATTAAAACCAAAATATTATTATAGTATGGCCAATCAATGGAGCAACAAAATTCCCACTTAAAATTTTGATTAGATTACTGATCATTGAAATCATTTCCCATACTTTTAGATAGAATCTACAAGATAACTTGTCTATTATTTGTGTGGCTCGTGCGCTGACGTAGGTCCAATATTTATATTGATAAAGCGAAAATGACTGATTGTATTTGAGGTAAACCTAGAAGTCACCAAAGACTTGTAACTTTAAATTTCTTTAGTTATTTAACAAATGATTAAAAGGTAATAGTTTTTAAGTCCATCTGGTATAAAATTCTATATCCTCTTATCATAACGAGAAAAATCCCGAAATCTTGACAAGTTACTGGTAATCATGAAATAAAACTACCTGTAATAATCAAAAAGTTGCAGGACCAAAACCTGGACATCCAGGAGAGCGGAGGGCGGAGTCACTTTGTCAATCCAGTTTGTTCAACCAGCCGAGGACCTTCCAGTGGCTTCTCCTTGTGGCAGGAAGGAGATGAATCTCGAAACTGAAAGCTGAAGCAAGTTATTAAGCACAAAAACAACTGAAACTCATTCAGAACTACTTTGTTAACGAGGATGTCGTTAATGAGACTGCGGTTCAAGTGGCGAACAGTTCGCTTTGGTCAGCAACGGGCTGTAAAGTTGTCCGCTGCATTTGGATGAATTTTATGTCGCAGTCCAGTTGCGGAAGTTAATTCTGCATTTTTTCTCTCTAAAATGTGCCCAGTTAAGCACAAAAGTCAGGACAATCTAATATTATTCTGCAAGTTTGGCAGGCACACATCCTCCCACCTCTTTAAATTTGAAAACTTTTGGTAAAACGGAAGGAATGAATAGTTTGACAGCTCAGACGTGAGGGTTCGGTGGCAAAACGAAGATGGATAATGGCAGCAGGAGCTTGGAATTGGATTTCCTTTTGTCTGTCCTTTAAAGAGTTCTATACTATGTCAATCAATGAATTAATATCCGCCCAATCGAGGAATTCTGAGATTTTAAGATATTTTAAAAGGTGTGTAAAAGTATGTATGCTGAGCAAAAAAAAAAAGGAATTTTTTCGGAATTAATCCATGGGGCTTCCATGTTTAAAATATATTTTTTTGTAATATTTTAAAGAATATTAAATGCCACAACAATCGCTTGCAATCTTCGCTCACTTGTTCTGGTATGAACCGGAAATAAAGTTGGTTGTTCGAATATTGTCAGGCTGTCTTCTAGGAATTTAAAAATAAAATATAATAAATCAATATCACGGGAACTACCTGCAATAATGGTGAATTATACTGGTATCTATAGTAAGTGACCTTTTTTTGAACTAATTTGATTATCAAACTAACAGACTTTTGAACTTACAGGTTTCCTTAATTATAGCGACAATATGCAGAATGTGAGTATGATTAAATACAGTGGACTCTACTACTATATGTACTCTACTACCATATGTACTCTTTGGTGTTTCAGGTGAGTTGTGTGTCTGTGATGAAACTCCAATATGAACATCGTTGCGAAATGGCCAGACAAACCCAGGATTGCAGAGTCTGTACCAACTTTTTCAACTACTTTGTTATGATGTACTGTACCTTCAAGATAGACAATACAATTAAGGAGTTTTGGGTGATGGTGCTCTTTTCGTTTGGATTCATATTTTTCCTCTGCATCTTGTATTTAAGCGTCAGCCATTAGTGAGTAAGTTCAGGGTTAAAAACTGAAAGGGATTTAAACAGTTTCCCTTTCAAACTTTCAAGCTTTACTCCAACGCTTAAAATCGCAGCTGTAAAAATGCGAATGAACGAGTATATGGCGGGAGTAGTCCTGGTGGGTATGGCCAACACAACTCCCGATCTGCTGGTCAACTTGTCGCCCGTAAGGAATGGATCCATGACCTTTAACATAACCATGGCCAACTGCCTGACGATCATTTGCTTGAGCGGAGGAGCGGTGTGTTTTATCCGACCGTTCCGGATGAACGGTCACAGTGTCTTCCGGGATCTCCTCTTTCTCCTGTTCGTCGTGGAGCTGGTGCGATATTTTATAAAAAACCAATTCCTGGTTCCCTGGATAAAGGGTATTTGTGAGTTTATATAATTGGTAAATGGAAAAATTTCCTAATTTTCTAGTTTCCAGTGGTGCTGTGCATTTATCCCATATATTTGCTTGTTAACATTGTCGATCTTGTCATGCTGCGGTACACAATAAAACGTAGGTAACAATCTCCTACTAAGTCTCAAACTTAAATTAACCTATTCCATATAGAACTTCGAAATGAAGTCAATTTGTTAAGACTTCTGCCGGCATCCATGCAAGATGAATTAAAGCTTGGTGAAAAAATTCGGCTTTTAAATGGTTTTGAAGAGGACGATGAAATTCAAATCCATGAAACGAAACCATTTAGGCGTGGATCTTTTCAAGCAGGTTTCTTTGTCACCCCCAAGCCTTTGGCTCATCACAAGGAAGTTGACGTGGAAAAAAACCGAACAGTCCTACACAGCAAGGCCAACCCGAAGAATCTGTTCCTGTTCAGCGAGTTCTTCAGCACCATCAATCCCATTGACCCAGAGGATTGGGAAATAAGTGGTAAATGCACACGGATAAGGTTAATCCTAGTGGCTCCAGTTTGGCTGATGCTCGTACTAATAATACCCTCTGTAAACTACCAGAAGGTCAAGCACGGATGGAGCAAGTTGCTCAACTGCTTTCAAATCGTACTAAATCCATTTGTGTGCATTATGCTGGTTGAAAGTGAGTACCCTTGGAAAGTGAAACCATAAGTCAACATTTTGTAAGGTATCGCTTCTTAAAATTATCTTTATTATAAGTTTAATAATTTAAGTTAAAAGTTGTACAATGCTGTTTATAAAAGGTTGTAACAATAAGTCCACTTATCTTGTTTTAACTAACTTTAGCAATACATTTTTTGTTACTTAGCTATGCTCTCAACGACATACGATTGGTATGTGACACCTCAGTTCCACATGGCAACCTGGTCTTTGTTGGCAACGGTGCCATTGGCCATAACTGTATTTATTCATTCGCGCACTGATGTCCCGCCATTCTACCATTCGGTGAGGTAACTCTCTATTTCGACTTGCCCTTAACAAGTTATATTCTCTCCTTAGTTGTACTGCCTTCTTACTATTACCACCGTGATTATTTTCTGCTGGATTTGTACCTGGGAAATGGACGTTTTAGTATCGATCATAGGCATCGTTTTCAAGCTGTCGACATCCTTTATGGCGATCACCTTCAACGCGGTGTCTGCTGCCACGGCGGACTTGATTGCCTACTCCCATCTTGCCCAGCATGGCTACGGAAAGATGGCCTTTGGAGCCATCATTGGTGGCTCAGTGTTCAGTAAGTACAAGGTCGTGTTATGGACATGGATATATGTACGTACATCTCTCCCACAGACATTATTGTGAACGTGGGCACCGAGTTGGTGCGGCAGAAAAAGATCGATCAGAAGGGTCAAGTGATTTTGTTTGGAGATGAAGGCAACACCATCTACATATTCATGGTGTTAACCATCATAACCACCATGTGGTGGTGCCTGACCTTCAACTTCTTTGCCCGCCGATCCGCTGGTGTGTTCCTGTTTTGCTTGTTCGCATTGTTCTTAATTTACACGGCTGCCATTGAATTTGCGTGGGTCCATGGATTTAACAAGAATCCGTATATAGACCCGGGTGATGAGTGATTCATTACTGTCCTGACTTATGCCAAATAAATTGACATTCTGTTCTGTTCGTGGAATTTTGTTTTATTTATTATTTAAGGATGTAACCAGACTAATGGGACCAAACATGGGTGCCAGGGGTTTCGGTAGCGCTGTCTTGGCGGAACTCCGATCAAAAATCAATCTTATCGGTCATATTTTGCAGATTTACAACCCTCATTAGTGGCACATCCTTGGATTTGATTTTGGGGGAAAACCCCTCAGCACGAACTTCGTCACAATCATATGATGTTAATTAATCAATATTTTTAATGTTGGTACTTTGTCAATGGGACATTGGAACTTTCCAACTTCCATTCAAAAAGTATGTCATTTATTTTCCGTCAACAATAAAGTTAATTTTCCGCATATCGTACTGACTTAAAAAAAGGAAAAAGAAATCATTATGAGAGTGCGCACACGTAGCCCCAAATGGAATTTAACAGATATAGACCACGAGTTTAATGACTTTATCAAGAATGTAAGAATCAGATATATTTAAAACTTGTACAATTGTTTTTAATCAATTTTTCGCTATAACAGATGAGCTGTAGGGCTGTGATGAGGCTTCCCTATTCCATTCGTTGCAAGATGGCCACCCAAACTGGTGACTGCAAACGCATCATAAACTTCTTCAACTACTTCAGGATGATGTACTGCTCCATTCACATTGACGACAAAATCACAGAGGTCCTCTTTATGTTTCTGTTTGTGCTCATCTGTGTGGCATTTCTGTGGCTTATGTCTTATAATATTGATACCTTGTAAGTTCCTGGAGATTTAAGATGCGTTTTACATTACCCAATCGAGAACCCGCAGCTTTTCTCCGGTCCTGAAGATAATCTCCTTGAAGCTTCACATGAACGAGTACCTGGCAGGTGTTACCTTTCTGGCATTTGGTAACTGTAGTCCAGAAATTATTGCTAATTTTATGCCCGTGAGGGCGGATGCACCGATATTCACCATAGCAGTGGGTAATGCCCTTGCCATTATACTTTTAAGTGGCGGCATTGTCTGCTTTTTGAGACCCTTTAAAATGAACGCACATTGCACCCTGCGAGATCTATTGTTTTTGCTGCTGGGGGTGGAGGTTCTCCGATTCGTGTTGATGAAAGAGGGAGCAGTGACCTTGGCGGAGAGTATTGGTAAGAGTACGGTTTTAACTTCACCAACCAAATTATTGATTTCTTAAGCAATCCCACAGTGCTCCTCTTTATTTACATCCTTTATGTGGTTATTAATATAGCCGATCTCACTATTATGCGCTACTACATTAGAAGTAAGTAATACGAATTGTTTTGCATAAGTGATCTCTATTTATCCAACATTACTTATTTAAAAAACTCCCTTTTTTTCCCAGAACTTCGAAGAGAATTGGACTATTTAAGGAGCTTACCTTCTCCACCGGAGGAAGAGTACGCTGCAAAGCTCAGGAAACTGACTTTATGGGAAGAGGAGGATGACATTCAGATCCATGACACAGCAGATGATCGTCGAACCAAGGATTCCGGTCGACGCGGCGGCTACTTTGTCACCCCCAAGCCGAAAGAACGATCCAAACCTGTTGACTTTGAGTCTAACCGTACCAATCTGCATAATACGGAAAATCCCAAGAATCTGTTACTCTTTACGGAGTTCTTCCAGTCCCTGAATCCCATCGATGGAGAGGCTTGGGAGTTGGGGGGTAGATGTCGACGAGTTTACCTCGTTGTCAGGTGCCCTGTGGTGTTCGTACTGCTCCTTGTTATTCCAGTGGTGGATTACGAGAAGGACAAGCATGGATGGAGCAAGTTGCTCAACTGCACGCAGATTGTGACGAACCCGTTTGTGGTGATTACCCTGGTGCATTGTAGGTATGCAAGAATATTTTTATCCGTTGCATCTGATATGTAACTCCAGGTGTATCCCTTAGCGGCTGTGACCAGTGAGTACCACACCTGGTACATAACCCTTGACTTCAGCATCTCGATGTGGTCGCCGTGTGTCACAGTTCCGCTGGCTATTGTGATTTTTCTTCATGCGAGGACGGATGTGCCGCCCTCCTATCACCTCGTAAGAAATCCCTTCAAAAAATATGAATAAGTCTTACCATCCTTCCTAGCTGTTTACTATCCTCACTCTTTTCAGTTCCATGGTGACCATCTGGATTGCCGTCACCGAAATGGAGGTGCTGTCCGAGATTGTGGGTATTGTCTTCAATCTGTCCGAAACCTTCATGGCCGTGACTTTTGAGGCCGTTTTGAATGCCACGCCGGATGTCATAGCCAATTCCCAGCTGGCCATGCAGGGTTACGGACGGATGGCCTTCGCTGCCATCATTGGAGGTCCAATCTTTGGTAGGGAAACTATTTATTTTTAGTTAAATTACTTTATTTAATTTTTATTTCAGCGGTTTTGATCAGCATGAGCGTGGCCTTCATGTTTAATGAGAGAGTTCGCGAGAGGGGCGCCAATCTATGGGTGTACGGAGATCAAGGAGAGACCAGCTACATTTTCCTGGTAATAACCATTGTGACCACCTTGTGGTGGTGCGTCACCTTCAATTTCTACGCCCGTCGATCCGCTGGAATTTTCCTGTGGCTTATTTACTTCCTGTTCCTCATCTATGCTTTTTGTATGGAGTGGGATGTTGTGCACGAATTTTCTAGAGATCAATATATTGAACCAATCTAATTTGATTTTATTTTGTTGGGTTTAATGTGGTTTTGTGAAGAACACAATTCCAATAAATACTAATAAATACAGCTGAAGTCTGATTGGTGATCCCGATCTTTTCACCACTTCTGGAATCATTTCTTTACCTATTGGAAGTGCATTTAAAGTGGTGTACCCCAAAGAATGGGCTTAACTTGTCCTGTTTAATTTGTAGTCAAATATAATTTTTTATTTAGGTTTATTTATCTTAGCTTTAAGCTTTAAGCCTCGTATCCAAAACTAATTTTATGTAGACTTCATTGCGTTTCAAATGTTCCACCATAATCATGCATCTGTCTTTCACTTCTGCCGACGCACTGACTAATTAAGTTAATGAAGTATCATGATTAAAACACCGCCAGGGGAAATGCTTTCCAAAGGCGTCGGCAGCAAGCAAAAGAACTGACAACGAGCGGACCATTGAAATGCAGTGAAGTAGACACTCTTGGCCAACTGTCCTGTTCCAGTTTCCAGTTTCATAGCATAAAAAACGTATTGCATAATGAAGGAAAACTGATGGCAGCGACGGGAAAAGCTTCTCGTTAATTAGGGTTAAAGTGGCTGGAGGTTGGTGTCCTGTCAACGTTTAAGGACGAGTGATTTGTGTGACAATGATACTGTGGGGTTTCATCTCAGTCGAGTGAGTTTGTGGAAAAAGTGAGGTAATCGATCAGGGGGAAAAAGACACACTTATTAACCGACTCAGTGTCAAGGAAAAACACGTTTAATATTGGAAATAAAATATAAATATACATATTTACATTACGAATATCACCAGACCATATTGAGTCAGAAACAAGGCATCATTTTCCCTCAGTGTAGGGCACCCATTTTCCCTGGGCAGCATTAATATTCACTCCAGATGTAAATTTCACTTGATTCCGGCTATTTTGCCAACTGCAGCTGAAACATAACCATTAGGTTTAAGTACAATTGCATAAACAAGAAATAGTGGCTCGAATAGGGATAAAAAATAAGGAAGGAAACCCAGTTGCAGCTCCAACTTCAAAGGCAAATGCCACGCAAAATTCCGGCAGCAATAAAAGCACTCAACTCCCTTAGACATCCCGTCTATCTGTCTATCTGTCCATCCGCCAGACCCTCCATCTGTGCACTTAATGTGACATGTTTTTGCAACAGCTCTGGTTTCTCCTTTCGCCACTCGAGATTCGAGATTCGAGATTCACCCAACCAACCAACCCAGCCGGATGCTCCATGGCCATGAGATTTGATGCATTTTGCTTGTTACCCAATTGTTTTGCATTTTCATCCACGTTTTTACAAAGACTTGCAGTGCCGAATCGAATGCAAAAACCAAAACGAGTGGAGAGAAGTCCTTTTTTGCCAGGAGACTGGCTTGGTCTTGGCATGATTCCGTGTGAAAGTCATCAAATATTTAAGGCACAAGTGCGAAATCGCATTCAGATTGCCACTGATTGTTTATGCAAGAAGGGAAATTGATTTGGAATGGTGTGAGTTATCTTGGGACCTTGTGCTAAATTCTAGAATTTATTTTTAAAACATTTCTTGGTATCAGGTATTTCTGTTATTATTTTATTTGAATGATTTCAACGAACAAGTCTCTGAATGAATTTATTTATACCTCCTTATCAACACGGTTTTTTTATTGGCCATCATAAATAGTGAAATATCGCAGAAACATTTAAGTAATATACGACTTTGAATTAGCAATTTTTTTGGGAACACCACGAACATTCCTTGGTAAATTTAGAATTGTAAGCATTTTTACTACCCCTGTCATGTTGTTTTCACCAAATTTTTGGTGGACAATTTATGGCAGTACTTCCATTATGGGTCAAATTTTTCTTTAATTTTTGTGGGGAGTCCAAAAGTTTTTCGCAAACTATTTATAACAAGTTGTAGGGAACGGGAAAACCCCATCATTTTTCTTAATAAACGGAAAATATACCAAGAAAATGCCAAACATATTTCACGTTGCAGTTTGCAGCCAGCTATTTCCGCAGTAAAACTTTGCGCTGCAGTTGTCAGTTGGCTAAATGGAAAATATTTCTGGGCAGCCGGGGCAACAACATTTATTTATGGAGCGCTTACATACCTACTGTACTACTGTATTAAACAACTTGAAGGGGGAGATTTATGCTTGGAGACCAACTGCATTTCTGGACGCCGCTAATGCAGGTGGCAATAAATTGCCGCTTAGCATTATAACTCAATTAGCCAGAGAACGGGTTGCGTATACGCCAGGTTGTCCAGACGAAACAGTTACATTTACAGCTGTCCTAGTGAATTATGCAAGCCCTAATTAGTGTCAAGTGAGGGCAGGGAAACCTCCCTGGGATCCTGGCTTTTGCCATTGTGGGTCACAGCAAATCCGTTGGCCGTGACTGTGTGCACTTGTTGTGGGCTAATGAATCGGCTGCCAGGAGTAGGAATCTTGCCTTCGTGTCTGCGGCTTGCCTGCAATTAGCGTAGACTCACATTTGACTTAACCGCCCTGTCATCACAGAGTGTGAAGTGTGAGGAGCAGCAGCTAAGAGTTAACAGGGCGAATGCGTAATCTTGTCCTATTGCCAGCTTTACTTTGAATTCAGGTTATTATGGGAGTGTTTCTTACTGATATTTTGAGAACAGAAAATATAACGGGGAGTTCCTAGACTTAAGTCTTAGACTTAAGTATTTATGTTACCACCTTTCACCTTATTTTCATTAATACATTTTATTTTAAACGTTCGTATATTATTTTATTATAGATACTAGTTATTTAATTTGATATGGATTTGCAGAATTTGTAATTTTGCAGTCCCAAACCAATGTTCCATCATTTAACCAAGGGGTGTGATATTAAGTCCCATTCGGCAGGTGGGATAAAAAAAGATCACAGGGGTTAACCGTAGTGAATCTGACTGAGCCTAGACATCGCCGAACGCAGCCTTAAGGGGCGCGTCTGTTGAAAAAGAATGAACGATTTTCAACTCAATTAAGAGCGCAAAGCTCAAATAGATGCAGTAGAAGACAATACAAAATAAGCCCATGGAGCGTCGGGCGAAGAATCCCAAGGTTGTGGACCAAAGCAGTGCGCATCCCAGACCCAGATTGAGAAAAATGAAGGCATTTTTTCCGTAATTTCCCGTCTGGTCCCGTCCCGTATCGTCAAGTAGACTTCTGACGTGTATCACAGTGCTCGAGGATAAAATGAGAGCTGTTGGACAAGACATCATTATGATAGGTCCCAATTTGGATGCACAATGCTCACTGAATATGGGTTCTCCAATGGCTGAGGCGTAGGCCATCTTTGGATATCCGTGCGAGGCCATTGCTAAGTTAGCAATAAGCGATCCCAAACTACCCGTACATGCCTTCACCGTAGCGCCCATGAAATCGTCCTCAACCTCCAGTAGTTGACCAATCACCTCCAGGATCTTGTCCATTTCCACGGCACACAGAAAGATTACAAACATGGAGCCAGTCAGGTTCATGGCGGTGAACACCTGTTAAGCAGATCTTTTGTTATCCTACATCATATTGTGATTTAAAATCTATCTTACCCCATGGTAAGATGGTGGAACATCGGTTCGGGATTGAAACATCATAAATAGTGCAATTGGTATTGTAATTGGCGTGGAGTAAAGTCCATATATGTATTCTTTACTTATGTAAACGTACCACAGGTCGTTGCCCCTAGATTTGATTAAAGCTGCGGAAGGATAGGAAAAATTACCATAAAAGCACAATCATTTTTTAACTTGGGAAATATAAGAACAAGTCTGTGAATAACCCATATAATGCGTTATTTCTTGTTTTATATTTATATTAAATCTTTTTATTCAAATTCACCTGAGAGGACTGTAATAGACATCGCCGGATTGAACACTACTTGAATGCAGTTGAGGAGCTTGTTCCATCCGTGTTTGTCCAGTTCGTAGTCCACTAGAGGAATGTAGAGTTTGCACAAGATCACACCCGGAATCTTGGCCAGCATAATTGATCTCTCGAGGAGGTCAGCATTTTGCCACTCACAGCATTTGATGGGTCTCAGGCTCAAGAAGAAGTCCTTGTAGATTTGATGGTTCTGGCTGTTTCTCCTGTTGTGCAGCACATTTCGAGTGGCATTTTTGTTGACGCTATTTCGCGTAGTTCGACTCGTTCGAAGGGTTGTATACCGCATTCTAGACTTTCTGGGTGCAATTGTGGTTCTCTCATAAATCTCCACTCTGCCCTCCTGGACATAGGATTCCTGCTGTTTTTCCAGTGCGCGCAGCTCCTTTCGTTTTTCCGCGGTCATTTCCCCTTGCAACAAGGCCGCAATTTTCGCATTAATGGCTGAAATACGATTCTCTAAGGATCCTCTTAGAAAAACTACTTTGACTACTTACAATTTAGAGCCCTTCGACTTAAGTACACATCCACAGCGTTCACCAGTATGTAGGATGCGTACACCAAGATCATAACTATAAACTCAGTTGGGGTCATGGTATCACCGGTTGTCAGGAATAAATCGAGCAGCGAGATTCCAAAAATTAGGAATAAATAATCGCGAACACTCTCGAAAGCACTCATCCTAAATGGACTCAAGTAGCAGACCAGGCCACCAATAACCATGGACACAAACAGGGCAGCAGCCAATTCGTTGGCGAATACGGGTGAACTCGTCCTCACACTGGCCAGGTTGGAAAACAGGTCGGCGGAACTGTTTCCAAAGGCCAATAGGGTCACTCCCGCAACATGTTCGTTCATATGGAGGAACCTCGATACGGTCTTCAGAGCAGGACTATAGCTGTATGTACAATTAAGCAAAAAAACATACTAGTTTATATATGTAGTTTTACTCCCGAAAAGGATTAGGACCAGAAAATATATAGAAATGTATGATTGCGCTAAGAATGTTAGAGATGTTTTCTAAATAATATAAACTAAGATAACACTTAACTAGACGTTGCACACGTGGATCAGTATAACCAGTATCTCAAAGCAAAACGCCACGAACAGTGTGATGAAGATCAACTGCTCGAACTGATTCACGCACTTCAAATCGCAGGCCAGGATCTTCATATAGGGCACCACGTTGGTGCTCCTGTTGCAATCCTTGGCCTTTTTCACGAAATCGCACCTTTCCTCGAAGGGAAACGAGTTGGCCACGTAGCAGCTGACCTTGTCCCAGAAATTGTCGAACTCCTCATCCATTGCATTGGGCACAAACTCCCTGGGAACCAATGCTTCCTCGGTGGCCATAACTGAGCTGAGTGTGTAAACAAGCCAAAATCTTAACAATAACTGACATGATTGCTGCGAGTTTTTGGACTTTTCGTTTGGATAGGCTACTATGTAAGCAATATGGTAAAGTTTTCGCGTGTGATCCAATTTTTCTAAGCAAGTTTTGCTTTCCAGTCCGTTAGTTAAATCAGAAAAACACAAAAATTCACCACAAACAAATAATGTAAAATAAAGCCTTTACTTTGTAAAAAATCGGAAGAGATTGAAGGGGAATATGGTCAGTCACCTGCCAACGCACTCCGATAATCTCGTCAAGCTTGCTCCGTCTGTTTCCGTGGTCAGTAATCTCCAGGGGAACCATTCCAGTGCTCAACGCAGGACATCATTCATCTCGATTCTGTTCACCAGCGACCTGGGAACCCAAATCCGAAGCTTTTTGGCCCGCCTGGCGGCGAAGGCTTATGCGTTCTTTTTCCCAACTGTAACCTATAAGGACGTGGCCGTGTCACCGGTTTTGGCCCAGAGACTGGAGCAAGTGGGACGTAAGACCCTGGTGCTGGACCTCGACGAGACGCTGGTGCACTCCTGCTACACCGATCCGGAGACCAACGAGAACGTGGGTTGCAGCCAATTGCCGGATGACGCTGAGCCGGATTACTTGCTCAGCATTTCCATTGAGGGCCTTGATCCGATCGCCTTTAGGGTCTACAAGCGTCCGCACGTCGACGAGTTTCTGGCCTTCGTGTCCAAGTGGTACGATCTGGTGGTTTACACAGCCAGTTTGGAGGTGTATGCCGTCCAGGTGGTGGATCGACTGGATGCGGGACGTGGGATGTTCCCACGCCGCTTGTACCGCCAGCACTGCCGCTCGATCACATCACTGGCCACCAAGGATCTGACCCTGGTCAATCCGGATATGAGCAGCACCTTCATTATCGACAACTCCCCGCACGCATATCGTGACTTCCCTGAGAACGCAGTTCCCATCAAGTCGTTCTTCTACGATCCCGGCGACACGGAACTCCTGAAACTCCTTCCCTTCCTCGATGCCCTGCGCTTCACCAGGGATGTCCGATCGATCCTTAGCAAACGTGTTGGTTAATCCTCTGGTCCCGGTCAATTTACACCAGCATTAAAATAAACTAAACATTGAGTAACTAAGGGATATAAATATTTGGAAAACGAGCCTGGAAAGATGTTTATAAACAAATAAATAATTTTAATATGTGTTAAAGTGTAAAATTCACAATAATTATAGTTCAGCAGAATATATATTTTTTTTTTATAATAAAACCAGGTAGAACCTTAGTTTACAGGAAAGTTGTAATTGAGTTGTAAAGTCTTGCGTGCACCCAGAAGATCTTAGAATTGAAAAAAACACTCAAGAGAGTTTAGGTAAGAAAAAAGACCTCTTTAAGTAATTAACAAAGTCACTAAATATTTTCTCACCCCTTTTTGTTAGAACCACTTGTTTATTTATTTCAATTTGACTTAAGTTTAAACTTTTCCTTGCGCTCGTCGCATTAGTTATATTTGTTTCTGCATTATAAAGCATACAAAGCTGTTAATTTAAATTAAAAACTGTAAGCCTTTGCAGCCCAAGCTAATTGCTGGGAATTTATCCTTTAATCAAGCCATTTGAGACCCACCCAAAAGCAGAAGCATATGGACTCACCTCAGCGCAGATGCGTTTTATTGCTCATACGCCACGTGGACCGGCTGTGTTTTTTGTGCACTTTGCGTGCTCCGTGTGTGAGCAGAAGTTCGGCGGATGCCAGCTGCATGCAAATGCAGAAGCAGAAGCGTAATGATGTTGCGGCTTTTTGACTTTACACGGCCACAGTAAAAGCCACAGCGCTGTGCTGAGCCACCTGATGCCTTTTTGCCGCCTGCTAACTGGAAGTTGCAAAGGTTTAAATTGAATTCTTAATTATTGCGCACACACGAGGCTGCAATTTTAATGCACACATTTTTGGGGCTTTTGGGGCCAGACCGAAAATGTTTAGATAATAATTCAGTTTTCCTGCAAATTGTCAAATGTGCACCGGCCACGTACATTATTTTTCTATTTTTGGGGATCAAAGAGATTCATGCTTTGGCCCATGCTGATTTATGTGGATGCATAACGGGCAAATTTTGATTTGTAGCTCCATAAAATGTTTCAGTTGGCAGCTGGGCAACATGAGCCGAATCCATGAATTCCATGAAACAGTAGCTATGCCAGGCATGGTTATTGAAATCCAGCAGATAGCCTGGTGCCGGAGGAGCAGGCAGTTCTGTTCAGGATTTCAGTGGCAGTCAACGGTGCGTATGAGCAATCAGTCAGCCAGTCAGTGAGTCAGTTAGCTACCGATATCTCAATTTTTTATGCTTCGCCTAGTGTAAATTTGCTGTAGGTCCGAGGAGAACTTTAAAACGTTTTGCAGTAGGATATTTGTTCAGGAGAATTTTTCATAAATTTAATATGGAACAGGGCTTATTGTTAAAGAGATTCATCTTCCTCAGTTTAACTTAGGATGTTTTCCTTCTGTGATTAAGAATCTTTATGTTAAGTACACTTTACTCAGCCATTCTTAGTTTTTTTCCTGGCTGCCTTCCCTGAGGATTTCTTGTGCTCCCCGCTTAATTTGCTTATTACCCGGATTTTGTGGTAACTTGCACATCCGGAAAAAGTGACTCTCTAATTAGGTTTCTGCATTGCAAATGAATCTCTGCGGCTTTTTAGCTTTCATCAAAAATAAACAAACCAAAGAAGCCAGGCGTAGACTATATGCAGTCCATTCTAATTGACTGTGAGTCACTGGAAATAGTTGATTGCTCGTTGTGGTTTTTTCAAACTTGGCCCTGGACCAATTAACAATGCAAATTGATGGGGTAGGAAAACGGGGTTAGAGATGCCGGCAAGTGAGTGAATTCATTTAGCTCTGAAACCTCAACGTAAGCCGCTCGGAAAACCTCTTTGCAATCAGAATCGGCGGCTTAAGCTGCACATAAATCTTGCATTGAATGGCAGGGGAACTTTCACCTGCATCCCCATAAATTTCCATTTTCCATTTCCAACGTTACCACTCAATTTGGCTTAAACGCCCAACCATTCAATGACAACGATTTTGGGAAAAGGAATTCTGGCAGCTGGTTGAGTAACTTTTAGCCCAATTCGTTGACAAGTAAATCATGAATGTTGTGTAAAAAAAAATTAAGACAATCAATTTCGATTGCTGAGTAATTTTTTTTCAGAAAAAGTATTCAAATAAAAAAAACACCCAACTAGATATTCAACTAAACAACTTTATAAATATTTTTAAATATCTAATAAAAGACTTGTTAAATGAAATTGAAAATTTAAACTGCTTAATATATGTTTAAGATTTTCATAGAAGCACAAACTTTGAGGAAATTTTTATAAAAACCTAATTGAAAATTAATGCTTTCCATTCTAATTATTTGCGATACTCGAAGAGTAAGCAAATACTGTAAACGCGCTAATGTCTGTCTGTCCGTCTGTCCGTACAAACATCGAGATCTCGGGAACTATAAGAGCTAGAACCACCAAATTTTGCATACAGACTTCTATAAGCAAAGCGCAGATCAAGTTTGTTTCAAAACCTGACCACGCCCCTTTTTACGCCCACAAACCGGAAAAAACTCTGTGGTGTCCACATTTTTAGTGCTAGAGAAAAGTGGCCCTTACAAATGTTGTTTTAAAATCTGACCATTTTCAAGAAATTGTGTATACAAATGCGTTGAACATTTTTATTGCGCTCAAAAATAGGCAAAACTTTTTTTTTAAGAGAGGGCGCTTAAAACTAATTGCGCATGAAAGTAGGCTACACATTATTGAAGAGGGCTAGCTAGCTGTTTTTAAAAAGGGCAATGAGTATCGCAAATCTTATAGTCGGGAAACCCGACTATAGCGTTCTTTCTTGTTTTTTAATTAACTTAAATGACTTTATTTGAGATACATTACTTCTTAACCTACGAGCGAGCAATTACTGGAAAGCCACTCTTCATCACCTGCTCATCGATCCAACTCCTCAGGTGGGCCACATTCGTATAGGCCGCCGGCACGTCCTTCACGTTGCACTCGACGCCCCAGGACACAATGCCCGTTAGCTGATAGCGATCCGTTTCCCCGGGCATCGAGCAGAAGAACGGGGATCCGCCGTCACCCTTGCAGGTGTCCTTGCCCTCCACCCCACCGGCACAGACGAAGCTCTGGTGGAGACGATAGCGACGTCCCAGGACCGTGCGACGCAACAGGCGCTGACAGGACTCGTGGTCCACCACCGGGAGCTCGATGCGCTTCAGCAGGTGCTCCATGGTGCGGGACGTGAAGTTGCTGTGTCCCCAGCCGGTGGCCACACAATGGGCCAGCTCCAGCTCCTTCTCCAGCTGAGGAGTCTCCGCAGGTGGCAGACATATGGGCTGGATGTGGGGAGCAATGTGGAAAGGTCGCTCCAGCACCACCAAAGCAATGTCATTGTAGAAGGTCAGGTTGTTGAATTCCTCGTGGCGATGAATCTCACTGATCGCGCGCATCTCGTAGGGATGCAGTTCCGTCTGGCTGTTCAGATCCCAGTCACCAGCCCGCACCAACAGCGAGTCCTCACTGTACTTGGCCACGTTGTGGGCGCTGGTGAGGACTAACTGTGGGTGGATTAAGGAGCCACCGCATATGTAGTTGCCCTCCATGTCCATTAAAGCCACCATCCAGGGGAACTCGGCGAAGCCCTCTTCGCCATCGTTGTACCCATCCAGATGGTAGTAGAGGCCCTTGGGATTGCTGTAGCCACAGCCCTTGGAACGGAAATCCTTCACATCGCGTTGCATGGGATTGTGACCCTCCTCGATCTGCAAAAATGTTACACAAGCGTAAGTAATTGATTATTACATTTTATATTAAAACTGATTTTAATATAATTTCTATTAATAAACTTAGAAGTTATTCAACTATTATATATACTTAAGGTATATACATATGTTCATGACTTGTTGTTATAATTAAATAATACATTTACAAATCTTAGAAATTTCTTTTGGATTATTTATAGATAAGCCGTGACTTTTTCTTTAGCACAAACACAAAATCAAGAGCTTGTCTCAAAGTAAACAAAAAGTAGGTAAACAACAAATTGTATAAGTAAGATTTCTTAACGAATTACAAATACTGAAATCGAAATAAGCAGTGGGCGTGAATTTGCCTTGATTCTCGAAGTGACCTCACTTTCTACTATAATCAAATCACAATCAGCTTCCATTTCCGGGGTCTCACTTGTTGACATAAAAATTGTTTTAGTTGTTAGTTCTATTAAATCATAAAACTCTCTGCCTTAGTCAGTCGAGGAATCCCAATAGTATTTGATTTTAAAGATGCTGGAACAGCTTAATCTCTCACCTGATCGCCCAGTGGACAGCACTCCTCTACGAAACCACAGCCAAAGTTGCTGAACTCGTTGATCCGTGGCTTGATGATATACCGGCCATTCTCGTTGACCACTCCGGTGGTGCACAAGTGGCGTGGCACGCACTCCCGCTGAACACCGCAGCTTTTATAGCCCTCATCTTCCTCCTTGGATGCTACCGGTGTCTTTTTCGTTGTGGTTTCCAGTGGGCTTTCCGATGCGCCCCAGGGATTTCCCTTTTTCTGACTGCGGTACTCGACCTCCGCCTCATTAGCATAATATCTCTCCAGCTGCTCTTTCTCGCAGCAGACCACGTCCCTTCCACAGCTGTTGTCCAGGGAGCGAATGGACAGCTTCCCCTTGCCGGAGTCATCCGTCACATCGCAGATCTTCTGGCCCACGCAAATCTCGTGGCTCTGGCAGGTGCGAATTGTAGAAGCCACTGATATGAGGGAAATCAGCGACAGACTGGCTAACAGTAGCTCCACATGCATGGCGGTTACTGGAATGGGAAAAAACCAGACTAATTCACAAACAATGTGTGAGAAATCAGAACAAAGCCGACTCACCCTTTCAATTAAAGTCGTATCGATGCGCAATATATTTTGAACTACTTTCAAGAGTCGCGACACGTTTTCGACTGACTCTGAACTCGGAATGATCGGCAGTATTATAAGATCGAGGGTCTCTGCTCTCCGGAGATTATTAAAAATTACTTTTCTCTTACTGCCTCAAATCTCTCTGCAATTCTCCGACGATCTGCGCTTTGTGAGAATCTCCCAAGCCGGTTTCATAAACGTTTTCAAATTAACCCTAGCCGTTCAGTTGACTTTGCGAAGCCTAAGCTACAAGATTGTTTTCGGATCAGTGATACTTAGTAATCTCTATATTATAAACGTATGCAAATCACTTTTATTTTCCTACGAATGTGCACACATAAGTGCATTAGGTTAGTTTATAACATTAATACATATATGTGTAGTGGAGCTAATTTATTAGTTTCAATGAATATCAAGTGCACTTGCATTTAAATGACTAACTAGATTTTTTTGCAAGCTATTGCTTGTAAAATTATTGTAAAAAAACTTGTTTTTTTTAAGTTTTTTTTCTTTTATAAAAGATTCTTATTAAGTAGTTAACTTATCATTTAGACTTTGAAAACCCGTTTATTTACAATTCTTTGTTTCATCCTTTATTTATATTTTTTTATCAGTTCCCAAAAAGCTATGAAGGGTTTTACACCAAGTCGTTGCAGCTGGCTGATCGGAGTAGTGTACCTCTTGATGACTTTGAGCCCAGGAGCAGATGCCCAGGACACCGTCTCGCCCATTTGCAACGAAGACGAGCTCTGCACCTCAGTGAAGCGTTGCGAGGAGTCGGAAGACTCCGGAATAAAGTTCATTGGCCCCTCAATTGCCCGGTTGTGCGGCAGCGGAAGGGTCTGCTGCGAAAAGACCCAGCTGGACAACTGGGACAACATGCAGAAACAAGTGCAACAGCCACCTAGGGCCATCTCCTCCATACGGGACAAGGCGGGACGCGTCCTGGAGCCGGAGCCGAATGAGAGCTGCGGACTAAACATGGAGTGCGTGCCAAGACAACTGTGCAAAAACGGACTTATCCACGAAGACGGGTTTATTCTGATCGCTCCCAAAATTGGTTGCAGCAGCCCCCTTTATAGATGCTGCACTGTGGCCAGTAAATAATAAAATAAATTCACATTACTTGATATTAGATTCAATATGGTGTGCTTGTAAAGTTATTCGGCCAAAATTTGAATTACTCACAAATTAATTAACTTTTTGTAATTTTCCAGGTGGAGGTAGACGTAACTTATGTGTAAATATAAGTAAACGAAGTTACTCAAGAATTTTGTAAAACATACCTTCTTAAGAGTATGTTACGATTTTAAAATGTAGGACTTATTATTTGTTTACTTATTATTCATAGATTTGTTATTACAAACAATAAACATTAATAAAGGAAAATGTTATAATAAAAAAAAAGCTTCCTAAACGGCTATAATTTTCCCACATGCTCACCTGCCTTGTTATGGCGAAAACGGGAAAAACACAGACTCATTCACTTAGTTCATACGCCCTGTTGGCCACAAAATAAGCAGCCCACAATGGATGCAAGAAATTCGCAATATTTCATGATTTCGCTTACTCTTCCCTTGAAAAGATCGGCTTTGTTATGGAATCTCTACTCTCCGGAAATTGTTGAACACACTTATTGCTCACATCACTTTCTCCGTAACTCTCCAACTGCCTTAGATCTCTCATCACTCTCTCCAGATCTGCGCTTGTAGGAATCTCCCAAGCCGGTTCTATAAATATTTTGAGCTTAGCTCCAGCCGTTCAGTCGACTTTGCAAAGTACAAGCTATAAGATTGTCTTCGGATCGGTGATACACAGTAATCTCAATAGGTTAATAGGTATATATTTCGCTTATATACTCCTCCGTATGCGCATACATAAGTGCATGCAGTGTGGGCCATAACATATAATATATAAAGTGGTGACAAAAGCTGATGATAAATCAGTTTCAATGAAAATTATTAGATTTGCATTTGTGTGTGCATAAAAATAGAGTTTACTGCAGTTCCGTTAAAAATTTGTTGTGAAAAATATTGATTGAAAAGCAATTAAAGTGAATTGAATTACTGTAATGTTATTGTTTTTTTTCTGGCTGTTTCGTGTTAAACAATAAGCTTAAATCAAGGGAAGTGCAAACAAATTGCCTAAATACTTATGTTTAAATAAAATACAAGACAAAGGTATAGACAAACTAGTTTTGTTGTTTTTCTACAAACATTTATAATTAATATATTATTTAAATAAAATAAAGTAAACATCTCTCGGATTTCTGTTAGTGCAAATATAAATGAAAACAAACCGATGCTGCCTGATAACCTCCGATGTGCATTGACTGAGATAAGGGTTCCATTCCACTTATCTCTAATTCTCTGTTCCATCTGCTCTTTGCTCCGCCAGTTCCCAGTTCGATCACCGACAATGAGCGCCTCACGGATCAGATGCAGCTGGCTAATCGGAGTAGTGTTCCTCTTGATGACTTTTAACCCAGGATCAGATGCCCAGGACACCGTCTCGCCCATTTGCAACGCAGACGAGCTCTGCACCTCAGTGAAGCGTTGCGAGGAGTCGGATGACTCCGGAATAAAGGGCATTGGCCCCCGGATTGCCCGCTTCTGCGGCAGCGGAAGGGTCTGCTGCGAAAAGACCCAGTTGGATAGCTGGGACAACATGCAGAAACAAGTGCAACAGCCACCTAGGGCCATCTCCTCCATACGGGACAAGGCAGGACGCGTCCTGGAGCCGGAGCCGAATGAGAGCTGCGGCCTGAACATGGAGTGCGTTCCAAGGAAGCTGTGCCGCGACAACGTCATCAACGACTCTGGGGTCACACTGATCAATCCCAGGATCGGTGAAACTCCGTGCACCAAGTCCCTGTACCGCTGTTGTGCTGTGGACCAGAAGGTAAGGGTACTAGAAGAGGGCTCCTCGTTAAACTCTTTCACACTACCTTGTTTAAACACTTGAATTACCTTCTTCCAACTTTCCAGGTGGAGGCCAGCCAAAGTCCGTATGTGGCCAAGCAGGCCGACTTCAAGTACAAGAACTGCGGCTGGAGTAATCCTCAGGGTCTGATCCCTGACGCCGACAAGTTCCCCTACGACAAGGATATCTCCATCTTCGGCCAGTTCCCGTGGATGGTGGGAATCTTCACCGGTCGGCAGCAGTTCCTCTGTGGTGGCACCCTGATCCATCCTCGGCTGGTGCTCACCACCTCGCACAACGTGATCAATGAGACCGTGGACACCCTGGTGGCCAGGGCTGGGGAATGGGATCTAAATAGTTTGGACGAGCCGTACAACCACACGAGCAGTCGGATTAAGGAGATCATCATGCATCCGGAATTCGATCCTGATAGACTGTACAACGACATAGCGATCCTTTTACTGGACGAGCCCATCCCGCTGGCTCCTCACATTCAGCCACTTTGCCTACCTCCGCCCGAGTCCCCGGAGGTTATCCAGCAGCTCCTGGATGCCACCTGCTTTGCCACAGGATGGGGTGCCAAGAAGCCGCGCAGCTTCAAGATGGAGAACCTGCTCAAGCGGATCCAACTGCCATTTGTGGAGCACGACGAGTGCCAGGCGATGCTGAGGAACACGCGCCTGGAGCCGCGCTTCACACTCCGCCCGAGCTTCCTTTGCGCCGGTGGGGTGGAGGGCCAGGACACCTGCGAAGGTGACGGTGGTTCCCCGCTGTTCTGCACAATGCCCGGAGAGCAGAATCGTTACCAGCTGACGGGCATCGTGTCCTGGGGCGTCGAGTGCGCCATGGAGGACATCCCGGCCGTGTACACCAATGTGCCCTACCTGCGCAAATGGATCGACGAGAAGATCAAGGGTCTGGGTATTACGCTGCAGACTCCTTAGTTTAAAAACACCACTTTCATACAACCTGTCTTTAAATCTCAAATAAAGTACTTTTATTAAAATATTACTTAAACGGAACATTTTACTATTAAATAATTTATTTTATATTATTTTAAAGAGACTTAATAATTTTTCCGTGTCGATGCAAATTTGAATCCTGGTTAAGAAACTCTAAGTCTAAAATATTTTATAATAACTCAGTACCCCTCGACATTCCTAATTAATTGCTCCGAACTCTTATCATTTGCAAACATTATCCGCTTACGTAAATCCACAATATCCGCTATTTATCCGTGCCACTTTGAACCGAAGCTCCGGAATAGTTTTCCATCCAGGCACTTAACTCGAGAATACCTCCAAGTCACTCGATTTATTGCAATCCTAGAACAAAGGAGCGCGGAAGCAAGAAATACGAGCATCTTCATGCCAGCAGCTTATAAATAGTCAAGCCATGGCAGATGGCTATGTGGACTATTCTCCTCCATTTGACACCCACATCCCATCCCGTCCTCCGTGCTCCACTTTTGCATCGCGGCTATAGAACCAAATTAACCAGGAGGCAGCCGGGAAATGGGAAAACAACAGAAACAACCCATCGCATGGCCAAAAATTGAGAAATTACACGCTGGGCCGAATTGATTTTCGGGCTGGCTGCTCCTCCTCCGCCACATCCTCCTGGTTGCTCTCATCCAAGTCCTCGATTCCTTGGCCAGAAGCTGGGCTAAAAACTCATTTCTCAAGTAAATTGTTTAAGGAGTTTTTGTTTCGTTTTACGTTGCTGTAATTTATTGGCCATTTTTACGGCACTCGCGCTTCGTATTGATTTTGTTGGTTCAATTTAGCGGCTGTAAATTGCAGTTTGCAACGAAGCTAAGGCAGATTTTATGGGTTATCCGCTGCCAAGTGTAGGCCTTATAATTCCTGAAATATAATTTACTTTATAAAACTATTCTTTCTCATCAGGATATATGTTTATACATCTAGCTGAAAATAAACCATAAAGCCCTTTGACTGCTCGTTCTGGTCATTCATCTGTGCAAACTGGGATCAATTTACGCCTGATTAGCTTTCTCCTTTCTCAATCTGGGCGCAATCAAATATTTGCCAAATTGATAATCATTTAATTATAACAAAGCATAATGCAAAATGCAACTGCTAACAGCAAATGTATCTCGCATGGCAGATGGGATGATGGTGAAGGGAATGGGAATGGGAATGGAAATGGGATCTCTGTGCATGTTTGAGGGATTGTGTTGCAATGTGTGTTTGCAATTATAATGGCCCTGGCCGCAATTGTGTGATGCATAGTTTGAGACACAGTTCCTTGCCAGCTGTCCGTCCGCCTCCACCGTTCCCTCCTTACATGCCATCAAATTACAAATGATGTAGTGCCCAAGGGGGAAATGGAACGGACGGATAGACAGGCGGACGTTTGGGCTGAGGGAGCAGGAGCAGGAGCAGCGCTGCAGCTTTGTGGCCAGTGAACGGAAATAGAAACAGCTGCAAATGGCAGTTAGCTCAGTTCAGTTAAATGCACGTTATGCATATAGGTTTGTTTCGATGTGGGAGAAAAAAAAAGCATTACACTAATGTTCCATGCACACACACACACACTTACTCTGCAACGGGCAGCATGAACAATTGACACTGGCTAATTGCAGTGGAAAGTCCACTAAATGCACCCATAACCATGTTATTCAGATACCCTGCACAGGAAGGGGTGTATGTGGAGCCAGGAAACGGGCCAAAGCCAGGAAATCAAGAAAGGAAACTCCAATTTACCGAGACCCCTTTGTTTCATTATGATCTTGGTACCTTGGGGGTTACAAGAATATGTTTAATATATAGAAAGGGGATTTGTGCTCATCTTTAAGAACTATTTTTATTATTCTTAATTGAACTTACCCACCAAATGAGTGTTTTTTAAAAACATTGTACGTTAAGAAGGTTTTTCTTAGGCATATTTCCAGCGATAAGGGTAGCTCAAAAAACATATAAAATAAAGAAACTAGAACATGAATTTCCCTACAAGGTACTCTTTTCGTCGGTTAATTAACCATCTGACTCACCCGATGGCATGTTGTCGCGCTAATTAACAGCCTGAGAATAAATTACGAGCCTGCACATTTGCAAAAATCCGAAGCGTACGAGTGTCATGACCGTAGGGATTAGAAGGACCAAAAAGTGGGATGGTGTCCGGCTTGAAACAATTAAATGCATGCCCACGCAGCCCACTGGGACAGCGCAGACAACGCTGCGTATACGCAACGTGGTGGATGGAAAATTGGCTCCGCACTCCATACACTCGATGGCAGCGATGCACTCTCGGTCCCATTCGGATTCACATTCGGGTAGGGCAATTCTATGCGACATGTTGTCAGCGTTTTAGACAATTTGTTATGCAAATTGCTTATTAACTTTATGACCAGCTCCATTTGGCTGGCCCAAAACATTTTGAATTGTCAATTAGTGGGGGCCCAACCATAACCAACTCGATTTTTGGGGGAAGAACATCTAAATAAAATTTCTGGCATTATTTAAACATTGACCCGTTACGTTTTATGTCATTTAAAGGCCACCTGCCTGCCATGGACTGCCATTAAGCGGACATAAAATTGTTCCGGCTTCCATTTTAATTTATGTCCTGCTTCCAATGCTCCTGGTCCTGGTCTAGGTCCTGGTCCAACTCCTGCTCCTTTCACCTGCTAATGACATTGGCTCGCTATCGACAGTGGCCTTTAACCTAATTGAAAAATTTCATTTTATTCCTGCTAAATGGCGGTGCGATGTTATTTATGGCGTTTGGCTGGGAACTGGCCAAATAGCCATCGTCTCCTCCTCGCTTCCCAGGCATGATTTGTGTAGTTTCACTTTAATGATGTTTTCCATTGTCCACAGACAATTTAGTTAACTTTAAGCTTTAAAGGTCAAATCATTTTGTGGGGGAAGCATTTGCATAAATGTTTGTGTTTTAAAAACTACTTTGGTGTAGAGGGCACCTCACAAACAATTTATTAATTTGAGTTTAAATGGGTTTTTAAATGGTGTGTATAAGTAAAATATTTTGGATTAAATATATTTGACATAACTTAGCTACAGGCATTCAAAAACCTTGGGAAAAATATAAGATTAAAGTTATAATTTATGTTTAAATATGAATGTTTCTACGAATAAATAGTTTAAGTAGAAACTAAAACTAAAACTAACCGATTTCTAAATTTACCTTACCAAACAAAGTCTTTTCCTTCCCATTTTGGCTAAATTTGTTACTTGACAAGCGGCTGGAGAGGTTGTTTTCTTGCTGGTTAGCTGCGAAATTGGGCAGTTAGCTGAAATGTCTCGGCATTAGCGCACATAAGTATGCAACAGCTAGCAACTACAAAGTAGCACAGGCCCTAAATACAGTTGGCTATCTCCTCCTCTCTCCCTGCTCCTTTCTCTTTATGGGTGACGGTGCTCTTGGCCACATTTGCAGGACCCTCCTGTTTTTGTTTTTGTTTTTCCTGTGTATCCTTGGGTGCCTGTGCTCCGTTCCGTTCCTTTAGCGCATTCGTGTCTCGGACATGAATTACGTTTACCGACAATTAATTTCAAGTGAAAATGTGCTAAAACTTTTAATTGGGCAGCCAAGTGGCTGGCAGAGCGAGATGGGCAGAGTGCCGGAGAGAGGAAGAGCGAACGAGACAGTAAGCAAACGTGGCAGCCATAAAAATGTCGACAACATGCCTGCAAAATGTTTCATTCCACCAATTTCGCTGCAGGTGCACTCAGCAGTCAGTCGCAACTTTAAGTTTAAAGGCCAAGCAGCTCACCATCATAAAATTTCATTCTTCAAGCAATTTCGCAGGCTCTTTTCCATTTTTCCTAGAAATTTTGGAGAACAAAAATATTTAAAGTAAAGAAAAAAGTAGACATAATCATATAATTTTTTTACAACTTCAATTCAACTTATTTTGTTAAATAGCTGAATATTTAAAGTATTTTATTTTACATAAAAAAAATAAAATTCTTCAATTATTTTTACTCCTGAGAGAACCGTATTTTGTTTTTTAAATTATCAATTTAATACTACAAAACAATTTGTGTTTACAGTTTTAAATTACCTTAACTGTCATTATAAATGTGGTTTAACTCCATTATTTTATTGCCCTTTACCCATAGACTTGTGCAAATGCTGCACAGCAAAGCATTTTCATGGGTTGACTTATCAAAACAGACAGTCTCAGTTTGTGACAGACATTTGAACGTATGCGAGAAGACAGTCAGCTAATTATGTCAATTACACATTTGGCTCGACATGTTCCGGTTATTGTGGTTGACATTTAACCATTCCACAATGTCGAGCATAGTTGACTGTGTGTCAAAAGGATGCAATAATTGGAAAATGAGACAGGGAAACAAGACACCACTAAAAACAATTGTTTAAACTGTATAAATTATATAAAATATAATAAAATAAAATATCGTATCTGAAATGTTATCATCTTTTTTCAGTGCATTTGCTTTCCCAAATGATGACAAAGAAAGTGTGACATAAAACTGACGTCTGCATGTGTGAAGGACGTAATATGCAAATAAGTTTTGACTAACAGCCAGTTCAATTCAGTCGACTGTTTCAATGGAATGGAGAGAGATGGATAGAGGGGGATAAATAGGTCAGGGTCGCTTTGGTTTTATGTGGAGTAACAATGGCTACTCAACCATTAAGTAGACCAATTCGCTTGACCAAAAATTCCAGATGCACACGAACAACAGCACACCTACAAAATTCCCAGCTACAAAAATCAACTCACGTACAAATGTTGCTCTAGTAGTTATTTTGTACAGAACAAACACACAGCCTCAAATGTGCACTTTTCCAAATGGCAATGGGAAAACCCGAAAAAGAAGACAATGATGGCCAAGAGGAGACGTGAGAGCGGGACAGGTACAAATCTACACAAACAACAAACAGCATACGCCCAAAAAGTCTCGTAACAATAACAATTCAATCAAATGTTCGCCATGTTCGTCTATGGAAATCTTCGAATGGAAACAAACAACAACAAAACACGTGTGCAGGTGGCGGTGGGTGGTGGTTGAAGGGGGGTTCTATGAGTCTATGAGTGGGCGAAAATGTTTTGATTAAAATTAGTTGAATTTTCCACAGGAGGCAGAGCTTTCCTCTCATCTTCAAATTCGCTCTGTGAGTCTGCGCATTGGAGTGTCCTAACTTAACCGTTAGCTTTCTGAGAGAACTGAAGAGAGAAAGGTTGAAAGATAAACCAAAAGAGGAGAGTTTGCGATGTTTTTCCCCCAGCTAACATAAAAGTTAAAATCTTTCATCAACTTAAAAAAAATGAATATTAAATTAAATTAAATTTTTAAATAATTTGGTATTAACAAAACTTAAGATCCGTATACCATAATAACTTTTAGTAACACTGCCTAATAGTTTTGGCCATACAATCCATTTATTTAAAAAAAAAATTGTCTTTTATTTTTAGAACAAATTTTGATATAATATAAGTACCTAATAAGTTATAACAAAAACCACAGACACGATTTTCAAATTAGTTATTACCACAATCAACCACAAATGAGAACTTTATTTTAAATAACTCTGAAAGTCTATTTAAAAAAATGTATATTATACGGTAATTGTTCAGTATAAATAGATCAGTTTTGTTAGTTCAGTTTATCATACCGGAAAACAAGTTTTTAATAAATAAACACACTAACAGAAAAAAGTTTGTAACGCTTGGTAAGGCTTCTTTGGTATCCTATTTCAATTAAAAATTCACCTTTAAGTACAATTATATCCAATATTTTTCTACCAGTGTTCCACAATCCCCAAGACGCTACCAAAAGGAAAACTCAGAGGCTTACGGGGAAAAGGAGATGTAACCGGTTGCGCTGTGGTTATTTGCTAGGGTCTTATATATTCTGTTGTTATCCTAAGAGCTCTGAGCTCCTTGCACACGTATCGTTATTTGAACCTTAAAATCTTTTTCATAGATTTTTCCGTTGTGTATCTGAAATCGTTGTGCAGTACTTAGCGGCAAATTTATACACTAGCTTGTGGAGAAAGTTGTTAAATTTTTGCAAGTTTTTCAACTTGCAACACGTGCGGCATTTTGTTCTCGTTCAGATACATAGATACAATATATAGTGCCAGTGATGCTTATCAAATGGCTGTTGTTGCTGAAAAAGTGGAGTGGTGCAAAGCGTGTGCATTTTCACAGCCATTTGAACTTGGCAACATTCGCAAAATGTGCAACATGGCGTAAAGAATTCTTGTTAAGCGCAGCAGTTAGCTTTCGAGGAGGCATCAGCCATCAGCCATCAGACGCGGCTGAAAAACTTTGCTTTTCATCTACGCACGCAGATGCATATGTAAATATATAGAACGAACGGATGTTAAAGCTGCGCTCAACCGACTGGATATATATTTTCCGTGGCAGCCAATTAAACCATTTGGCTTGATTGTTCAGATATTAAGTTACAAGGACAGCAAAATATATATGTCAAAAATAAATGAGGCACTTGGTTGAGTGCATTGAAACACATTAAAGCCAATTGCACACAACGACACTATTGATTGCATAAGAGGCCAAATTTGGCTTCCGCTTTAAACTTAATATCTCACTAAAAATCGGATGCGATTTACGCACAACAAAGATACTTATTCACAGAAAAACTGTTGATACTTATTGCAGTTCAGTCGATATTTTGAATGGTAAAATGGGACAGGTATTTAAGAGGCATTTATATTTTTAATATTTCTAATAATAAATTTATTATTATACACTATTCTAGTGGTACAAGAAATTCTTATATTAAGGCATATGTCAAGAAAAATATAATTGAATAATTTAATTTTTTAAAATTTCAAAGAAAAGTTATACACTGTTTATTTGGTACTAAAAATTCAATCAAAATTTGTTCAAAAAACTCCACTCTTGATTGACTCTTAAACAAAATATAGATTTTGTTTTACAACTTTTAAGAGTGCTTTCAATGCCATCGAAAGTAACTGGGAAATGCTTGTTGTCGCACGACGGTGAAAGTCGAGAGTAGGGCGCAAACTTTCACTTGGAAGGACACAGGAGTACGCCCACTGACATAGACGGGTTGTCAATCCCAGTCCAAAGTCCATCGTCCGCTGTTCGCTGAAGCGCAAAGCGGAAATCAGACGCCATATCAAACGGACATGGTCGACATTCCCCGGGCGGAAATGGAACGCTGGGCAAAAGTATTGAGATTACAAAATTGACTAGGTTTGTGTATATTTACAAACAAAGATACTCAACAGTGACTGGAGGCCAATAAAACGCAGTCAGTGCACTTTCCTTTGTTCGGCCATCATCCGAAATGGAGATGTAACCCAAGTCTGTGGAGGGTACATCAAAATCGATTTCGTATTTGCAGTAAAAATGCAAATATTTGCTTGTTCTGGGGAATGTGCAATGAGAGGTCAGAAGAGCCTTTCCCAGATGCAAATTCCCATTTCACTAAGATTCGTTTTTGTTTTGTCAAATGCATCAAACAGAGTCTCGCAGCCAATGACACAGATGCACTTCTCCTTGTGGGTACACATACAAAGTTGCAGTTGCAGATACAGATACATCTCCACTGAATGCGTTACAGTTGCAGTTTTGTTTTTTGGTTTCATTTCGGATCTATTTTAAATTCAATTGCAGTCTGTTCACATGCATTTTCAATAAGCTTAAGCTTTGATTTTTCACATTAGTTTTTGAAAATGAAAAACTGAAAATGTAGGTACCTAATTTTATCTAAAATGACTACCTACATAAAAATGTTTTATTTTAATATGTTACGTAGTCTTACCTCATCAATAATTTTAAAATCAAAATCAATAACCATTTGAAATTGATATAATTAAGCTATGAACCGACATAAATCTGTTGCTTCTATTGGCTTGGTAATGCGTTTGTTGACCCAGCCAGTCAAACCGATTCGCTCCTTGGAAGCAGCTTCCTTGTTGACGTTTTTATCTGCAACTTCTCGCCCTCCTTGGCGACTGTCTGTCATCCAAAATCCATTGAGCGTGACGTATGAGTATGAAAATCTTCGTGGTTCAAGCGGAATGTTTTGCTCCATATTCTCTGCCCTCTCTGCGAGTCTGACTTGGTCTATTAATTTTATTAGTGTCACTGCATACAGTTGAGGTCTTAGAATTCCGACTCCTTTTTGCCGAGGAGTCTCCTTTTTTGGTGGTGAAATTTCTCGTTTAGTTTTTGCTTACATGTCTTGGGTTCCTTCCACAAAAAGTGCACAAAAAATGTTCAAGGCAAAATATATTCCTAGAAGAGTTTTTTTCAGGGAACTACTTTTCGCTCAGGTTGCAGCTTTGACCTCAAAACACTGCCGAATAATCTCTTTTTGCCCAGCAGAATGGCAACTTTTGTGGAACGCAGCACACTTATATTTTATGATTTATTTGTTGCATTAGTGAATGTCGCTGGCAGCAGGAGCAGTTGGCCACTTCAGAGTGTGTGGGCCTTACCCGTGCGCCTAAAGGCATGCAACACTCGCCTGTTTTATAAATGGCCCAGAAATGTGGCTCCAAAAGTGTTGCCACAATTTTTGGTGACCAGAAAAAAATTTTAGCTCCAGCGGGAAATTTAAAAAAAAATATATACACACAGAACTTACCCTTTGTATTAACATAATACTAGGAAATTTGAAGAAGAATAATAAACCACTCTTTAAAAGTCTAATTTTAAATTTATTAAGGTCATAATTACTATGTTCCTTTAGAGCACCAACAGTCCTAAAATGGCTTAAACAGCAGTTTTACTTTGGCCAACATGACATTAACCATTACTTGCTTTTTTAATGCTTTAAAAATGCTCAAAGTTGGCAGAGAGCAGAGAGCAAACAGAGACCCGAGTGCAAATAGACACGGCACAGTGGGGCAATGACACTACAGTAAACACAGCAGCAAGTGGAACGCAGCCAGGCGAACTAATTGTGTCATTTACATTTGCAAACATGTGCAAGCGAACAAGTCAAAGGCTCAAACAAATTAATGCGGCTGAGCGCATCTGCCGAGCTCTTTACACAGTTTACACAATTAACGGCCACCGAGGAGTTGGGAAGACATGCAAATGATTAATTTAAATGAACTGCGGTCAGTTCAGTTAACCAAAAAAGAAAAAAAGTCTTGTCAGAAGTGGGATTCGAACCCACGCCTACAGAGTAGACTGCGACCTGAACGCAGCGCCTTAGACCACTCGGCCATCCTGACATGTGATCGTAGAGACTCCCAAATCCCAAATAGGTTCTAACGCTAGAAAAGTTCTATGTAGAAAGCTTTGATAAACTGACCACTGATCGATAACAAAAAACTTGGACCCGCATTTATTCGATTTAAAAGCATTATAAATCGAAAATTCAAAAGTACCTAAGTATATAATTCCAAATAAAAACACATTTAGCCGCTCAAGTAAAACTAGAAAATAGTTTCATTTATTGGTTTATCCAGTATTTCATACGATCAAAAATATAGTAATGCAGTGATACTTATTCGTAATAATTGCCTTAAATCTTTATTTACTTGTAACTCATTTCGTTATCTTTACAATAATGTATTTGATCAGCGTGATAGTGTTCAATTTCGATTTTGGAGTTGCGAGTACCACTCCTTCCCTCGCTATTTTTACAGAAATCGAAATGTGTGTTTTATCAGTTGACTTTTATTAAAAAGAAACGCAACGTTTCCCACAAAAAATTGCTAAACGTTTCCTAAATATACATAGTTTAACTAAAAGTATGACTACAATTTATTCAAAAAGGTTTTGCACATCTAAAACAATTAATTTTATATTTTGTTATCGTTAATTTGGACATTTGTGTTGGCCCTTTATCGGTTTTCATTGTTTTTATGTTTTAGTACTAAGTCTTTCATTTGTTGCATTTTAATTTTGACTTTTCTCGTTATGTGTTCGACATAATGTATTTCATAAAATTCATTTGATGTGATTTTTTCTTTAACTAAATTGAGCTAAAATATATTTTACAATTGCCATTTGTAACCTTTGATTAAAAATAATTTTTGGATGGTTCCATTTGTGTTTAGATGCATCTCTTTTGCGCCAAAAAGAAGCATTTACCAGGGAAATTCTCTTACTTTTCAGTATTTTCTTTTAATTCATAATCAAGTCGCTTTCTTTTGTGTTTGCTACATTTCATTACTTCAAGAATTCCATACAATAAACTTAGAATAGAGAAGTACACTAAATATTATATTTATTATACACATATATGCATTTATATAGGTGTGTGTATTTATCGTATTTACATATTTAATAGGCAACCACTTAAGCTTACTATAAAAATAAGTATTGTTTTATGCAATCTTCATTTGCCACAAAATGTACTAAAAACCGAAAACTGTACATTCCACAATATTCATTCTCATCATCGGCATTCAGTTATCATTATCTTTATCATTGTCAATCTGTTCAACAGCATTCTAAGCACATACACAGCGCACTTCCAAACCAAACCGAGCTGCAGCTATGTATCTACCAACAAAACTTCGACGAACTTTTTTTTATTAGGATGAGAAACGAATACTTCTTCAAATTCTAGCAAACAAGAGAAAACAAAACCAATTGGTAAATGATAACTTTCTGTACAACGTGACTAAGCGTTGTCTCGTATGTTTTTCTTGGCTTTCAGATCTTTAAGGTCTTAAGCTAGTTTGGTTTTGGATTTCGTATGCATGCTTATGCCTTGTGGGGTGCTACTAAATCGCCATTAGTACACACTAGCTTCATTGCTGCTGCTCCACTAATGTAGTTGTCTCCGTGTTGTTGTCGTTACTGCGTCTGCTACCTCTGGTTTAGTACATTGACTTTCATGAGGCGTACATGCGGTTAATATCATGTTGATATCTGTCCTGGATATCCTTGCGCTTCAACTTGAAGGCGGCCGTCACTAGTCCCATGTCCGGAGACCAAACCTCCTTACACAGCGTAATAGCGGCGGGCACCTCGAACTTTTGCAACTTGCCTGCGATATCAAATATTTTGATTTCAGTACACATAGAAAATAATACATTATCCATCACAACTTACATTTCCTTGAATGTTCGGCAATCTCCTTGAGTATAGCCTTCTCAATTACGGGCGATGAGCACAGCTCTTCGTAGGTCTTGTCTGACATTCCATGTTTTTCGGCCAGCTCCTCCAGATGCTTCTGGTTGGGCACGACCAGCGCCACGGTAAACTGCTTTGTAGGATCGCCGTACACGCAAATGTTCTCAATTATTCCGCATGTCTTCAACTCAGATTCAACCTTGCCAAGAGAGACATATTCGCCGGCCTGCAGCTTAACCAAATCCTTCTTGCGATCTGTAGAAAGTGGGGAATTAATCTTTGATTTGATAAAGTTGAATTGTGCTGGTAAACTTACCAATAATCTTAAGTACTCCATCGGTTTGCACTTCGCCAATGTCGCCGGTTTTGAACCACCGTCGTCCGTCCTCCTCGAAGAAATCCTCGTTGGTCTTGCCGGGCAGCTTGTAGTAGCCCTGGGAGACACACTCGCCACCAATGAGCACCTCGCCCTGGGGATACGGCTTATTTGTGACGCGATAGTTGCCCTCCTCCCAGTTGACAAGACGGATGTCGCAGACGGTCAAGGGTCCACCAGTGCGTCCATAGGTCATATCGCGATCTTTAGTTGAATATAGAGTACATTAGGTAATTCCAAAGATTAACTTTTTATCTAATAACATACAATCCATTACTGTGGCTCCAGATGTGGTTTCCGTGAGGCCATAGCCCTGGATTAGCTCCAAGCACAGGCAGGTCTTGATCTGCTCATGGGTGTCTGATGATAGAGGCGCTCCACCGGACATAATGATGCGCACCTTGCCGCCCATCAGCTTAGCCACCTTCTTGAACACCAATCTGCAAATTTAGCAAAAGCTCAGTTACCAACTCATCGATAGGAAGTTTAAGTTTCTTACTTGTCAATCAGAGGTGTTTTGTAGCCACGCTGCACCCACTTGACTTTGTACTGGTACAGGAATTTGAAGAGCGATTTCCGGAACGCCGAGCCCGAGTTGACCTTGTCGTTGATGCCCTTGGAGATTCGATCGAGTATCAGCGGCACCGAAGTCATGCAGGTGGGCTTCAGAACGGTGGCGTCGCCCTTGCAGCCGCGTTTGATCTTGCTGCTGGTGTCGATCAGGGTCAACGGGGTCGAGTAGCCAATGGGCACGCCGGTCATCAGGCACACACTCTCCGCAACCAGTTCAAAGACGTGAGCCAGGGGCAGGAATCCGATAAGCAAATCGTCTGGGTAGATGGGCACCATATCGCAGAATCCCTTCATTGTGGCAATGCAGTTCTTGTGAGAGAGCAGGACACCCTTGGGTGTGCCAGTGGAGCCGGAAGTGTACATGATGATGGCAATGTCATCGCCCTTGGGTGGCACGTTCTCTGTGGGATACAAAAGCAAGGGATAGATTAATAGAAGTTTTAAGAGAAGAGCAAGCTATACCGATCCTGAAATTTTGACCAAGTATATAGTAAGTAATACCCATCTTGTCACATATTTCTTATAAATACCGAAGACTTTTGGTATACAATATAAATTCTCTCAAAATTTTGTAGGTTAGTAAATTTGTTATTTTAAAAGAAGATTCATAATGGCAGAAGACCTGGAGGAGTTCATCGTCCTGACACCCTTAACTTGTGTGCAACAGTGCAATGCTTTACTGGACGCCACGGCAAAGCCGAAAAGCTACGCTGTATTTTGTACACTATTTGGAGTGTACTGCGGCGTACTCGTTTATCGGGCTTATAGAACTTATTCCTCGAAACAAGGAGGAGATGGACAGATTATAACGGAAGAGATTACACTGACTGCCAAAATGGATTATCTGAACGTAGAGCCAGGCACCAGTCTTAAGAACGAGGAGCTAACGCCGCCGCCGATCCTATTGCAGCCGGTTAACTTTTCGAGCACTGACATGAGGTAAAAACAGATTCTATGAAAACATTACAGGATCACTGATATATTCTCCCTTTTAAACAGGTGGCGCTATTGCAATCAGTTGCCTGAAGCAGGACATAAACTAGGTTCGGGTGTTGATGACGAAGTAGACGACGACCTCGAAAGGACAAGTAATGTTTTGGAAAACGAAGAACCTGAGGCTCCTACAGTATCAGTATAATCCACAACGACAAAGTCTCGGGCGCATAAGGACAATGTCGATGGAGAACATGTCGAGGCAACTACCTTTTCGGTGAAATTCAAATGCTCGTTGGCTAGCAAATCTATTGTTTGATCAAAAATAAAATGAACCCCTTTTAAGCATCCCTCTCAAACGTACCAAACTTGCTGTCCTGTCCGCTCTTGACAACCTGGTTGAAGGGCAAGATCTTGACGCCGCTCTTGAAGCCAGTGGTTTCCGTCTTTTGCAGCTGATCCTCAATGTAGATGATGGTCTTTACCAGCGGGCACTTGTCCAGCAGAGTCTTGAACTTGGGCAGCAGATCGTGCGAGGTGATGACCGTGGTGACTTCCGTTTCGGTGATGCCTGGGAACAAATTCGAATGTTATTTTGGGAATGCTTCAAAAGTTATGCAATATACTCACAGTGGGCCACTCCATCATCGCCCAGTGTGGCATAGACGGTGACAATGGGCATAGCCTGCTTGAAGCATCCGTGTGCGGCGATCATCCACTCGGCCCGCGTCTCGGCAAAGATTACAATATTCTCGCGAGGTTTTTGTCCCAATTCACGCAGTCCGCGTCCGAAATTAGCCGCCGTGCGCTCCGCCTCGGTGAACGTCTTCCACTTGTAGTCGCCCAGGTTGTACTTCTTGAAGACGCGTCCATTGGGCTGCAGCTCATCCTCTTCGCTGAGGATTTGGCGTGTGCCCAGACAACGCTTCGAGGTGAACGTCTTGGCCACATAGTTGAAGACCTTCTCCAGCGTGTCGATGTTCTCCTGCAGCATCTTCACGTGGACATCACGCGGTGGATCCGTAGTCCGGTAGGTCAGCTCATGGTCATCGTTCTTCACGATCTTGGCCTGAAAAATGTGCAAAACCATTGCGATTACTTTAATGTCGTGTCAAAGGTTGCGATTCAAATAAACGCCAGATTAGGGGAGGGTCCACAAAGTAAAGTCGACAGAGAGATAACAGACATGTGAGTTTTTTTGAGGGAATTGTTGTTTGAGGTGAGGGCCATAACTCAGGAGATCATGTTTCGTTGTGACCAACACCAAAAAAAAGAGTCACCAAATGGGGATTCAACTGCAGTCCTTGGAACATTTACTGTGCGTGGGTAGTGTTTATGTGTGTTTGTGTTTGTGTATGGTATGGGGGTGCCCCAACTCGTGTATGTGTGTGTGTGTGTTTTTGTGTATTGTGTGTATGTTCCATAACAGATAGTATTATTAAACTATTAAAAACACATTTGCAAAAGTTAAACCTCAATGTCATCCGGCGCGTACTTGGACTCATCGACCAACATTTTCTGGTTAATGGGCTTGGCCTGTAGAGGAAGGAGGAGTTGAGATATACGATGAGAATCTAGTTAGCCAAAGGTCTGGTTAGTTAAAGGTTTCCTGGTGATTAATCAGTTGCCCCCTTGTTATTTATGATCCATCGACTGGACTTCTCTTAAAGTTCTATATCAGTTAATGGTTTATAAAGTTTATAGCAAGTTGCACACACATTTATGAAGCAAGTGGTTGTAGTTTCCGACGTTGGCATAACCGTAACCCATAAACCTTATCGGCCGACTGAAAAAGTCAACCAAAAACGCTCCATTTAGATAGCGAAACATGAGATATTATAGTTTCTCAGTTGAATTGTTATCTATCCTAGTTAGCTTGCTAAATTACTTAGCAACAAAAAAATTACTTATACAACAAATTTCCAATGTTCAATTATTTAATTAGTAATTTTAAGTGCAGTGCCATATAGTTAAAGTTTTTGACTACTTTAGTTTTGAGAAAAGGCTATGAGCAACGCAATGATCCAGTTCAGCAACAAAGTCAAACAATTCCTCCACGCACGTCTCAGTTGTCTTGGATCGCCCATTCACCCGATCATTACACTCTTCGTATTTCTTGTACAAGGAATCGATGTGACCCTTAGCTTTGCATTTCTCCCTCAGCGATTCTTGAGGATCCACTAACTCCTCTTCATCGTCATCGGCTTTAACAACTGGTAGAGAATATAAGCTTCTAAAGGCCATAGCTTTTTAAGAATACGGCTGAGCTAATTTAAGGAATGTTTCAAGTTAATAAACTTTTCTGATATATTTTGATTGACAGCTGAGGCTTTGCCAATTCTAAAAATATCTACTTATCTAACATAACTAGCTTAATGTTTGTTTCAAGGACTGTTACCTCCTAATCGAATATGGTCAACAAACATTTTCTATATTTTTTGCATGACTCAATGGTGGAAAATATTTCTGTGCAAGCCAACTTCCTGAGTATTTGGGCGATGAACAAGTGCCTCTATTGATTTACGCTGCACAGTTCTGTTATCAGGACCACCGCGTTGTCTATATGGCCTGACAACCTGTGCAATTATCATACACGGCCATGATTTGGTGTCCCAACATTCCCGGAATAATAAAGCAAAACGAAAGCAAGGAAATCGCTTGGGCTAATTGTCGCATAAAAAAGCGAATCTCTGATAAAGACACAAAGATAATAGAAAAAGTGGACCTGGTCAATAAATCAAAAGTCGTCATGCATATAGATTAGAAAAAAAGAAATGAAACAAAGAGGCCAGAAAGAGAGGCACCTGCCTAGTAGAACAAGCAGCTCCAGGTTATTAATAATTAAATGTGAAAAAACTAATTCAAACTGATAAGCAAGGGTGCAGTTTTTGAATAAAAAAAAATGTACTAAACTAAAGCATGCGATTGTAGTAGCTAAGCAGCCAGGTCTATGTACTTTGGAACGATCAGTGCAAAGTCGAAAGTAACAACACGATTCTTGAGATAGTTCACTGATTGGCCGGGTAAGTACACTGATTTTCCCATGATTTTCTTAATTTTACGGCGGCAAAGTCATTACGACTATCCTGTCAACACACTCACCTTCACACGTCGCGAGTCCTGCCGGCGTTTCCAGGGTTTTTGGAGCACCAGGTAAACCGGTAGCGTGATGATGTCGTACATGAAGGCGATCGCCTTGATCGCCCCAATTGCGCTCTGCACCCAGAAGCTGTCCATTCTGAAAGGGGGCAAAATGGAAAAAAATTACAAATTAGTGGCCAATTGGTATGCAAATTTTGAGTAGCCAAGAACTATTGGTTTTCCCGTCACGATCGCGATCACGATTTTCCCACTGCACCCACCCACTCGTTGTAGCGCCGTCGCAAGCCGAAAACCAACTGATATCACCACCTGCTGCTGCTGCCACTGTTAGCAGGTCTTGAAAGTCCGAAAGCGGAAAGGGGTAGCTACTATGTAGCTACTCTCACGCTCAGTTCGATTCTGGGTGCTCAGAAAACGCTTTTCGAACGGGCGATAAGATTTGGAGAGCAACGAGGTGGAGGTGTTCGGCTTTTTATCAGCTAGAGATTGCTAAGCCGTAACAAGCCGAAGTCCGAAGTAATTGGCTATTGTAATGAAACTAAAACTCAAGTGCACGACTGGACCCTTCCGTTTTGGTCTGATTTCTTATCTTGCACCTTAAAAACTAACTAGTTTGGTTGCCAAGTAACCTTAATATGTGTCAAAATTGTGGGATATCAGCTATATTTCGTTAATCATCGAGTAATCTTTACGATGTTGAAATACTTTAAAAAAGTAGGTGTACTGTTTTAAACTTTTAAATTAACACAACTTTGATTTTTGATTATGAAATCATGTCGCAAACTAAGCTATTACCTCTACATGCTTATCTGAACTTTATTTTTGTACATAGGTTCTTATCGACACCCGAAAATATCACAAATTGTTGTCAGCAAGTCTCACTTTCTGTGCAATTCCACTAATAATATTGTTACCATCATGCCAACTTCTTGTCGCGTTTTTGTTATTTAATTTAGAAAGTAACTTATAGATAAAACATGTACTTAAAATTTGATTGCTAGACACCAGGACACTAGATAAACTTATCTTCGCCGGGCTAATCTAATAAATATAGTAAGATATTAATAGAAAAACTCTTCCATTCACTTGGATTAGGAATTTCCATTATTCATAACTGTTTATCTTTCGTCAATGGAATAATTATAAAACCAGTAACGACTGTAGGACTAGACAAGAAGCTAGTTATCTTAGGAAACGAGTCATTCTTGGATTCGTATAAATTTATAGAAGTGTTTATAATTTACTGATTGTAGTGTATGTGAGCGATCACATTTTTATAATCCATAGTGCAAAATGTAGTTAAAGACTGCACTCTTGATAAAGCTCGCCTGATAAGCAAATAGAACGTTAGCCTTGAACTTGGATTGCGCAAGTTGACATGACGTCAATTTCCCGGACTAATAAGGTTTGAAAGGTTGCCGTCTGTCACTGGGAATTTTTCTTAGACATAAAATGAAAGTTATACAGGCAACGACAAAAGTAAATTATACCTTTCAGAAGTAAAACCTTCTGGAGTGGCAACTGCGATAAAAACCATAATACTTTGAAGTCATTTTGAAATTGATAATTGAAATTATTTTACTTTCCATACCCTGCACTTCTTTATTTTAGTCAAATTTTAAATAAAAAATTATTTTTCTACGCTATGTAAATTACTATTATATTTTTGTTTCATTGGTTAAATATTTTAAATTTTTAGCTCGAATTGTTCCCAGAGTTAACGTTTTTTTTATGGAAAAAGCCAGTACAATTTAAGTTTAAAAGATCGACTTCTCGGAAACTAGCTGACAAAATTTGAATGTGTACGAGAGTGTTTTTAGATTATATACTAAGCACATTGACATTTTCCCTTCCCAGCACCAAAATATCCATAACCAAAAGCTAACACTAAATGATGTACTCGTGGAATAAAAGAAAAGCAAACATAAAATTGAGCATACATATTAATACGTATTAAATACATTTACTTACTGCGCATCATCTTCGATGAACATCTTGACGCGTGTTTTTTTTTCTTAGTCCGATCTTCGATTTCAATGGATTATCTTGATGGGTGGTGGTAGGTGGATAATGTGAGGTGAGAGAGGAGTACACAACACGCACACTCTCAGGAGATCGATTCACTCCTTGTTTATTTGGGGGAGGTCCTCCTAAAAAGAGCTTAGCTCTGATTGATTTCGAGGACGAACAAACAATGGATGCAACAAGAAAACGATGATGTTAGGTTTCCCTCTCTAGATGTGGTTCTGTTTGTTGTTTTCACCTGCAACCGGAAAGAGAACGAATATATGCATTTATGTAGTGACAATGAGATAAGACAACAAAATGGGAGAAGTACAAAAAGTGATAATCTGCATAATCGCATAAAACCGCAACCAAAAGTGTGTGATGACATAACAACAAATATTTATTTAAGTACAGAATGTAATTTCCCTTTAGACTTCCTAAAATAGATAATAATAATCAAGTTCTTTCAGCAAGGCAACATTAGTTTTGACCCCCATAAATATTCTAATCAAAACCGAAATTGAAAGATAAACAAGTTTCTATTACGTCTACGATTTTCTGGATATTTGCCAGGAAATCAAAATGCTGATAATAAGAAAAAAAAAAGATGTATAGATAGTATCAACAGAGAAAGAGCGGATATATAGAGTAAAATTAAAATTAGATAGGGAATTCTAATAGAAAAGCAAGAGAGCGATTGCATAATCGTATTCTCAAGATCTCTCTCTCTATCTGTCTCAGGCTGCCTATAAGAAAAGGTAGAAAAACGTTGGAATAGGTCGGGAACATCTTAAGAAACTACACAAAATTCTTTGGCATTAATTTACACAACTTACAAAAGAGCACCTTCGCGCTTTGTTTATGCACAAACACAAATGTTGGAGGACAAAGTCCAGCGGACCAAGGTTTGTCCATCCGCTCTGAAAGCCGATATCAAATGTGTTTTCCAGAATCTGCCGTCTCTGATAAACAACCAAAAGCATTTCATTCCAAGAAGTCGAAAGTTCATTCCTTATGCAATTACTCAAAACTCACAAACCATGTGATGTACGATTGATATAAAGGGTACACAGAGCACAAAACAAAGTGCATTGAACTGGCCCCAAAAATACAGATCTTTTGCTCGGGTTCCCTTCAAAACTCTGAACTCGCAGAAGAAAAGCCGAAATCGTAAGCGTGGTAAATACGTGTTTTGTTTGCGAAGAAAGAGAATATGAAAACATAAAAAAAGGCTGCGAAAACAACATAATTCGGAATTTAAATGTTTGCGAAAACCAAAAAAAAAAGGCAGTTAGCAAAACAGTGGGTCAAAACCGAATTTTACAGTTTAACAGTTATTATTATTTCAAGTTCGTCTTAGTCTCTTTTACAATAAATTTTTAAATAACTATTTAAACTGAACAACAACTTCTCTTACGCTAAAAGCCAAACTTTGTACTTAAAAGTTAAATATTCCATTAAACACATCAATAAAATAAAATACTATTTATTTGTGTGTACAATGTACCTTAAATTGGTGCCCTTGCAACCACTGTGCTTAGTTCAAAGCGTTTGGGAGACGCTTAAATAGGCGAAAGTTGTTTAGCTGCCGTTGTTGGTTAATGAATGAAATGAAAATATCAAAACGCTTAGCGTTGCACAGCCAAGGGTGAAAAGTATAATCTTTGAGCGAATTTCCACAGTTCACCAACGTGCTGTTTCGATCTTAGACCCCGGGTCAAAGTTCAGCCTCTGAGCACACAAAAAGAGACGTACGATTGAAACGAAAACTCACACAATGGCGTGCTTAAAACAAAGGTTATGCCGAGTGTTCTCTCTAACTAAGTAAGTAATCATGGTCCGGTTGAAAACAATAAGGAAATTGTGCGCATTAAGCCTGTGATTACTGTAATCCGTACTTTGGACGCGACACGCCCCCCAACACCGCCCCTCTGGTCAGCACAGTGTGGGATGTCGCACATGCGAAAATATTATGGTGGCTGTGCCCAAGCCCAAATAAGCACTGCTCTGAGAACTGATTGAATCAAATCCGATTCGTGAAACTTGGGGGTTAGATAACACACACACGCGGCGTATGCGTAATGTCTTACAACGAGCACTTTAACTGGTACAGAGGTCAACAGCCATCAGACGACATTTTAAAAACAATAATCAGCACGTGTGATGACTAAAAAGGCAGCAATTAAAACTGAATTTACACACAAAGTGTCCAAATAAAAGCATCGTTAAAATATAATTTTCGAAATAAGTGTTTCGGCGGGTAAACGACTCAATAAAGATGTATTGATAAACTTAAAATTGAGTTGCAGATAATTTTTCGGCTGATTAATTAACAAAATGACCCATAGTCGGCATTGTTGAAATGCAATTTTAAAAACAAACATAAATGTCTTGTTGTTAAGTATATTACGGCTCAATAAAGATATTCTGATAAGCTTTGATGTTTGGTTAAAATGTATTTTTAGAGGATTATTGTATATATAAAGATAAGTTGATAACCTTACATTTTAAGCTTTTTTAAAATATCAAATAGTAAACTACCTTGAATAGGGATCACAAGTTCTAAGGCTGTCCTATTTTCAGTTAATCATCACCTAGTTTAAAATACCTTCTAGTTGGCATGCAACTGATTGCACATTACAAGTTTAATTTTAGGGTGAAACTCACCTAATTGCTTTCATTAAAACAGAGGCAGAAACCTTGCATTAATTGCAACCGACAGAGGAAGGTACTCGTAACTGTTTGTTGCTATTATTACGGTGCTAAAACAACTCAAGCTCTTTCCGATTCGGTATTGATTGCTATTATTATTTGTTCATTACACAACCGACTGCTGACTGCTGCCAGCTGAAAAGCATCGAGCAAACAAGCACGTTATGCTTGATTAATTTGGAAAACACAAATGGAGAAGCAACGAAAAATCGAATATGGAGTAAACCTCGAACTTGAAAACAAACTTTTATTTATGCTGACACCGGTGGAAAGGAAATGCAACTTCACAATACGGAAAACTCGAACAACAATAAGCTGTCAAAGTCCAAGATCACTTTGTTGCTCCAAGCTGAGGCATTACGAAACCGCCAAGCAATGTCAAAATCCGAGTGCGAAGCGCTCTAAATTAATTGTATAGAACAGCAACAAAGAGAATACTTAAAGGCATATGAACACGGTGAAAAACGTGTCCACTTACGTGGACTTCATTTGCGTTTATCGTACATAGTGTTACAAATATTTCGTACATTTCACTTTGTTGTGAGAAGTTGCGCAGCAGAAAAAAAAGTAAACGAGTGACTCAACTTTTACCTTTCCGTTTATCGTTCAGCGCTTGTTTTAGCCACCTGTATGTTCGATTCACCCCCTGATCAGCTGTTACATTGTTTACAATTGAAAATACGGCAACGGCACTTGCATAAATATTACTTGAACTTTGGTCAAGGTGTCGAGTTTTATGAGAAATTGTAACGGGAATATATTCATCAGCTGATTGCCTTGACATTGTAACGAGGAGGAACGATGTGGGATAGTGGTGAGAATGCGACATTATTCTGACCGACGCGAATTTCCACAAGTATTGTGCATACATATGTATGTAAAGGCAACATTTAAATTAAATTGCAACATTTGATTCATTTACTTCCATGCAGGCGGCGTTACGTGAGTGTCGCTTGTATCTCAGTCTGTCTGTCTCACTTCCACGAGCGGTCGTTCTCTGGCGAATAATGGGGTAACAAAATCATCGTATGACTGTGTCAAAGTCCAAAATAAAAATACTTTTTTGCAGTCGCAGTACACACATAAAAACGAGAAAAATTGTTCAAACGAGATTGAAATAAACACGACAACAATACTACACAGAACAAAATAATGTTTGTTTTGAAGAGCATGTTACGGGTTTTGAAATAGCATATTTTTGAAACAAATGTTAGAAGTACAATTTTATTTTTAATTAAAAACTTAAGCATTTTGGACCTGATTTTATCTTCACAAAATATTTATGACTTACGTCATTATAAATCTGATAAGATCAATATTTTTTATCAAATGTTTTACAAACGCCAATCTTATGGATTCTTTTCCCTTATTTAGTTAATTAAGTTTTCAATATCAATACCAAAATTATCGAAATCTATCGAAAATGTTTCCAGTGTGGCAGCAACAGCATCAGCAAGTGAGAACAACTTTTTGCACGGGGCGTTGAATATTTCATTGAATGAAAATGAGCCCCAGAGAAAGAGTAACAAACATGCAAAACAAACAAACGAAAGACCGTGAGTGTGTGGGCGTGAGTTGGAGGCAAAATGAAAATAAATTTTGAGAAGAAAGGAAAGGAGAGAAGAGGAGAAACACCCACCCACATGCAGAGAGAAAAAAACAAGATCAACGGACTCTCTTTTGCACTCGCTCATTTCGCACGAATGCTCGGCTCGAGATATGTAAATAGGTTTGTGTGAAAGTAAGACATTTACGTAGCGTAGCGCTAAAATAAATGACCTAGACAAGCGCGTAGAGTACTTATCTTTAGAGTGACCATCAACCGCAGAGCACGTGCTCAAGTGAAATTTTCCAGAAGAGGAAAACAAACGAAACTTTGGCAATGATCGTGAGAGGCACAGTTTGCTGTATCGGTAGCCAAAGCCAAAAGCCAAAAGCCCGGTTTAATCGAAGCGGTACTGCGCGAAAACCGGTTAGAAAATCTACCAAAGTCATGACTAAAACAAACACAAATAATGCTCATGCCATGATGCAGGGGCTTAGATCGAAGGGGGTTCAACTTCCTCTCGTGCCGGCTTTTGCCATAGAACTTTCAGAAATAAGTTCCCCCCATTTTCGGAGCCACTGCCACAAATTCAAGATAAAAACGACTTGTTCTCTAAACCTGCCGCCTGCCAAACATAGAACTTTTTTCTAACCCGCAAACAAGGTACAAAAATTCGTTAACATGACAACCAGAAATAGAAACGGGAACCAAAGCAAATATTCAACAGTTAAAAGCTAAAGAAATCGTTAAAAAGTAACACTCTGAGAAATTGTATTAATGATGAATAATAATAATTTATTATGTTACAAAAATACTCTAAGTTTCTTTCTTTTGATTTCAAAAATCATATCCATTTTCTACACAACTAATCCAGTTGTTTTTTAGAAATATAATATATTATATTATATAATTATTTTCAAAATCACATTCTAATGTCGTTAAAAATTCAAACTACTTCTGTTTTTTGGACTTTGATCGATCATCAGTAGGCTCTTCAAGTTCAATGGACCGAATTTAGATGACTAACCGGCAGTTAGAAAAAGCAAACAAAAAAGCAAAATAAAGGGTTAGAGAGAGTGCAGCTGTTGCATCGGGTAGATTGAAAAGTAACGGTTAAATAAAGCTGTATCGGGCAAATTGCCAAATCGGGGGTTGGGCAACAGATTGTCATTACAACTCGCAGTCCAGGGGTAGGAGGAAAAGTGGTAGGGGTGTGGGTCAGACTTCAGCCGCCCAGACATCGCGTGACTATTTTTGACTCAGCGCCCAATGGGATAAAGAGAGAAATAGGGAAAGGAAAATGATACGAAAAACCAGCCACTGCAACTACACTAAGAAAAGCAATTAAAGACTTATTTTTATAACAACTCTCTAAGTATCACTTAATGGTGACGCTTATCTTAGCTTGTCCTATGAGGTTGTTGTAAGTTACCATATTTTGTATCATTAAACAAAAGTGTGAATGAACAGTTTATTCTATTTTACACTTTTTAAATTATTTAATATTGTGTTGGCTGTTTTTAAAAATATGTTTTGGTACATTTTAAAACTAAAAAAATTTTTTGGACATTAAATCGTACAATTTTAAGTATTCCTTCTGAAAGTTTTTTTGCCATTGTAATTTTAAAAATGTTAAATCAATCTCAAAGAGAACCGCAATTTTGTTCAGTGTGTCGCAGTGGGAAAAGTCACGAGGCGCTTGGCGGCGACAGGGACAATGGCGAGGGGGGTGGCACTGTGGGGTGGCTGGGTGGCAAGCGGCAAGCGCTGTGGCACGTTTTTCCTTCGATATACCAGCTGAAAATCGTACGAGTTTCAGGGGAAATGTTGCCGCCGCCGTGAAGCTTAAAACAAAGTACAAGAATAATGCGGCGAAGAGAGCGAGTGAGAGAGATTGATTGAGAGCCGGTTGCAAGCGTGTGAGTGTGTGTACTGTACTCTACTGAGACTAAGGGTTCAGGGCGAAGAGCGAAAGCGAGAGAAAGAGCAGGAGAGACTGAGGGGCAAAGTGTGTGAAAAGGTCAAAGAGCAAACTGTTTACATGGGGCAACCGCACTGAGAAACGGGCGGAAAACAGGGCGTTCTGGCCATGAATGAAAGCAGAGACCGGCAAAACGCCCACGAGGTGGAAATTTTGGGTGTGGGAACAAAATGCTGCAGGTGGTAGAACAATGGGTGATTTACCACCCACAAGACATTCTTTAGGATGGATTTATTTCTGCGATTAAATTCTATTTAGCGGGATTTAATGAGTTTGCTTTTAAAAGTTAATCGCTAAAAATAAAAGCAGCTACAAACTTTGGAGAAATTCTAAAAAGTTATCACTCTATAAAATGAACTTCCCCTTTAACTGAAATTAGTTGATTATATTATTTACTGTACCTTAACAATGGTGAACTTATTATTTATTTTTACTATTATGTACTGTTTTTATTTCTTCAGCAATATCTTAACTCTAATCTGTACAAAGTTAATTCTATAGTCAACACCACAATCAAACATTTTAAATTAAATCACTATCAGCTTCTAGTTATGGAATTTCCAAAATACCTTGATTGATTTATAAATGTTCGACTGTTTAAAATAATTATCTAACACATTAAGTATACCAAGTGATAACTTTATCTACAGAAGCTTTTTTAGTGGATATATTATCTCTGTGCTCTTAGTAAAGTTGCTTCTTTAGTCACCTTTTGGTTCCCACCTTTACCATATTACCCGGAATCGACTGACTTATGGACGTGCACGCAAACTCGCTTATCACTGGTCTATCTGTTTCGTCTGAACTTTCAAATCGCGCCCAGCTCTTAGTGGACGTCTCGAAGAGCCCCGTCTACTGAATAAACTATGACTACCGGCAGTGATGTGAGCGATATTCCGATTATTAAGTGCTTCCACCTCGGCTGTCTGAGGCGCGTTTCCGGCCAAAGCAGAAGTAGAAGCCGCGCCCTAGAAACAAAAGCGTGGCATGAAAAGTGCAACCCACCCACTAGACACCTCCCTCCCAAGCCACCCCTTCGCCCACCGACACACAGCACCCAGCGCTCAGCTGGTTGCGAGGAATCAAAAACATATGACACACAGCCACGTTCAGATGACCCCGAACTGGAAACCCCCCTTTTTCCACCCACAAACCTAAAACTCGCATGATTTTCAGTTGGTATAACAAGCCAAGACAAAGAGGGACATATCCACTGTAAAAGAGAGAAAGAGCGAGGAGGAGAGATAACATGCTGGGGAGAGAGCTTGCGCAGAACACGTTACAAGAAATTTACACGTGCAAGCCAAGTAGGGGAATCCATCAAGAGAGAGAGCACAAAAGAGAGAGGGCCAGAGAGGCGTTTTGTTTATGTGCGTAGGTTTCAAGTGGAATGGGAATCTCCCACGTCTAATTAGAATTTAAACTGCCTTGGGAAGGAATGCAATTAACAGGTTAAAAATAACGGTAAGGCAGCCAAAAAATACAGTACACTTTTTATAAGAACAAATTTTTTACTCTTGGGACCTTAAAACTGATACGGATATTTACAAGGTCATATAGTTTTCATTATTTTATCATATTTAATTTCATGTCAATGCAGTTTTGTTTTGTTAAGATTTTAACATTTATCGTTGTTAACTAGCAATAAAATTAATTATTTCCCTTAGATATTGTTTTTAAATATATGACAAAACATAATCTTTTAGGTAATTTTAAGGTAACAACTTATTACAAGTATTTCATCATTTGTGTAATTTACAACCTCTACTGCTACTGTGCTACTGTGAGCTTAAAACCGCTTCCGAAAATGCAAATGTTACTTACAGTCTAATTTTATTCAATTTTAAATGGGGCAGAATGATAATGAACAACACAAAGTACGATTCATAGTAAATTGCATGGAACTTTGACTGTAAATTAGCTGGAAGTCTTGGGAAAATGAAAATGAATTCGAAACACAACAAAGTATTTAATTTATGAAAGTACGACTGCAATCGAGTGGCGAAAGCCAAACAAATCAATAAACAAACAATAAGTCGGTGCTGTCAATGACAACCAAATTGCATAAGGAAAAGTGCAGTGCTACCAACACAGACCAACACACACACATGCGTTCAAATTGGGTCAAGAGAGAGGAAGATTGTTGATTCCTGGCCGCGAAAACTAGATTTACTAGGTAAATTGATAAGGTGGCGTGACACAGAGGAAGACCAAAAAAGGGGAAGCCGGCAGACAGTGTACGAGAGAGAGAGGGAGAGGGAGATTGCTAAAGTGCAGCAGCTGAGACGGAAAAACGTTCGACTTACCTCTATTCGGAGAGCTCAATTCTCAGTACTGAACAGCAAAGCGGAGATTTTCCAAAGGCGCACATGCAACGATTATCAGAACAAAAGACAAAAATCAGCCCACAAATCACTAAAATAAATCACCGATTATATAAAATGACGTTTTGCCAATAAGAACGCACGCACACAAACACACACACACTGACGGCACACGTAATGCCAGCATAAAAATGTTGCGTTGGCGTCAACACACGTTTTTCCTTCTTTCTTTCCGCTATTTATATTTGTTCTCGGAACTCTCGGAATTTTTAGATATACGAAGTCTACGTTGCGCTTTAATTGATAAAACTTTCGCAAAAACTTTCACAAAACTGCACAATTGCTCCCAGCGACACACACACACACAATCAGAGAGGCAGGGCACGTGTATAGGTGTGTTTATCACGCCACTTTTCTACTTACACACACACAAACACACTTCAGAGGTGTTTTAAACTACGTTTTAATGTTGTTTTTTGGTTGGTTGTTTTAAGTTAGTTTGGCGCCCGCATAAAACACGACGCAAGCAGTTCAACGGTTTGTTGGCGTTTGAGCGAAAAAAATTAAGCTACCAGTGCCACGAGATTATTTTCTTTCTCCTTCGCTACTTTCTCTCTCTGATTTGTGCTTTCCTCTCTTTGACGCTCAATTTCTGCTCTTGGGTTCTCTCTGGCCAGTCAAAATGCCGATGATGACTCTTTTCTTGTTGCGATTTTCACTTAAATCTCGATTTGGTTAATGCATTTTCCGAAAACTTACTCGCATCATGCCACCCACAATTGCGCTGCTGGTTTTTCACTCTTTCCCGCCTTTTTTTTACAGAATAATTTTATTCACGCACCGCAATATTTGCATTTTTTTTTATCGTTCAGTGTGACCGCCGCTTCACCGCTAATTTTGGCAAGTAAATATACTAAAACGCGTCGCTAAAATACTGAAATTGTCTTTTTAGAAAATACCTTAGGATTTAAACTAGCCCGCCAAGCGAAAAAGGTGGCAAGGATGTCAGGAGCCTTTCTCGGCTAAGTGAATTAGGTGGCAACCATGTCAGGAGCCTTTCTCGGCTAAATCAATTAGGTGGCAGCCATGTCAGGAGCCTTTATCGGCTAAGTGACAAGTAAAAACCAAAGACTTAAACCACAATTTACATGTAGCTAGGTCTTAGCCAATATAGGAACCCCACAAAATGTACATATAGCGCAGTGTTGCAAAACACTGTACCTCTAACGATATTTTAAATGTAATTTCAAAAGTCTTCTTAAAAACATTAGATTTTGGCACATATCTGAAAAAATGTTATGTGAAGTCAACAAATTCACCATTTTGATCACAGTGAAGTGTTTGTGTCCGGCTCAAGCATATTCTATACTCCCAACAAAAAGAAACCCTTATATTTCGCTTTTAAAAAACTGTATAATATATAATTTTATTTAAAAAAAAGACAGTCAGTCTTTGTGCAACAAATGTACATGGATAAATGCCGCGTTTACAATCGTTCCTCGCTTCGTTCTCCATTTCTTTTTTTTTATATTTATATTTATACTCTCGTTTTATTTTGGTTGTAAGTACCGTTAGGGGGGGGAGGAGGGATCTCTCTTGTAGGTTGATTAAGTAATAGTAATTAATTTTCTCTCGTTTCTTTCGTTTCCGTTTAAGCGATACTATTTTGGTTCAAGTCCTTGTGTTTTATGTACATATTTAAACTAAATTACAAGCTACAAATTACTAGTTTGTGTGTTTGTTTTTTGTGTGGGTGAATCTCGCTTTGAATTGTATGTAAGTACAGTGTGTGCGTTTGTGTGTTTGTTGTGTTGGCGTGTGTGTGTTACAATAAATATCTCTAAGTTTAAGTATTCCTTAAGTGCTAGGATACATACATACAAAGCTGCTAGGCAGAGGGGCGTGGGACTTGAGGGGCTTTTCTTCGAGGGCGGGGGGGCGGGGAAGGCAGCTGCTACAAATTCCGGACTCTGGGAAATTAACTAACATGCATACACATATACATACACACAGGTCTGCTGGATTTTTCACATTTTCACGAACTTTTTTTGTAGATTTTAAACAGGTTTTTTATATTTCTGCATTTTTGTATGGTTTTTTAGAGGTTTCAAAATGTTTAAAATAAAATTATCTTAATTTTAAAGCTTCTGCTTTTATGTTTTTTTTATATTCACTTTTTTTTAAAACGTTTTAAAAGTGTGTTTTTAATCACACAATTTTGAAAATCATTATTTATTGCTCAGACTGAATGTTTAAAATTTAAATATGTTTCGGTTAAATTTAACTTTAAATATATTAAAAAAATACTGTAACTGTTCCGCCTAAAAATCCGTGAAAGCGAAATCCCCAACAGACCCGTTGGACAAACCGATTATACAGATACAAGTAGGGTTAGAGCTTAGCCTAGAAGGTCTACAGATACGGGCTAATGGCTACAGGAACTAGTGCTAGTGCTAACTCGTAAAGTTATAGCTGCGCACCGCCCTTCCGGGCGTCACCAGCTCCACCTTGATGTTGGCCGTGGCCGTGACCTTGGTGGTGTTGCTGTCCGAGTGCGTGGTCTCCACCGTCACCTCCGGCTGCACGACGATGCTCTGCAGCTCCGGAGGATACGAGGTCGTTGGAAAAGGGGGCGGCTGCTGGGCGGCGGCCTTGTGGTAGGCGGGGGGCGGGGCTGCATAGGAGGCGGGTCGCGATTCCCGGGGCTGATAGCTCCAGTCGTTGGGCATCTGGATGGACGAGTTGCTGGACTTCCAGGACTGCGGCTCCTCGGTGATTGTGGTCAACGATGGATCGTTCACATCCTTGTGATTGTGGTGGTGGTGCGACTTCTGGCAGCTGCCTCGCGAGGATCTCGATTCCCGCACCACATAGGACTTTCCGGATCTCTTGCTGCTTCGCACAGGCAACGGTGATGGCGTGGATATCCTGTCCGGATGCTCTAAGGGCACCAGTTCCGCCTCCGGTCCCAGCATGCTCAGCAGGATGGGGAACACCACCAGGCTGTTGCAGGCACCCACGCTCAGCACCACCAACAAAAGCCAGCAGAAGTGACGGATCACAAACTCAAAGGGCGAGGTGGAGAGCATGAACACCGCCACTCCGGAGGTCAGCATCCCATGAACCAGTGGTCCCAGGGACATCTGCATGCTCAGCTGCACGCGACGCTGTCGATTGCCCACGGATGTCATGAAGCCCTGGAAATAGAAAGGATATAGGTTAGTTGGTATAGGGAAAACCTTCAGTTTAAGAACCCTGTCCTTAATATATTACTGAATTTTTACTGTTTGATTTATATGATTTAAAGATTCGATGGTCCCATGACACGAATGATTTAAAAAAAAACTCACCAGTGATATCAGCACATTGAAGCACAGCATCATTCCCACACTGAGGATGAGTATAACCGCTGGAATGGCCGACAGCTTGATGCCCAATAAAGTCATGGCCCCAAAGATCTGGGCCAGCGAGGCCAGGACGCTTAGGATCACCAGAACAGCGGCCCAAACGGAGAGCAGGAGCAGGGAGACCAACACCAAAGCGGCCAAGAGCACGCAGGCCAGGATCATGGCCAGTGAGGAGCGCAGGGTCATGTACTGCTCCCAGAAGATAAACGGAATGCCTGCCAAAAGGGGGAAACAATGTAAAGTTGGGGCTAATTTAAGGTGATTTCATTTAGAGACTCACCCGAGGGATAGTTGGGCAGGCCGAAGCCCTCGAACTTGACGCTCAGGTCGCGAATGTGACCTATCAGGGTTTTGATCTGCGAGGTGTCGGTTAGCCCGTGCAGGTAAAAGGGCATCTGGGCATAGACCAGCGGCAGGCTCTTGGGGATCTTCAGGTCGTACTCGTTGGGCTGGTGATAATACTGGCGCGGTTCCGGATACAGTTTGCCCTGCAAGAAATTATATTCCATGTTTTTGGTTAGTTAAGAGACACCATAGGTACTTTAACTATAAATATTACTACTAAATGTGTGTTTCAAAATAAATTTAAAGGTTTTTAGATCTTAACCAAAGTTTTTAGGTTTATTTTAGCGAGGGATAAATATTTAAGGGACCAACCTGAGAGGCTCCATAGGCGAAGACATCGTTGGTGGCCCAGGCGGACAGATAGTTGTAGAAGGCGCGCTGGTTGATGATCCCATCGCTGTTGACCAGCCGGTTGGTCACCACCAAATCCTTGTCCACCGGATTGTCCACGTGGCCCGTCTGCACGATCAGTTTGTAGGCCAAAATGGCATCGCTGCTGGCGTTGGGGAACCAGCACTCCTTGGTCAGCCTTCCATCCCGGATCTCCTCGTCGAAGATCTTCTGCAGATTGCTCAGCCAGTCGCGGAAGAGAAGCAGCCAAAAGTCCGGCAGTCCACCATTGTCGTTCTTGATCACATGTGGCACTCTGACAAAGGAGTCGTGGTAATCCCTCAGCAACTGCTGCTGGGTGGGATACTCAAAGTTTCCCTGGGTAACCGCGTACATGCTGTAGAATCCAAAGAGTCGCGTTTGTGCATCCAGGAACTTGTGCTCATTGCTGTGCTTCGGGACCAGATCGATGATGTCCAGGCCATCCTGCAGCCGGGTGGAGGCATACAGGCTGGAGATAAGAGCAGCCAGGAAGCCCATCACCACCAGGAACTTCACCCAGCTGCGCATGAGGAAGGGTGTGTAGTGCTCGAAGGCAAAGTTGGCCAGGGAAAAGGATGCCAGGGAGTGGCTGCTGCCAGGACTGACCGCCCTTTGTTCCAGCAGAGGATTCTGGGCAGGCAGCGGCACCCTGTTGTTGTTGCAGCTCTTCGGATGCCTGGCCCCTCGTCCATAGTTGTTATTCAGGGGCAAAGTCGGAATGGCCACCTTGGGCTGTTCCTTCCACACGGGGAAGCAGCAGCAGAAGATGTCCGCTCTGCCGGCGGTGCGTCTGCGCAGATCCAACGATATCATGGCCGGAAAGACCAGCAGAGCCGCAGCCAAATTGGAGCACATCACAATGGCAGCCTGCAGGCAAAAGACCTTCAAGGCAGGCACCGGGATGAAGGCAGCTGCAAAGAAGGATCCCGCTGTGCTGCAGGCACCAAAGAGGATACTCGGGCCCACTTTCTTGAGGATCAGCTTGGTCTGCTCCCTCCGATTGCTCTCCGCATAGGCAGCTGTCAGCATGAAGATGTGATCCACACCGAGTCCTAGGGCCAAAAATGGAACCACCTGGGTGCTGGCGGCATTGAAAACGATTCCCAGGAGGGCACACAAGCCCAAACCGGCGGCGGTGCTGAAACACATGAGCAAAACTCCGGCCACGCCCACACTGCTCTGTCCTCGAACCGGATCCCTCCATCGGAGGAGCGTGCAAAAGGCATACAGAACAGTAACGGCCACACCAATCACTATGGACAAGGCGCTGGGATGCGAGAATTTGGCCAGGATGTCATCCAAAGCAGCCGAACTAAACACGTAGATGTCGTAGTTGGTGGCAATCCTCGACTGCTTTCGGAGTAACTGCTCCACCTCCCTGGAAAAGTTCCTCTGCCAGGCATTCAACACCTCTGCGGCCTTCTCCTGCGTCCAGCCCAGATGGTGTACCTTGTAGTTATCCTGCCACTGGTCAAACATCTCCTTCTCCGTCATCAGTTGCACCACCGACTGCAGAGCTTGGGCCTTCCTCAGGTGACCACTGCGGTTCCTCTTCGCTCCACCCACAATCAGCTCCTCCGGCCAGTGCATGTGCTTCGCTGCATAACCATAGCATCCCCCGGATAGGATTGCTCCCACATCCGGCGGTTGGCTGCTGTTCTTGTTGGGAGCCGTTTCTGGACAACTGGGATTCAGGGGGTTCAGGCAGGGCTTCTCCATGTAGCCACTGCCAATGGCCGCCCGCTTCATGTACTGCTCCACGGTCTCAAAGTCGAAGCTGATCTTCTCCTCGGACATCTTCTGCTTCATGTACTGCATCACCGAGGCGGGATTCAGTGTGGTCCACAGAAGTCGCTGGTTGAGGCCTCTGCAAATGGGGAAAACAGGGAAAACAAGGCATTAGTTAAGGTTAGCTGAAGGTGGAAGGGGTTTAGGTAGGAGCTTATATAAAAATAGATAATAATAAATGACTAGATTAGCCATGGTTGGATATCAAGATAAAACTAAATCTTCGGATAAGACAAGACATGAGGTTCCGTTTAAATCCAAGTTAATAAAGGTAAAGAACATTCAAAGTAAGATAAGCAAGAAAGTATAAAGATTAAACCTAGAATTATCTGAACATCTGAAGAGTGAGATGATTTAATAAAAGAATACAATTTCTGAGATTTTATTGTTCATTCTTATTATTTATATTATTATTCATTGAATAATCTAAGTAAATTAAGTTAAAGTCTTACAGGTTAAACCAGGATATCTTCTTTAAATAAAAGTGAAGAACTTACGGTATGACCACCGCTGACTCCGGTCCCAGCAGCTGACTGCCCTCCCAGAAGCAATCCAGTGGCGTGATGATGGAGCACGGGATGAGGTGTCGCAGGATCTGCTCGATGTAGTAGATGCCCTCGAAGGAGGGTGTGCTGGGCATGTTGCACATGTCGCGCAGTCCCCACTCCGTGTCATACAAGTGCACCTTGACGGCGGTGGCCTTCACAAGGACCTCCAGGTGGGCCAGCAGCGCCTGCGGATGCAGCACGGACGCATTGGGGTCGTGGGTCGTCTGGATGAGCAGCTGGTGCGTGGCCGACTCGTCCTCCCCGATCGTCTTCTGTGTGTAGGCCAGTTCCGCCTCCAGTCGACCGCCCTCCTGGATCCACAGCTGGTGCACCTTGGAGTGGATCTGGGCGCTCTTCAGTCCTACGCAGAAGGTGCTCAGCACCAGGATCGCCACGAACAGCACTTTGCCCGCATGCTTCTGCACCGAGCTCCCAAGTGTTTCGAGGTGGGACTGGAATACTGATCGCAGATAGATCGCCGTGCGGCTGCCACGCGCCTTGCCCTGCAAATGTGGGAAATTACGGAAAATATGAAATACGGAATTAGGCACTTGGTTTTCGGTTTGTTTTTAGATTTCACCCACTGTCTGTCCCTGGTGCCCTGCCCCATAAATATGGCATTAAAATTATAACGAAACAGCGTGTGGCCAAAATAATTTATAGTGTGGCTCCCAATGAAGACAGACCCTCCACTCATCCGCACATGGGCGTAGATGCATGAGAAATATGGAATTTAGGGAAATATTTGGGGTTTACTACTATACGGAAGAATATAACACTTTTTAGTTGTATATATTACTTAATAGACAACTATTTTAATTTTTATTGACAACTAGGACACAGAAAACCTTTTTAAAATTTTTAACTAATTGTGACAAAGGATCCTAATAAGTAGATTAAGCTTAAAACGATTTTTTAAGATCAGTTCTAAGTTCAGTTCCTTTAAAATGATCCTAATACTAAATTAAAACTTAAAAGTAAAAATGATTAAAAGATACAAAGACATGTTAAATGATTTTATATAAAATACTGTCTCAACTTCTTCCAATATTATGATATTTTGTTTACCCAGTCATTTCGATTCTGTCAATTTTATACACCTCCCCCTTTGCCACGGCCATGCATCTGGACCCCACCTAAAATCCCCGAACCCATTTCCAGAACCATGGAGCCACAAAAACACAACACAAGACGCCGCTGTCGTCATTGGCGGGCCTAAAAAAAGGCGAACCTATAATCGCCTGCTTGGGCAATTGGATCGATCGCTGCTCAGGCTTTGGGCCTGGCTCAAACTCCTCTCCACTCCACTCCCCTGGCCCCTTCTGCTTCGTCACCCCTTCCCAACTCATTTCGTGCCGCTGCTGCTTCTTCTCCGTTCTCCAGCTGCTGCAGCGTTGCACGGAAATTGAGCCCCTTTCCCCAAAAAACAAAAACAACAAAAAAGAAGGGAACCATGAAAAAAATAATAATGAGGCTCGCGCTAACGCTAACGTCTCAATCGAAGTTTAAGTCCAACAGTCATACAAACAGTGGATCGAAGATTCATGAATTTTTCTTAAATATTTGAATATAGTATGTTCTATAATATAAAGCTATGCAAGGTTATTGTAAAACTCACTGAAAAAGATAAGATAGGCAGGTAGATAACACTACATAAAATTAAATAACAGTGTTATTAAAGGATCCATAAAAAATATTATAAAGTGTTATAAACTTTTTATAATAAATCGATATTTATTATCCTAAAAAAGGCTAAAAATCACTAATCAAAATCCTTTCCGATCCCACTGTGCAGCAACGGTGGCGCACCCAGTGAAGTCGGGAGAAGAATCGAGGCATTCAAATAACACATTCCACACAGACCCGACTCGAACTCGAAACTTCTCGAAGTTGGGCTCTCCTCTCCGTTCTCGACGTCTTTTATCGCTTTTCACAGATTTTTCCCGGGCCAAGTCAGGTTGTGGCTAACACAAAAAAATAAAAAAAAAAAACCTCAAACAAAATTTAGAAAAAAAGCTGCAGCACCCAGAAATGGCTTTATTGTTTGGTCTTTTGAGCGTTTTACGACTACCGTTAAGATAGAGCGGGAGTCGCTCGTAAACAATCCACAAGCACGCTCAATGTCTTTGTTTGTGGAGGGAGAGGAGTGGGATGAGATGTGATGGGATACCAAATCCTTGCCACTTCCTGCTGCTTGTTTATGCAGCCCAGTTAGCTGCATTTCCGCAATGGAAAAGTGAGTCTAAAAACATCAAAAGCGGCTCGCTTGAGTTTGTCGCCATTAATTAAGTCGTTGGCGGCACATCCACTTTGAGAGACTTTTAAGACTGCCTGCGGTGTTTTCTGTTCGTGGAATTTTTCCATAATTTTTCCCCCATCCCGAATCCCGAGGTGCGCGCAAACAAAAGATGCACAAAATTCTAGGAATCCCTGGCCACAGAAACAATGTTTGCCTTGGTTCCTTGGGGCGGTGGTTAAAGTAAAGTAAAGTAAAGTAAGGGCTAAAAATAAGCTTAATCTAGATTAGGTATACCGGCATTCCAGTGGCTCGCAAACTGTGCGGCGGCTCCAAATTGAGCCATCAACGCTTGTCAGCTTGTTGTCTCTTTCGATCTTTTCAAGCCGTCTCTTTCTGGGCCTCAAAAAAATAAAAGAAGAAAAAAACATGCTGCTCGAGCTGTGTGACATATCATCAATCTTATGCTGTTTTTGCCTTGCGTGCCTTTTTTTTCCTCTTATTTTATTTTTCTCTTATTTTTCAGCCCACCCCCGCAGATCTCTCGCTCGTTGTGAGGAAATGTCACGCATTGATTTATGATCCTGCCCGGGGTTTCCTCTGCCTCTGCTGCTGCTGCTGCATTTTCAAATGTAAATGTTACTTTAGTTCTTTGTACTTGCTTTTGTTGCTGCTGTTGCGACAGCTTCATTAGAAATGCGCACACACAGCATAAACTGGAGATTTTAGATCTCCTCCGCCTCTGCCTCCGCCTCCTTAATCCGCTGCTGCTCCCGAGAAACAGAAACCGAAAACTGAAAACTGAAGACAAGCTCAGGGCCCGAAAAACCCATGACGAATGGGTTCGAGCGAGAGGGAGAGATGGCAACAGTTGGGAACAGCAGGTGCAGGTAGATCGCAGATATTGGGTATAAATGTATCAGGAGAAAACACCGAAAGAAACTAAGGAGTTTTGAATTTAAGTCAAGTGATCAATACGCCTTGAAATATTTTAAATTTGTTTTTACGAAAATCGTAGTACTAAAGAATTTTTTTGGTTCGGTTTTTATAGATAAAAAACATAATTCACACAATTCACACTAAAGACACATCAAAAATGTTTAAATACGTATTTTAAATGACAACATAATATAAAACACCATCTTCTACTGTTTCTGCATTGTACAAATGTTTAAAAAAAAAAACCTTGTACATTTCCTGATAAAACATTTCTCTAACGTCAAAGCTTTCTTCAAAATAAAACAAGAAATCGTGTGTTTAGAGTTCTCTGTTCTGTGCTGTAAACAATCCCAGAAATCTCCGCATCACGCATCAATCAATCAAAAGATCCGACACATCAACTGGCGGCGGGGCACAAAAAACAAAAATCGAATTTCCTCCGAGGGCCCCCCACAGCGCTTGACTACTTAATTACACGGTCCGCTTCGGAAACCACTCTAAATATGAAAAAAAAAAATTAAAAAAATAATAGTACAAAAAAAAACTTTTCCATGCCATTTGGAAATCTGAAAACCACTTGAGTGTCTCGACTCGGTTCGAATATGGTGCGTTGGGCCATAAAATATGAGCGCACCCAGTTATGCCGCAATAAAAATCGAATGCAAAAAAGATTTTTAGCATAAAATGAAATTCAATATGGCAGACCACCCAGAGATATTGAATTTAAATAGGGAATCTATAGAATTATGTATATGGACAGGCGATTCAAATTTATGTGAGTGAATCACTTGACTCTTGAAGGGATTACCACTGCTCTATATATGGAATCTGATCTGATCTTCAGCAGGGGCTCTGTGTGAATGTCACACAGCTTTCCCATGTTTCTCACGTAAACGTGTGCCATAAAACTTGTAGCTACCATAAAAGTTATATGTCGGCTGATAACGTTTTTGAATACGAAATCTCGTGCATTGCCACATCCGATCCGATCTTTCGTATATCTTATGGTTTTATTTTTTCCATCTCGCCCGCCTGGCATTTAAATGGAATCGTGTATTTTCACATGCCATTCACACAGCTGCGTTTGCCTGTCAAACAAAATAGCTGAAGAAATGGATATACTGCGTCACTGGGACTGACTCTATTTAATGTGTTATTTTTAGCAGGGATACCAAATTCTTTATTGTATCGCTCACACACTGATTTCCCCGGCTGTTAAGGACCACACACAATTTTCACATTTGCTTGGCCAAATAAATTGATTTCGAGGCAATTAAAAACGAGGCCCAAGACGAATGTGAAACCGTTGAATGCAAATTCTCGTTGCCGCCAATTTATGGCGCCCCCAAAACGTGACTAGCAAACAGTCTGCGGCATTTATTACCATTTTATGCTCCTCTTTTTTTTTTTTTTTTTGGAAGCAAGTCCAAAAAAAAAAGAAGATTGTATTTGCATGAACGTAAAAAAGCGAAATCGTTAAAAAAGGTTTGAAGGTCACAACAGTGCGATGGCTCACAGGTGAGCAAACAGGGAAGGCAGACGGTTTACAGTTAACTGCAGAGGCTAAAGCGCCAGGTGCAAAAATAAAGAGGACCTCCATGCTTGTATTATTTTCACTTTTCTTCTTTTAGCTTGTCAGGAAAGTTTTGTAATAACTTTGATTTCAACTGGAGTTGGAGTTCACCTGCCTGCAGCAGCTAAGAGAGGCCGTAACAATTTTAATTTCTTTATTATTTCGTCTGAAAACCGAAAACGCAGCGCAGTCTACCTGACCACCGCCGGGTAAATATCATACACAGGTACACACGCACATCTGTATCTCGTATCTCTTAGTTTCGTTTCGAGTTCGAGTTCGCGTCCGTTCAGCGGAGTTTTGTCCGTCTGTTGGGCTGTCCGTTAACTGCTTTTTCAGTGAATTCCGTGATTATTGCTTGAATGTTTCTTTCCGGTATTCGTTCGCTCTCTGTCACTGTGTCTCCGTAGTGTACCTTTTTTTTTTTTTTGTGTTTTCAGGCCCTCTTGATCGTAAGTAAGCCCCTCTCTGGGGTTTCGGGTTTTTCGGTATTGGTACTGGTACTGGGTTTTCGGTATTCGGTTTTGGGTTCGGGTTTGGGCCGCGTGCTGTGTGGTCGAGTTAATGTCTTCATAATTCTCCTGATTTTTCTTCTCTCTCTCTCTTCTCTTCTCTTGGCCCGTTCGTAGTCTCGGCCTCAGACTGATGAAGACAATAACAGTTTTATGTGCGGCGGCCCGTCTCGTCGTCCCTCTCGTCCCTCGTCTCTTGGCCAAAAGTCGTCCCGTCCCTAATGAAGCCCAAGCTGTGGCCGTCTGTACAACAGCGTTTCGTGTTTTTTTTTTCTCTCGGTTTATTTTCATTTTTTCCCTCATTTTTTTGTGTGTGAGTTGTGAGTTCCAGTTCCCCGCTTCTGCCAGCTGCAGATGGCAGATCAAGTCAAGTTGGCCACGCACACTGCCATTATTGTTATTATAGTGCGTGTGTGGTGTGGCCTCTGAGGCAGATGAAGCTGTCAATTGTGGGATCACCACCGTGTGGGAGTTATGTGGGCCATTGGGTTCGTTTGGGGGGAGGAGAACGGGTTCAATCTTCGCATGATGGGTCAAAGGATTATGTTAAACTGGGTTGTTTATGAATGGATTGGAAAGACCTATGGAATCCGATTAATTTAAGGGATCTAGTGAGTCTTAAGGTCACCATAGAGAACTAACTCTGTCCTTAAGTTTCAAACTTCAGTGTATGGTGGGATATTTTAAAATGTATATATTTTCTAAAAGTATATTCTTATGATCATCACTTTATAAGAACCATTTAAACATTCAATATAAAAAACGTTTATATATAAATAATATAAGCATTTTACATATTTTACTTTAAAATACCTTTACTGATCCGATTTCCTACACTTTCCCTTGAGTGAAATGCGTATATCCAAATGAAAGATCTAACATTTCCCAGAAGTGGACATTTTCCAGGCGTAGCCACCTTATCTTGTTTTGCTTTCAACACGCCCAGCATGTCGAATTACAGTTAACTTGTTAAGCACTTCCTCTCTATCCTCGTGTTGTCCCTCTCTTTTGTGGCCATCTCGCTCCCTCCTGGGTAAAAATGTAAGCCGGAAACGCCTGTAGGCGTGAGATATCTTCATCGACATTGTTCGGCGGCCTTCTGGGAAGCGAAAACCCATCGATGGATCTATACTACCCTTCTGAAAAAGGGAATATTATGCAGGTATCTCCCCTCTCCCTATCTGTGTCACTCCTCGGGGGAGTTTGCTCAAGGATTACTCTCCGCAATCCACTCTCCACTTGAGATCCCGACTCACCCTCGCTATCGGTTTGATCCCTTTGATCTTTCCTATCCGTCTTCTTATTTTTTTCTTGTGGTATTTCGTGTCCGTAAATATATCCTAAGTATTTAATTGTATACATATTCTTGGACTGTATTTTATTTGTGGGGGGGCTATATCGCTATCTGAACTCTTGACTACAGCAAACAACAAATATTGATCGCGAGTGTGACAATGATTTATTTGCCTTACACCTACCACAATCGAGATCTTATCAAACAGATAACGATCTGGAAATTATAATATTTGACTTACGGTCCCTGAAAGTCAATAGGCAGTGTTATCTGGCTGAGGTTGGGCCCTCTATATTAACTATCTTGACAAAAACCTGATTTTACCAACGATGTAAAATCTAAACTAAATATACATTCTCCATAAGAAATTATTTTCACAAGCTGCAATTTTTTGTATTTAACCAACTCATTAAGATGCTCCCGCTTATTGACAATTTCAAAGTTTGTGCCAATGAGCTACTGGTTTTTGTTTCTTAGATGTTTTCCCCTTGGTTTTGGCCATGTCAATTTGATAAATGTTTGCCCCTCGTCTGTGTGGATGCCACAAATATTTGTACTTGTGTTTGTTTTTCGTGAGCAGTTGTGAAAAAAGCGAAACGGACATGAGATGGGTCTTGGGACCCCTGGACATCTCCCGGAATGACTAAACAAATTTATTGCCCACTGGCAGCGAAGACTTCTTCAAAATGCCGCCAATGTTGCGTTGCTCAACTTCCTGTGCTAAAGTGTATGCACGAGAGTGTGTTTGCCTTACAATTGGCACAGCAAACGGGGGGGAAAAGATAGTGGAAAAAGGGGGGAAGACAGGCGATTTCATTCATGAATTCATATGTATCTTATAGATACAACGAACGACGAACGTCGGCGGGAGTACATGGCCTGCATAGATAGTGCGGCATTGCCATAAATGAGATTTCAGTTTGTGTGAACGCAAATAATAAATAAATATCGATTCGATGGAAAGGACAAGCGGAAAGATACACGCAACTATGAGATACTCTAAGATACAAACACCAAATGATTTGTGGTGCACACATGCAAACACATCTCTGCTAGTATAAATAGAAGAAAGTGCTTTCTTTGAAAATGCATTTGATTTATGGGTTCCATAAACAAAAGTCATAAATACTCAGTATTTGTTAATTTACCATATGTTTCCAAAGCATTTTTCAAATAAATGTATTTTAAGATATTTTATGTTGTTTTTTAAGATATTTTCAACTAATGAGACTTTTTAGAACTGAAATCTAAAATATCTTATATTTATTTTAAAAAAAAATCTATTTAGCTTTATCAACATTTCGCTATACCCCCCAGAAGAACATCTTCGTTGAGTAAGTAATTCTCAGCTTCATTTGTTATTCATATCATGAATGAAAACGTCATCTCTCCGAAGACAACGCAGACCTCCCAGTTTGAAATTTTTTCCAGAGAAGTAAATAAACAAAAATAATAATAATAATCGGCGTTGGGTAATTTGCATAGTCGCCAAAAACCAAAAACAAAAAAAAGAGGGGAAAAACGCGAAGTAAACGCACTGCGATCGCTGGCCAGCTTCGTTAGACGATTTTAATGTCTTAATATATTTCGTTAAATTGAGTCATTAAAATAAATCGCCATCGACGATGATGATGATGATGACGACGACTAAGACGACTAAGACGACGAGCGACGACCGACGACCACAAAAGACGCTGACGATGTCGGCGCCATCACGATCGATCGTTTGCCACAACTTTCCAGAGGTTCAGGAGGAGCTGGAGATGGAGCTGGAGATGGAGTTCAGGATGGGGCAGATTCAGAGTCAGAGTCAAAAGCACGTTACAACAACCGAGAGCCCGAGCCCGAGCCCCGAGAGACTTTACGAGAAATAATTGAGATGCACACAGACAACGGAGCATTGGAGCAACGACGAGGGCAAAAACAAGAGGAAAACCCACTCGGATGATCGGAGGGGATAAATGTGGGGAAACCAAAGGGGGGGAAAACAACAAAACAACAAAACAACAGAGCAAGACACGCCACGCGGTCGCCGAAGGAACACTGCATCTGCAACTGCAACAATGATGAAGACATCAAGCTGTAAAAACCACAGAACCACCGAGAAAACTTGAGGAGGTCCACACACAAAAATACCCATTATTTTGGCCTTTAACACTAATTTCTACAGCTTTTTAATTTATATTTTGTGAAATGTTTTCCGGATGCTATTTATTATTAACTGTTATTAAAAGGAATATCTATCTCAAACTTTTAAGCTATTAGCTACTTTTCTAAGAAGTTAAAAAAAAGCATTTTACTTTTTTCTCAGCATTGAATCGTATTCAAATAAATAATTTTGTCACATGAAAACAACACTTAAAATGCCCAAATTTGTTTTTTATTGCACTTTTTTATTTTAAGATTTAAATTGTTAAAAAATTAAATTTTACTGTGTAAAAACCCATAGTTGGGCAGTCACTGATTGTGGCAACTGTGGCAACAGAAATAAAAAGCGCGTGCGTCAGTGAAATTTTTCCTTTTCGTCTTTTTTCCGCTTTTTAGGCCACCCGCATTCAATGGCCCGAATGAACCAAACCCGAAAAACGAAAAACGATCTGCTGCCTGGTTCATTTGCATCGGCGGCATTAACAACAACAAACAGAAAAAAATGCTTTTGGCAACGACAGTGGGCATAATGATTGTTTACTGTTCTTTTTGAGTTAGAAAATCGTTTGAACCACGACTTTGGCATACTCTACTCTAAATTAAGTATTTGTGGAATTTCTTTATAGCTCTAATTCTTAAAAACACTCTCATATAAAGCATTTAAAAGACGGTTCTAATAATTAAACAATTTTAAAATTATTTGTATGATCAATTTTTGAGTATAAATTTAATATTCTTGGTCTTTAATTAAATTTATATTGGCAATGATAAGATTAAATAAATCTTTTTTAAATTATGAAGGTGTTGTGGTTTAAGCCAGACGTTTTTATAAAACAATTACCTATCTGTGATCTACTAAAAATAAGTAAAAAAATTAATGTTTAGCTCATTCTTCTGATCTAAATTATTTTGACTACTCATTGCGTCACGCATTCTTCCAATCAATCTGCGGAGACTTCCCGGCCCAAGCCGCCCCACTTTCCAGTCCATTCCCGTTCGCATCGAAGAGCATCCGAGAAATGTTGAGCAAGGCAAGGCGAAGAAGGGGGGTCTGGAGAACGGGGGAGGGCAATCCAGCGGCAGCACGTACGAAATGACTCTCGTGGAGACCTCAGCGCCCACCCATGTTGGACACACACACACACACACACAGACACAGATAGCACACACACATGGGCAGTAGTTGTTTATTATTTTTTGCTGCGGCTGCTAAAGCTTTTTTGCCTTTTGCCTTTTCGGCTGCTTTCCACTACTGGAACTCCTGCTGCTGTTGCTGCTGCTGACTTTTTGCCATTTGCAGTTTGCAGTTGTTATTGTTTTTGTTTTTGCGGTTCTGGCCAACTTTGCACAGTAGCGCCAAAGTAATGAAGTTGTCTGTGGATATGTCCGTCTGGATTGGATTGGAATGGAATGGATCTTGGGTTGAAGTACAAGTACGAGTACGAGTACGAGGATCCTGCTGTGTTGTGAAAATAGTTGTAGATTGATGGCAGTGCACCGAGGAAAATTGGAAAATAGATAACATTGTTGGTTATCTATTTTATTTAAAAATGTTTTACTTTAGATCATTTTATGACCCTGTCTATTTTAACTACTGACAAAAATCGCTTATTTATTCAAAATATTATAATAAAATTATTTAATATTATAATAAAATTATTTACCCTACTGAAAGATGGCTAAATATTATAAATGTCAAGACAGAAACTTTTTTTTACGACCCAACATTTTATAAACTGAGTTAAATCCTCCACGCTCTTCAGACACAAAGAATAGGAAAAAAGTCAAAATTAGCATATAAGCCGATTGGCCACATAATGGGCATAGATTTTACCTAATCACTGTAATTAATAGGCTGACTAGCCAACCAAAATGAGACAACTCTATTAACCAGAGAATCAGGCAAAAGAAAACGAAACGAAGGGAAATGAAATCGAAACGACTGGCGAAGAAGACTGCAAAAAATATTGCGAGAGATATTGGCAATAAAATTTATTGAAATCTGTCCCGGAGACTTAATGGCCGCATTAAACAAAGGCCGCTGCGCTTCGAATTTACAGTCAGTCGAACTTTAACAACTTTATCATCTCTTTACCTTTTATTCCTCAAGTAAAAAATAAATTTAAAAAATTTGTTTTTTTAAGACAAATTTAACTTTAACATTTAGCAGTGCTACTAAGACATTTATCTACAAACCTATTACTACCATAAAAAAAGTATTCGTAACTTATTATGAATTAAGTTTAAGGTTATTATTATGTCTGTAAATATAACCTTAAGCTCCCCACGTTTTAAAAAAAAAATCTCAAATAATAAACCTGAAAAATATTTCTAAAATTTCAAAACTTCTTCCACTTTTACAACTCAAACTTTTTTGGGACTTGAATATTACGTATACGATAAAAACGTATGTATTAAAAAAAACCTATTTTAAAGCATTTACAAATATAAAACCCTGGTGAATCAGTTTTAGGGTAAGGTTATCGAGACTCCACTGTAGTTAAGCACTCACCTTATCTATCTGATCGAGGGCCACTTGGGCGTCCACCCAGCTGGTGCGTATGTAAAGATCCGAGAATAATTTCTCATCGACCACATCGCCGTGTGTGTCCGGAACGCGTGGGAGGCTGTCGCGGTCCATTATTGTAATTATATGGTTATGTTTATAGCCGGATTTTGATACGATTTGAGGAGATGTGCAGTTCTTTTTTGTGTTTTAACAGTGCCTGCCGTTTGTCTGCGTCCGGAAACTGAGACTTGGGAGGCAGTGTATATTGGTTCGTTCGTTTTCGATTCGATTAATTGTTATTGGGATCTCGTATTTTGTTTGGCTGCATTTTGCACTGCACTCTGCATTTTTGTTTTATTTGAATTTTTGGATTTTCGATCAAAAAAGATACTCTCTTTCACTCGCTCTCACTCTCTTGCGCTCTCGCTCTGGCACGCTGTGTATCTGAGCGCTCTTTTGTGTTGTTTGGTTTTGTTGTGATTGCTGGCTTCGCTTTTGCTGGCTGGGTTTTTTTTTCTTGGACTTAAACGCGGTTTTTGGGTTTTATCTTGGGCACAATTTGTTGAGGGAATTTGACAGAATTTTCACACATCATTTGGAAAACACATGGAAAAGCGACGACGACGAGAAAAGGGCCACACGTTTTCGTTTCGTTTCGTTTTCTCTCTCGCTGCCTTCTGCTCTTTTTTTTTTACTTTGCGCTTACACTTCGCGTCGCACACACACACGCACTGGTTTTGTTGTCGCCTGGCATTTAATCCATGAACTTCGCCTCGCATCCGTCAGCTACAATATCTTGGCTTTTCCACACGAGTTCGGTGCTATTTACCTTGCTGTTGGTATACCACACACAGAGCGTGGCAGCAAGCAGTCGGTTCGGCAATGGAAATCTATGCAAATTCGCCGCGCTCCGCACTCACAACCGTTTAGTTCGAGGATCGCACGCTTTCTGAGAGATGTATCTGAGCGGTGTATCTGTATCTCGTAGATGCGGCACGACAACTTCATTAGTTGCCACTCTCTCGCTCTCTTGCTCTCTCGCCCTCTCTTGAGCCGTCTGCGGCCATTTTGGTTTGAGTACGCTCTCTGCGAGGGGCGGTTGAGGGATATGTACGACAACGAAAATACCGAGGGGTGTTCAAAGAGTTTTCGTAATAAATACCACATTTAGTTGAAATCATATTTTCTTGTCAAAATTTAATTTAATTTAAATCTTTAAAATTACAAATTATAATTTAATTAATATAACTGTTTTTAAGAAAAACATCAGTACTCTCTAGACTTCATAAGTATGCTACAATATTTTGCATACCAAAAATGCGATTAAAAACATTGTTTCTATGGGAAAATCTAGAGAATTTTAAAAGTTTGTTTAAATCTTAAAAGGAAACAAACAAGTTAATAAAAAAAAAATCTTTAAGTCAAAACACTGTCTATCATAAAAAGTTCGAGCTCCGTATAAATTATAAAGATATGGAATTGTTATTTAATAGTATCTTTTAATCTTACTTAAAAATGTATCTTGATGTTATGTGCATATCTCTATAAATTTAATATTTTTCCATAAACCCTCCCTCTAATTTACAGTTTGTCACGCACAGCTCGACATTCATCGCAGAGCTCGCTAATTTCTATTGTTACTATTCGCATTCGCGTGTTCTGTGTTTATTTTCTGCCGAGGAGACCACCCAAAGTGCTTTTTGCTGCTGTTTTTATTTTGTTGTTGCCACGGTGGTTTATTTTCAATGCAGTGGGGAGACCACCCAAAAATAAATTTGTTGCTGCCTTCATTAAACTGAGACCGCCGAGCGTTGTGGGTGGTCCTCTCTGCCTCTCCCTCTACCTCTCTCCCCCTTGCCCCGCCCCTCTGCCGGCGTCGGCCTTCAGCTTCGATCACTGGAGCTTTCATCTCTGTGTGTGTCTGTGCGAGAGTTTGTTTGCCTGTGTGTGTGTGTGTGTTCGTGCCGCGAACTGTTGGCAAATTTGTTAGCTTTACATTGCTTTTGTTGTTGTTGTTGTTGTTGTTGTTATTGTGGCTGCCCCATGCGCTGATGTCTGTTTTTGCATGTTCCCAATGCTAAATTATGAGCGGCAGGATGTTTTTACTTTTTGCCTTTTTGTTTTTGCAGCATCTTGGTACAAGAGAGTGTGTATGTGTGAGGACCACACAAGAAGACTTGTTTTTTTTTTTTGTTTTTACCGGCAAATTATTTTAAAAAAGAATTTGTACGGAAAAGCCGATGAAAAATAAATATTACTTTTTTTTAAAGCAAAAACGATTTTACAAAGTTTTTGAAATAACAAAAAAATCAGTAATAAAATATTAGTACTCGAATCAGTCAACTTAAAAAGATAAAAATTGTACATTTTCAACAGAACTAAATACATTTATGAATGAAAATGTTCTTACTCAAATCCTCCCTACTTCTGATTTCCCTTTCCAACTTGGAGCAACCACAACAAAATAAACAAATGGGAAATCTTCAGAACGACCGCAAAAATTGGCGCTCGAATCTTCAACTCCATCGAAATTCAAATTTGAATGCAACTGCAGCGTCATGGTGCCCCCCTCGCACTGCCTCTGCCTGTCTCTCTCTTTTCCCCCTTTCTGATTTAAGGAAGAGAAAGAGATGCAGGGGGATGTGGATGTGAATGTGGACCCACCACCGAGCGGGCTATTATAATCAAAAAACAACAACTCTCTCTAACTCGCTCACCTGAACTAACGTTGCATCCATGTGTTTTGTGCTCCCTCAACAAGTTTGCTCTCTTTCTCCCTCTCTCCCACTCTGTGTGTGGCGCATTTTGGCGACATGGGCGGCATTTTTTTTTACTCCAACTTGCATATTTTAGCTTTATCCAATGCTCTCTCTCTCCCGCTCTTCCGATCTCCCAAGATTGCGCCATCTTTGACTGGCTCTCGAGTTTTTGCTCTCAATGACTTGCAGTTTGTTTTGCTTTCGCTCAATTCGCCTGCAGCTCCAATCCCCTCTTCCCCCAGTCCCCCCATAAAGGAGAGATAGGGAGAGATACACACACACACACACTTGTGCGCGAGCTGCGCCTGTGTGGCCAGCTGCCACTGGACCACCAACGTAGAGGAGTTTGCTTTGAGAGCTTCATTTGCCGTTTCGTTTGGAGTTGTTGGAAGTTGGGGAGACTCGGAGAGAAGAAGGGACAGATGGGGGGACGGGAAAAAGGGGACGTAGCCTGCTTGCTGTAGTTGTGGCTTTTATGGCTGGAGTTGAAGTTTGGATCTCTTTCTTGGCCGCCTGGAAGCGAAGGCAGATTTTCATTGGAGCTGATCCACTTTGGCTTTTCATTCGCGGAACTGAAAAGGGGCTAATGCAAAGCTAAACTGTTTAAGTTAATCAGTAGCGGGCTTACAAAATATTTATGGGGGGTAAATAATTATGGAACCCCTCCACAGATTTACGGGAAAATCTTTCTGTCCTTTAAAGATTTCTTCTTATATTTTTCAGAACATTTTTAAAAATTGCTACAAAATAATTTATAACCAGATTTTTAAACATTCTTTCTTATTAAAAAAACTCTTTTCTTCCTTTCTTGTTTTAAAAATTAAATGTCTCACATATGAAATCCCAAAGTTTTCATTTGTATAGACATTTTTAATGAGTCTTAAACCAAATATATTAGTATCATTTGTAGTACATCCGTTAATCGTGAATGATTTCAGTCGTTTGGTCTCGCTCACTCACTCGTTTTCTGAGCTGGATTCTAACCCTGATCTCCTCGCTCCACTCTCGCCGTCTCTATCGCTCCTTCGGAGACTTTAACGACAGGCTGTTTGTTTTTAATCGTATAATGTCTTAATTTATAGTGCAGCGTTGCCTAGACCTCAACTTGATACACAACTCCTCCCCCTCCCCCCAGCACGCCCCTGAAACCGAGCTCAGTTCCATAGCAATGCAATTGCATTTGTCATTGGTCTATAGCGCCATTAACATTACCCGGCTGGTTGTCTTCCTGTGGTTCCCCCTTTTTATCCCCCTTTTTATCCCCCCACCATAATAAACCCATTCACAATGTGTACTTTGAAAAAATATATATGGCTATTCTGCTAGTTGTTTTATGAGCTGAAGTTATAAGAGAAGATCAGAGTATCCTATAAAATATTGATGCTTAATATATTTTATGTAACTTACTATTTTTTATATTTTGTTTAACTACTTATTAACTATTGGAGCTGATATTTTTATATTTTCAATATAAATTTAGGTAGAATTAGTTACAATAAAAATTCTTATTTGATACTTCATAAATTTATTATTTTAAAGTTATTTTAAAATTATTTTCGGTGTACTTCTCGCTTCGCCACTTAAAGTTTAACTGCATTTGCAGTCGCGCGGAGTGCAAGCAATTTTTATGGCTAAATGTTGACGTCGCTGCTGCATTATTGCGGTGCATTTAATGTAATAATTACTATTTGCCACCGGTAATACGTAGGCCCGCGATTCCGAGTCCCCATGGACATGGCGTGTGTGGTTAGGCTCCTTTACCCCCATGATTCCCTGAGTCCCCCATGTCCCGCCTGTGGTTTGGGGTTTTTGGATTGGGGTCTATGGTTTGGGTTAACTCGTTATCTTGGCGTCGGCTTTTGCGGTTGGGTTTTGCGATCTGGGGGATCTGGGGGAGATCGGACCGGGTCTGGAGCAGCCTCGCTTTGCCTTCGGTTTGGATCGGTTCGTTTGTTCATGTAATCAACCGCCTTAACTTCGAACGGCAACTTGGCAACTTGGCCACCGACATCACCAACTGAGGAACTGGGGAACTGAGCAGTCAGCAGTCAGCAGTCTGCCCCATCCCCTCGACGGTGTGTGTGGCTTTTCCAGCTTCTTGTGTGGTCCTGTCAGACTTTCAGCTCTGCGTCTCACAAATGCACTACAACAAAATGCAATGTCTTAAAAAATTTTCTACAAAATTTAACTTCAATTTTAAAAATTAAAAAAATTATGAATACAAGTTCTGTATAAAAAAAAAACATTTATCCAAGCATATAATTCTTAAAAAAAGGTTAACAATTTTTGTTGATGAAATTTAGGAAGCAGAGAGTCAAGTTCAATGAAGAGATTTTTTTGAAATAAACATATCTCAAGGAAAAAATATTAATATTCCCTTTTGGCTGAATTTAAAAGGTTGATTAAGCGAATACTTAAATACTTATTACTTCTTAAAAATTAGATTAGCAATCTTATCTTATTTTACTAGCCTCCATTTAAAGCATAGACTGCTTTTATTCTAGTAAGTTTTAGAAATTAATATTTAATTAATGTACTTTCAAGAAAGCTTTAAAATTTAAACTGTTTCAACTATTCTTTTATTTAAGTGGAATATTTTGCTCGGAGTGTACAAGTTCCAACCAATAGGCCCCAACCCTCATCCTCGATCTGCGACTGTTTCGGTTTTGGATTTTGTTTTCGATGGGTTGGGTTGTGTTTTTTTGTTTTTTACCGGTACCTACGGATCGTTGGCTTTTTGGTTATCATTTGGCGAACCCACGCGTGGCGACATTTCCACCAGAAGTTTATTTCAGCTCGAATGGAAAGTGCCTTGCGGGTGGTCATTGTGGTTTTGAAAGGGTAATTAGGTGGGTTGGTGAATAAATTGAGAAAAGTCAGCGAGTTGGAAGCTAAACAAATCATTTCAATTAAGCTTGAAAGGCTTGGAATCTTCAGCAGTAAATTAGGAGTATCCTTAAGAGGGAAAATATTTAACTATTTATTTTTAAATGTTTTGTGTACCTTTGGATATTTTTGATTATTTTGAGAATCCAACTGACACTGTGGTGTTCTCTTTGTGATTCCTGGGGACCCATTAATTCCCTCGTAATCCCCGCTCCTCCGAAATCAGTTTGGCTCATCGCATAACCCTTTTTGAAGTCGGATGTGTTAATGTGACTGCAACGACGATAACGACAATGCGAGGGGTATGTGGCATGAGGCAAGCAACAACAAGCTTAAGATAGATATGAAAGTAAGGCGATAAGCTCGGAACGGAACGTCAGTGGGTCTGCCTGTCGTCGTTGTCGAATCCACCAAGATTGGAGATATATCCGGGGTATTGGGAGGGTATTGGGAGGGTGTGTGCACGAGGCGAAGAATGTTGACGACGCATGCGTTTTGCGTTGGCTGTCAAATTAATTTCGTTCGCTGCTCCGACTGCGATTACGGCGACCATGGAGACACTGCAACTAAAGAGACTGCAACTGCGTGGGCGTTATGCGATTGCGGCTGAAGTTGAGTTGAAGTTGAGCCTTATTGCCCTGCACTGAAACTACCACTGCATTCGTTGGGAATTTACATAAATACAATTGCAGTCAGAACCATAGTAATCTTGAGAAAATCTATAGTTTTTAAACATTTACCTCCCTCACAAAATTCAATGAAAAACATATTATTCTAATTTAATTTATTCTAATTTAATATTCTAATTTAATTTTTTAAATTTACTGAAATAAGAGTTTTTTAAGTGGGTGCTAAATCTTTTATTTTATTTTATAAAGCTTAAGCCAAAATAATATAAGGTACGAGGGTGTTCTAATATTTTTGATGGCTAACAGACATAAATATAATTAGAGTTATTTAAAAAATATGAATATGAAGTGCAGAAGAGTTCTCTCAGTATTTAAATTACCTTATTTTTAATCACTTGTCTAATATTATTTTCCTAAAAATACTATTAATTTGCCTGCAATTGTATGGTCATATCTCTGGAGACGCATGCATAATTTGGACTTTGACAATGGGCCCAGGCCCAGGCTGGTGGGTACAAATACCGTGGGCCATCCTTAGCATACTTAAGGCTGGTGAAATGTGAAATGGCCCCAGCCCCCGCCGTCTGCTGAATTTGCCACAAAAGCCACAGAAAAGCGACGCGACGCCCCCTCAGCTGGGAATTCGTGGAATGACTGCACAAATCGTTACCTGGGTGGTCTCCAACTCGATTCGATTCGACTTGACTCCACTCGGCTCGAGTTCGACTTGGCTACACTAAAACTAATTGCTATATAGATTTTTTTAACGTTAAATATAGCTTTGAAGAAGGTATGCTTTCACTGTTTAAGACCAATATTCATCCTTATAACTAACTGGTAAAATATGGTTTAGAAGACTTTCTTAAATCCTCAAGAAATTTCAAACTAGAGTTTTTAGGTAAAGTTGTTTTAAAACTATGGAAACTCCTCGCTTCGCTTTGGCGTTTGTTTTTTTAGACCTTTTGATATTACATAAATATAAAGTTAAATTATAATAATTTTTTTCTCAGTGGATAAGTTCGGCTTGGAGAATGGTGACTCGCCCGGTGGTTTATGAGGCACGTGCGCTGGCGTTCGCTGCTCATTGAGTTGCTTATTTACGGCCCGAAGGTATGCCTCGTTACCCCTCTTAGTCCCTCTTGGCCCCTTAACCCCCTCAACCCCTACTTGTGTGCCCGTGCCCCATCCTACGTCCCAACTTTATTTACACTGCCGTGAAGTGAAGTAATAAGAGTACTGTGTGTGTGAACCCAACTAATTGAATGTTGAACTTGTGGGGGACATGTGAGACATTGACTGAAGATTGGATGGTAATGGTAAGTACTGACAAAGAGTGGGTGGAACCAGATAGATTGCATGAAATCAAGTATACTGTTATACAATTTGGTGTAATTAAGCCCGAAACTATTTAAGATCTGGTAAGTCATTTAACAAGATATAAAAATGATCATATATACATACATCGATGTTTTTTCAAAAGGATATATAATTAACCATTATTTTAGTACTTTCATTTTTGTACCAACATTGGTAAAATAAATAGAAGATTTGTTGAGTGGCAGTTGACAAACCCCAAAACCCGATAATGAACTTCCCAACTTACCTATCTTAAAAAGACACCTGGCTAGTGCACTTGGACGAGGATCACCCAAGTGCAATCACAGAGTCCAACTACCCAAACTACTTTTCCCACTGCTTAATACGATCAATTAGGCAAATGCCTCGGCAGAGTCGTAAAAACCAAACATTGAGCCAGCTAAAAAAACCCCAGAGCCAGATTGGGACTCAGATTCAGAGATTCAGAGATTCCGAGTGGGACTCAACCCAGTAAGACCGTCATAACTCAACGACACTTCACGGCCTGCGGAGCTGCGTTGACAACTCAACTTGTTTGGGCCGACATATCTGGCCAGATACGATCGCTGCGGATCGGCTGGGACGGACCACCGGGTTTAGTTTAGTGTCTTAGTGTCTCTCTAGGCCCAGTCAAATGTAAGTCTAACCACAGGCCCGCTTTTTACGACTCAAACTCCAGCTCGGATCAAATGAAAATCTCTTTCGAATTGATTTGCAGCGACTGCAGAGCCAGTCCAGCGATTCCAGCTGTGCGGCTGTCGCTTTTGTGGAAAAAGGTACAAACGTTTCAATCGGCCCGGAAAACTGAAAATGTATCCGAAACTGGAAATGGGAATGAAAATGGAAACTGGCCCTGCGACCGTATATCATTTGTTTACATTGTATTGAGTTGTTAGCCCACCGCCCGCTGCCCTCGGCCAGCGTTTTAATTGATCCAGGGGCGGGGGAACTGGGCCCGCACACGTCGCCCGGTATCGGGTCTTGATAAGCCCAAAAATGTCTCTCAGTCGGGGTCAGGCTCTACGGCCTCCCTCCACTTGCTTTAGCTAGTATATTACACTCAGAAAATTACTTTGTACCTCTCAATAAGAGATCTATGAAAAACTAAAGGGTGAAAAGTCGTTTAGATTTTTTAACATATTCAACTTGATTTAATTAAATTAACACAAGAAAAATTTTAGACTTTAAAACATGTGTGACGCTCTAAAGTATGCAAAAATATTGAACAAACGAATGGTAAATCCCTTCTGGGAAAAAAAAATCTATAAAAAAAAGGTAATGGTTTGTAACAGGGCTCGTAACGTTTACAGTTTTTATTTAAAAAAAACCTAAAATTATGAATCACATTCAGTGTACAGAGGACTTTATTTATAAGCTCCAATGTGCCGGAAGTTTCCGATTAGCCTGCTCTAGGCGTGCGCCCATTTATCAAATAAAGTGGAGAGAGCGCACACTAAAGAAGAATCGAAATTTCCAGTTAATAACTTGATCGACTCCGAAATGCGGGCTAAAGTTTCTGGGGTTCTACATAGACTAGTATGTATAATTTTTTAGACTGCGGTAGGTACTCGTAGGCTGAGAAACTGGAAATGCTGAAAGAAAAGAAGAAACGTTAGGAGTGCGCGTTAAACCTCTTAAGTTCCCATTCAGCTTTGACAGTTTTCCTAATGTATTGTGGCCGGGGCTGCGCTTCCTCTATTCAGACAGAACACCGAAAACGCACAGAGACAACACAGAACTCGAGAGGCCTTTGTTTGTGGAAGAACCCACCGGGGAATTCGTCTTGAGAATCTATTTGTTTGTTGTCGCACTCGGTGTAATGATCTGCGTTTGTCATTCGGAATGGAAAGGTTAACTAAACACGGACTCCTCTCCTCTCTCATATATGCGTTGCGTGGGAGTAAGTAGATGCTGGAAAAGAGGAGGGAGTTCCTACGAACAGATGTTTCTGCAGAAGTGACAAACTGCTTTTTACGTTTACCCGAGAATCTTTCACTTTTTATGGAATTCATTAGGAGTGACAAACATTTGAGCAAAGAGTATGGAGGTACCTTGCATATATAAGTCATTATAACAGTGCTTCTTAGGGAAAACATGTGCTACTTTATAGAAGACATATCTAAAAAAATGATATTGAAAATTGTGTATTTCTTAATTTTTTATCATATAACGTATTTTTTAGGTCTTACCTATGCTATTGTAAAAATTCAGCTCAATTCGTTCAGTCAGTGCCGAGTTACGAATAGGTTGTATAGGAAGAAAAAAAGTCAAGATTTACGAGATCAGAGCAGAGAAAAGAATTCGTTCTACCTTCCGAGAACATTGGTTGTTCTCGTTCCACAGCCAAGATGATGATGATGATGGGCCCCGTCTCCGAAGGAGGTCTGAACCCATAACTCATCATTAATAACCGAACCTAAATAAGACGTTTTATTGTTGTAAACCAAATTGAATTCCCGCTGCGAGGAGAGTCGGGAAGAGAAAGAGATCAGAGTAGATTATCGATGCGATGCGAATGTCCAATGTCCAGAGATCTCTTTCGGCTTTTCAGGTGTTACACGTTGTCGGCACTGGACCAAAGGAATGGAGACATCAAAGGCCACTGGGAAACGGCCTCTGTCCGTTGTTGTTATTATTGTTATTATTATTATTGTTGTCTTGGCTCACACTTCCTACACCCCGGGCAAATGTCATAATTAAAACAATTTTCGGGCCCCTCAGAACCCCTGAACCTACTTCTTTATATAATCTGATTTGCTGGGAATTCTTTTGAGTTGGATTTGCTTTTTTTTTTGCTTTTTTGCGCAAGTGCAAAAGTCGCTGAAGATCAAAGTCAATGTCGATGTCGAAGCCATCTCGCCTCGGGCGTTAATCTGGCGTATACGGCTTCTGTTACCTTTTACCTGTTATTCTTATTCCCATCCCATCTCATCTCATCTGCCGGCTGATCTGCTGTCGGATCTGCGGTCCGTCCTCTGTCTTCACTTTTGAAGACAAGACCAAGACAAGACCCTCCTCCTCTTACAACAGTTTCCGTAATTCCGCAAAAGCGATTTGTATTTCTTTTTTTTTTTTTTTTTGGCTGGAGCGATTCTGCGAAACTAATTGATTATTTTGCTTTTTTGCTGCCGGCAAACGGAAGACAAGTTAATTTTCTCACACCTTTTTCTACGAATTAATTTGTTTGGAGATTTCAATGGTGATTTCGGCTAATCAAGTTGGACTCTCTGATTGCAGATAATTGTAATTTCGTTGGAAAAGCGATAGAAAATTTCATTACATTTGGATTTATGGGTTTTTTTAATGTTCCTTACATGATGATGATTAGGGTTGGTTAAATACCTCTTTTAGAGTTACCTGATAACAATCCTATTTGAGTTTATATGATTAATAGTTTTTATTAAGATTTTTGTTTTCATTAATTTTTTTTGGTAGTGTTTTGTTTTGTTACTTACACGTTTTAATATAGTTCATTCTTCGTTCTCAGCCCAATAGAATTCCATAACCCAAAGAGAAATTCTTCTTAAAAACCATAACCAATTAATTCAGCTCTCAAAGCGTAAGTTCGCTTCCGAATTTCTGCCGAAAAAACAAACAATTTGGATAGCAAATTACCGAGGCAAATATTTGCTCAAAAAGATACACAAAACAAATCCCGTGATATAGCTGATTCATGGGCCCCCCAAGTAAATATGATTATGCGCCTAATTTAACGGGGACAAGGCGAATCTTTCGCTTCTCTTAACCCATTAAAATAGTTGGAGGGGGGAAGAAGGAAGGGAAACTTTTTGAGGGACCACCACGAATTAACCTACCTACAAATTACGTTGGAATGGCTAGAGAAGAGTCCCAGATCAGGGTCTGAAACAGACATCCGGATTGGTGTAGATCGTCCAGATATATGGGCATATATACGGACATACTCACAACATGTGCTGCCAGCATTGAATAACCCGAATGAAAACACAGGAAAAAACTCTGCGGTCGCCTTACATTTATTGATTTCATCGCAACAACAGAAGAGAAGGCCAAGACGAAGACTCGGGAAGACTTGGGAAGATTCGGGAGACGGCGGGATGGGTGAAGAATGGCGAAGACTGTCCAGGGAAGAAGCTGGGGCAAACGGGTCTTCTGGCTCTGCGTTGCTGCGCATCGCATTAAGCGTAGAACAGTGGCAGCCGCACAGCCCAGAGGGATTTACCCCACACCCATCAACATTTCAACTTAATTCCTTTTTTGAGTCGCTTTCTGTCAGGGCCCAAGATGAAGATGCCCCACAGTTGGCATAGGCGACCGTTTGGGAGAGCTCCATTGTTTATGAATGGAGATTTAGGACCACACTCGGATATAAAAGGAAATAATTATATTCCCCCTGAATAAAAATAAAAAAACATCTTTTTGTACAGAAACCCTCAGAGATTTTAAATCAACTTTAAAGGTGTCTAAAAGTATGCTACGGTACATTTTGAATCTTGAGTTATTTAAAATTTAAAAGATAAGAATTTAGAATTCTAATTTAATACAAAAACAAAACGACGTGGCCTCTTCTCGATATTTGGAATTAATCCTGAAAGTTTGGACATCAGTCAAATATGTTTTATTCTATAAATCCTTTCTTTTTTTGACTCTACTATAAAAATTAAAATTGATTCTTTTAGAACTAGGAAATAATAATAAGTAAATAACTAAAAATAAGTACATAAATATTCTTTTTAATATTTTAAAAAAGTAATAATTTGTTCAAAACTTTTCAGAACTGTCCATATTTCAGTTAGTCTTTCAGAATTCCAAAAAGTAGATCATTTCCCTAGTCTACTTGGCCGAAATGCTTTGGCCTTGTTGTTTGCCTTGCTGATTGCCAAGGTGCTGCCTGCGATTGCCGCGTATGCCATGAATTTGTTCCACTATACGTGCAATCATGTTGCCAGAAGAGTCCGAGACTCTGGACCTGAACCTGGACCTAAGCTTGGCTCCTCGGATTCCTCGATACCCATACCCCATACCCATTGCATATGTACATATGTACGTGTGTAAATCAGTAGCTCCGTATTGAGTCGTTGACGTTACATGAACTTTGGCTACGGTTCAATTCGGGCCGAGAGCAGCCACTTTAAGCCGCTTAGGGGAATTTCGTTTTACATTTTACAGGATCACACTGGCCATGCCCAGTTGGTTGGCTTGATGCGATCGGGCTGACATATCGTTCATTCAGGGAACAGGGGACATCAAGTTTCTCCATTTCTCCTTTTCGGGCATTTGGAGATGTCAGTTTCGCTTTCGTTGGAAACGAATCATGAAGAGAAAATATGAAATGACTGCCTTGGGAGTTCAACTGCTGTACACTTATTAAAAAAAGCTTAAATTTAATAGTTTGACTACATTTGGAAAGTTAGAAAATAATATTAATAATTTCTGAAAGAGTAAATTATGCAACATAAGAACTAGTATTATTTTGTCTTGAAAAATATTTTATTGGATGTACTTTTTATTGTCTTCAAACAATTGAAACTTTATGTCTTTTTCCAAATTTGATAAAATTAGGGTGCTATGTTAGGGCAGGTTAAAAGATTATTAAGTATGATAATGTAAGAATATTTTGTAATTGCAGATGAAAAAGTTAAGCTGTATTTTCACAGAATTTCCTGATTTTCAAAGTGAACATTTTATGAATCTATAAAATAAACAGAGTTATCACAAGTGAAAATTTTTAATACACGACTGACTTGAGAAGTTCGATTGTCTTTCCAGATAATCTGCTTACCTTCCTAGACCCAAGAAAACCATATAAGCCGACCAAGATTCCCACGACAGTCCAGGTCCCGTATAATAATCCTGCACACCTAATCCAATCAGAGGCGAGCAGGAAGTGCAGTATTCGCAGCATTCAGTTATCACCTCGGTTGGTCACGGCCACCCGCATAAGACGTCATCAGAGTGGATTTATTTTATGCACCTTCGATACCAATACCAATACCAATCCCCATACCAATACCCAAGCCATTAGTCTGCCTGGGCAATTATCAACGCCACAGTGGATGACTCACGGATGACACTCAAGTCATAATGGAAATGGAGACGGCACTTAGCCAAAGGGCCGGGCCATCTCCATGGCATTTACGGCCAACAGACCAACAGACCAACAGGCCAACACCGTTCGGGCCAAATTTAGACATTATCCGGGGGAGACGACATTCGACATTCGGATGGATCATTGTTTGCTCAACTGCTTTGCGGTTGTGTGAATGCGTATAATTCCGTTTTATGGCTCCTGTGCACCATCATCATCATCAGTCGCAGCTGCGACCACATCCACCTCCGACATGGCCACATATATATGGATGGCCACATTCCTGATGGAACGGACCTCAAAGGGAGACAGAGACGAGAAGCCCCCGACTACATAAAATTGTATTTAGTCATGCTACATCACTTTGTAATAATTTTCATTTTGGCGCTTGCTTTGATCTTCAGCCGCTTTCCGTGTGTGCGGCCTTTTGCCCTGCAGCTCCACCTCATACTCCGCCTCCTCCTCCTCTACAGTTTTTCCAACTTGGCCATAATCTTTGGACCAAAACTGCCACCGTGCGGCGTCCGTCGAGCTGTGTTAACTTTTTCTGAAATTATGAAGTCAGCCGAATCCAAGCGCCAAGTTTGTTTGTTGATTTCTTGCTTCTGCATTTTTGTATTTTTGCATTTTTCCCCAGTGGTGGACCATGCAATTTGATTGAGCAATCACCAATTGTGCCTGCACCAAGCGATTTGCGGTGAGTGAAAAGAACTGCAGAGTCAAGGCTCAATTGATACCGATTTCGGTTTCAAATCATCCATACAAATTTTTTGCTTGGCTTTGAAAATTATTAAGGGTTTTTCAACGCAGATATTAGCTGCCAAAAACGTGTATTAGTAATCTGTTAAAGCTATAAAAAGGTAAAAAATCTTCATGTTTCTAATAACGTTTTTTTAGTGACCTGTTTTCTTAATGGAAACATTAACGTCCACTGTTGTTCATATTTCTTTATATTACAACGAATATTTCCTAGTTTATGAACACCGTTTCTTTAACTAAATAAAAACATTTTCGGTTCCAGTGGCTCTTTTTAATTAAAGAAGACTTTAAAACTGAACAAGAAACTCCGAAAAGATGCATAAAAATAAAAAGCTAACAGTAATATTTATAAGTACTTATCTGATCGATATAAAAAGATCTTATAAAAATGTTACAATTAAGAGGTAAAAACTCCCCATCAATCACCATTTAAACACCCTGATCCGCAAACTCCCCCATTAAAAATTGATTATACAGGGCCCTACCCTTGAGATCCTTTGCCCCCATCCTCTCCTTCGTTTGGCTGCCCCACATGGTGTCTGTTTACCCACAAGTCTGTCACGGCCAACAATTCGGAAAATTGTTGACATGCAAATGGCAACGAGCCATGTAAACTGACCAGCAAAGTGAGTAGCGGCTCATATATCATCGTGTAGGCAGTTGAGAGTCGAGTTGACCGGCCGTTTTCCCTATAAATAGCACGTGTTGGCTGTGTGTTTGACCTTAGCACGATTTCCAAGTGCAATGATTTCTTGGGAAATAGCATAGGATCTGGTTTTATGGACTCTCGACTAACTGCCGTGACCTTGTTTTTTCCGCTGTTAAATATTTGTGTTCCTTCGTTTTTAATGATTTTATAGCTGTTGGCGTTGGCAATTAACAAGGTGACCGTTTTGTACGTGGAGACATTTACAATGATTTGAAAGACATACCTACATACGTTTGTATTTATTGCAAAAAGGATATTTTTCTATAATTTTTTAAAAATTTCACGATATTTATGATTAAAACTCTTGGGAATTAATGGCATTATTTTTATATTAACAAACTAACATTTTAAAAAGGTTTATTCTCTGACTTTTACAAAATTTGTCAAGTTAAATTGCACATCAAAATATTTGGAGTTTTTTTTTAGGAGTTTTAAGTTTATTTAAGCCTTAAAAAATCTAAATTCCCACATTATTCCAAAGGGATATGAAACCACTTGAAACCCTGTTTAAAAGTATGCTAAGTAAAATGTTATTACATTTTGTACCCCTAATTAAGAGAACTTAATAGTCCTTTTAATATATCTTAAAAAAATGCAGTCTTGTCCACAAAATTCCAAGAAAATAGGATATATTTTAGAGTTCCGGAAATAACTTCAAATGATTGTTTGCTATTTGCATACCAGCCAAGTGCTCGCATCAAGTTAAGAGAGCAATTAATTATGACCATTGGGCACGGACAATATGTGTGACAGCCATGAAACACGAGGCAGCAGCAGCAGCAGAGACCAAAACTGGAACTTGACATGGGACATGGGATATGGACACTGGGATAGGGGATCTGGTTTATACATACAGTGTACTGTGCGATCTGCCAAGGAGACCAAGAAGACCACACGCATCGTGTGTGTGACGGCGATAAAAATCACAGCATGTTGCAAACAGCCCATTGACTTGCCCCTCCTGCCTCTTCTCGGGCCGTTAATGCTGTTGTTGGGCAAATCTTTTGACAGTTGTGTTGAAGCATAAAGATGCCAAAAGCAGAACCAAAGGCAACAGCATAAGTGCGTCCGTCCTGGTGGGGCACTCTATGGAGTATTCACTCTTCTTGCAGCCACGAAAAGCGCATCAATCAAACGTACCGCCAACATATACATACATACATACGAATATACCCACACGCTCGCGTTCGATCAATCATTTATTATGGCATCGCTGATGGCGGGCTCCCCAACCATCCATCGTTGGTGGCCCCCACCCAAAATCCAAAACCAAAATAACCCACAGGCACACACAAACGAAAAAGAATGAAATTACTTGGAAAATATAGCTAATTTTCTATGGGCCATATAAATTCGTTTTTAGTTTCTATTTTTGAGGGGGCGGACAGTTAATTTTTGAACACGAAAAGCAATTGTATCGCACGGCTGTCATATCCACTTATATGAGGGTATTTAATGAGCTGGGGATGTATAAATGGGGCTTACAGCATTTAATAATGGGCTGGAGGATGTTAAAATATAACTTAATATTTATGTTTGCTAAAGGGTTTTATAGAATTGGAAAAAACTCTGTTTTAGCTCCTTAAAAAGTATGGAACATAATTCTTTTAAGTGTTTTTGAGTCATTGTTTATTGTCTCTGTTTTAATTTTAACACATACTTTAATCAACAGATAAACGAAACCCATTTAAATTATTATACTACTAATAAAAATATAGTCAAACTTCCATAACTCAAAGCCTATCAAAATTAGATTTATCTCTTAGGCAAAATAAATACTACCCTCTATTAATTACTGCTCCCAACTTGTTATCATCAATTTAAATGTTCGAGACAGAAAGATGAAATAACGAATATGATTAATCTTTCGAGACAGCATTCGAATTGCTTAATATTCCCCAGACCCATTAATTTGATTGACATTTTGCGCTTGCCTTATCGCGCCCCAGTCAATGAAATAAACATTTTAATTCTAATTAAATTTCGTTGGAATTAATTGCAGCCCCAAAACGAATAGAGACACGAATGGAGGCCCCAAAGCGAAAAGGCGAACCACAAAAAAATACAAAAAAAATACAAAATAAAAAGAGAACAAATCACGCGAGCTTGGACCGCCCAAGTGGATTTGTTTCTTCGTTGGTGGCCACATTTCAGATCCACCACATCCACATCCCCCAATCAGTCGACAACGAAAATTTAGTTGTTTAGCTTTTGTTGTTGTTGTTGTGGTTGCTGTTGTTGTTGTGCCTTCAGCTCTTTATCGCCACCATTAATATGGAAATTTTTCATTAGCGATTTCCGTTTCCGATTTATCTTAATGGCCAGCTCGCTTTGGCTGGTTGTTGTAATTAAGAAGAGCTACCGTTTGATGCTTTGGCGGAGGCTTTGGCTAAAACATGTTGCAGCAACATATTGCCGATAAACATCAAGGCGAAACGCAACAAGCAACCACTAAACCACTAAAACCACCAAACACAACAACCACGATGGAATGGACATGAAGCTCCGATGCTCCGATGCTCTGAAACCCTGAAACTCTGATGCTCCGAGGGGCTGCTCTCTTCGTGTGTGGTCTTTTATCAGGCTTTTGGCCAAGCCAATGAAAGCGGCTATTAAGTCTTGGCCAGCCAACTGGCAACTTGGGTGGCAACATGCCATTCACCAATCACACATACACAACAACACGCAGAAAAATTAATGGTTATATAAAGGTATATTTTTGAATATTTTATTAAATCGCTGCGTTAAACGAATGTTTGAAATTTTTTTTATTTGACCATATTTATACCAGTTTCACATAATATTCGAATAAACATAATTTTTAGCCTCAAATTAAAATTATATTTTTCATAGAAAAATATTTCTGAAATTATTTGTATCACACATGAAGGGCTAAAAAAAAATTACTTATAAAAATATAATAATAACAGTATTAACAAAATTAAACTCGTGGCTTGTACTACATAAACATTTTAGTGAAAATAGTATTCAAACTTTTGTTGACTTTCATGTTAATTTAATATGATATAATTTAAAGTATTTAATTTTTTAAGCTCATAATATTGTAACTTGAGGACCCATAAATAAATATTAAAACGCTTTGAAAATTACAAGATAATTTAAAAATGTATGTTGTAGGTATATATTTATATTTCATTTTTTTTTTTCTAAAATTTTTCTGAGTGCAGCTCAGTCTGTTGGCGGCGCCGCACAAAAAAGAAAGCGCGTGCAACGGGCAAACAAAAAAAGCCAACCGACCGGAACTTCAACTGGCGCTATATGCAATTATAAGACTGTGTCTGTGTCTGCGGCAAACAGTAGCAGCATTTGCCTTTTGCCAAAGATTGACAGCAGCAACAACTTGGGATGGAGTTGGAGATGGAGACGGAGATGGAGATGGTGGGACCACCGTGAAGTCCGAATGCCTGGGGATGTCTGGGGGATATGTCCCCCCGATCCGATTCAAGAAGCTCCCATCCCAACCCAAGTTGCTTGTCGCCACGCCGTTGCGTTATATTGTCAAAAGTAACATGTAACATGTTGCTGCTGCTGCTGATGTTGCAGTTGCTGCTGCTGCTCCCCTTTTGTTACGCCTGCAACTTGCATCTTGTTTTTTGTTCTTATTTTTTATCTTGGCGCTGTAAATTACACGCCCAAGAGCAGCAAACAATTGCTGTTGGTTGTTCGGTTTTTTATGCTTTTTATGCTGTTGGTGATGCAAATTATTGCTATCTATCTTGCTGTCAACATCACAATAATTGTTGCCAACATTTGATGTTGCTGCCGTTGCTTGTCATAATTTTGTTGCTGCCGCCAGGCAAAGTTCTAAGATGTTTTGTTTAACCAATTACAGTAAGACACAGCTAAGAGGATCTATGTTAACAAATCGAAATCAACAAAAAATTAAATTAAATACATCTAGGTTTGCTGAAACAACCTTATATTACAAATTTAAAGAAAATCGATCTCAAATACGAACATGTTCCTCTTTGATCCTCTCAAAATGATTGGCTAAAAGAATTTTATTGTTTTAACAATGAACGTTTTCCTATTTAAGTTTCCAAATTACAGTTTTGTAAGCGTTTTTTTTTTGTCTTTTTTTTTTTTTGTATTTTTATATTAAGGTTTATGTTTTGGTTATGTTTCTCCTGAGCTAAGATTGTAAACATTTAAAACATAAATATTATTTTATGACTTGACATTTTCAAGTGTAAATATTAAAAAATCAATTAAAATGTATCAAAGATTTTTTTAAAAAAAACTTAAGACCTAATGTAAGTAAATGATAGTTTAAATGGTTTAGTTTAAATTTTAATAATTTGCGATTGTAACAAACATTTTTGAGTCCCCCGAAGTAGCTTATGATTTTGAGTCTGGGTTAAGAATGTGAGCTTAATTTTCTAAACAAAAATTAATGAGATTTTTTTAGTTTACCTACTTCATTGCTTATAACTGTAAGCTAAGTCTCTCCCAAACTTACGAACCATTCGCATTCCCAAGCCCAACCCCGAAATAAAAACTTAATTTCCCTTTCCTCGGAATCATAAAAATGAAGTCAAGCTTTACGAACTTTTTTTGCGCACTAGGATCGGCGGATTCCTAGAAAACCGAAAATGTCGAAAGCAGAGGGAAATAATGCCCCACGATCCGATCGCTAAAAACATGGACCACACACAGACGCCCGCCCAGGAGCACACACACACACTCGGGCACATTAAGAGCGGCAAGAAAAACAAATAATTGCTAATTTTATGCTCGAATAAATGAGTGAGTGAGCGAGTGAGCAGAGCGGCAGACGAAGGATCAAAAACATGGGCGCCCCGCCATTGGGGCGGCATAAATTAGTGCGAGCGAGATGGCCGCACTGAGACGACGTCACGCACTATCAAATGAGAAAATGATCAATGGGGGCACTCGCACTCAAGAGAGAGCGAGAGGGCGAGAAAAAGCAGGCCGGCTAATAGAGACCACGACCACCCAAGAAGATGACGATGAATTAAGGGCCACCCACGAAGAGCTCTCTCGTTCATGTCTGTGTGTGTGTGTGTGTGTGTGTGTGTGTGTGTGGTGTGTTGGTGAGCATGAGGGTACACGGAGAGAAATTAAAAGTGCACATTTCATTACCTATTTCATTAAAACAACATTTTATCTTACCTTAAATTTTGAACATAAAATAATTAATTTATCGCTCACTCTGAACTAACGAATGATTAGTTTAAAAAAAATATAAAATGGGTTAAAATAAAATATTTTTGAAAAAACAAGCTAACTTTGTCATTTAAATCTTTAAAATATTTTATTTAGGAGCATAACTTGAGCATTAAACTGCGTATTGTGTATTTATTTAGATAAGTAATTTCTTTCTGTGTAAAAAGTAAAAAGACCTTTGAAAACAATTTCAGCGTTGGCTGTGGAGGGGAACCAGAGCAGATAATTGAAATATGTGCAACTTGAACATGTGCGCTGAAGTGGGTTAAAACAAATAATAATAAAACAGTATAGGGGAACTTATTAAATAAACAAGTGGAAATGGTAAGTATAAAAATAGATTTTAGCAACCACTACTAAAAATGTTGTAAAATAAAATACAAATTTTATAACACCCTATTAACTGAACTAAAGTCAAAAGAGTTACCTACTGCTGGATCGTCAAAATTAATTTTAAATATTTGAAATGATTTATTTAAGGTTTGAGTATGCGATAGTGGTAAATCCAAGTTCACCACCTCCGTGTTGATGAAAAATCCCTAACGGATGGCCAACTGTCGGATCAGTGCGACCAGAGTCTCTATTTCTTACCTCTTGTTCCAGCGTGGTTGTGCAAAAAACTTTTATTCGACTTTATTTCTAGTTTTGAGTTGTTAAATTCCCGTATCCCGTCCGAAGATGCCCCCGAAAAAGGCGCCGGCTGGTCCCAGCAAAAAGACGGAGCAGAAAAAGAAGGAGAAAGTGATTGAGGTAGGCTTGAGAACCGGAAAAGCCGCCGGGCGAGCCCCCCTCTGAAAGCTGTGATGTGGAAACGGAAAACAGGCTGAATACATATATTTGTTATTCCATTGACAGGACAAGACCTTCGGGCTGAAGAACAAGAAGGGCACCAAGCAGCAGAAGTTCATCCAGCAGGTGCAGAAGCAGGTGCAGTCGGGAGGCCAGCATCCACGCCAGGATGGCGACAAGCGCAAGGAGGAGAAGGACAAGAAGCTGGCCGAGCAGCGCGAGTTGGCCTCGATCTTCAAGCCGGTGCAGACGCAGAAGGTGGATAAGGGCACCGACCCCAAGTCGGTGGTGTGCGCCTTCTTTAAGCAGGGCCTCTGCACCAAGGGCGACAAGTGCAAGTTCTCCCACGACCTCACGCTGGAGAACAAGGTGGAGAAGCGCTCCATCTACGTGGACATGCGCGACGAGGACGACCCGATGACCAACTGGGACGATGCCAAGCTGAAGGAGGTGGTCGAAAAGAAGAGCTCTGGCGAGAAACAGCGTCCCACCACGGATATTGTGGGTTTTATGCTTTGCAAACTCTTGAAGTTCCTTTCTAAATATTTACTTTTCACCAGATCTGCAAGTTCTTCTTGGAGGCCGTGGAGAAGTCCAAGTACGGCTGGTTCTGGGAGTGCCCTAATGGCGGCAAGTGCATCTACCGGCACGCTTTGCCCGCCGGCTATGTCCTGAAGCGGGACAAGAAGAAGGAGGATAAGGTCGAGCAGATCTCGCTGGAGGATCTCATAGAGAAGGAGCGCGCTGCCCTCGGATCCAACCAGACGCGTGTGACCCTAGAGTCTTTCCTTGCCTGGAAGAAGCGCAAGTTGACCGAGAAGAAGGCCAAGCTGGTCGCCGAGGAGGAGCGCAAGAAGAACGACTTCAGCAAGGGCAAACAGTTTGGAATCTCGGGACGCGAGATGTTCAGCTTCAATCCCGACCTGGTGGACGACGGACCCATGGAAGAGGGTGACGCCGCCTTCGACATTTACAACCGCGAGGACGACGACGACGACAATGCCGTGGAGTTCAAGGAGCTGGATTTGGCCGCTTTGTCGCTGGCCGCCAAGGAGGTGGATGGGTCTGGTACCATTGCCTCCAGTAGTCGACTCTTGGATCAGGCCACGGAAGCAGCCAAAACCGCCGCGGCCGAGGAAGCAGCGGCCGACGAGGACGGCCCTTCGTCTTCTGCACCCGCCAACGACGCTGCATTCATTAACAAAGATTTGTTTGTTGATTTGGCCAATGAACTGGATGACTTGGATCTGGAGGATGACGACGACGACTAGTCCTCCGCGCAGTTTGTTTGAATTGGGTTCATAAAATGATTTCTGCCTTCAAGCTACCCTTTATCAATAAAGTTGTGGCTTTCAATCGTTGCATTTCTGGAAATGAATCTCTGTCACCATTACTTTTGGGTTGTAAAAATCGTGGAAGGTCACAAAAGGTTCTTCAAGATAATCCCGCCAAGGTAATCCCTCTACGAAATGAAGAAATTCAAGAGTACAAGAATAACTACTTTGTAAAAATACATTCAATTTAAACAAGGAACCTACGTAAATACATATATCTTAAAACTACCAAAAGCCGGGCGGCAAAACGCCCACGGCCTGTGGAATCTGCCGCTCCCGCAGGAACTTGGCCAAGAGCATCTCCAGCCGCGTCTTCGGACCACCCTCGTCGTAGACCGCCAGCTGCGGCATGTAAATGTTCTGGATGTAAATCAAGAGCTTCACGAACTGCTTGCCGTAGGTGCGCCACATCTCGAAGCCGAGGGTCTGCAGGATCTCCATGATCAGGGTGGCACTGATGTCGGGCAGCGGCTTCACATGCACCATATGGGCCAGCCACAACCAGCCCTCCTCCAGCTCGAAGCACTGATCCGGTCCGGCTGCCTTGCGTCCCTGGGTGATGATCACAGCTGCGTAGAGGCGAGCGATTCCCGTCTGGCGCTTGAGGTAAATGTCCGGCTTCTCCAGCTCGTTTTTGTCCGACAACCGATAGCCAATGGTCTTCAGATACTGCTCCGGAGTCTGTCCCGGCTGCTGGGGTATAACGTAGGGCACCAGGAAGGGCGACTCCTTGTACATGTAGGCCAGGAAGACCTTGCCAAAGTCGGGCAGCAGTTTCCAGAAAGTCACAATCACTGAGGCGAAGGGGAAAGCCGCCTGTGGATTACTTGAGATGGCCGTCTCGGTTTGACTAACAAACTTCTTGGCCATCAGCAGCATGCAATAGTCCCGGGCAAGCGGATGATCGTTAATGGTAATGGTGGAGTTATTAAGGACCTTCACGGGCTGCCCGGCGAAGAAGCTGTACAGCTTGTCGAAGTTCTGGCCGAGATGCTGGGGACTCACCGCTGAGATGGCGTTGAGGGGCAGGTTTATGGCCCTCTGGCAGCCGGTGCGGTACTGCTTCAGCGACTCTTCCGTTTGCAGCGGCTTCACTGCATCCACCTTGGACTGGTACAGCGAAATGATCTCGTTGTAGTGCTTTAGTCGATCAGGGTGGACACAAGTGGACGCTGCAGTGGCCACTGGTGGCACGTCCTGGGACTTTGGCTCTATGGGAGTAGGAACTTTGGCTGCCTCCGCCTGAGCAGCCTCAGCCAGCTGCTGTTTTTCCTTGGCCTCAGACTCCTCCCGCTCTCGTCGCTGCTTCTCCTCCTCCAGTTGCCTTTGCCGCTCCTCTTCCAGCTTCTTGTCCGCCTCCATTTTAAGCTGCTGCTGGATCTGCTCGGAGAACTCGGCCAGCTGCTTGATGATGTCCATCTCCAAGGTAACCAGGCTCTTGCAGCACTCCTCCGCTTTGATAATGGAGCAGAGGAACTGGCTCTGCATCTCGCACTTTCCCATTTTCACCGTGCTGACCAGCTGCTCGAACTTCTGGCCCAGCTCCTTGAGCTGTGTGTTCTGGGTGGAGCACACCTGGACGGTCTCCTTGTCCAGGGAGAGCAGTATCCTCGCGATGCCCTCGTACTTTTGGCTGAATCTCCGCTGGCAGCGGGACACGCCTTCCAAAGCCAGTTTGTGCAGCTTCTGCTCGGTCTGTTTGCGCAGGGCCAACTGCTCGCGCTGCTGGCTCTCCAGTTGCGTCGCCGTCATTTGGTCCGCCTTCTGGATGATGAGAAGTTCGTTCCGCTCCCGGAGAGCCTTCTGGTCGACCTGCTGTTCCTTGTCTCTTTGCAGGGATTCGCGGGCTAGGCGCATGGACTCCTGCTTCTCTTTTAGGGCCTTCAGCTGCAGGCGCACACACTTCTTGCCCTCCTCCGCCAGTTCCCGCTTCACAATGCTCGCATTGATGGCCTGCGCATCGGGAAAGCTGGGCAGCGTGGGCGATTCTGTCCTGGAGCGGATGGGAATCTCCTCTTTTACAGCTGGTTTTTCGGGTACTTTGTACTCCTCTCGGATCGTTTTACTTCCTGGCACCCCAATGGGCTCGCGATCCTCGCCCAAAGTCCGACCCGTGCATGTCTTGGACGCCAGGGCAATGTGATGCAGCGTCGTCTCTAGGTTAATCCCTTCCAGCGTTCGCACCATGTCTTCCACGCTCTGCAAGGTACTCGCTTAGCCTTTAGCTAAAACATATGGTGATTTATGCTTACCATTTTGTTTTTATTTTGGCTAAAAGTAGTAGCCGAATAATAAGAATAAATGTTAATTTTCGTGCCGGTCAACAATAATATGCGGTCGGGCTGCCAACTCGTTCTTTTCTTACCCGCTTTTATCAGATTTACAGCTGTAAATGTGAGCGAACGGTCTTACTAAATATATTTAAAATGTAACATTTTTCTATTTTTGTTCCATTTAATGTATAAAGGTTCTTGACATGTTACTATAAATCAACTCCACTTAGTTTACAAAAAGGACAAGGGTTGACTGTGAACATATAAACCTAAATTTTATTGTACATTCATTATTTAGTTTATTTTATATGTAAATACATATACCAAAACATAATTCGTAGTGCTCGACAATATAAAGTTAACAAGTAGGGTGAACATTTAGAAGAACTTGACACCGTGGCTACCGTCCATTTCGATCAGCTCGCACCTTCCCTTCTCCTCGAGCAATCGCAGGGCACTCAGCAGCACCGCCTCGTCCACTCCATGGAAATCCAGCTGGGTGGTGCTCTCCCCGGAGGCGATCTCGTAGAGCGTGCAGATGCTGTTTGTCTGGCCCGTCTCCTGCACCCAATCGTAGACCATGTTTCCGTATTCCTCGAGAGTGTGCCAGTACACCTGCCACTCCTGGCGCCTCTTGTCCAGCGCATTCGCATGGCCAGTACGCTCCAGTTCGCCCAGGATCGCCAGGACGAGCTCCGGCGAGAGGCGACGCTTCAGGGATTCGTTGTGGAACAGCGGGGATGTCTGATCCCCGACGCTGAGTGTAAATCTATTCGTGTGCTTGAGGTACTTGAGAAAGAGATCCGTCCAGACCTTCAGTTGTTGCTGCCTGGTTTCTTCGTGGGGCTGTAAACTGAATTCCAGGATTATCCAAGTGCCGGGTCACCTTATAACCACTACTCACGTGAAGAAGGGTGGGAACGTGTACTCCCATGGCCATTGGAATTCCGTCATCTTCAATAACTATGAAACAAACATTTGAGTTTGTGGCCAATGAAAGGAATTACTAATACGTCAGACCGTATATGGTTTAGGGACAAATACCAAACCACAATAGCTAACTGGTTTTTAAAAAATATATAAAAAACGGTAAGGTTTGAAAAAATTTCGTTACTTCGTCAGTCTTTAACAAATTTTATAAATCAAGAGATTAAATTGTAAAAAGCTTTAAAAACACAATAAAAAACAAACGTATCATTAAATTAACATCAAATGAAAGGTTCTTCAGAAAAATAAAATAATTGGTTGATTTAATTCCCAATTAAATCTAATCGAAAATCGCTCCTAGATCTTGAACAATCAAAATAATAAAATATTTTGTAAACAACCCAACTGAAGTTATAAAATCCCAAATCCCATTAAAACACACCATGTCCATTTACATTAAAATGCAATCCATTTCTTATATTTTGTCTTAAATAGAAAAAATTGTGTACATTAACATTTTCATCGGGCTTTTCCATAAACTTTGATTTGGGTGTCTGGTTTTGGGGTTTAGTTGAGATTTTTCAATCCTCCAATCGATTTGGTGAGGATGTGGCTACGAAAATGGGATTGTAGTGGCTTGCATCATCAATATACATTCACATACATATATACTCGTATCTGATATATCTGGTTTAATATAAGTAAAGTACTATAGGAGGCGCAACACTATACATTCAATATCTGCTATTCTGTATTCCTTGTCCACAAATTGGTATTTCCATTTCCGTTTTTACACTAATTTAAGTGGTATGCTGCTGGTGCTTAATTACTAACTTTATCCGTTGTGTGCTTATTATGTCCTTTTCCTTCAAGTTCAAGTTTTACTTGCCGATCGGATCAAATGGGATCGAGCTGGAGCTTCCTTGGCTTGCTATGTACGACGTATAGTTTATATGGTAATCATCTTGATTTGCACTTTATTTTATTTGGTTTTTGTACACATGCGTGAAATTCTAGAGAGAATGCCATTCGGGGAGCAGGAGGGGATAGTAAAGTTTAGTGGGTGGATGTTAGCTGGCTAGCTGGCTAGTGTTTAAAGAGTTTTTCAGTTAGTTCCTAGTTAACAAGTGAGGTTTGGTTGAAATCTTTCTTTGCTATATAGGTATTTCCGTATGCTGCTCTACCGATTTCGACTTCGATTTCGGTTTGGTGCCTGTGCCTCCTGCAATGCAATTTTCCAAGACATTTACATAGCATTCGATTTATTTATTCTCTCGTTATATAGTATATAAATAATAAAGCATTCTAAAGCGCTCTCTTCAAAAAATACAAAATATCTGCCCCTATATGTGTGCTTAAAGCATCTATATTGATGAAAATGTACACTTGAAATGCTTTGCTCTGGTTCGCTTACAACGTAAAAGAAATGCAACAACAAAATGGCAGTATAATCCCCTCGAAATCATGTTTTTACACTTGTTTCATAATTGGAAGGAATATTTGGTTCAGAGGTGTAAAAAACGGCAGTTGGATAGCAAACAAAATTACAAAATCTCGAAACGTAGGTTTTCTTTTTTGGTTTATGAAACACGAAACAAAACTTAAGCCTGCGTTGTATTTATATATCTACGAGCGTAATCAGCAAAAATCAAAAACAATTGATTCCTTACAAAATACATAAAACATAATTCGCCTGCATTCTATATATCATGTACATACAGTTCTCAGATCTTATACATATACATCCACATATATATACTTGATTTTCAGTTTGTTTAAATTATTATTTAAGTATTTAAAAATGGCATGTGGTGACATGTATTACAATACATTATACATATATGGTACATACATTTATATTTAATATCGATTTCCAAGTTGGTATAAAATGCATGCAAGTCGAATCGAAGGACCCGAAACCCACATCCCAATCCCTCGTATTTTGGTTAAGCTTGCACTGCTCCTGTTCTCCTGTTCCTGTGTGTTTCTGTTTCTGCCCTATGGTCTAGATTTGAGTTATTTCATATACATTCATAAAGTTTTGGGATTCTCGAATCACTGCACGTATAGCATGACAGCATGTTGTTTCACACAATGCTCCATATTTCGACTAACGACTAATACTAGGTATAGCTAGAGATCCTAAGCTACAATTTTTGCCTAAGACTGTTCTCACTTTGCCAGTGGTTCCAGATAACACCGCACCGTGTTGTTCTCATCCAGCATGGCCGACAGGTGCCTCTGCTGATGATGCGGGGGATGCAGATGCGGATGTGGATGGGTGAGTGGATGCGGATTGGGATTGGGGTTGCTGTGTGATGTATGCGACGACGATGATGTGGTGGACTGCGGTGACAGTTTCTGTAGCTGCTGACGCTTCTGCGCGGGCGTCTGATTGGCCGGCGGCAGCGGTGGTCCGTTGTTTCCGTGACCGAATAGCTCATTCACCGCCAGACGACCGCCTGGCGACTTGGCATTCAGTGGTGGCTGCTGCTGTTGTTGCTGCTGCTGCTGCCGGTATGCGCCACGCATGGAGCCCTCACCAACGCCGCCGCTAACCCCAAAAACCGCACCGTTGTGCTCGGGGTGCGGACCTGCTCCTGGCGCTGATCCCGGTGGCAAGGCCCCGTAATCCACGGGTGCTCCATGCTTGCGCAGCTGACGTCTGAAGAGATACATGAATAAAATCATTAGTAACTAATAAGTAATTATTTTACATTTTATTATTATTATATTTAATAAATCCATTTTGTCTTGTTTTAAGATACTTACTGAAACCGCCGCTTAAAGTCCTCATCCTGCATCGCCATCAGTCGACGCATCCGCTCATCGCTTTGGGGTGGCAATCCGTGAGCATCGTCCTCCAAGTCGCTCTCGTCCTCCTCCTCATCTTCATCACAGACGCTGTCATGCAATTGCTCCGCGGCCGTTGCCTCCTCATCCTCCTCTTCGTCCTCATCGTCATCATCATCATCGGCCGTGCAGCGACGAGCCGATCTCTGCTGGGCCAGCGACTGTTGCTGCTGCTGCTGTTTCTGCATGAGCTGCTGCTGGCTCCTGGACGAGACACTGCCGCCGCTGAGGCTCCCACCGCCGTAGCGACTCCCACCAGCAGCCACTGCAGCTCGCATGTTGTTGAACACACCGGTGCCCACGCTGTTGTTGTACACCTCGTCCACATCAAAGTCGCCCACCTCGTAGTGCTGCGCATCCGAATTGCGGTTGCTGAGGATCTCCTCGTACACCGGCCCGCCATCCGCGCCGCCGACGCTGCCCTGGTTGTAGTAGGCATCGCCCATGCCCAGATCACAGTTGGAATGCTTATTTCTAAACTGGCGCTGCATGAACTCCTGCTGATACTGCGCCATGTGCGGCGGTGGAGCCGGAAGCTGTTGCTGGCCATTAGCTCGTCGCTGCTGCTGGAGCTGTTGCTGTTGCTGCTGCTGCTGGTGCTGCAAATGCAACAGGTGAGCATGCTGCTCGGCCTGCTCCTCGTCCGAGGAGAGTTGCTGCTGCTGCTGCTGTTGCTGCTGCTGTCGACGCAGCTGCTGCTGCTGCTGGTAGTAGGCAGCCGCGTTGCCAGTGGTCTGTGGTGGGTCCAATGCCTCCGCATACAAGGGCTTGGTCTTCTTGTACGAGGGATAGAACAGGACCTGGGAGGCAGCGGCAGTGCGACTGTGCAGGGATCCACTCGGCGAAGCGGGAACTCCTCCGGCTCCCCTCTTCTTTTTCCCATGCTGGCTGTTTGGCTTCTGGGTCCAGTAGAACACCTCGTGCGCCTGCTGCGGTGAGGAGGCAGCTGCTCCAGCATTGTTATAGTACTCCCGCTGGGCCTTCAATCCCCCTGCTCCTGTCGGTGGCTGCTTCCAGCTGTAGTAGTCCGGCTGGTGGTAATAGGACTCGCCCAAGGGAGCCTGTTGCTGCTGCTGTTGTTGCTTGTGGGCGAAAATCAGGTGCGTGGACCCGGCAGAACTGGTGGGCGAAGCGTGACCGGCGGAGCGCAGTGTGTTGCCTCTTTCGAGCACCACATGGCCACCAAGTGATTGTGGAGGTGCCTGCAGGGTGCCTGTCATTAGTCCACTTTTTAAAGTCCTCCTCTGTTGCGCTTCGTTCAGTTCACAATCAGAGCTAGCTCCCATTATGGCATCCTCTGCGGCAGTGGGCACTCTTTCCTGTTGTTGCTGCTGTGGATCATCATGTGCATCCTCACTGGTCCCCATTGGCATCTTGGGCTTCTTGGAAACGGAAAGGCTGCAAATGTTGCCGGCGGCTGTGGGTCCGTTGCCCGCCACAATGCCCGAGGATATCGAGGTCTTGGAGCAGCGCAGGCATTTGGGCAGCCAGGCATGCTGTCTCACATACTTTCGGTACTCCCTTCTGATCTTCTCGTTCTGGATGCAGTGGAACACAAAGATGTAGAGTCCCAGCAAGGTGTTGAAGCAGATGAAGCAATATCCGTATACGTCAGCCGTGTCCTCGTCCATCTTGGCTCCTCGCAAATAGAAGTATGCAGAGCACCAAACGGCACTGAGCAGCAGGAGGAATACGAAGGAGCAGCGTATGTCAAAGCTAAGGATAAATAGAGGTTTTAATTTAGTTTGAGAAGTCTCTTTTTGAAGTTCCAAATAAACTTACCGCACGCTAGCCAGGCGAGTATGCTCTTTGGTCTTCAGACCAGTGCGACTCTTGCGACACATGATGATCCAGGACAGGAATGTATAACCAATGGCAGCCTAAAATTATATTTACATGTTTAGAATGATAACCTATTTCCTTTCCTTCTTCTAATAAGCAAACTCACCACATAGAAGATGAGCACCGGCACCACGAACGTGGCATAAAACAAGGCATTCGCCTCCATCAGCACACAGTAATCGTTCTGGGTGTAGGTGCTGGGATCGATGACCAGTGAGATGGCCACCACGCTCAACGACAATCCGTAGGACAGGAGGTAGTAGCAGTTCACCTTGGGCGTTTGGTCAACCTCCAGCAGGAGCTCATCCGAGGTGAGAGTGGAGTAGGAGTGGAAGGCTGTAGAGGCGACAAGTTAGAGCTGCAAAATGGAAACTACAACGGGATCGGGATCTCACCTTCGTAGCAGAACCAGGCGGTGCCAGATAGGATGGCACAGTGGAGAAAAATGGTTATGAAACCGCAGAAAATGCTTGTTTCGGTCTGTTCAATGCCCAGTAAAAAGAGCAGCTCGATGGCCAGCTGGCAAAGGTAAATGCTGGTATAGATCGAGGTGCGGGCGGACTGGATTTTAAAGATAAATAGAGGAGATAGAATAGAAAGTTTGGATAAGTTTCAAAGTTGAGAACATTTTCTTTAAGAGCAGAACCAGCAGAAGATTTGTCAGTAAAGGGAATGTTCCTAAAGATTCGATTGAAAGAAATCCAAAGGGAATAGATAATATTATATGTAACGCCACTTTTGAAAAGGTTTAAATTTTGACTTAATTTAGAAATTGATTTACAATAATTTTGGTGGGTGGTGGTGAAAAATCCAAAGACTACGTAAAAGTAATAGTATACGCAATAAATAAAACAATGAACAAGACACGAAACAAGCACAACATATAGAAAATATATATATACAAATGAAATGAACAAACACAAAATGCAATATTTACAGGACAAAATTAGCAACATTTGTATATTTTATTAATTAATTAAATACAAAAGAAAATCAGAGATGTTTTAAGGTATTAAATCAATTGTACGATGTCTAGGTTAAATTTGTTAAACAATGAATGCACATATTGGGGTTAGGATGTCTCACAAATGATAAATTAATTAAGTACAACATGCCGGAGTGATGATTTCAAATAAAATGAAATGGTAAAAACACATTGGTTAAAGAAAAGTGCGCTAAACTTAAACTATGACAAATTACTACGATACATAAATATAAGAGAGTCTTCGAGTGTAAGCTGCCACTGGGATGCGATGATGCGATCTCAGTTGAAGGAGCAGGAATGGGTGTCCACGTCCACTTCCAGAGGGATCATCGCCTCCCTGCACAGCTTTTTTGAGTCTTATGTTTGAATCCTATTAGAGAGAGTTGCATTAACAATTTGAGTTACTTAAGCATTATATCACATGTGTCTCTCGATCATAAATACATAAATCTAGAGAGCCTAGCCTAGCCTACAATTCGTGTTTGTTTGTCTGCCTTTTTCACCACCACCACCACTTATATTGTAAGTCATCCATGTTGGCCTGCATGATGATGTTGTTTGTGTTGTCCAAGCCATTGCCATTGTCCACATTCAGGTTGTGGTTGCGATGGGGATGTTGCTGCTGCTGCTGGGCATGCTGCTGCTGCTGCTGTTGCTGCTGCCGGGCCTGCAGATAGTTGTGGCTAATGTTGAGGTTGTTGCTGGCCACCACAGCATTGTTGGCCTGCACGGCATGTTGCTGTAGGGCAGCGGCAATCGAGGCAGCAGCAGCTGCAGCAGCAGCCGTCTGCTGGCCATGCTGGTGAAGATTTAGATTCAAATTGTTCATCGCATGCTGCATGTTGCGCTGCGGCTGATTGGACAGCACCACGGCAGCAGCAGCTGCTGCCACCACTTGTTGCTGCTGTATCTGCTGCTGCTGCTGCACATTGTAGTTCAGGTTGTTGCGATGCGAGTTGCGGATGGAATTGTGCTGGATAAAGTTTGTGTTGCCGTGACTGGGCGGCGAAACATTGGTCTGGCTGCTGGGCGTGGTCAGGGTCAGGGACTCGTGGGTCTGGTCGCGAATATTGTTCTGCTGGCGCCTGCTGCCTGCGCGCTGATGCGGTAGCGGATTGCTGGAGTTTCTTACCTTCACAAAGACCCCATTGAATAGCTTTAGGGTGAGCAGGGCAATCACGATGAAGACCACGCAGATGGCGATGCTGATGTAGATGAAGATGCGCATGTTCCCATCGAACATGGTGAACAGCGAGTGCTGGTGCTCATCCACCACGTCCATGAGTATGGCAAAGTTGGTCAGGTGGTTGCAGCTGCAGACACTGTGCGTGCGATTCGTGGACTCCAAGCTGCAGCCGTTGGCAGACCAGGCACTAAAGGGAGTTCAATATTAAATAAATAATTCCTCCAAGAAGTCATCTAAGCTCTTACTGGTCAATATAGTTCCAGAACACACAGGTGGGATTCGTCACATTCTCCGTCTTCAAATGCTTCAGGGTCAGGGTGATGGGCTGCGAGAGCTGTATGTGTCGTCCCTTGCCCAAGCTGGCCGAGATCACCTTGCTGTTGAGTATGCGCAGTCGTTGCTGGATTTCCCCTGCATTGGCTTCGCTGTCGTTGGCCAGGATTGCTGTGTTGCGAACTAGTACAAGATGTAGATAATTCCCTTCTAGAAAACCACATTTAAAGACTTACCATAGCTGCGTGAACTCTTCAGATCAAAGTGATCATAGCTGGGTTTTAGGATGGACTCCAGGCGATCGAAGGCCGCGAATACAATTCGCACCAGACCACCTTCGCTGTTTTCTATCAGAGCAGCTCGAGGCAACTCAATGCGATCGGAACTCAAGGGCCATTGATCTGAGTCCGGAAAGACCACGCTGGACTGAATGGTCTTAGTTTCCAGCACTCGAACGGAGAGCACTAAGAACAAATAGTAATAAATACCTTGGTAAATCTCAAACAAGTCATGTACTCACATATATTTTTGACCTTTTGCACCACACTGCGCTCCCTGATAATTGTGTCTGCCAGCAGGAAGGCATTGTACTCCAGTCCTGTAAGCAGTGATGTGGCCACTCGCATTTGATCCTCCGGATTGAGATCCAGCCACGAAGACAGTTGCGATTCATCCAGCAGATTGGATCCCGTCTTGACCACGCAATGGAGAAGCTCCATGATCATAGCCTCACGCTGTCGCTGATCGGGGAAAGTTTCCTTGTCGTGCAGCATTTTCTCGGACACCGTTTGGATGATCTTCGTGGTGACCAACATGTCGCCGCCGTAGAGCGTCTTACTGCTCGTCACCTCGGACATGTCGTTGGCAATAGAGATTAGCGAAGAGTCCCGCTGGTTGACACGCATTTCCAGATTGTTAAGCCACAGACTGCGGCACTGGGTTAGATCTGGGGTCATGGGGTGCCAGGTGGGCTCGAAGTTGCGCAGCCGCTGGTTCACCTTGTGGGCCATGCTCACCGGCGGTTCGCAGCTGCTGCTGTTGTGCAGGCAGTCGCCTCCACTCGGAGCGGGAGTGGTGGAGCTCGGGTCATCGTCGTACTCGTCGTAGCCAGAGTCCGGCATCCGCTTCATTAGCACACAGCGCCACTTGGCTATGCCGGCTGCTCCTCCTGGACAGGGCTGCACATTCACATCGCCCACTCGTGTCATGTTCCAGAAAAGATTTCTCGCATGGGTGGGTCCGCAGAACAACTTACTCTCGTCATCTGCACCCGACATTCCAGCGGCATTTAAATTTATGTTATTTATGGTGCGAACTACGCTGCCGTTTGCGGAAACCGCGGTTCCACTGGCTGCAGTTCCTGGTGGGCGATTGGGAGAGCTCTTTGTGGTCAGCAGGGTACCATCATCGGTTCCAGATCCTCCCACACCTGTTAGGATGCGGGTATTCGAAGGAGCCGTGGCATTGCCGCCAGCTGGAAGCTTGCTGCTTGATTTTGTGGGTGCGGCTGCCTCATCTCCATGGTGATTATGGTGGTGGTGCAGCTGTGGAGGTGGGGGTAGACCATCATGACGACCGGGGGGATGCTTGGTGGTCGTGGTGGAGGTGGCCACTCCCTTGAGTCGTCCTCCGCCCCCAGCAGGTGTGCTGCTCGGGGGCGTAGAGTGGGTGACGGCGGTGTGTTGCGGTGGCACATTGAACAGCCCGGGATTTCCGCTGATCCCCACCACTCCTGGTAGCGTGGGTAGTCGCGGCGGTGGCGGTGGAGCTCCTCCAACTCCCTGCGGGTGGATTAGGCCACTGCCGTTGCCAAAAATGGGCGGACCATTGCTGAGCACCCAAGGTGGCGGACTGGGTCTGTTTGTCGTCGTCGATGTCTGGGCCGCACTGATGCACTGATAGTGCGCCTCCAGATATTTGTGGGTCCCCGGACAGGGATCTCCGAACATGCTCGTGGCTGCCAGCACTCCGCAGCTCTGCTTGTGGGCACATCTGCAAAATGGATTGGGTTGATGTTGGGATAAGGTTTTACACTAAATATCTTTATGAGGTCCCTACACCCAGAAAAATAGAGAACGAAAAAATTCAAGAACGAGCGTATGTCGAATCAAAAATTTGTCTTCTCAACATTTGAGAATACGACGTTATTGAACTCGAGAAAAATCAATCTTGAAAGCGAAAAGAAACTACTCTCGACTTTGTTTATCGAGAGGAGTCAATCTTGAAATCGAGAAGAAACTACTCTCGACTTCGTTTATCGAGAGGAGTCAATCTTGAAATCGAGAAGAATTACTCTCAACTTTGTTTAGCGAGTAGAGTCGATCTTGGAAGTGAGAAGAATTACTCTATACTTCGTTTCCCGAGAAGTGTCAATCCTTAAATGAAGAAGAATTTACGCTTAATTTTTCGACTTTTAAAGAGAGACGCGAGAGCGGAAACTGAGAGAGAGAGAAAAATGAGAAATGTTCTCAAAACTAGAACGATCAGCTGTTTGGTTCTTAACCTGATACCGATTTGTTCTTAAACTTGGTCGACCTGTCTAAGTTGTCGGAAAACTTGTCGTTCCGTCCGAAAGTCACGAGTTCAAACCCTCGTCGGGGCGAGTTGTAAAATGAAATAATTTTATTTTGGTCAAAAATATGTACTTGTGCTTTAGTAAGGCGGCGCGTTACAAGCTCATATAGTCTGGGGGCTAAGGCGTCTGCCTCTGGTGCCAGTGGTCCTGGGTTCGAAACACAGTCGAGGTAAGTGTTTTTCGTGATGTTATTTATAAGTTTACTAAAAGTTTTTTCAGTGTACATACTTAGTGTTAAACTATGGCCAACATTAAAAACAAAAATATATAAACTGTTAATTTAAAACTAAATATTGAGTTGAATTTCATCTCAAAATGAGTCCAAAATGCTCTTGATTTGAGACCAAATAAACTTAGTTTGAGAACAGATCGAACTCAAAAAGGTCCGGTGGTAAGACCAAAATGTTCTTGATTTAAGGACAAAACAACTTAATTTTTTAAAAATTTAACTTAAATATGTTCTTGATTTAAGAGTAATATGTTTTCAAGCACGAATGTTCTCAGTTTGAGTGCAATGTTCTTGATTTTTTTTCTCTGTATACTCTTGAAAAGAAGAATAACGTATTCTCGAAATCAAGAACGTTTTACTCTTGTAATAGAGAACAACTCGTTCTTTAAACCGAGAAGACAAAAGTGTCAGATCGAAAAATCTCCTTCTCAAAAACTGAGAAAAAAGTCTTCTCTTTGTCAGTATTTTTGTTCTTGGCCGGTTATTGAGATCGAAAATACTGAAATTGAGAACGTTGAGAACGGTTTTTTTTCTGAGTGTAGGCTACTTGATTTTAGTTCTTTAAATATGTCTTATTCCTTATTTATTTTTTTAGAACTATAAATCCTACCTTGAGTTCAGCACGCTGAGTGACTTGGGAAACATGCAATTGACGCTCCACTCCACATTTCCGTGGTCATTGCAGATGGTGATCGAGAAGCGGCCGTAGTTGGCCCGTATCAGGTTGATCACATCCCCGGGATCGCACTCGATGGTCAGTTTCTTACCTTCGCAGGCGTAGGCGGTTTGGTACTTGGAAACTGCAAGGCGAACTTTACATAAGTATTGGGGTAATGGCAGGGTCAGAGTTTATATAGACATGGGGTATACATATATATGGCATATTTAGAGAAAGAAATGATTAGTGGCGTTGTTGTAGTTTGGTTTGGTTTGGTTTGGTGATGTACCTGCAAAGACACTTACAGTCTAACGATATATGCACATGGGATATAGACAAATTGGTAGCATGATACGCTTTTACACTGCCTGGGATATACTTAGTATATGTAGTGGTTGATTTGTGGATTTGGTGGGTCGTTAGCGATGGATGCTTGGTAGCAAGTAGAATAGTAGTCATAAATACCAAATCCTGCCAGGCCCAGCCCAGCTCACTAATCATCGGGTTTCCATCATCAGGTCTCATCAGCCAATGGAATTTGGGGAGCGTTTTGCTTGCATTAGAGGGTTCAAACTGCAAGGGAAGATAAGATACGGAACTCTGGTTAGTACTTGCTAAGGTAAAACCAAACAGGAAGTGTGGGTAGTCATCAATCAAATAGGTTGGACAATTTTGACTATTGAAGATAGTGTAAAGATTTTAACATATTCTTTTTGAAGAACAAACATTTGTAATTTCGATAAGACAAATTGACGGGGTAAAACCATCTAAGATTAACTGTTTATAAAAAGGAAATTGGTGTCCTTTTTATGGATTTTTTTTAATATTAAATATCCAATGTTTTTAAAATATTCGATATTTTTAATTTAATTCAATTCATTAATATAAATATTTTGAAGTTATTTATTGTTAACATTCGTCCATTTGATTTCCAGATCAATGACAGTGACTTATTTACGTATTTATGTAAATTTATGTATTTTTATGATTAAGTAATTTAATAATTTATATTTCTTATTTAAGGACCCGTTTTTTATGATTTTCTGTGGTATTGTGAAATGTCTTGTACATACAGTGCCGAGCGAAAGTGAAGGCACACTTAGAAATCTCAACTTCAAACGCAAGTGCCAGTCTAATGCAGCATATTTTTGATGAAATTCTTTTTACATGTATAAAGTAAACATTTCTTTATTCAAAGCCACAGTTTTTTGCATTTTTATATTATGTTCTTAAAACCGTTTAAACTTTAAAAGAAATTTACCTTATTTGTTGACACAAAAGTGAAGGCACACTTACATTCAAGTGCATTTTTTTTCAAAACTTTACCGATTCGGCTCATTTTTCAGCAAAATCAAGGTTATCTGTACGCCCTAAATGGCGGAGTGAAACATTTTCAAGCTTAAATCGGCGCAGGACCTTTATTTTAAGCTAAAATTATCCTTTTTCGACCAAACACTAGGTGTACAAATTAAACCTACCGAATCTCAGCGGAAAATACTTTTCTTTTGCACTATCAAGGCAAATCGTCCTTGGGTATTATAAAAATCAAGCCCAGTAGCCATTAATAACTTTTTGATCCTTTCTCCGCGTTTTAAAGGCCATCATCGTTTCAAAATGCAAGGTATGCAGGCCAACCCAAGGCTTTGAGGGCCAGAAAACGAAACAAGATCTTTAAAAAAAAAACGAAAATTTGAAAATCTCATTGATTACACATCGCAGCTCATGTTAAAAAGGATTTTGGCAAGGATATTCATCCCTGTCGGTGTTACGCACTATGCAAGAGGCTAACTACAAGGGCCGTAGTACTAGAAAAATAGCATTGATTTCAAAAGTCAACCAACGGAAGCGTTTTGCCCACGGAAATGAATTTCATGTTTTCAGAGGGGATGATAGTATTCCAAAAGTCCTTTTGAGATATTAAGATATCCTTTGGAATCAGCTTAACTCATCGGTTGGTTGACTTTTGAAATCAATGCTATTTTTCTAGTACTACGGCCCTTGTAGTTAGCCTCTTGCATAGTGCGTAACACCGACAGGGGATGAATATCCTTGCCAAAATCCTTTTTAACATGAGCTGCGATGTGTAATCAATGAGATTTTCAAATTTTCGTTTTTTTTTTAAAGATCTTGTTTCGTTTTCTGGCCCTCAAAGCCTTGGGTTGGCCTGCATACCTTGCATTTTGAAACGATGATGGCCTTTAAAACGCGGAGAAAGGATCAAAAAGTTATTAATGGCTACTGGGCTTGATTTTTATAATACCCAAGGACGATTTGCCTTGATAGTGCAAAAGAAAAGTATTTTCCGCTGAGATTCGGTAGGTTTAATTTGTACACCTAGTGTTTGGTCGAAAAAGGATAATTTTAGCTTAAAATAAAGGTCCTGCGCCGATTTAAGCTTGAAAATGTTTCACTCCGCCATTTAGGGCGTACAGATAACCTTGATTTTGCTGAAAAATGAGCCGAATCGGTAAAGTTTTGAAAAAAAATGCACTTGAATGTAAGTGTGCCTTCACTTTTGTGTCAACAAATAAGGTAATTTTCTTTTAAAGTTTAAACGGTTTTAAGAACATAGTATAAAAATGCAAAAAACTGTGGCTTTGAATAAAGAAATGTTTACTTTATACATGTAAAAAAGAATTTCATCAAAAATATGCTGCATTAGACTGGCACTTGCGTTTGAAGTTGAGATTTCTAAGTGTGCCTTCACTTTCGCTCGGCACTGTATGTACATATCTAAGTAAACTAAGAGAATGGTGACCCATTTACCGGTCAAGCAGTACAAACATACATACCTCTCATGGATTTCCATTCCGAGATTTTTACAGGCAAGTGCAAGTGAGGCTTGAAAGACCCCTCGACTTATCTGAAAGGGAAAAGAAACCATAAGATAATTGTTTACATATTGAAAGGCAAACACGAACGGGCAGGCAGACGACAAACAGAAGGTAGGAGAAGGGGGAAAGAGGGAAGGGGAGCCTAAAAATACACACCCTCCATGCCCATGTCGCTGTATGTAGTTGTTGCATCGCCATCGATTTGTGAGCAGAACAAAGACTCGTTTTCTTTGTACACCCGATGCACACCATAATCATAGCCATGTAGAGAAAAGTTGCTGCAGCTGCGCTTCAAGTTTTTTCTTGCCCCGTGGAGCCCCACTTTTTGGATGTCTTTCTTTGTTCTGCCTTGCAGACACTTTTTCCATTGTGAAATTCGGATATGTTTGTTGGATATTTCGGTTATTACACATTTTTGCACTTGATTGTAGGGTTATTTGTTGATTGAAGTAGTTATTAAAGGTTTTGTTAATGATATTTGCTGACGTAGTACGTAGTAAGATAATAAGTCACAAAAAAACTCGGCTTAAGTCGCACTTTTTTTGGTTTCACAAGGCACGGGTGTTTTTCATGTTATAAACTATTAGTTTATTGTTCAACAATTAGCATTTATTTCACTTTTTCTCTATTTTAAATTCCTCTAATTTAAGACCGATCCTATTCGTTTAGGAGCTCAATTCACAATCGACTTTCTTTTAGAAAAATTCTGTATACTCGAATGTCTGGTTCAATTGAGCGGTGTTGCCAGTCCAAAAAACTGTTATTTTCAGGCTGCCAACTTGTGTTCGGGCAAAGGCGGGTAGTTCAAACTTGAGTCTATAGAAAGACTAACGTTACAAATTGTAGTATATTAAAAGATACAAAATATGAATAGTCATTTTAATTTACAAAATATATCCATATCAATGCACGGTTTTTTTTTAAGAACACATCGAAGTTGTCTATGCTAGATTTACTTAAAACTTTTAAGTTGAGTACCAGAAATAAGTATTGAAAATTAAATTATTTGTTTATCAGAACAACCAAGTCTTCAAAATTGCTCTAAAAGTATGCTTCTTCAAGTTCAAGATCAGCCCTCAAGTTCAGAGTTTCTTATCTGTAGTCGGCTAAGCATTTAATTTCCTGATTTGCGTTTAGCTTAGGGAAATGCAATTCGCTTGCGATTTCAGTTTAATTTTGATTTCGCTGAGCTCGGTTCAATAAATCTTTTCGGAATGGAATATAATTTTGGATTACTTATCATTATGCTGCATTCAGCATGGTCTGTGTCAGTTCCTTCAAAAACAAAGACCACCAAAGCTCCCCCAAAGGAGATATTACCCATTAATGTTACCCAACTTGCCATTGTGACAGTTGCTCCGGAAAAACTGGCAGAGGTCCACATAGATCAGCACAAGACAATCCGGATAAGTAAGGGTGATCTGGATGATCTCTTGGATGTTTATATGGAAAAAATAGCCGAGAGTGCCGCCACCATCAAGGATAAGGAAATTGAGATAACGCACTTGCAAACCAAGGATCAAACTGACGATGAACTCCTCAAGAAATTCGATAACCTTACCCAAGTGTGTACTGCCCAAAACTCTACATTTGCGACTGAAATTAAAGATAAAGACGAAAAGATCAAGGAACTGGAGCAAAAAGTCAAGATATATGAAACGCGGTTAAAAAGAAAGCAGCATTTGTTGACGGAACTCCGGAAACTGAATTCTTCTAGTGGTTTATTAATTGATCATCTCAAAAGCAAGGTTGTTTATTTCGAGAGGAAATTCCGGGAGAAGAAGGACGATTTGCTGGCGGATTGGGAGGCGGCCACAACGAGTTGCATACCCTTCGGTCGTTCCCCCGGAATCCACTTGATCCACCTGCCAGGATTCCTGCCCTTTTTGGTGCCCTGCGAGGGTCAAACTGCCGCAGGACCCGGATGGACATCCATTCAGCGACGACTGGATGGGTCCGTGAACTTTTACCGCAATTGGGATGCGTATAGCAAGGGATTTGGCAAACTCAACGGAGAATTCTTCATCGGATTGGAGAAACTGCACCGCATGACCATTTCCCAGCCGCACGAGCTTTATATTAGCATCAGGAGATTCGGCGGCGAGACGAGCTATGCCCACTACGACGACTTCCTTATCGGCAGTGCGGAGGAAGGCTACGAGCTGAAGCTGCTGGGTCACTATCAGGGAAACGCCAGCGATGCGTTGCGCACCCACGACAAGATGAAGTTCTCGACCTTCGACCGGGACAACGATGCTTTCACCCACATGAACTGTGCCGAGCACCATCAAGGAGCGTGGTGGTACGACTTCTGTTCCCGCAGGTAATTGGTAGATGAAAATATTGTTTTGGACTTGCTATCAGAATTTTCATTGCCTTTTCGAATTAATACTCTTACATTTTTTGGTTAAACAAAAATATCGTGTTGTCTTAGACCAGAAAAAATAATATAACTATTATCACATTTTATGGCTAAAAAAATACAACTTTAGTCAAAATATGATACATCATAAATTATGTTTATCGTGATCTAACAATACTAATAAAATTGTTATTTTATTTATTTATCAAAATAAAAGTTATGGCACACCCAAAAATAACTAATTTAAAACGTCAGAGTTTTTCCATTATCTTGAAAAAAATTATTGGTTGAACTTAAAAGAAATGTCAGAAATATACTTTTTTCTTCAGAAAAGAATCCATTGTAAGATCATACTTATAACCAGAAAAGGCAATTAGTCCACTATATTTAAATACAAACTAGGTAATACTTAATGAGTAAATATTTAAATGTTTTTAAATTTTTCTTTGAACAGCAATTTGAATGGGAAATACTTTAAAGACGAGGTGGACGATGCCAAGAGCATTTACTGGGAGCCATGGTACAGCTTTCGTTCCCTGAAGTCCGTGCAGATGCTAATCCGTCCCAAGAGCCTGATGGAGCTGAAAGACCTGCCCAAGGCCAAGAGAACGCCCAGGAACCCGAGATAATTACTTATTACTTGCTGCAAATGAGGGCTTAAAGCAGCAAAACTGGACCATATAAATCTCCCTTCGACGTGAAACCTATTAATCTCTGTTGTTCGCCTCTCCGACATTCCCTTGGACAGTTGATTAGCTTTCGATTTTGTTTTGCAGTAAGTAATTACTGCGTTACAGTTCACTGCATTTTGCTCTAGACATTCGGTTTGTTTGCCCACGAGTCATTGGGTGCAATTAATTTTCATTTTCCGCCGTTCTCGTAATTTACTCTGTTGCAACACAATTTAATGAAATCTAATTGAGTGTGTGCATTGGGCCGATAAAAATGAAATAACTCTGGACACAGGGACTGGGGATATTCCTCCTCGTCATTTGTCACTCGCACTTTCATCGGTCGGCTGGAGAGCCACTCAATTGGAGTCAATAAACTACAAAGGGGCGGTATCTAAATTAATATCGATTCAACGGAAGATTTACGACTTTGTCAAAGAGTTATACGCACATTAAATATGGGTTCAATCCAGTTTTTTGAGGAATATACTTATTGCAACTGGCTGAAACCAGTTCAAGCTCTTTTGATATTCTGAAATTTATTCCTAGTAGATAAGACCGAAATAAACTTTACATATAGCCACATTCCAAAACAATTTGTTTAATACACATGTATATAAGTATATTTGGTTTCACTTTCAATGACTTTGGGGTACGGCTCGCAAACCAGTTACAAGCATTCTACTAATGGCTAACTAATCGTCTGATTACGGCGATAAAGTTTACACTTGTAGCCATTTATCAGACATTCTTACAAAAATAAGTAATAAATATTACTTAGTGCTAGATTAACGATATGGTAGGTACACACTATCTTTAAGTACTTGGGCACACATCTAACTCTTTTCGATTGCCTTGTAAATAATATAAAGTGCAGAGGAGAACCTTTGCGGGATTGGAGGTTCTACTTCTCGTCCGTTTGCCCCTCGGAGCTGTGCTCCCGCTTTTTGTGCCATCGCAGGCTGGCGAATTGTGCAAACCGTTTGCCGCACGTGGTGCACTTGTACTTCTTCACCGACAGATGCAGCTCCGTGTGCTTCTTCAGGTTGCCGTAGGTGGTGAAGGTCTTGCCGCACACCGTGCACAGGTGCTTGCGGATCGCCCAGTGGGAGTTCATGTGGTCCGTAAACCTGTTCTTCTCGTAGAAGCCTTTCGCACAGATCGGGCAGTGGAATGTCGACTGGTTGAGGTGTCGTCGCCGGTGGATGTCAAAGAAGGACCACGTCTTGAAGGACTTGCCGCACAGATCGCAGATGTAGGGCCGCTCGCCGGTGTGGGTGCGCAGGTGGATGGCCACCTCCGTGGATGTGGCAAAGCGCTTGTCGCACTGTTCGCAGGCATATGGAAAGTCCCTCCGATGTCGTCTTATATGGACCGTCAGGTTGCAGGGCATCTGGAAGCCCTTTCCACACAACGTACATATAAACGGTTGAGTCCCATCATGTCCAGATCGGTGCACTTTGTACTGATCGCAGGTCTTGACGAGCTCCGAGCACACATCGCATCGGAAGGGCCCGATGTTCTGCTCCAGAAACTCAGACAGCTTGGCGTGCAGCAGGGGAATACTGCTGGAATCCCCAGAATCGGTGAGTATCTTTCGTTTCTGCGCTGAGAAATCCTTACGCAGATCAAACAAGGTCTTCTCCAGCTGCTCCGGGGAGTGTGTTGTGTGAAAGGTTGTGTTCATCTCGTCCAGCATTTGTTCCAAGGCCTGACCACGATACGCGTTCGAACGAAAGTCGGGATGATCCACATCCCACAAAGCCGAGTAGTTGCGGTAGATCTCCACGAACTGCAGTTGATCCTCGGTGGTGTCAAACTGTATGGAGCTGGCATCAATAAACTTGGTCTTCTGCTTGGTCTCCACCACTCCGACTTTCTGGAACATTTAACCAATTAATAATACATCCTGATTACTCATTAATAAGGCACACTACCTTGCTGATCTTATTGAAGATCTGCTCCTGCAGTATGGGCTGCAGGAACTCCATCTCATCGTAGCACCACAACTTGGGCAGGTACAGGCCTTTGTGCTTGATCACCATGCGCAGCTCCTTGCGGTAGCGTGTTTTAAGCTTTTGGATCTCCTTGAAGCACTCCTCGCCGCTCAGCTCGTAGTTGAGCTCATCCTGCAACTGAACGGAGATCTCTCGGTACAGCTCCTTCTTGCAGCTCGCGTAGTCGTAGTGCTGTGGATTCCAGAGGCATTCCTGCCGCTTGAAGGCGTCCAAAATAAAGCTGAGCACCTCCCGATACAGGGCTGACCTGCTGCAGGACTCGGCGTCCGTTTCGCAGGACTTCTCGCTCTCGGTTCCCTCATTGGAGAGCTAATTTGATCAAAGGGTTTTGTTTTGGTTTATTCATAAACCTGACTATATCAAGTCTTTACTACCTACCTTTGCATCCCTCTCGGCTCGCTTGTTTTCAATGACGCCCCTGAGGAAGTGCATCCTGTCAAAGTACCACAGTCGGGACTTGTACTTCCCGTTGAGGGCATTTAGTTTGCTCAGTTCGCGACGATACCTGCACTTCAGCTCCTTGAGCACGGCAAATATTTCGGCACCAGAGAGTCGCATGTGGCAGATGCCCTCCAGCGGAGCAGCCAGTTCCCCGTAGACACTCCTCTTGGCGTTGTACTTGTATTCGGGGTGCCGGGGATTCCACAACTTCTCCGCTCGCTCGTATTCCGTCAGTAATGAGCTCACGAACTCCCTATTTCGCTCTAGCTCACGACGAGTTTTCTGGAAAGTGTTATACGTTTTACATATCATTATAATGCTTTTAAATTAATTAATAAGAAGTCTCCTAAAGTTTAATTTGTTATGCCAGTTAAGTAAATAAAAAAGTATGTTTTGCTTAATATATTTAAAAGAGCTCTAGGCAAAACATAAGAGATTTAAAACCCACTGAACGCGATTTCAGCAAATTAAATATTTAAATATCGATTGCATGTGACACCCCTCCAAAGGCCGATCATCCAATGATCAGTTGTTGTTTACTTACCGACTGGAAATCCACGCAGCTCGCAGTGCTGCTCGTGGGCGAGGTGGGCGGCACAGGGGTGGGGGGTGTGGCTGGGGGCGTCATTTCCAGCACGTTCTTCTCCGGCTGCTCATTCTGCTCCTCCTCCTCCTCCTCCTCCTGCTCCTCCACCACCAGCATCTCCACCTCCTCCGCCTCCACCTCCACTAAATCCTCCACATCTTTTGCATTCTCGTTTTCCGCCTGACGAAGCTTGCGCTGCATTGCCTGCATAAAGAGGTATAAATATTTCGCATAAATAAATAAATTGGTTACATTGGCCATTGGTGGAGTGGTGTATCTCAGAGATTAGCAGTCTTTAGCCACATGATCTTGCCTGGGGGTTTATCGTGGCGCTGGAAAAACGTATACAAACAGAACTGGTGGTAAACAAAAAGGGAAAGTCTCCACCACAGTTCCCTCGCACTCGATACTACACATATGTATGTATATATATATTCTCGATTCTCGAATATCAGCGGCTATTGGCCTTTGTGTCGTCGTCATGGTTCTTATCGCACTTGCATATGGCCCGACTTCTACATTCCCATATAATATATATCCCCAAGCACATGCATGTGTGTATCTATTTGTTTATTTTGTTTGGGTTTTCGCCTACGAAAGGGGGTGCACGAAATACCAAAGGGTACCCCCCTCATAATTACTCATTTATCGTATTTCGCCATGGAGCTCTACCACCGACTCTATTTTATGTTGCCCAAGAATAAAGTCAATGAATAATTCAAGGGCATCTGTCATGCATTCAGTGAGTCACATAAACAGAGTTTGGAGTACAAGTTCTTTTCGTTGTTGATCGTCTGCTTAGTATGGAATTTATGGGGATGTGACCCAGAAAAAATGATAAGGGTAAAGTGGGAAATATGATCCATTGCTCATTTGCTTCATAAGCATTCCAGTCATATTTTTTATTTTGGTTTTCAAACAGTAAGAAATTCCAGAAATACTATTATATTCTTAAGTTTTGTACTTAAAATAAATAAAATTTTTGATTTTATAAAACTCAAAAATGGATGTTTCCAGAATGAAACCCGACCTACCCTCATACACTCGATAAGGTCCCGTGATTTCAGTGCCCCAATTAGGATTTCGCAAGACCCAAATTAAAACCGAAACGAAATTCGTTTTCGCATGCAAATGTTTTGTTCTGACAAACATTGCACAGAGTATCCGTAAACGATGAGTAGTTCTAACCGGTTCCCAAAAACTGAAATGCGTGGAGACAAACGAAACTGAATACACCTCACAAAGTATTCTTCAAATAAAAACAAATAAGGAGTGTCTCTTTGGTTTAATAGTAAATTATATTGGTAATTTAGCAAAACAAATCTTTGCGATTAATTACCTGCGTTGGGTAAATATGTCTTCATACAAAATATAATTAGCCAGGTAAAGAAGTTTATTTGCTTAGGGTACTTGCAGCTTCGGTTTAAGTTTGTTTAATTTTTTTCAAGTATTTTGTTTGCCTATAATTGGTGATTGAAGTTGTCGCCTGATTGTCTTGAAACTGAGTCGACTTGCCAGTGACCACAACAACTGTCGATAATTTAGCCTCTCCATTTATTCCAGTTTGTATTAGTACCCCCACAGACCACCCACAAAACGTCGATAAGGCTAATGGGCCTACATAGATAATGTGAACTGAGGCCCAAAGGCGTTTGGAGTTATTGGCTAGGTGTAGTTAATGTTTTATTAATTGGTCTTGCATTTATTGATCGAGGTGGTCTTTAGTACTGAGTGTATTAAAATTTTGAAGGATATTACCAGAAAGGGTAAAATGAATCAAAAGGATGTATGAATACCTATCTATTATATTAATGTAACTATTTATTTTACAATGCAATAACAGCTGTGTCCTGACCATTCCCCATTAATCAATAAAAAAAAGGGGTTAACGGCGGCTGAATAATCGGATGGAATTACAGCAGACACTAACCACCAACAGGGCCCTGACCTTTTGCTGTTGCTAATCAATGAAAGCCCAACACCACTCTACTAAGCTAATTGAATAACTGAAAAATTGCAGAAGGGAAATAAACAGAAAAAACAGCACGAGCCTTGGCCTCAATTAAAAATGCAATTTCAAACGTCGAAATGAAAGTTGTGTGCCCTCCTCCCTGGCAAAGCGAGCGAAAAACATTTTCATTTCGAGCGACTGGAGCTGAAACTGGGGAACTGAGGAGCTGAGGAACTGGGGTCACAGGTCACACCCACGGACGCAAGGACCTCCAATCCAACCACTCTCGACGGCACCCTGCGGAAAGGTGAGCAGAGTAAACCCATTAAAACCACCACCACCACCGCTCCCTGCTGACCCTGCCATCCTTGATCCTTGACGTGACTTGTCTTTGTCCGCCTGGCAACGGAATATAGTTCCATATAGGAACCTAGGAGCTGCATTGCGATGCACTCCCACATGCGTTTATTCTAGTCCATATCGGATAGTGCAAATGGTTGAACAGCTGTTTCATATCATTTTTTCATCTATTCTCTTGGTATTTTAATGGGCAGGGTGTGCACAGGGTATCCTCTTTATTTAAATAAGGAAGACAAAGTTCTTAAATCTGTTAACGTAGCATTGTTAGAGATAGTCTCTCAGTTGCTCTTTTTTTTTCAATGTAAATTATTTCTTATGAATCTATCTATTAAAATGTACGCTTATATAGTATCAATAAATTTTGATTGACTTTTATTTACTACAATTTTAGACCCAAAAAGTCTAAATTTGTATCTGAAAGGGTATTCCAAAGTTTGTTATTCCAAGTAAGCCGCCAATGTGCTTTGATTTTAAAGATAAATATATAAATCCCGACTTTTTAGTGAACTTTTTATGGAGGTTTACTTACAAAACCGCCCAAGGGTATACCAAACTTCGTTTCTTCTGCTGAACTCTAGCTTTTTCCTATTATATTTTCAAATATTGGTGCAACAAAAGACCCCAGCAATTTGTGGAGCGGAGGGGGACAGCAAACAAAGGCTCGGCTAACTTCGACTCGCTGACCATAAAAAGTTGGTTTGGTTTAGTCTCCCTTTGGCTGTGTGTTGGCCCTAGACACCCACGAATCGAGGATTGTGGGGTGTGGCTGGTGTGGCGACAGCCTTGCCACAATTCCGCCCGGAATTTGAAATTCTCCCTGGCCTGCGTCACGGCTCCAACTGCGGCGACTGTGTTTACCGAACACGCAATTGAAATAATTGATCCAGTTAACAAAATTGCATAAAAATTCAATAAACAACAACAGCAGCACCATATTCCGGGGTGTACTTGCCTCGATGTGCGAGTACGAGTATATTGAAACCCGATCGCAGACCAATCTTATTGAGTTAGTTCAGTGTTTTCCCTCTTTATGTTTATTTATAAATTGTTCAATCGAAGGGGGTCGAAACTCGTTAGAACTGTCAGAGTCTTGGAAAGCGAACTAAATAAACTAACGGAGGGATCATTCGTCGAAGCCATAAATCGCTTTTTAACCACAGATTGGATTTGTAAGAGTTCAATTCAATTTCTAGGGACTAGCAGAGGACCACTGAACTTTCTTAGACGGGTTATCATTCATTTGGTTTGATTCAGTCACTATTGTTGAACAGACTGATACCACACATGAGTTTATTATAAGACTTGGGAGTCCTTCGGAAGTCAAAAAAGTTGTTTAAGTATTAGTTTAACTTTTAGAAAACCCCTCTCGTAGAGCTTCCGATTCCCCTATAAACAGAGTTTACACACTAATTAATTTTATAAGCCAAATCATCAATGTAATCTCTATAAAACCTTTGAAATTGAATTTGTAAGAACTTAGATTAGATAAAAGAAAACCACAAACCTCTTCTGTTTTAATAGTTTTCAAATACTCTATATATGTATTTCATATCTTTGATATCAAAGTCGGGAGGGAACCCATGGGTCAAATAATGCCCCACTAGACCAATTCCGGGTGCGAGCAGCTGCGTCATCGGGCTCTTCAATTAAAAGCTATTGTTTATTGCATTTGTCACCAGCAAAAAAATATGCGGGCAGCGCCAATCAAAAATTCCTTTGATGATGATGCGATGTCTCAAATTAATTAACGGAAACTCTTATTTTGATACACTTCCATTCCGAAATGGTGATTATCTCAAGTAGACAAAGAATGTGGGACATGTAGCCCAAGGGCTAAACTCTCAGGGGGGGAAAGGAAAGGGGCCCAGGTCGATGTGCAAATAAAAGATTCATGGAAAAGCCCATTAATACAACATTTAATACCATTGTAAGGCTTTTGGCCTGAAACTGAAATGGTGTCAGCGAGTGAACAACATACGTACGACCATGGTTGATTGCAAGTTTTTGTTTCCGTTTTTCTCTGTTTGATTTGCGGCCCAAGGGAGGGCTTTAATTGATCGAATAGCGTCTTGTTTTCCCCATATATGAAGGTTTAGGTTTATGGCCCCCGTTTTGTATGCTTCACAAAATTATTATGCCCCTGAAAGCCATATGACAACGACACAAAGGCAGGCTAACACAGCGACATGCAAAATCCGGGAGAACACGAGACTCACTCGAATGTAATAAAGCCAACGTGAGCTAATAAATTATGAAGAATATTTCATTTTTGTATTTTCACGCAACCCGTGGCAGGGTTTCGTTTTTTCGCTTTTATGGCCAAAGCATAAAAAACTCGTCCACGCCCTGATGGAAGCCCACCGAAAACGACGAAACGAAAAATAAACCGATAGGAAACCTTATAGAGAACACATACTATATACTATACAGGAAGCAAACAAAGCGAAAGCCAGATTCAAAGATAATACGGGGGCATTAAGTGCAATCAATTTGTGGTTAAACTGGGTAAAACTTTAAACAAATAACGGAGTCAGTCACAAGGCTGCATTAATTTAATTAGACTGACTGTAAAACCTCCTCAGCTGATCGATCAGGGGCCCAAAGTTGTGGGTGGAAAGCCACCAAAAGCCCCACTGCCACTGCCGAAATGTTTAGTTAAACTTGTTAATTATTTAATAGGCGTGGATGTGGCCGATAAAAACTGAAGCACTGGCTGTCAACATGTCCTCGTTTTTTTCGTTTTTTTCGTTTCGTTTGAGCATGATTAACGTGCATATAAATCGAACCTTCCCGAAGATTTGGAAATTCTAAAAGCAAATTATCGCCTGGGAAGATAATAAACGGAACGCATTGATATGACTTAAGATTAGATTATGGTATGATATATGGGAGGCTTTTTCAGTGCACCACTCTGATTTCAATGGATAAGTGATGATTTAGGGATCATGCAAGCCAAAACAAATAGCTAATCGATGGTAATAACTTAAGAGATTAGTTGGCATTTCCAGCAAAAACCTAGTCATTATTCAGAAGCCATTCCAGTTAAGTATATTTCGATTCGTCGAACTCAACTTGGACAATGATTTATGGGCTGTGAGGGTTTTTATGGCAGGTGCTCTAAAAATTCCAATTTACAAGTGTTTAAATGAACATTAAAACCTCCTTAGTTAAGTTCCTGCCCGCGCTTTCTTATCTCTAAGCCATTTTCAATAGCCGACAAACATCGACAAAAATCTAAAATTATTTTATTACCCCTAATAGAGCGATATGGGAGGTGAGTTGGAATTGGAATGATTGGGTTGTCTGGGTCGGACGACGACTTCCACGACCGATCGATCGATTGGACATATCTTAAATAACCTTAAGTGGCGAGAGTAGCGCGTCATCGATATTGTTTATGGATATATAAATCATAATGGGTAGTAGTTTAAACTGGAAAGCGAAACAATTGCTAAGATTTCGATTTATGTGTGTGCCTGAGAAAATTGTAAATCAAAGGGAATCGCAGTTTCCTATTTTAAAAAGTATTTGATTTTTACCTTAGAACTTGAACACCTGCCCCACTGTGAGTAGCGTCGTCTGCGAATGCCTACCAAATCGAAACTTAGATAATATTCCCCTATTTGTTTACCTCTTTGGGGTCTAGATAAAGTCCATGTCGGCCGACTGTTGCTTGCCCAATGCTGATAAAAGCTAAACCAAAAGGAACAACGAAATTACCAATAATTTCTACTGCAAGTGTCGTGTACGCAGCCTACGGGCAAATAGAAAATGATTTTTATCAGCATTTCAATTTCTATTTCCGAGAGTACCGCTCAATGCCCCGGATATCAAATATGCTATAATAATAACGAACCACTATTTGTCTGCCTTTTATCTATGCGATGATGATGACAGCAAATGCATTCAGATTACTCACATATTTATTCGTACTATTTTCCTTTAATTTTTATTAAATTATCTCATGTGTGGAAATATTATTTATTGGCATTTACATTACGTCAACCGGTCTGGCCTATTTTTGGCCAAAAGAAAACTCATGAAATTGCGCTACGTCAAATTGTTGGAGAACTAACAAGATTTTCCCTCTTTATAATGATGTTTTTTAAAAGCTTATCACCTAGAGATCATCTTGGTACAAAAAAGTCTGAAGTGCCTGTCAAGGCACAGGAAACAATTTAACTTTTTGACAATCGAAGAACGTATTTATAGGTAATGGCAAAAATAAGAATAAAATGTTTTGACCCCACAAAAGCTGTGTTTAAAAGTAATATTTATTTTTTAAGAGTTAAATAAATAGGCTCCAGTATACCCAAATCAATGTTTTTAAATGATATGCAGCAGATGTACATATACCCTAGGATATGTGACACCAATCCCAAATTCTGTATCTGTTGCGTTGACATAAATAATCATTTTAATTACCATTTAATAGGCATTTATTTTTAAAACTCGGCCACGGAGCAAAGGCCTCCCACCAAACAAAGAAATTATAACAGGCTGTTTTCCAAAACACTGAATGTTTGCGTCCCAAATATCGAGTGTTTTTTTCAGCCTCAGTGCCTTACGAAAATTTTTTTTATTTAGCACATAAATCGCTTTGAATGTACAACAAAAGAAATGCTTTTTTTTTCCGCCCAGACATTTCCATGTCCACAAAAAAAAATGGAACAAAACAAAAGTGAAAACCTGAAGAAAAAGCTGAAAAATTGCGTCGCATTGGAAAACAACAAAAAACCACAAAAATCGAAAATAGCGAGGGAACTGACAGAATGACAAACTGACAGACTGAGAAACCAGCCCCTCCAAAATAAATAAAGAATAAAAAATAATAAAGGCCACGGACAGAAAACAGGACTTAAAAAGGGAAAGATGATGAACAAAAGAAAAGAGAAGCATGAGCGCGCAAAATGCGCGACACACTTTTGCTCAATATTTTGTGTTGTGTGTTGTGTGCCATTGCGCCGTTATTTTGAAGGTCAAGTGACCAGGGGAAACCTTCTCCGGAACTGTCCGCGCCCACTCCCCACCCCTCAGTCCCTACCTAACCCCTTCCTTTCCCTCCTTCCCCCACCCCACCATTCTGACAGCAACGGAAAGCCGTTTTGCATTACAAAATCGCATAAAAAAGAGAGGGAAAGCAAAAACTTTGGACAGTGAAGCCCGGGTATGGAAAACCCTAAGAAGGTACTGTTGAGAAAACAAATCTTTGAGTTATTCAAAAATATAATACACAAGTAATACATAGCCCATAGTAAATTGGGTATTTTTGAAAAATGTTTAAATGTTATTAAATTGAATTTGTAAAACAACCCTTAAAAAATTGATTTTGAGAAGGACTTTTTAGTTTAAATAAAAAAACAACAAATTAGACATTTCTGTTAATAAAAATACAAATATGTTAATTTTAAAATGTTGTTTTATTTTTATACAATACTACTTATACGCTTCACAAAATGACATCATTGACTTGTGTAACAACTAAATTCCACATTACATTTTAACAGTTTGAAACAACGTTAAAACACATATATTCATACAACTTAATAATCAAACATTTGTTGTACAGATATTTAACGGAAAAATGTCCAAAATAAAACTCAAACACAAAAAAATAAACCACCAAAGTCAATATTATTAGGGTTTATTCAGCTTTGATTAATAAAAACGTGTAATGTTTTAAAAGTAATACCAAAATAGCGTGCTCAAAATATTAAAAGATCTGTTTTCTGTTAGAACCCTCTATGCTTTTTGAATAATTTTTTTTTAAGACAAAGGTAGAAATAAGCTTCTAGTTCCTCTTAACGGGCGTTCACTGTGGCTGAGAATGGGCAATGGGTGATTAACTTACCACGCGTCGAGTCTCGTAGCGCGGCAGTGGAGTTTGAATAGGAATCAGAATGGGTGGAGCAATACCCTCCTCGGTGGGTGGACTAGAGTCGATTTGAGGTGGAGTCACCGTCACCACCTCATGCAGCACGGCGAAGGGATCCAATTGAAAGCAGGAGGAGGAGGAGGAGGAGGCCTGCAGGTCGTCGCTGGAAATGTCCGCCGAGGGGGGCGGCGAGGGTGGCAATGGATTTTCCACCACATAGACCAGGTCTATTTCGGGTGAGTCGGCTGTGATGTGCAGTGCGGGAGTCGGCGGAACGAGGCTCATTAGCTGGATGTCCATGTCCGCGTCCCAGCTGGGTTTTTTGTTGCCTTCTAGAGGGTATAGCTCCGGGCAGTCCAGCTCCATGATAACCAGGTCCGTCTGCGTCTGCTGCTGGCCCTTCTCCTGCCCCTGCTCCCTCTCCTCCCCGGACTCGTAGCGTCTTCTCATGTCCTGGGTGTGCTGCACGCGGATGTGGTCCATGAACACGGAGAACTGCAGGCAGATGGCCGGGCAGAAGGCGCAGTTGAACCCGAAACTCTGGACGTCCGGCGAGGCGGTGATTTCCCCGCACTTGCGGAAGAACGCGTAATCCTCCAGCTGCCAGTTGAGAACCTGCGACTCCTGCAGCGGCAACATGGTTTCCTTTATCTTTCAACCTCTCACTCGAAGCTTTGAATTTTCGCTATTTTTTGGCGCACTCGCGACGGAGCAACTGGCGCAAAACCGAACCTATTCGGGGAGCTTTTCGATTCAACCTGATCCAAACAACCGGCAAATCCAAAATGCAGTGGGGCCGCGGTGGGGGCGTTGAAATATACCATAGGCGGGTGTCTCTTTCAGTGGGGCCTTGACTTATTATCTTTAAAATACCGCAAGGCATTTGTTGTTTGTACTCACGAGAAATATAACCAATAGTGCAAAGATTTTGAAAAAAAAGTACATTTTTTTAAATTATATTTAGGATTTAAAAATTATTTTCGAGAATTGTTTTTTTAAGGCAGGTGTTCACCTTGTGGGGTCAAAAAAATCGATTTTTTTTTTTTTGTCTTATCGTGTAGATTGATGTTCCAAAAATGTGCTCTAGAAGTTTCAAATCAAAATCTGAAAAATTTCGAAAGTTATAGTCATATTCAGACAAAAATTTCAGCGCTGTATCTTTAACCGTTTTCTCAAAAAAAATTCCTAAAAAATGTGAATTTTTTGACCCCACAAGGTGAACACCTGCCTTAATTTAATTGTTGTGTGCTTAGAAGGAGAAAGTTTCGCAAAATTCAAAATTGCATATAAATATCAATAGCTCATTTTAAAATGTTTTATTTTTGTAGGTTTTTTTTTTACGAAATTTTTAAAAGCATTTAGTTTGTTTGAATAAATTAAAACAAGTCCTTCAAAGTGGTTTGGGTACGCGGGGCATCTGGTATTTAATTGTTCCCCTGGTTTGAGTCTTCGCTAGAAGCCACACGTCCAATTGGAATTTAGGTATATTTCCCACGGTTCCCACGGTGAATTCGAAAAGTACAGCCACGGTCACGCTGAGCAACAAATAAATCCGAGGCAAGCGGGCGGTTAAATAGCAAAATAGTCAAGTAAATGTTTAAGTTTGTTCGATTCTAGTTAAATTCCTTAGAACACAAAATGGGATTCGTGCTGTCCAAGTTCCGGGTGCGTATAAACTCAATGGGGGCAATCCTCCCAATACCCCAGCTTCCCCTGCGCAAAAGTGCGAATATGCTAAAGCCCAAAAATATATGTCGTGAAACCACGAATCTAATTATAGAAGGAAAAGTCTACGGAGGCGGTATTGGAGGGTGTGCAGTCGAAGATCCAGGCGTTGGAGAAGTACATGATCAACACCGAGGAGCGGAAGCGGCGGTTCGTCACCAACTTTGTGGGCATCACCATCGGCGCGTATATCGTGGGCTTCGGACTCTGGTACTTCTTTTACTTGCCGCACACGCTGCAGGAATATCTGATGTACCTGGTGCCGCTGCTTCTCTTTCCGATTGTGTGAGTTTCTACAAGAAAATCCTAGGGAACGCATTTCTTAACCTTCTTATCTTCCCCCCGGATGCGTAGCATTATTTTCTTGCGACGGCTGTTTACGTGGTACTTCCAGCGCAAGCTCAACAAAAATGGCGATAAGCTGGCGCGCCTCAAGGAAGACAAGCGCAAGATATTGGAGCAGGTCATGGACAAAGAGACCTATAAGGTAACAAAGCTCACACTTATTAAGCCTCCCCTGTAAGCTCTGCTTTATCAACTGAAATCTTTTCACCAGGTGGCAGTGAATCTCCTGGAGCGCTTTGGCGATAAGAAGCAGCTCCGCATGAGCACCACGCTCAACCGCTCTCTGGCAGAGCGGACGCCTCAGCCTGCCGCTAGATCATCAACGATTAGTGGACAGCAGCAGCTGCAGCAGCAGCAGCAGCGATCGCTCACACCCTACACCAGCGTCTACCGCCCCAATAACAACAACAACAGCACGCTTAACAGCAGCGTCATTAGCTCACAGTCACTGGCGGTGACGTCAGCATCGCCACAGATGCGCGCTGGGCAGGAATTGCGCCGGCGATCACCATTTCCCATCGTAGACGATCGATCTAGGAGCGCCCTGGATCGCATCGTGGACTTTATCGTGGGCGACAGTCCACAGAATCGATTCGGCATGATATGCAAGGCGTGCCACGGCCACAATGGTGGGTTGAGTTCTTTTATGACTAGGAGCAGGGAAGAAAAACATTAGTCAGGGATAGAATTGCACTTGAAAGCTAAGAAACCGGTTAGTTGTTTGCTTTTACTCGAATTTTGGCTACTTTTAGCCAAAAACCTTGTATAGAATATTCAAAAAGCTTATTTAATGTCACTAAAAAACTGGTTTTCCTAGTAAAAGTATTCGCTACGTCCGGATTTATATTTTTTCGTCTTAGTTTAAAACTAAAATCATGTTTTAAGAAATGAAAACGTTAGGAATAGCAAATGGTTTTTAAAGTTGCACTCTTATTCTAATCACCAACTTAAGTATTTTCGTTCTTAAGTTATTATAATTTAAGATTCGTTTTCAAGTGCAGTTGTAGTGTTATTATCACAATAGACAACAACTTAATAGTTTGTTATGTTATACTTGACAGAAGTATTTTAGTTATGGTTTCCATAACACTAACTAATGTTGAAAATGCATACTTCTATTAAGGTTGGGATTTCGTTTTTATTACGTACCTGTTTAAACCTCGAACGTCCAAAGAATCAAAGACTTATTATGGTTCTGTTTTTGTACATAAAAAATTCTTAGTAAGAAATTTAGGTGTAAAAAAGTTTGACAGTAACTAGTAGTGAATTTCAACTCTATTTCATCCATCAGGAATGCTACCCAAGGAGGAGTACGAGTACACCACTTTTCGGTGTGCTTTCTGCAACGTACTTAATCCGGCCAGAAAGAAGCGACCCGTGGCACCACGTCTCTCCTTGGAGGCACCAACGCCATCCTCAACTCACCGCAACGAAAGCTCAGGCAGTGAATCATCCGATGATGACTCTGGTATGTACTTAACCTTAAGGGGAAACCGTTAATGACAGTAAATAGTAAAGCACCTTAACCTATTACAGATAAGGAGCAATCAGTAAGAAGAGCTCTGCTGCAGGATGTGCCATCGACTGAAGCGGATACTGAGACCGCCACCGTAACGGAAGACTTGGCTACAGAAGACTTGGCTACCGAAAACCTGGCAACGGAGACTGAAACACCCGAGACTGGTTCTGCCGTGGAGGCTGACGTCAGCATGGCTGACGCAGAGGTTGCTCCAGCCAGCTCCTGATCGAAAAGCACCTTTTAGGCGCCAGTCAAGCAATTATCTTGGATTACTTGCTTATTAGTTTACATATTTAACTTTCAGTTGGTAAGCAAATTTGAATGAGAATCCCCTGTTATTATGAATTTATTGTCGAAGAACCGAATTGAATGGAATACAATGATGCTTCGAGTAGCCAGCACTTTCTTTGGGTAAAGTTCAGCCACCTATGTTAGTGGCCCGAGGTGTGGGTGTAACCACTCCCCGTGCAACTATCAGCATAGAAGGAAATTGATAATTAAAATCTAGACAAAATAAGGCGACAACTAATGGCATAATAATTTAAAGCACGCCGCCGCGTGTGACAAAAAAGGCAAAAACCAACAGCAACGGCGATATCACTTGGCCAGCAGCGATACTTACTTACAAGCGCGAGAACACACACATGCTGCTCCAGACTAACACTGCATTATGCGAACGGTCAACAATTTCAATTTCGCTGGCTTTTATTTTGCTTTATTCTGTTTTTCCGGGCCATTGATCAAGGCTAACGAGATCGATCGGCTGGCTGCCTGCCTGGCAATCTGGCGGTGCAGCAACAGCAACGTAACATAACGCATTAGCCGGCCAACACTAGCACCACCAGCGCCCACCTACACCCAAAAAAAATTCCCCAATTTTGTTCATGCATTCGCTTTTATTTAAACTTTCTTATATACAAATAATTTCAGAATCACTTAATTTGAAAAGCAGCACATCTCTGTGAACTATTATTTATTTTTTTCAAATGTAACATAGATTTAGTGCTTAAATTATACTTTCAGTCTCCCTATAAATCACCTGATAAAGTGATACACGAATTTAAATTACAAACTTAATTTATTTTGGGTAATATAAGCAAATAAATTTTTTAATTCCTTTGATCAGCATGCAAACAAAAATGTTATAAATGTTGTTTAGCCCTTTTTAATTTGTACATCAATGTTCTCAAGGGTATTTAAGCCTTGGTAACAGCAAAAGTTCAGTTAAAAATAGAATGTCTATAAAATTATATTAAATTATTGTTCTTCTTTTTATAAGCTTAAAATTAACCAGTGAAATTTTCTTAATATTTACTGCTTGCACTTGTTTTGAACAGAACGATAGGATTTAAGGCAGGTGTTCACCTTGTGGGTTCAAAAAAATCGATTTTTTTTTTTTGGTCTTATCGTGTAGATATATGTTCCAAAAATGTGCTGTAGAAGTTTCAAATCAAAATCTGAAAAATTTCGAAAGTTATAGCCCGTTACGTAGAGCACTGTCGAGCACCGGCCGAGCCAAAGCCAAAACTTTGAACGCGTTTTTCTCAGAACCATGTTTTTGGACCTTACGTGCACGATTGAAGACGCTACAATGAACCGATCGGCATCAAATTTTTTTTAAATGTTCCTTAGGGTTTCCTCTAAAGAATGAACCTCGATCAGCCAAAAATATTGAAAATTGTTTTTTTAAAAAAATAATTAGTGAAAAAAAAAATGCGAAAATTGACATTTTTTTTTCAAAACCTCATAACTTTTCGAATTTTGATTTTTTTTCCATGATTGAGGTTCACTTTATAGATAATACGATACTAATTAAGAATGTGTTTGGTTTTTGTGTTTCCGATCACGGGTTTTGAGCCAATCGTGCACGAGAGCAAAATGCAGACCGCCACCAATGGGCGCCCCCCCCCCCTTTTTGGATTTTTTCAATTTCAAAAATTGTATTATTTGAATAAATATATGGTCATATTCAGACGAAAATTTCAGCGCTGTATCTTTAACCGTTTTCTCAAAAAAAATTCCTAAAAAATGTGAATTTTTTGACCCCACAAGGTGAACACCTGCCTTAAATTAAATAAAAATATGTAAAAGAGCTCCAGTTTTTTCTCTGTTTAGCATGAAGCGAGGTGGAGCTGCGGGACAGGGATTGGACTGTGTGGATTGGACTGTGCCGCGCCCGCGCAAATTCCTGCCAATGGCTGGCGGCAAACACAAATTATAAGAATTAAACTAAATCTGTTACACCGTTGCCAACAATTGGGCACGTCTGTCCCCCAATATAACATGTTCATATGGAATATGTGGCCATGTGAGTCCGTTCGTCCGTCGTCCGTTCGTCGTGTGCCGACCCGCGGGCTCTGGGCGCTGCCTGATTAGCTCATAATTTGTGGGGCAGTGCGATTTTCGCTCTTTTCCACGTAATTGAATTTCCCAACTCGGCCTGTCCGCCCAGGAAGTCAGCGTGCATACGCTGTTTTATGCGTAAGGCGGTTTTAAGTTCAGTTTTTACTGACACTGCGTGGTGCGAATCAACAGTGAACGGCCGTCAACCTATAACGGGTTATCGGAAATAGAACCGCCAACGGAAAAATCTGAAAACTAGGGTTGCAATGCGTGGAATATTATCCCCAGTATCAATTATGATTTAAATATAAGTATAAGTAAAAACGTTTCTTTAAATGTTTAAATCTGGTTTAAATAGAGTTGTAAAAACAAATTAAATTTAAGTGTTTTTTATACACTTTAGATCTGTTGTTAAATTTAAGAAAATTTATAATTTGTATGTCCTTTTAATATAAAAAGTTTATAATATTTCTGGACTAAGATAAGGTGATTTTATTTAATTTAAAAAAAGTAGGTAATATAAAGTATGATCTGAAGGATTTAAATCTATCTTTTGAGCTTCTGCATATTCTTAACAATGGCAAGAGTAGAAGTAAAGTAAATTAAATGTATTTAAGGAGCTATATACTATGAATAATAATATTTAAGTGAAGAACCCTACAATCTGACGTAAAAAGCAAAAAGGTTTATGTAATCCATCTCAATCCGAAACCTAGAACTGCAGATACATATCGCCCAGCCCTAGAACCTAGAAGTGAACCTGGGGCCGCCGCCTCTCGAATGTTGTGCATTGTGCATTGGGATCTAGTGCAAGTTCGCTGCACCGAAACCCGTTTCCAATGACTGGGGACCACACCACCGCTGCCTTCCGGGCAGACTGGGCGACATGTGGCAGTGGCATGCCAATGCGACCTGTGCCTTGTGCCTCTTACACGATTCGAATCCGAAACTGAGCTGTGTCCGTATCCGAGTTGGAGCCAAGTGATTCACGAACTGATCACCCCCGCTAGCTGGCAAATGGGAATCGAAAATTGGCCAAACGCCAACGCGGCTTTGTCAAAATGTATATGTACTGCAGATTTCTTTTTTTTGTTGTTGACCAAAATGCAAGTTGGGGGCTTAGTTCATTGCTAATGACGGCATGTCGGTAACTCGATATAAGTGCACACTCGTATGTGTTTGCATAGTTGGGTGTTTAAGCATATTACCCACCCGTACCCATACCCATACCCATACCCATACCCATATAAATATCCATGTCTGTCCGTCGGCCCCGTTCGATTTATTTGTCCGCGCTCCACAACAAAGACTCATAATAATCTGTTGGGCCAATCAAGTAAAATATGCGCGAGATCAGTCAACTACAAAAACAAAAGCAAAAGTAAAGTAAAGTAAAGCAACTGCAACAGCAACAAGCACAGCAGCAACACCAACAGCAATGAAAGTGAAACCGAGTCTGGCCGAGAGACTCTGACTCTGGCTGAGATTTGAGACCGACCTGGCCAAGAGTCGGTTCTAGCCAGCATCAGCTATATAAGCTTGATGGCCGGACTCGGCAGCAGCAGTGCAGCGCTGACCAGGAACCCAATTGGAAGTTTGAGCTACGACTTCATAGTCCAATTTGGCCAAGGATTACCATAACCCCCCAATACCAACACCTAGCACCTAGCACCTATCACCACCCTCCCACTCACTCCAAACAGCCAACAAGATGTTCTTCAAGCTGGTAAGTGGACTTTAAAGCCAGGCTCTCCCATCAAGATTGGATTCCTTCCACAAACAAAAACTGGACTTTTAAAACTTAAATCAAAATTCGTAACATCTAAATCAACCTCAAATTTAATTTCAAGAGGTTTTTAAAATATTTGTAAATAATTACTTATAAATTAAATAATCTCTAATTGAATCTTAAAAAAAAGAGCCCTAAAAAGTCTTTGGAATCTTTTAAATTCGTTTTTTTAATCAAATTTTTTAAAATAGTTTACTAAATTTAAGTCATGTTTTTAAAAATGTTATAATTCCTTTGTTTTTGGTCCTTGGATCAGAGATTATTAAAAGTTATGTATTAGATTATTCAACATACTTTGCTTATTCTTACAGATGTTCGCCACCTTTGTGGCTCTGGCGGTGGCTAAGCCCCAGCACCAACAGGCTGCCCAGTATCCGGCTGGCGTGAATCCCCAGGACTGCCCCAACTTCCCCATCTGTGATAATGCGCGCCTGCACAATCCCCAGCCACAGTGGGGTGCTCCGCAGCCGCAGTGGAACCCTCAGCCGCAGCCACAGTGGAACGCGCAGCCGCAGCACCAGTGGCAGCAGCCCCAGCCCCAGTGGAACCCCCAGCCGCAGCCCCAATGGAATGCCCAGCCCTCGTGGAACGCGGCTCCTGCTCCTTCCGCCGGCGGTGACAAGTATCCGGCTGGCATCAACCCGCAGACCTGCCCCAACTATCCGTACTGCGACGTGAATGCCGGACATGCCGGTGCCCCGGTGGCTGCTCCCCCACTTCCTGGCTGGACGGAGCGCCTCTATCCCGCCGGAGTGTCGCCCCATCAGTGCCCCAACTTCCCTTACTGCAACTAAAGCGGTCCACTTTCCCCTAACGCTTCGCCTTTCCCCAGTTCTCAATTAGTGGACATTATTCTGAAATTCTTTGTTGTTGGCGCCGAAATATATGCAAAATGTTGGTAAAAATAATTATGACTTTGTATGGCTAAAAAGGTGTAAAATATTGGGGTTTTAGATTCTAATGATAAAGGATAAAAGGGTAAAAAATATGATGTGCAACCTTAATGTACATAAACTTTGATAATTGAAAGTGTAACAAGATATCCAGAAAAGTTAAAAAATATCATTAAACAAAAAATTAATGAGCAAATTTTGGTCAAAGAAATCAGAAAATTCTGTAAGAGAAAGGTAAAGAAAAAACTTTGTTAAAACAAATTAACAAGCATGTTTTCTTATCGACCAAGAAAAGTTGTAGATTTTAAAGTTTATAATGAAAGTTTTTAATTTAAATAAGAAAAAGCGTACAAAATCCTTTAAGTCCTTAAAAAGAACAAGAAAAAGTTAAACAATCTACATTCAATATGATTTTATTGTGGTAAAAATTCTCTTTGCCTAGAAACAGTTTAGAGCGTGGTGAACTAGGAACTGCTCTCATGCCTTGAGAATGCGCCCTGCCACGCCCCTGACTTACAGCATTACGTGGGCCAAGGAGTGGAGTGACCGGACCGGACCGGATTGGGTCCAGATCAGAGGGAACCAGGAGGGAGCGAAGCGGACTGGCGGTCGACCTCAGTCGGAGCTGGTCGAGTGAGTGCTTTGTGAAAGTCGTTCTTGCAAAACTTCGGCTTAATTGCCGCCTTCGGGTGGCAGGCCCAAGGTCAAGTGCAACTGCAAATTACAGACCTGCAATGGGATTAACTAATGGAGCAATGATCCAATCGAAACTATCACATTCCCGAGCAATTTTCCGCTCGACCTGTGCGTGCATTCGAAATTTCGTATATTTTGTATTTATAATCATAGTGGCATTGCCCCATTTTTAGGGCGCTACTGTAATTTAGTTTCTTTCGCCTGCATGGGAAAAAACTGTAACTTATTAAATATATTTGTAAAAGTACGCAGATTTTATTTATATAAGAAATTTCAGCTCTAAACAACAAATATTATAGTAATGATATGCTTCACTAATTAGCTATTTAGAAACCTCTTCGAACTTAAATCAAACCACACGTCAACCCTTTTTGTATGTAATTCCAATTCTTTGGCAGGAAGAGGTTTTTGAAGAACCCCTATATAACCCCTATATAACCCCTATATAACCCCTATATAACAATGTTGGACTTAAAAGTATCTTTTGACTTCCAGAAACAAAGCCTTTATTGAATAACAAAAAATAAATGCACCAGGATCGAATACAATATTGTGTCTGTTTTAAATACTTTCAACAAATAAAAATTAAGTTAAACGATTTTTTCACTGCATACTTTTTTATTTATTTCTGTTCCATAATTAATTTCAATTTAAGTTTAGTTAATTAATTAAGGCTTAACAAAAATGTAAGTTAATGGTCTTCTTTTTATAAGCAGATCAAAACTGGATACAACATTTAAGTACGCAGAGTAAAGTTGATCTTCAGTAAATTTTTCTTCCGAACTTATTTGTTCTGTTAACACTTTAAATATTCTCAACTCATTTGATCATAATTTTATTTCCTTATTCTTCTAGTGAATCAATTAAAAATGCAAATATATTTCAGTGTACAGTCGAATTGTGATTTTATTTACATTCATTAACTTAGTCATTGTACAATATTTACAGGCTGGTTTGCATAAATTGAAATTGCTGAGTGGGTGGGCTAACAAAGACAGGCAGCAGGCTAAGAAGCAGGTGGCTTACAGCCAGCCGTGTCCGTGGTGGGAGCTCCAGCCGTGGTGGTGATCGTGGTGGTGGTCATCGAAGACATGGTGCACCGGCACCTCCTCGTGATGGACATGATGCACCGGCACCGGGATCTCCTCGTGGTGGACATGGTGGACGGGCACCTCCTTGTAGATGGGCACTGGGACGTGCTTCACCACTGGCACATGGACTTTCTGGACATGATGGTGGTGCACTGTGTGCACCTTGTAGGGCACGTGGATCGTGTGATGTTCGCTGCGGATCGAAAGTGAAATCGGTCAGATTGGCAGACATATACCCATCGCATATTAGCTAATCAGTTGCTTGAACTCTGCGTCTTGGCAGCCAATTTGAATTGGCAATTAAGTCGCAGTCACAGGCAAAGGCACAATTATGCGCGCATTACAATGAATTAATGTGAAATTCCTAAGCTCGGATTCAAGCCAAGATCGGCTAAGTTCAATGGTAGCCACAGACATAGCCATAGAGGTGGAGTGGAGGGGCACTTTGAGTGCTACAAGTGTTTTGATTGCTCAATTTGATCGCAATCGGACACATATTTTATATGCCCACAGTCGCAGCGTTTAAAAAGCCATGCGAACGCTCGTTAGCTTAGCATAAAGCGGGAAATGGGTATTTTTATCGATTCGCTCGGGTTATTTATGGATCAGTTCAGGTGCAGATCGGATTGACCGGAGATACTTACTGTTTGCCAAAGAAGCCGGGACTGGGGGCGCAGTAGGCCACCGCGAAGAGCGCAACGAAGATCTGAAAGGGGATAAGGAAGTGTTTTTTAAGTGCAACATTATTTTATGTACAAAAATAATCAGTTTAATTAATTTTAATCTGGGGTAGGCTAGATACGGCTTTTTAAACGGTCTGATGAATTTTCTCGGCAGGGGATATTAATAATATGAGAAACTTAAAAGTGATCCATTAAAAAAAATAATAATTAATTATAACAAATTAAATTAGAGACATTGAAGCTTAAAATTATTTACAAAACCAATTTATACTATCATAAAACATAGTTTAACTCGTCATAGGTTTAATATATTTAAGGATTAAAATTATTGAAGATATAAAACTAAAATATTGGTTGTCGAAATATAATTTTACTTCCTAACTAAATACAAAGAATTTCTAAAGAAAAATAAATCTTACAACGGCAACAAAAAGAACGAAGTAGTTAGTTAAGTTTTTAAACAAACAAGCTATAAAATATATCAAAAAGTTATCAAAATAAACAAAAATTTGTTTGCTTTACTAATTGCATTAATTAACAGATAAAAATGTTTTTATCATAAGCTCTTTCTGTAAAATACGCAAAGTCAATTGATGTGTTTAAGAAAATACTTTCTCCAAAGTTAAAAATGTTTCTTTAGTTTTATCCTGCAAAATCTTTATCATATCCTTTTGGTTTTAGTTTTGGATGATAAGTAATAACTGAATTTTGTATTGAATTTCGCATTTTATGTCCTATCCTGTAAGATCTTCTTTATTAATGATGTTAGTTTTGGAATTCCGAAGTTTTTGATGATTATTTGATTTTTTTATGGAGTTTTTTTTATTCACGAAAGTCCACTTGAATTTAATCCTTTTAAGCTCGAAACGGAGAGTTTTAAATATTTCTTTGACACTTTTAACACCGATATCCTTGTCGCACTTACGAATACTTTCAGGGCGGACATTATTGGTTGAGTTGGCTGAACTTTTCTGCAGAAAGCAATACAAAAACCGGAGCACTGTCAGGTGGTGACTGATAACCACAGGCTGCGACTCATCCATTTTATACCCGGCGCCAACAGGCAACGGCGATTGTGTTAAGAGTCGACTGCGCTGCACAAGACATACGTGACGTTGGTGCAGCGGCAGCAGCAACAGCAGCAGCAGCAACACTAGCGAAACCCGACAGCAACACCAGCGAAACACAACAGCAACATCAGCAGCAACAGCAACAGCAATGCGACAATGGCCACAACAGTGGACGACTATGGGCCATGTTAGCAGGTAGCTTCGTTGACTCCTCGCTGGCTTCTGTTTACGAGGGGTTAAGACCCACTGGATGGATGGACGGGAAGGGGGAGGAGGGGGGTTCATATGCTTCAGTTGACGTCGTCTGCCGCAGACTATCGAACTTTGACTCGTTCATGTTTTGTGTAATACGAGGCACATTACATTAATTTCATAACCATAATCACAAGACATCGGGGAGGGGATAAAATCATTCCAAGTGAATGACCAAGTAGCACATATATCATTGCTGAATGGATCACTTAGTGGCCTTCTTCAAAAAGTGAACGTACACAAAGTTGTCACGCTAATCCAAATTTCTGGCCCTTCCATATCGGATTGAAGACATCTCCGGCCAACGACGACCTTGAATGCTAGTGGTTACTGTCACCACTGGTGGTGTCAATTAATATGGGTCAGCGTTGGAATTACAGGAGTCAACTGTCGGATGTACCGAAAGAAAAATGGTAAAGGTAAAAAAACAAACGAAAACACGAAACACGTACGCCGTAAATTTGCAATAAAACGCATTTTGGGCAATTACTTAACAGTAACATTTGTGAAGCTAATGCGATGCATCACACGATTTTACAGAAATTCGATTTTAAGTTGTTTGGTTTTTTTTGGCCAATTCTATGTATAATGCCCCTGACATAACATATTGGCCACGCCAGCTGCTGCTGCTGCTGTTGCAACGGGTGGTTGCATGTTGCAAGTTGCATGTTACTACTGTGCTGTGCTGTTAAATCAACTGTCAAGAGCTTAAATTCGCGGTTTTATTTAACCCATGGGGATCTGCTCTGCTCCTTTTTATTGTTTCAACTTTAATATTAAATTAAGTTATCATTAAGATAACTTTCTTGTTAAAGTTGCTTATTTAAAAAGAATTTTTAAGTCTACCTACTCTTAAAAAATTATAAATATTTAAGCAATACCAAAAAAACCCTGAGTAAACATACATACATATATCTAATAAAAAACCCAAGTATTGTAGTTTTAACTAATCGAACAATAGACTGAAATGGGTTAAACTATCACTCGTTAGTTTTCTCTTTAACTGTCTGCGTTTTTCATCTGTAAGTATATGTAGGCCAGTGAGCTTTTCCTGCGTTTGAGGGCGCACCACTGCCATCCTGCCCCACCGAGCCACCAAACCACCGAACCACCGACTTACCCCACCTCCTTTTTGTTGGGATCTTATTGCATTTGCGGCAAATTGCTCGTTTTAAGCCATGCCAAATTGCATAATGGATATTTGTGTCTGTGTGATAAATATGCCATAGCTCCCCTGCCACGCCCCCTCCGCCCCTCTCTCCACTCTCCTTGCACCTCTTAACCATCTAACCATGCGTGCCACTGGGCAAAAGCGAAACCAAACCAAACAATAATCCACCCGGTGGCCAACGCGGCGGATGATTACTTTCGCTTTCTGCGAACGAATTGTTTTGGGATCGGGATTTTGAGATCTGCACATGCAAATACTTCCTGTTGGGTGAGTTTTGATTTCTGTGAATGGGGACCACTCAAAAAACTCGGACCGGGTCTACGAATTACACGGGAAGAAATGCGAGATGATAAAGATGATAATTTCGATATCTGAAAGAATAACAAGTGATATTTAGCTTGATGTGGATGTTTGAAATGTAAATCTAAATGTTAACCTACAATTTTTATTTTATCTAAAAAAAAAATCTCAAGAGAAAGCAAAGGATTTTCAGATAAATAAGATTAAGAGATTTTTAGCATAGCATGCTTTTGAAATATTTATAGATTTTGCATAACATAAATTATTTTGAAGGGTTGTCAAACAATGTATTTTAGGGTTGCTTACAGTTACAACTGTGTATTAAACATCTTAGGGATCTACATTAAAGGTAAAATCTATTAAAATTAAAAAGATTAGTTTCAGTGTCGGAGGATATTGGCTCCAGCCAGAGTCGCACATCTGGCCACTCAGACTTGGACACAAATTGAGACTCTGAGTCAGAGCAGCACTCAGCACCAACATGATGTAAAACACGTCGAGTGCTCGTCGTTATGCAGATATGGCCAAACGGAGTAGCCACATGCCAATGCCGTCTAATTGGACGGCGGAACATGACCGACTGTTTGGTCGATTGGTTAAACATGAGTGGACAAATCGCTTGTGATAAAAGCCAACCAGATTGATATGAGATAACTGCCTCATAAATCAGTCTTACGCGTTCCAGAGGAGATTAATATGCACCACAATTTGATTAAAATAATAATAATTTATTATCATTTGCAACAAAAGGGAAGCTGTAAAATACAAGAGTGTGTGAAACAAGAAAATGTGTAAACTAATTGTATTTAAATCTTTATTATTTTTTTTAAATGCATTTAGGCAGTCATCATGAAGCATTTGCGGAATGTTTGTAAATACTAATTTGAAAGGTAACTAATTAAATTTGTGAAGCTGTTGAGTAAGTAATGTAAGTAATAAGGGGCTTCGACGTAAAGACTTCAAAACTATTGGTATGCTAATTGAACGTTCGTTAAGCGGAGCTTTGGTAAATTGGTTAAGACTGTGATTACGTATTCATAACTTAAAATTAAACAATAGCTAAAATAAGTACTGAACTATGTAATTTGCAAGTAAGAAACTATTGTTGTTAATGCCTTTGTTGACATTGTTTTTTTTTTAATTTAACTTGAATTAGACTCATGATTTTTAAGTTAAAGGCACTATAACATCCCATTAAAAACTGTAGTCTTTTGGTTTCCTCTTTCAAAAATATAAGTTATTTATATTTGAGTTCCCTTGGATTTGCATATCCGTGCGACTAAATCAAGTTGGTTAAATGTTTTTGGTACGTGTTATCAGCTGGGGCTTCCTGCTTGGCCCACAACTGCCAATCAGCTTTTGACCACAATTTATGCACCCTCGCAGAAATCGTTTACCCAATCGATACGGATTACATGACACGGCTGGAGGTGTATTACTTTTCTGCACTCTGATCGGCGATATCGGATCGGGTCGCCATAGTATCGTATCTGCCGCCAATATCTTCCAGTTAGACACGACCTGAAACTGAAATTGAAATTGAAATTTTCACGCAGATACGCTAGGAACGTGGTCAATCCACCAGAGCCTCACCCACTTGGCAATCAGGGGGCGTCCGCCAAAAGCGCCGATCGCCACCGAGTGTCGCGTGAATTTTGATGCGATGCGATTTTGGACTGCGATAGGGTCGAGGGACAAGTGCCAAGCCAACCCAAACCAAAATAAACCAAACACTGCACATTCAAGCGATATGAGCGATAAGTGGAGCAGCCCCCAAAAACCAAATATTCACAGGCCCAAATAATTGTGCAATGCGTGGAAGTGGAAGTGGCAGTGCCGGGCTTCTATTTTGACCATTTGGCTAAGTATTAACTGTTTGGCGAAACAGACTTGACCTCTTTTGGGGGCGGAGTCTCTTTAAGTCACTTCTTTTAAAGGAAGACCGAAATCAGTCAAGTCCATTGAATCACCTTTTTTATCACACACGCTAAATAAAGAACAAACTTAAATTGCAGAAATATAAACTTTTTAAAACAAACTTACAAAAGCACTCAGGTCGGAAATCGGTTGTCAATTTGATAAATTGTGTTCAGATAACTTTGGGTTTTTTTCGCATTTTATAAAAGAAAAATTCCACAAAAAAACCACTTAAAAATGGAAATACTCCGGTGCCTTTTAAGTGCATAACTTATTCAAAAAAGGGCAGATTCCCGTAGGAATCACTTTTTTATTATCGTATTAAGCAGCCAAGTCAAATGACATTTAAACTTTTTTTTTTTAAGAGCAAACGAATTTTTTCCATTTTTTCAAAAATTTTGTAAGGGGTACCATCATAAAAATTCGCAAATTTTATGAACAAATTTTATTTCGTTTTTTACTTTAACCTTAAATGCAGAATTATTGAACTATAAATTACAAACTATAAATTACAAACCGATTGAAAATCGGTTGTTAATTCGATAAGTTGTGTTCTGAAAACCTTGAGCTTTTTACACATTTTATAAAAACAAATATTTAAAAAAATACCCTTTAAATATGCCTTTTTTACGTTATTACTTAAATAAGCCATTTCCTTTAGAAAATCTATTTAAAAATGGCACTTCTTGTAGCCTACTCAAGAGTTTCCCAAGTCATGTAAATAAGTATACTTTTAGACTTACAAGAAGCGACAGCAAAAATGTGTTTTATTAATTTAAAATTTTGTAAAAAAACTTATTTGTTATTTTTCAATATATTTAATAAAAATTTAATCGTAACGGTCCCTGATTCAAAGTAGTACATGGGAATTGTGTTGACCCCCAGTCTGGGCACACTTGAGCGCTGCATCCGACAGTTGACGGTTGTGTTTATATTTTGGTAGGGTAGTGTGCGATCTAAATAGTTTTTTCTGAATTTATTTGCATCCCAGACGTTTCGTTCAAGGTTCCCCTCCCGACGGCCGCACAAAAAATGCATAATATTTTTTAATAGGTTACATAAGTGCGTGCAAGCGAAACAGCTTGTCTGTGAAAAGTTCCTGTACCTCGTAAATAATAGTTGGCCCTGCGGGCGAGCAGCGCAGCGCGTCTAGTATACAATAGTCTCGATTCCGTCATACTTGGCACGGTAATTACCTGACCTGCACCCACCGAACAAAGGGAATCAATAGCCTATCGGCCCATCATCCACCTCCCATTGATTTTGTTGCTGCACGTGACGACGACGCCGAGGAGAAAGAAGTCCGAAACCCCGGGGTCAAGCTCAAGTTATAGATACTATCCAACTGCGGGTTTAGTTGCGAATTGTGTCACTTACGCGTCACAGGTTTTGAAATCACCTTGTCTAAATTTGTATTTATTCTCTTGTTTAACCCTCTCTTCAAGGTAAGCACCCAAAATTGTGGAACGTAATGCCAGGCAGCACAGCAATTGGCACAAACCGGACAGAAACCATTGGTTTTAGCACAACACTTATCGCACCCAATCGCTAGTGGTCCTAGTAGTCCTTAGTTCCGCATAGCTATGCTGTGCGCCCTAGTCCGCGGTCCCTACCGCTCTGTGGCCCTCAACCGCAGCCTGTCCGAGCTCCTCAATCCTAATGCCCAGAACACGGGTCACGATGTCCGCTGCCTGTCCACCGGAAGAGGCGACTATCAGAGACAGAGACAGCTCCCGCTGCAGCCACCTCTAGTCCACCGCCGAGATCTACTGTGAGTGAGCGATAGCCAAAGTGTGCCTGTACTTGTACCCGTGCCCAGTCCCAGTCCCACTCAGGGTGATTCGTTCAATTCAATCAGAATCCGTGTGCATACATTAGAGCGCGCGATTAGATATGCCCTCCTTGTACTTGTACTTATTAGCCCGAAATAGCCCCGACCGACGGCCATTTCATTCATACCGCTAACAAGTCGCGCTGCTCCGTAATTCATTTCATTGTGGCTTGTTCGCTCTTTCAGCTCGCGTTCCCGCAGCCGGGCAGAGAGTTCCAAATTATCAGTGCGGAGCCTTCACTCGGATCACGACGCCATGTTCTACTCGATGTACGCCTACCTGTCCAACCTGCCGCGCCTCCACGTCCTGGGCATGGCGGTGGTGGCCTATGTGGTCTATTACCTAATCCAGGTGGTCAAGGTGAGTGACTAAGTCACCTCCAGCGCGTGACTAATCGCCTAATTGTTTTTGTGTTTTTACAGCGACCCATTATCGCTTGCTCGGAGGGTCCGTTCAAACAGTACCTGATTCGCATGGTCCCCACCATGGAAAACAAGTACTGGCCCACCTTCTGGTGCGTGGAGAGCCGAGCCCAGACTGTCCTTGCGAGCCTGCTGCGCTCCAAGAGTCTGCCGAGAGTTAACTACCGCAGGGAGATCCTCTCCTTGAAAGACGGGGGTGAAGTGGCCCTCGATTGGATGGAGGAGGGCTGTGATGAGCGCGCACCCTGCATCTTGATACTACCAGGCCTCACTGGTGAGTCGCAGGCGGAGTACATCAAATGCCTGGTCTTCGCCGCCCAGCAGGCAGGAATGCGGGTGGTGGTGTTCAACAACCGAGGCCTTGGGGGCATCGAACTGAAGACCCCACGGCTCTATTGCGCCGCCAACTGCGAGGACCTGTGCGAGGTGATCCAGCACGTGCGTCGCAGCCTCCCTGTGCAGTGCAAGCTGGGGGCTACGGGCATCTCCATGGGTGGCCTCATCCTCGGTAACTATCTGGCCCGCAAGAGCGACGATGCCCGGGCCATCCTGACAGCCGCAAAGATCATCTCGGTGCCGTGGGACGTGCAAAAGGGCAGTGCGAGCATTGAAAAGCCGGTGCTCAATAGCCTCCTAGGTCGTCACCTGGCTGGAAGTCTGTGCCGCACCCTGCGCAACCACCTGGACATCTACAGGGACATTTACCAGGACTCTGACATCGACATCCAGCGCATCCTGCGCTGCACCACCATTAAGGAGTTCGACGAGCTGTTCACGGCCAAGCAGTTTGGCTACGCGCATGTGAACGACTACTATTCGGACGCCACGCTGCACAACAAGCTGGACCACATCTCGGTGCCGCTGCTCTGCCTGAGCGCCGCTGATGATCCCTTCCAGCCATTAGACGCTATCCCCATCAAGGCGGCCAACCAGTGCACCCATGTGGCCATCGTAATTACAGCTCGGGGCGGCCACATTGGATTCCTCGAGGGCTGGTGGCCTTCAACGAAGGACCAGTACATGGGCCGCCTGTTCACAGAGTATTTCACCAAGGCGCTGTTCGACGAGGACGGAGAATTCGAGCACACATCCAACAAGATGCACGAGCGGTTCTTGGCCAAGCAAACAGTGGCGTTGGCTTCGACCTCTCCTTTGCTTCTAAACAAAAAGATGGACGCTGCTGTGGAGCTGGACCACAAAGTGAAGCTCATGTGAACGAGGCCGGCTATTCTTGCTCAGTTATTGGTAGTGTCCAGCTAGGATTTCCACTTAGTATACACCAAAATACATAGATAGTCGCGTATGTATTCCGATAGAATTCCGTGAGCGAAGACTTTCGTACACATGTGATATGAAACGTTGATCAAAATCCAAAGTGTTGTTATAATCTAAGGCAGCGAACAGGGAACCAAATTTACAGTCAAAATGCATAGTGGCTTAAAATACTCCTAGTAAATGACATTAGTGACATATCAAGTTGAAATAGCAAAAGAAGCTTTACAATTAGTAGTGGTAAATTCAAATAAATATGACACAATGCAATAATCTTATATTTTTACAAGTTCCGTATATTTATAACTAATAAAAATACAACGCTTAATAAAGAGAAAAATAAAACACTTTCACTGCATTCATTAATATAGTAATAGTAGATTTGACAAGCGAGACGTAGTGGGGTTGGTGTACTCCCCGAATCGATTAGAAGGCGGGATTACGGGGATTACCCCCTCATAAAAACCATGTTCCTACACCTAAAATACCAATTGCGCGTGGCCTAGATAGGCTTGTAGAGCAGCGTTGTGACGTACTTCTTGCGATACCGATGAGTGGCACTTAGCACCATGACGCCATCCTTGATGGACAGTGCGTACAGATGGTTCAGCATAACATGGTTCGGTTCCGGCAGCAAAGTGGGCTCGCACTACGAACGGAAAAGGCAAATTAGAGGGAATCTAGTTTAAAACACTTGGAGTACCCACCGAGAGAGGTGTGTCCTTGTTCAAGATGACCTGTAGCAAGTGGGGCGGCAAAACGGGTGGCCCGGAGACCTTCTCCCATGGCTTGACCTGCGGCACTTCCTGCGAGTACTCCTTCTCCGCGTAGTTGGTCACGTTCTCGCTGTCTTTGGCTAGAGCTTGGAACACCTCGAAATCGGATTCCCGCACGGACACCAAGTTATTTCTGTGTCCCTCGTCGTTCTCCACGCTTTTCTGAAATTGCAAATCGATGAGCAATAATCTATTTTTATTTGTAATTATAGCTGGGTAAACAGTGACGTCGGGTATTATTCATAAGCGCTTTCTTACATGGAATTAATGGCTAATTGTAGGCTAATGGCTTTCAATTGAGTTCAATAAAACTGATGTAATTGGATAGCGGGTATAGCTTATGCATAGGAAATCTGGTTGAATATATATATATTTTTTTTTTTTATAATACTTTAAGCTTTGTCTAGGCTTACCTATCTTGGACCGTTAAAGAATGGTTTATAACTAAACGTTTTTAAACTGTGCCTTAATTTATTGTTAGCAGATTTAGTTTTAAGATCCTGTGATTCTGTGTAAAAAAAATATGTATAATTTCTTTAGCTTGTATTTGCTTTCTGCTTATCACAGCTGGATTTAACTATCGGAAAAAAGGTTTAGCCTTACAAATACCTTGAACAGTAATCTAAATTTCTAGCTGTTAGCCTGATAAGACTTCTTATAAAAGAGTTTAATAAAATGCAATGAAAAATAGCCAACTCTCGCCGGATGAGCATCTCTGAACCCAATTGAAATCCACTGCTGATTACTGGGGAGACTTCGTTTTGTTTACGACGATTACACAACGCGGGTGAAAATGAAAATCGGTTACTGCGTCATTCGTGAACGGAAACGAAGCCTTCGCCCCTCCTATTGATTTTCCACTCAACTGACCAGCTTGGGATCGTGCTTCCACTCGCCGTCCACGCAGAACTTGTACTGATGGTCGCCCTCCGGCAGATCGATGATGGTCACAAAGTTTTGGTGGCTGCGCACCATCGTGATGGGCTTCCAGTTGGAGAAGGTGCCCGAGATGGTCACGTTCTTGCCGCCCCCGTCCCACCGCAGGACAGTGGGCAGGGCTGTCTTTCGGATGTCGTCGTCGTCTAGGGACAGGGATCCCCCCGCCGAAGGATCCGCCGGTTGCTCCTCCTCGTTGTCCATGCTGGAGTGCTGGGGAACAGCTGTTGCCTCGCTGCCGCTATCAGCTGTGTTGCGCCTGGATCTGCCCGTTCCAGTTCCACCGGCCGTTCCAGTTCCAGTGTAGTACGGGTCGTCGTCTTCTTGCGACGAGCCCTCGTTCAAGACTGCCGTATGTTTTTTGTCGAACGAGAAAGCTTGGCCTCCTCCCCCTATTCCGCCGCCTCCTCCTCCTCCCCCCGAAGCTGCTGCGCCAGCACTGCCCACATGACCCGCAGCCCCTCCCCCTGCTCCGCCAGCACCTCCAGCGACTGCAACCGAGTCGCGGAAATGTGCGGGAGAGCTCGGCGTGGAGAGGTCGGTCGACTTGTGGCGCTCTCGTTGCATGTGCACTGTGGAGCTCGCATTGCCCATGTTTACTTCCCTTCTCGCTGGCTCTTTCGCAGGTCACGGCCCGTATTTACTGTGGATTTGTGCTCCTCTCTTTTTTGGATCCCTCTTTGTTTTGGCACTTTGTCTGGCTGGATAAGTCTCGTGTGTTTCGTTGCACTTTACGCGGCGTTGAGTCTAGTTGCAGTTTTTGGCATTTAGTGGGCAGAAAACTGCATTATTTAACTGTTTGTGTCGTAGAAAAATGGCTAATTATAAACAATTTACATATATATTTTTTAGTATTTCGCAGTTACAATTTGGCGAGACCATTACAGAGTTGCATTTGCTGGGGGCTTCAAAACAAAGGAGTTATCGGGCGATAACACACAGCAGCCCAGCTGTTTAGGTTATCGAAACTGCCCACTTGTTTTGAATTTTCGTGTTATCCAATCTTATCACTTGAAAACAATTAAAAAGATTAAACTTTATTGTGAGGTAGGCAACTGATCCAAAGCATAGCATTTAATTTGGGTCAATGAATCATTTAATTTATCTATTACAGATTAAATTTCAATTGAATTCAGGAGTGACTAAACTCAGTTATTTTGAGTAACCGAATATGCTCTCTCAGATTACGAAAGAGTGTTTTCTAGGTCGCCCATTCCAGTGTAAATGCGTAAAAACAAGCATTACGACAGAGAGAAAAAACGGAGGGTCCAAAGTCCACAGCAATCAGCATGCATCACAGAGCACAGAGCACAACAAAAAGGCTAAAAACAGAAAGACGAAAGGCGAGGGAGACAAAACAAAGAGCTGCTGGCAAGGGCGGAAGTTTGTTCACAAGGTTGCTCTATGATGAACCAGGTAGAACCGTCGTATAGCTGCCAAAACAGATGCAACTAAAAACAGTCGTCAGTAAATAAGTCACTAAAAAGAAACACGGTGATCAAAACAAACGAGAAAAACCGCCTCGAAAAGTCAGGTACCAACACTTATAACCAGACGCTTTCCAGACGATGCCAACAACCAAAGAGACTCAAGAAAAATACACATAGCTGTGTCGTACATACGTATGTATGCATACACTTAAAGAAAAATAAGTGACTTTCAAATTTTAATTTTAATTCCATGTAAACTGTAAAGGGATCTGCGAATTCAAAGTCACTCTTGAAAGACCTAAAAAATATACTCGCGAGTTCTTCAGCTTAACACCATCATTCTTATATGTTACGTTTAAAACTTTTTGAAGATGTTTTTTGGAACACTGTATATTTTGAGTGGTGTTTGCTTAGGTGTTTGTGTGTGCGTGGTAGACACACACACCATGGCAACACACGACGCCTTCGCATTTTAAATTGATTAAAACTAAAAACACTCGATGCCGATGTGGTTGTCGTGCCTTGTTTCGTTTTCAGTGCGATCGCAGACATTGTGCAAAACGGTTCACAGTTCTCTCCTCTGGCGCTGGAAGTGATCGTGTTGCTGTTTCGTTTCTGTGGGAGTGCACTGAAAGAAGTTGGAGAAATCGTGTCAAATTAATTGGAGGAGGAGTAGCCCGCAGCAGAGTCACAAGTTTCCAATTGTAAGCACTTGAGGTAGGTCAGTGGGCTGAGTTGACCTCGCCTTCTTATCAGTCTCAGTCCTATTTCGAACTCCTCCCTATCAATCCTTTTTCAAGGCTAAACTTAAACTACAAAAAACCCACAAAAAACCAATCAACTTAACTACTTATTACCCATCGCTCCCGAGCTCGACGCGTGCTCTGGGCAATTTCTGACCACATTAACATTATCAGCTTAGTCAGTGAACTGTTTTGAACTGCTAATTGATAATATGTATGCGGCAACACCTATACATTTCACTCTATATGTGGCTCAACTTTAAACTAAGACGCATTTGCCACTTAGGTGCAATTTTATCGAAACATGTTTGCTCAACCTAAGTAAATTTAAATTACCTCTTTGTGTGGTATACATACTCTCCTAAATATAGAGAACAAAAGACCCCACACTCGTTCAAAAAACAAACAAAAACCTTCAAGATGGCCACCCCACCTGAAGCAGATACGATAATAATAAATGTATACTAAGACCTTATCAATAACAACTTGACTTGTTTTTAACTGCACCTCAAATTAATTCACTCACAGCCAAAAAAAGAAATATCCCACACTTGGAAACAGCTTGAAGGGGCACGAGCCCACCAAAAAAACAAGATTTCAGTCATAATAAATAAATAATGGTGTCTTCACATGTATATATTTTTAGCTTTATCAATTTCGGGCGTTTCTTCGGAGGCTCGACACATACACACAGCCAATCGGAACGAGATCCGCAGCGAGGGTCGCACCATGGATAGCGTCAAGTCGTTTTTTGCCGGTTCCAGCAAGGATGGAAACCTGAACTTGTCCAACAACCAGCAGTCGAATGTGCCCGGATCCTCCTTCAGCAGCCGCTGGGGAAGGAGCTGGAGCACCAGCTCCCAGCAGACGGATCCCGAACCCGGATCCTCTAACTCAGCGGCCAGCAAGAGCCGAAATCCCTGCGATGTCAAGCGCAAGGACAGTGACAACTACTTTTACATCATGTAAGTTGGTTTTTCTTTTTTAGTTTTAATTTTGGGGCACGGGGAAAAACGGGGCCACTGTTTGGAAGCGCGATAAGATTAGATTTTTGTCTATCTTGCATCTTTATTTATTTTCTTGATAGGTATTTTCAATTTAAGATTAAAGATGATTCATAGGGCCCTTTACATTACATTTTTGTGATATGATTTTTTTTTAACTTTATTTCTGGGCTTAAACATTTATTTATTTCAGTTTTTAACAAACAATTTTTATTTATTTGAAAAGGGTCAAATTTACTTCAGCACTTTTTATGGAATTTTACCTATATTTAAGGATCTAAAAGTGGGCACACGAGGATAGCAGATAAGATAGAATTGCTTGATCAATGACCCTTAAAGTTGTTTACTTCACAAGACAGTTTTACGAGTGTACGTGAGTATCTATAATGGTATCTTTGTTTTTTCCCTTCTCCGTTCTTTAGTTTATTACTCTTTGAATATTTATTCGGGGGTGCCACAGAAACCGTTCCTCCCGAAGTCCGCCCAAGTTCCAACCCAAGGCAAAACCGTCGGTGCCACAGAAAACTCTATCATTTCCCCCATGTTTTAAACGACAGTTTTATAAAATAAGCACACTTGCACCTTTTTATAAATAATGAAAAATTTTTAAAACAACGTTAATGAATTGTATGTGCTATCTGCATACAACATTTTTTATGTTTTCATCTTTTTATATTTTAAATTAATAATTCTCCAAAAACCGTCACCTCAAAAATTGCTTGTGTGATTCCGGCCGAATTCCACCCGAGAAACCAAACTGCCAACTTGCTCCAAATAGAAAATGCCAAATTTCGGAGTAATTTTCATATTTGAAATATGATTGTTATTATTGTTTTGGTACGCTATACTATTGTTTATAACTATAACTATAGCGTGTCAAAATTTCAAGTGAAAATAAGTTGTACTTCTTGTGAAATTAATAAAAGAAATCGTTGCATTGCACTTAAGTGTGACCGCGCGTGGCAAAAATACCGGCTTGGGTAAAAACCCTAAAAAACGACGAAGAAAAAGACAAATTCTATAAAAATGTAAGTGAATTCAACAAATTCCAAATATAATCGACTAAATATTGTTTATTTCTAGGGAAAGCATAGAAAATCAAAGCGAGCCCCCGTGCTCTTGATTTTTATATTAGAAAACGCCGATTTCGCAAAAGGATTCGCCCTGGAGGACTGATTTTATGTAGCGGCCTTTCGTAAGAAGCCATGTAATACAGGGATGGCTTCTGTTGTTTAGGTTGGCGGTCATTTTAAAATTTTGAACTATTTTGTTCGTTAAGATTTATGTGTAGAGTTATTTTTAGTTATTGATATTGTCTTGCAGAAAAAAGTAAAACTTGGCTTGAATTTATTGAAAAATAGCAAATAAATGTCAAATAAAAATAAGAAGTCAGCCCTGTCTTTTTTCCGAATCGTTAGTCCCAACAACAAGTTCGAGACGGTTTCTGTAGCACCGACGGTTTTTTTCCGAATTTCCGAAAAATTACTCCCCAAAACCGTCGACGGTTTCTGTGGCACCCCCGATTGAGTCGTTTTCAAGAGGTTTTTATTTCCTGTACTTATTTCTTCTTTGTTGTGTTTGCTCGTCTCTAGGAATCATTTTGAGTACCTATGTGGTCACCGCCTTATCATTGCACATGGAAATAATTAAGTAAATGGTAGCTGCAGTAATTTCGGACCCCTGATAGCCTGCAATCATGTATTACAACAGGGGTTAAGCTCTATCAATATGATTAATTAAAAGCCAACGTTCTCTAGAGGCTGGCAAACCAGTTTGTGCGGTCATAGATTCGTTGGTTAGCTCACCTTGAACGGCCAAGTTTTGAGCTTTGTTTAGCTTCGGTTGGCTCAAAGTTCTGAGCGAGATAGCCTGCTATGTGGTAGGGGATTTGATCTGGACTGGAACTGCATAACCAGTTGGGCTCAGTTGCAAATAAGCCGCCGCTGCGAGCAGCTGAAAAAGTCCCGTATTTAGAATGTGAGTGACGGGGATAGCCCCGAAAATAACACATCTGGGCGTGGGACTGGTAGTATAAAGTGCGTGACTCAGTGGAGCAGCTGGGCAGTTACCATTGAACACTCCAACTCTCAGCACGCTGTAAGGTTTTCAGTCGTCTTGACAATAACCAAGCCACAACTTATCCTTTATTTCAATTCGTTTCAGGTGGCGCGCTTGAAGATTACCAGACAATTGTGGATCTGAGCATCGTTGGATGAGTCGTGATCTGCATCTAAAGTGACCTATTAGGAACATCGGAGCGCCAGCGGCAACTATAGCCTTTTGCCTTGTTGCACAATCTCCATTGGCCGAATCCGGTGTTTAGTGATACTAGTTATTTATTTACAATTACAATTACAAACAAGACATTCATTACCCCCACATTTGTACGTACTGTCCGATCGATCGATCCCCCCTCCTATATGGACGCCATCACAATCCTGGGCTTGGTCTACTGGCTGATCTGCATGATTTTGTTCGGGCCGTTGATGTTCTTTGTCTGCGTTTACCTGCCCGAAGTTCCGGTGCGTTATGTGAAGAGTCTGAGGCAGCAGACCTGAGTGCCTTCCACCCTACTTGACCAATAATAAGCCCAGTTTGTAGTACATAGATTAATCAAGCCATAGTTGAAATGATATTGATGTACAACCGATCGATTTGTAATAAAACAACATTTAAAAATGCATCCAACTTAAATATTTGGTGTTTAAATCAAATGGGAATGAATGGATATAAATAAATCTACAGAAAGGTAAGAATGAAGTCATAATTACAAGTGTCCATCCTCAAATATTAAAATTTAATTCCCCATATTGCTCCATTTCCTGAATTTTAATCAAATAATTTTGTTTATTACCTTGCACTAAATAAATTGCAGTCGAGTGGTTTCTTACTTTTATTTAAGTGAAACGTTCAATACAAAGCTAAGTCTGCGGGAATATGAGTGCCACATTACATATTGCTGAGTTTTCAAAAAATGACTTCTGTGTGTTTGGAATATTGGATCTGCAATCATTTAATGGCCAACCAAATGAGCATTATTAAAAGCCGTTTGCTTGCGGGAAACAAAATTAACAAAGAAATTCTCAAAAAGCACCAAAAAACAATCAAAATACACCATAATTTCGTATGCGGTTATCTACGTTTGGTGATGCGTGGCCTGACTATGCTCCTTTCGTTTATTTGTTAAATCACATTCCTATTTTATGTACCATTTGATAGATTGCCAAAGGAATTAATGCCTTGTTTTTCTCTCCTTCGCTTCGAACTAAAATTTTGGCTTAATTAACTTTATCGATTATTTAATTAAAACAAAAACGTTTGGGTCTGGGGGGTGAATCTGCAGAACAGTGTGGAGATTTCGATAGCGCTTTGATTTAGTTGGACCAGGACAGCAGCTGCTTCATGTCTGGATCATCTGGAAACGATTGAAGGTGGGTTTTAAACTAAAGACTGGGTTATAGGAGGTTTTAACTCACCATCATCAGCAACTGTAGTTGTCGTGGTCGTCGCCTTCTTCTTCTCCCTGGCCTTCTCAGGCAAATCTTCTGTGGGCGCTTCTGGCAATGTGGGCGCCGGCTCCGGAATCCCAATGATTTCCTTATCAAAGTTCTCCTGTTCCAGTTCGTCGAGTTCCCGCTCGAGATCCTCATCGTCGAGATCAGCACCAAATGCCACTGGGTTGGAAATGGCATCGGAAATCTCACGGGCCACGTCTTGCTGCTCGGCAATGTCGTCCATCATGTCGTGCACCTTGTCCACATCCCTGTAAACAAGTAGGAGTAAGTATATGGATCACAATCTAGATTCTGGGGGGTCAATGACTCACATGTGCTGATGGGCTGTCTTGAGGGCATCCGCAGCATTCTTCATTGTGGTCAAGACGGCAGTGTTCGTGTTGGCGCTCTCCAAGGCCTCGCGCTGCATCTCGATGGTGGACAGGGTGCCGTCGATCTGCTGCAGCTGCTTCTCCAAGCGCTTCTTCTTTTTGAGCGCTTGCAGGGCCACTGGAAAAGTGCCAAGTTGGCGGATTAGTTTCCCTTTCTTGTACAATTCCTATGTTTATTCTAAGTGATAAGGCCAATTTGGTATGCGTGGTTTCGAATTACTCTACTTATGTTTGTTTTGATACCAAAAAAGGAATGTTTATATTACGTTCTGAGCGATTGCGGACACGTCCAGGCAGCAAATGGTATGCGGGGTGAGAAGGGCGAAGAAATACAGATTGTTTTATTGAGTGTTCTATTTGCTGGCGGGGCGGGGGCTGATTAATTGGGAAGGCCTCGGTGGCCGCAACAAAAACAAAGCAACAATGAGTCATTTTTCCATGGACCCTTAAGCCCCATCCTAGCAGCTTCACAACACTCTGGACTTCCACATACCTCTTTTGTTCTTGGACGCATTCTTGCGGGCTATGTTCAGCTCGTCCTCGATCTTGGCCTCGAGGAACTCCTGCTTCTTGATCAGCATGTTCTCCGTCTCCCGCAGCTTCTGTATCGCCTCGCCGGTGGTGGGGGCCACCTCCTTCTTGCCGCCGAACATCTTCCCGAAGAAACTCATCCTGGCTAGTCTGCTTTTCACGCCCTCAGCTGCTGGATGTGGAGAAAATAGAGGTTTTTCCTGCAATTGCGTTTCTTGGTTGTCTGGAGCAGTTGTTCGATGCGTCACCTAGAGGTGGGTCGACCACTCACGATAGTATCGTATTTGTGTATGCGGTTGGTATTTAAAATAAATTTTTTCGGAGTGGGGTTTTTCGGAATGGTGTGTACTTCACCGCTTGCAAGCTGGTCACTCTGTCTTGCGGACGCCGAAAATAAATAAATATTGCATTTAATATTTAATTTTTTTCAACCTACGTTTTAACAACGTGGGATTTAATATTCCCACGGCTCATCAAAGAGTGACTGCCATCGGAAACAAACCAAAACATAATCCACAATGGCCAACCGCACGGTGAAAGAGGCCAAAAACGTGCACGGCACCAATCCGCAATACCTCATCGAGAAGATCATCCGCTCCCGCATCTACGACTCGAAGTACTGGAAGGAGCAGTGCTTCGCCCTCACCGCAGAGCTGCTGGTGGACAAGGCCATGGAGCTGCGATTCGTGGGAGGAGTCTACGGGGGCAACATCAAGCCCACCCAGTTCCTCTGCCTCACGCTCAAGATGCTACAAATTCAGCCGGAGAAGGACATTGTGGTGGAGTTCATCAAAAACGAGGAGTTCAAGTATGTGCGCGCCTTGGGAGCCTTCTATCTCCGGCTCACGGGAGCAGCGCTGGACTGCTACAAGTATCTGGAACCTCTCTACATCGACAATCGCAAGCTACGGCGCCAGAATCGCGCTGGTCAATTCGAGATTGTCTACATGGACGAGTATATAGACGAGCTGCTGCGCAACGATCGTGTTTGCGACATCATACTGCCCCGCATCCAGAAGCGCTCCATACTCGAGGAGAACAACGAGATAGAGCCGAAGGTATCTGTTCTGGACGAAGATCTGGATGATGAGCTGCCCAGTGACGAGGAGAAAACGGAGGAGGCCAACAAGCCGAAGGAGAACTCCACGTCGGTGCGAAGACCAAGACGAGCTCGCTCCAAGTCCAGATCGCGCAGCAGGGAGCGCGAGAGGAGATCCAATCAAGGGAATAATAACCGCTCCCGGGATTACTACGACGAACTGGAGGACTACGACCGCCAGCGAAACAGGGTGCGCAACAGGGAGCCCCAGAACGAGGACTACGACCGCCGGCAAGCCAGTGGACGCCAGGATCGGGAGCGAGATCGGGGCCAGGATCGGGACAGGAGGCAGGAGCGGGACAGGATCGGCGAAAGGGATCGCAGGGAGCGCGAGAGGGAGCGGGAACGCGACCGCGGAGGACGGCATGACCAGCGGGAGAGAGATTCCAGAGGAGAACGAGAGCGGCGTCGCTACTAAGATTAAGTTTAAATTGAATCAATTGACCAGTAAAACGACTCCGAAATAATCAAACAGTTGGTCTTTTTTCATTTGCCACAGGTTGGCAGCACCAAACAGTAGTGGTAAACACAATCAGCTGTTGCTGTTGCCTTTAGAAAGTTTTAAATAACGAACATTAATTGCTGGAAAATCCACCCAACTTTGTTTGTGGCACTAATATACTCATTGGGCCTAACTAAGTTATTACGCATACGGTGATAAATCCGTGTTCATCGCCACCAGGCGACAGCAGAGCAGCTGGGAGGTTCAGTCTCCCGATCTCGTCCGTTGCGTTCAGAAGTCTGTCACACAAATTGCGCTGCATTCTAGCGAATGAGTTGCTAAATCCATTATCTTCGCTAGTCTGGCAGTAGCCAGTCAGTTTCCCAGTTTCCGCGAGAGATAACTTAGCAAGTGGGAAACTACAGCCGTCTAAATGCCTCGCTCCGATGTGGATGCCCTGGTGGGAGACGTGGAGTCTGGCGAAGATTCGGGCGTTCTGGACCCCTCTGTGACCAGCAGCGACCCAGTGGACCCATACCCAGTTCCTGTTCCTCCCCCTCATGACTACAGCAGCTACCGCTGGTTCATCCTGGAGCCCGCAGTTTTTCTAATCTTCTTTGCCAGATATTTAATTGGTAGGTATCACGAGCTGACTCCAAATCTCTGCCTAAGCGCATCATTCAATTAACTCTCTGTGTGTGTTTCAGGGGCGGTTTATCAAAATCAGATCCTCTACCAGACCTGCGTCACCATCGAGAAATTCAATGCCACGCAATGTGAGCCGTTGCTGGGCATCGATCGCGGATCGGAGGCGGATAAAGTAAGTGAATACTATATAGTATATGGCTTTGGTATCTGTACTTATTGTTGCTGCTGTTGTCGTGTCGGGTTTTTGCTTGAAAAGTTTTTATCACTGAACGAATTGTTTTTGCTGCTTTGCGGGGCGTTTCGGGTTTGCAATGTATACTAGTGATCAAAATAATAGCACTCTAAGGTCGTTGCTTAAAAATAATAATATTTGTATTTATTAAATAATATTTTCATCGTTATTACATTAATAATAATAATAGTTAATAAACAAAATTCTAAAATCATGCATCTAATGTAATTCAGATCTACTGCTTCACAATAATATGCAACTACTTCTGTAAAACTTAAAACTAAGAGCAATCTTTACTCAAATATTGGTCTGTGAGTTCCTACAAAAATATATTCTTTATAATATCTTAGGTACGAGTGCATATTGAGTGCTATTATCTTACCCGCAGTTGTAGTAAAGCCCGTAGAGCCCGTCAGAGATTAATACATTATTCTAAGACGTGACCCACATATTCTGACTATCGCAGCATCGACCGAGACAAAGAAAAATCAATTGAGCAAATCGGTTTAATCTGGTGAAACAATTTCATTGTTTGGAGCTTAGAGATAAGGTATTTAGCACGGTGTTCAAGGCTTATCAACTTGCAAAAACAGAGGTAAACAGAAACCTTTATGACTAAATTTCGGTGGGTATCGAACTCTAGCAATGCATGAAAATGACAATTATAGATACGGGCTATGCCAGAATGACTCATGCGAAACGTGATCCGCAGTTGTGCATTGTTCTAAAGTGAACTTCTGTTTCTTTTTTAGCAAGTCGAGGTGATAGTGCAGACTTATTCGGCGAATATTATGATGACAACCTCTTTGCTTGAGAGCATAATACCAGCCTTTGCGAGTCTTTTTCTGGGTCCTTGGTCCGACAAGTTCGGAAGGCGACCCATCCTGCTGACAACTTTTACGGGTATGTATCACTCGAAGTCTGAAAAAACTATTGCTAATCACCTGTTTGACTTCAAAGGTTATCTTACCGGCGCACTCATTCTGATAGTTATAACCTACATAACCATGTCCACGAATATTAGCCCTTGGTGGTTCCTGCTTTCCTCAGTACCCTCGGTTTTGAGCGGCGGAACTTGCGCCTTGATCACGGGAATCTATTGCTACATATCCGATGTGGCCAAGGAGCGAAAGAAGGCTTTGAGGTGAGAGAAAAAGTTAACATCAAAGTCTTAAAATTATAACCTACTCCCCTTTTATAGAATGGTTCTTAATGAGGCTTCCCTCTGCGCTGGCATGATGGTGGGCAATGTGGCCAGTGGTTACATCTATGCCGCTACAAATGCGTTGACCCTTTTTTCAATTGCTGGTGGCCTGATGTTGCTAGCCTTGATGTACGTCTTTTTGTTTGTGCCCGAGAGTTTGAACCCAGCGGATATTCACACAGGAGTAGGTGACTTCTATACGAATCACCAAACCACTGGCTTACTCATTCCTTCTTTCTAGTCGCGTGTTCGTGAGTTCTTCCGCTTCGATTTGGTCAAGGATCTGGTTCGCACCTGCTTCAAAAGGCGACCCAACTTTGATCGCGCCATCATTTGGCTTACTATGATTGCCCTGACTATAGCCATCTTTGATATGGGTGACTAAATGCTGACCTTTGGTCCCATATGAAACCCCATCTAACTCTCTTCTAATTGCAGAGGGCGAAGGCACTGTAAACTACATGTTCATGCAGGAGAAGTTCGACTGGACCATCAAGGACTTTAGCTTGTTCAATGCCTCCCGCATCGTTATCCAGATTGTGGGCAGCATCGTGGGCATGGTGGTCCTGCGCCGTGTGTTCAAGATGTCCATTGTGTCCATGGCGATGCTCTCTCTGGCCTGCTGCGTGTTGGAGAGCACGGTGCGGGCCACAGCCGTCTACTGGCAGGAGCTGTATCTGGGCATGACGCTGGGAATGATGAGGGGGGTGATGGGTCCCATGTGTCGTGCGATTTTGTCACATGTTGCGCCCGCCACGGAAGTGGGTGAGTGGCGTGCGATAGCAATTAATGGAGCGTGCAAGCACGATTAACTAAACATCGTCATATAAAATTTAGGCAAGATTTTCGCCCTGACCACGTCAATGGAATCGGTTTCGCCGCTGGGAGCTGCTCCTCTGTACACAACCGTTTATAAGGCGACGTTGGCATATTACCCCGGAGCCTTTAATTTTATCAGCGCTGTTCTGTACTTTGTGTGTTACACTCTGATAGCGTAAGTATATTAATTTCAGCTTGATTCAGTGATTCAAATACCTAATTGATTATTGTTACAGGGTGATATTCGGCATCCAGAAGTCAATGGGCAGCGGCAGTGTCTATCAGGCTATAGGCAGTTAACCAAATCCCCAAGCAGTAAACCAAAACTTCCAGCCTTCCAAACTAGCTGAATGTATCTCATAGGTGGAATTCCCTTTTGCACGTGCGTGACTGCTGGAAAAAGCTCTAAATTTTAACGATTAGAAACTATTTTTGTAAATTTATCTAGTGTTTGTACTCCTTGTATTTTGTGCAAGTATTATTATGATTTTTATCTGTGTGCATGTATTTGCTATCTGGACTGTGTTTGCATGTGCAGCAGGCATTGTAAGTTAAGGACAAAAGATTCAACAGTTTGCAGTGTGACAATAAACTATAAGTACACCAAATTATGAATATGTTTGAACATAAATCAGATAGTGAGTCAAGCAGAGGGGTTCTCCAGTGGAGAGCGTAAACAGGGTGTGGAGTGGGGTAGATAGGGCGCAGCAAACGGCTAAGTGTGCTCGAATTGGCAATCGCTCGCTTTGTTTGTTTACGACGCCAATTTCAGCTGCTCGCGGCTGTTAGTGTAGCTTTCGAGTTCGGCGCGCGCGGAGGTTCCCCACTACAGTTCCCGCTCCGACATACGAATGTGCTTACATATTTCTTGGCTGAATGAATAGCTAATTCCTTTGTTTTGTCTACCCGATAATTGTTGCGATCCGTTTGTTTTGTTTGAGAAGTTCTGTTGTGCGACAAGTCCGCGACCTTCACTTGAGCAGCATGTCGAGAGACGATGATGTGCCAATTATTGGCAGCGATGATGACGAGATGCTGGAAAGCGGAGGCCTGGTAACCCCGCCCTCCAATCGTACTTTCGCCAGCTGGCTGAAACGACCCCGATCGCTGCTACTGGAGCCCGCTGTATTTCTGGTTTTCTTTGGCAGATTCCTAACAGGTTTGTGTTTGTATTAAGCGCAGCATTTGATGTAAGCGTCTATAAATCAGTGTGTGCTTCCAACAGATGCGGTCTATCAGAACCAGATACTCTACCAGACCTGCGTCACGGTTATGGAATACAATGCCACCGAATGCAAGCCATTTCTCGGCACGGATCGTGCCTCCGATGAAGTAAAGGCAAGTTAAAGCACCAGCCCACCGGGCGTATACGTATTTTTATCGATTAGTGCATACGATTTAAACGATTCAAATTAAGTGAGCGACTAAGTGAGTGTAAAGGTATTTCATATATATTATATTAAGTGCAGGCTGATTCAAATTAACAGAAACTGTTTATATTTTTTACTTCTAAGTTGTGTTTTTAGCTCATTTTTAAATATCTTTTATTTTTTGCTCTGATTTTTTGATGTTTTCTAAGCTGGTAAGCACTATTTTGAAGTGTTCCATTTATTTCGGCTTATCAATTCACGAAAAGAAAATAAAATATCTGGGTTAAGAAAGATTAGGTTATTAAAGTCATGTAGTCAAACTAGTTGTAAGAACATATATTTATTTTCTTTATTCTGGTAAACTCATACAGTATATATAAATATGTACATTTGTTCACACACCATTTGCCCCACCTGTTAATGCTTATCAGTTGACCAAAACAAAAGAAAGCCCGAATCGTTTATGACTAATGTCTTATCACAAAAAGTCCACATTTATCGACCGCAGTATAGAAATGTGTTATATTTCGACACGCATGTGTGCAGATAGTTAAACCCTGCCAAAATATGAGTCATGCGAAATGTGACGACAACGATTCTGGCTTATCACTGATAGAGAATCCCCTGTTAAACAGAGTTCCTATTTTGCAGAAGATCGAGGGGCAGGTTCAGGGGTATGCCTCCACCATCACGATGATAAGTTCAATGCTCGAGAGCACCGTTCCCGCCATTGTAAGTCTCTTTTTGGGACCCTGGTCGGATAAATTCGGCAGACGACCCGTCCTGCTTTCCACATTTACAGGTGAGTAAAGAATTTCTAAATGAATATCTGAATATAAACCTGATAAATACATTATCTTACAGGCTTCTTCGTAAGTGCCATTATTTTGATAGTTCTTACCCAAATAACGGCGGCCACCAACATCAGTCCTTGGTGGTTCCTGCTGTCCTCTGTGCCATCGGTGTTCAGTGGTGGCACCTGCGCCCTCATCACCATCTTATACTGTCATGTATCCGATGTGGCCACCGAGAGCAGGCGAGCCATGAGGTGAGTGGAATAAACTCATTATAGTTTGACATTGATATGTGTATGTAAAATTAAATTGTAGATACCATATCAATTGCATTTGGAATCTTATCAATAACATAATAAAAATTGATTCTAAAGGTTTTCAAAGTGTAATTAATAATTTAAGAGTAATCTTTATTGATAACGTTAAAACGACGAGTAGGATAAGAGTGTTAAATTAACATTTCTAACTACATATTAGCAGATGTTTTAAAAGAATGAACAAAAACATATAGGTTTGTCTATAAAACATTTTTGAAGGGATTTTACTTTTTCATTATCATTAAAGTATGTATTTATTTAACTTCTGCCTTAATTTATTTTAGAATGGTGACAATGGAGGCTGCCCTGGGTCTGGGCATGATGGCTGGTATGGTTGCTAGTGGTTACATCTATGCCCTTACAGGGGCGTCAGTACTTTTCATCTTGGTAGGCTCGTTCATTTCAATTGCGCTAATCTACGTGTACTTCTTTGTGCCGGAGAGTCTCAAATCTGAGGATTTACAAACTGGGGTGGGTATTTCATTTATGAATATCTCTTTCCTGCTGCTAAATTACTTTGTTTTCCTTCCAGTCCCGAATTCGCGAGTTCTTCCGATTGGAGCTGGTGATGGTCCTCGTGAGGACCTGCATCAAAAAGCGTGAGAACTATGATCGCGCTATCATCTGGTTCGTGATGATGTCGTTGACCTTGTGCGTCTTTTCTATGGGTGAGTTTACTGATACCAAATTGCTCTTGGACTTACTCATATTCGTTTAATTTTCCAGAGGGCGAGTCCACAGTAAACTACATGTTTATGAGGAAGCAGTTCGACTACACAGTCGAGGACTACAGTGTTTTTAATGCGGCGAGGGTCGGCATCCAGGTGGTGGGCAGTGCCATTGCCATGATCCTGCTGCACCGTCTTCTGAAAATGTCCAATATCATGATGACGCTCATAGCCTTCGGCTGCTGTGTCCTCGAGGCCACGGTGAGGGCTACTGCCGTGTATAGAAGCGAGATGTACTGGGCCCTGGTAGTGGGCATGTTGAGAGGTGTTATGTCGCCCATGTGCAAGGCCATCCTGTCGGTCGTGACTCCCAGTTCGGAATTGGGTAAGTTAGATAGGATTTAAACATCTAAGTTTATGCAATAACTTTCCTATTTTTAAAGGTAAAATCTTCTCTCTGACCACTTCGCTTCAATCCATCTCACCCCTGGCAGCTGCTCCAATTTACACATCCGTATACCAAGCCACGGTTAATTTTTATCCGGGCTTCTTCAACTTTATCAGCGTGGGTCTGTACTTCCTGTGTTACACCATGTCGGCGTAAGTCACTGTTTATTAAACTAATTTGACTGAATTATAAAAACAATCCCCTTGCAGCACTGTCTTTGGCATTCAGAAATCAATGGGCAGCACCTACCAAGCCATAGGAAGTTGAGCTTAGTCTGTGATTCACCTTCAAAAAATATATTGGAGAGCATCCTAAACATAATGAAAATCATACCCATTCATAAGCCAGTGAACGAAGAAATTTTCCAATCCGCTTTTAAGTATTATTGTAAATATTTGCTGTCCCAATTAGCCTAAGCCTAAATGTAAATAGCAAGCTCTAGGGTTAGAATTTTTATTAATACCATAACACATTTACCAAAGACTAAGGCCTAGTATAAAGTACAACTATATCGTTCATATTCGCTCCATTTGTTACTTTTTTTAGTGTTGTTACATGCTAATTCGGCACAATATCACTTGAGAATTCTGACTCAGTATTGATTGTGAAAATACGTCAATTATACATACAAACTATATGCGTAGAATGTACAAGTTCAATTAGCACAAGTTCATTGAGGTGAGCTTACCCAATGAACGCAAACAATAAAAAAAATCATAAACTGGAAGTATAAAGTACCACTTGAAAGTCAATACTAGGGTAAACATATATACCGCGTTGGTTTCACTTATTAAATGGTGCAGGCGTTCGTATACTCTTGGGGGAGTAGGCAATAGCTTATCTTTATACATATATTAGTTGTAATATAATACAATGGAAAACTCACCCAGATCTGAGGGCGGCAATGTAATAGAAACTATAGAGGGAAATACGAAGTGGAAAAACCTCTAAGGGACTTTTATAGATGATCTGGGTTTTTTGAATAGCACTATAAGAAGACACTAAAAATAAGAAAGAAGGTGAGTCAATCAGTGAAAGTTTCAGCACAAAACAATCCGAACACGAATACTTTATAAGGAAATGCTGATCTTAGCCAGCTTTATCTGTTCTTTCACTATGGTTATGGCCTAGTTCTTAAACCCGATTTAATGTCTAGTCGGTTTTTGTTTTTTAGTGGTTCAGTGGCCTCTTAATGACCCATAATTTTCACGTACCAGAAAACTATCTGTACTATTCATACGATTCATGATTCGGGCTAATGATTTTTTTTTATAATACAGTCTAAGCGGAAACAGAAACTGATATTAATTCGAATGGAACTGCAGAAATTGAAGGAATGCAATTAAGTAAACAGTTGTTTGTGTGGAGGTTCAGCTTTGTCAGAAATAAAATAATTTGTTTTTGTTAATCATAACTTGTTGTGATTATGTAGTCACTTAATGTATAGCGAGTGCTTGGAGGACTAAAGATTAAGATTGGTAACCACGACCTTTTTTTGCAAAATAAAGGTTTTTGTGAATCATAACAATTTAATTGCCTAAAATAGGATACGACTCTTAAAATTACCTTAAAACATATTCAAACTACTACAGACTAATGTATAAATAAACAAGTCAAAGAAGATCCATTTGTTCCGCTGATGACTGACGCTTGTTTTCCGGATTTGCATCTTTAAATTCGCTCCACTTGTAAATGTTTATTGCTTGGTTGGGGTGATCACATGTTAATTTGGCCACAGGCCCGTCTCACTTCAAAACCTTGGCGTAGTGCTGCTTGTGTCTGTATTTGATTCGCAAGACGTACCTGGGGGAAAAGGAAAGGTGTGATCAATTAGCGGCTTTCGGAGATTGGCTTTTCTTGTCCCTTGTCACGGATTCGAAAACGTTAAACTCACCCGATGAACACAAACGACAGCAGATACAGGAACGAGCTGACGAAGTTGAACAGACCCGGGTAGGTTGTCAACGACTGCTTGTAGATCAGGGTATACAGAGGGGCAGCCACTGTAATTAGCGGTAAAAAGAGTCAATAAAATCAATAATAAACAATAAAACGGCATTAGCTTTCCTTACCAAAGGGTGCAAACGACTGCAACACATTCTTGATGGAGAAAATCTTGCCTGTGGAAAGGGGAAAAATTAATAGCTTTGCTTTAGGAAACAGCTGTGGTGTAGGAAACTTACCCAGATCTGAGGGGGGTACTATATTCGAAACAATAGTTCGACACATGGGGCCAGAAATCGATCGGAATACTCCCAATGCCACCGAGAGGTACATGTGCCAGGGCATTGTAGCAAAGCCCTTAGCCAGATTGTTTAGAATCTCCGAAAAGAAGGCTAGCAGGGCTAAAGTCACAACCGACAAGCGGAAGACCTGAAGAAAAAAAACAAAGATTAGATAAGCTGTATAAATATGATATAGGATAAGTCTTAATATTATGAGCTAAGTTTAAAGGAACATGAGTTCCACGTTGGGCGCCAACTAAAAGCTTCTTTATCCTTTTTACACTTTAGTGTTTAAATGGTTTGAGCCAAAAAAACAAATACTTAGATAAAAACTCAGAACTCACCTTTCTTAGGACAAGGAACCCGATGAGAGCCCCAATCATGGGCACCAGGTGACTGACCGTCTCGAAGAACGTGTAATCCCGCACCGTCCAGTGGAATTTCTCGCGAACAAACAGGTACATCACACCCATCACGCCATCTAAAAGTGATCCGTTACATAACCTCGAACGTGGGATCGTGGAGAGACTCACCAAAGACAAAGATGGACAGGAACATGGCCAAAGTGACCAGCCAGATGATGGCACGCGCATTATGATCGCGCGGCTTGAAGCAGGTGCTAATCATGTCTCTGATGTGGACCGCGCTGAACAGACCCGCCTTCTTGGCCCGCTCCTCATCCTCCGCCTTCTTGAGCTCTTCCGCCTTCTTGGGCAGCCGCTCCACGTACTTGGCCAGGAGGTCGTCGTCGAAGCTCATCGCAGGAGTCGCCGGTGTGGGCAGTTCGCAGGGTATGTGGACCTGTTTTCCATTCTCTATCTTTTTCTCCTTCTCCGGCTCGTCATCCGCCATAATGTTGGGTGGACAGTCGATTCCCACGCGATCCACTTGAAGGTCACAAGCTGTGATAGGCACGTCTTTTTCCTTGGAGTCCCTCTCGTTCTTGGCATCCTGCGCCTGTCGATAGTGCAAGCTCTCGGGGACACAGAAGATGATGAACAACGTGGCGAACGTCACAATGCAGCCGGAGAGGCCAATGGTGGCTGCAGCTCCCACTGCCGCGTACACAAAGCTGGACAGGAGTGAGCCACTGGTCAGGCCGATGAAAAACAGCGATTCCATGAAGATCATGCGGTATGGACGCGACTTGCAGTCCGTGATGTCCGAGATGAAGCAGAAGGCGGCCACCGAGAAGACGCAGTTGCCTCCCAGTAAGGAGTGCGGCACCGCTGCCAGGATGTACCACCAGGGGTTCACCACATAGAAGCTAGACAGTTCGCAGATGCCAGCCATCATGATGAAGGAGGCCGAGAATCCTGTGAATTAAAAGTGTGTCAAAATATGTCCTTATTGTCCTTAACAATTTAAGTCACTGAAACCCCTTAAAAATATTTTTTTTACCAAAAGAATCTCATATCTTGGTCTAAATATTCATTTTTAAACTCTATCAACTCTGTGAAGTCTTCAGATATTTCTGTAACTCTCCAAAGTTATGAAAGTTAAACTTTATTTTTCTTATTGTTTTGTAACAGCTTTAAGCCTGTTAATGAATTCTTCATCGTTGTGTAAGTTTCAGTTCAGGTATTGTTTATAAATGCATACTGGTGACTAGTCAAACAAATGTATTCAGTGACGACAGATTCTCACCTATCATTGACACAATGAGCAGGGGCTTCCGTCCGTAGTGATCTGACCAGGAACCGATAAAGAGGCCACAGAAAGCCGGCACAATGGATTCCAGGAGGGTTCTGGTGAGGAATAGATTCGCCACATAGGGCTGAAGCTCCGTTTCAATGGCCTGCAAAGTGGAAAAGGAGGGTCAGGATGTCAGGATGTACTGCCTAGTTTTAAAACCCTTCTAAAACCCACTTTTATCTCAGCGCTGGAGTTCTTCACATCCAGCTGCTTGCAGTCGGACTCGTTGTAGTGGAAGATAACCGTGCACGTCTGGTAGATAATCTGGTTCCGCTGGATGGTGCCTGGATAAGTAGTTGCTGAATAGTGGACACGGAGGACCTTAGATCGGATCACTCACCCGACAAAGTGTGCGAGAAGAGCAGCATGAAGACAACCGGTTCCACGTAGAACATATGAAACACTTTGTGCCATTGCAGATTGCGGAGCTTTTCCAGCGTGAACGCATTCGAGGCCTTCTCCACCATGTTTGTTTCGGTTATGGCCAAATTCTTGAACCCGATTCAATGTCTAGCCGGTTATGTTTTGGGCTCTTAGTGGCTTCTCAGTGGCACATTGCAACACCTGTCACGTAACCGATGTGGGATGTGGGAGAAAAGCCCCTTGGAGTCCGGCACTTCCGATCAGATTTATGGGTTACTAATATTTAATTTGATTATTATTCAAGCACTTGATTGCCGCGATAGCCGGGAACACGAAACCGAAATCGAAATCACAAACATCCAATCCGGCGGCGACGACACACGGCTGGCAATTAGAGTTTCGTTCTCGAAATGAGCGGCTTCAACGGAATCCGTGGGCTTATATAGCCTCTGGGGGCTCTCGGCAGTGGCAGAATCGAATCCGAATCGGCAACAGGTATACAGCAGGTACACAAACACACGGCAGTTGTTCATCTAGGGCCACTACAATTCCAGCGGATAGCTTCGCTTGATTCACCTGAAATTGCACTCCCCAATGGAAAATGTGTTTACCAGACTCTCGATTCCATTCAATTCTCAGCTATTCGGGCTTAAATTAAATTTGTTTTCGATGGCTATCCTACCAACTTAGCCCACTATTCATGGGAGAATCGTGAGAAGTCCGATTCGTTCGTTTGTTTTTCTTTTAGCTGGCGATTTAAATTAATTTGCATATTTTTGGATCGTGCCAATGAGTAGCACGAGCCACAGCCATGGAAATTTTAGACCCAAAACAGTTTAGTCATCCTAATCATTAGGACTCGAAGATACCAGAGAAAAATTTGAGGACAAACCATAAATATGAATACACTTTGTAAACGATAATTTGCTTGAAATAGAAAAAAGTAAATAATTGTTTTTGCTGTACCATATATGTGAACCCCCTTTACTCAACAAACGTTTTTTGTAGATGTTTAGCAATGCTTTGCTTTCTTTGACACATTTAGAAAATTCCAGCGTTTCGCAATCATAATAAACTACAAAAATCTGACTCTAAAATCTCACATTATATCAAATTAAACACGAGCTTTTGAGTCCACAACTCACGTAATTGTCATAGTTTTAATTTTATTTACTTTCAATAATTATTTTATATGACTTATTTAATTGGCCTGATGATATAGTCTGATACGGGCCATATAGAATTCCAGGGATTTCGTTCTGCTCTGTTGGGGCAATAAATTTGTGCGTAAATTGAGTTCCATTCCCAACTCATCTTTATCAAGGGTGTAAAAAACTTGGCGACTAATTCAAAATTAGCAAGTGGAATTAGCATTTGCTCAAATCTGGAGTTAGCACCAATCATTGGACACACAAACGTATGCACATTCTTAATGTTTTTATAGATATTCCGTAAGATCTGTCAAGTGACTGCGCACACGCCAAACGGCTATGGAAACAATAATAACCCATATTTTTGTTAATGAGAAAATATTTTGAATTCTGTAATTAAAAACAATATTTTCCCCTGCAGGAGAGTGAGATCGCTAGAGATTAGCAGAGCCGAAGGTTCGGGTTTCATTTCGGTCTGCTAAACAATAATTTCGCAAGCTTCACACATGCGACAATTGAGTATTTAAATAGGTACGAATTGCTGTATGGATGAGTGGATTTTGTTTTGAGAGGGGTTCCGGGGAATTCTCGGCACCAGACCATCTGTGTAATTGGGCTTGACTGGCGCTTTCTTCCAGTCTTCTTTGACTTTGGTTCTGGCGAGTGTGTCACTTAAAAACCGGCTCATAGAACACCCGATTCTTCGATTTCTGGTACCAAACAATGCTGAAATATCGACAGTTGACCCCCATTAAAAAATCAATCACATATGGGCTTAAAGAACTTACCCCAAAAGAACAATACCAAGGCCAAATAGAAAGGCGCTAAATGCATTGAAGATCCCCGGATCACTGTCCAGTGTTCGGGTATAGATCGCATAATACAGAATAGATGATATTAGCGGGGAAAGTGCTTGCAAGACACCAAGTAAAGCGAAGATTTTACCTGGAAATGGAAATTATAAATATATTAAAGTAAAAGTTATTAATCCGTACTTACCCCGCTCATCAGCCGGAAGTAAATTGGTGATCATGGTGCGACACATGGGATTCACAAGGGATTTGAACACCCCCAGCCCAATGGCCACATAGATCTGCCAGCTCACCAAGGCAAAGGCCTTTATCAGGCTGCTGGAACAGTGACTAAGCAGGGAGACCAAGGCCAGCCACAAAACCGCCGATTTGGTGCACTTTTAACCACAGAGATTAGCCAAGTTAGCGGTGCTCCAATAGGTCAACTCACCTTCCGCAAGGACCACAGGAAGAGCACTCCTCCAGAGCCAGCTACTGCAGGAACCAGAATGCTCACTGTCTCGTATTCGGTAAATTGCTTTACGGTCCAATGGAATTTTGCCCTCATAAACAGATAGAACACAGAATTGCTACCGTCTGTATATAGGGGATGTACCACAAGAGAAAATGTTTCCCAAAGGGGGATTTATTAAAAACAATATAATATTTATAAATTTAATACTTGAATAATAAAATAACATGGTTAATAAATCAAATATGTAGTCAGAGAGCCGTTCAAACTTTATGATCACCTTGATTTAAACCATTTGTTTTGTTTACCTACATTGATTGAATTTTAAATAAATAATTTGTGACTTACCTGACACAAATGCGGTTAAGAGCAACAACCCCATGATGGTTAGTAAAATAAAGCGATTTCTGTGCTCGCGGGGCTTGCTGCAGGTGCTCCACAAACTCTTCAGCAGAGAGACCACCTCTGTGTCAGTCGATGACGTTGCTCCGATCTGTGCCCTATTAGGCAGACTCTCTGGGAGAAAGGCGATCATCAGGAAGAGAGCCGTGAGAATGGAAACTGCAGAGATGCTGAGCACGACGTAGGAATCGGTGGCCTCGTAGACGTAACCAGAACCAAAGCTACCAAGGAGCAGGCCCACATATATGGCCAGCTCATAGGCGATCATTCTAATAGGAAAGATACATTAATTATGTATTGATTCCATTGTTTTATATGGGTTACCCACCTGTATGATCGCACTCTGCCCTCCGAGACATCCCCAATAAAGCAAACAGCGGCCACGGAGTAAGTGACACTACTTCCCAAGCAGGAGAGTGGAACGATGGAGAGCACATACCACCAGGGACTAACCAGGCCATGAGTCTGCATGGCCCAATAAGCAATCACGGCTGAAATCAGGTACTGCAGGCCATAGCCTGTTGACCAGGTTATTAAAAGGAGATTAAAGGGATACTAAAATGGATCACACTTACCCAGGAAGGAGCACATGAGCAGGGGCTTACGGCCAAAGCGATCCGCCCAGACTCCGGCAAAGAGTCCACAGAAAGCCGGAATGAAGCACTCTACCATCCTCATGGCCAGAGTGACACGAGCTGCATATGGTTGCACCTCCTCCTCGATTCTCTGCAACATCAAATATGTTAAGCTTTTTGGATCCTAGAGGGCAATGATCCCACCTTTGTCTCATTCGTGGAATTCTTAGTGCCCAGCAACTGGCAGGCGCTTTCCGGATATCCGAAACCCGCCGTGCAGCTTTGGTAGATAATTTCATTCTTTAAGACAGTTGCTGAAATCAAGGGGAAACTCCCTAAACTAAACGATCAAATTCAATTAAGATTATCTCACTGAACTTACATGAGAAATTGTAGGCAAATAACAGGATAAGAATAAAGGGCTCTAAAAGGTATATACCCAGGGATCTTGGGTTTGAAGTCGGCTGTTCTCCTGGAGGTTTGATATCAGCTTCAATGGCTGGAACTATGTAACCCAGACTTTCCTCGCTACTTGTGCTACCAGTTTCAGGATCCTTCTCTCCTGACCTCCTGGCTTTGGCCACCAGCTTCTCGTGGGCATGCGGTTCCTCGTTCATCTCTGCTATTCGACTGAGTCTTTAAATTGATTCACTGGCTCTGGTGAGCTTGGACACGGTTTTAGATAAAGAGACTTCTCTCTTTGTTGGGGTTTCCACTCAGAGGCCATGTACATAAAGTAAACACTCCTTCAGTGAGCTCGCCTTATCACATCCGTTAAGAAAAACAGCACATTTTTAATTTTGAATTAAGAAACTTTCTACTTTACTTTCGTAAAATCTATCAAAAATTATATGCAAATTTTTCTTATGATGAATGATTAATAATTTTCCTTTATCGGATGGGTACTGTATCTTTATTGTGATCCCCGCAAGTGACTCAGTTTGGATCTTGGCATTTACTCTTAGGGACTTTTTTTTATTGACTCGACGTGCCTTAATACAGATAAAGAGTTTAGTTGCAGTTGCGAAGTAAAAGATAAACACTCATTAATATGCATGTTGTGAATCGAGTAGCAAGTTATGTAGCTTAGTTAATTAATAAAATATTCTTGAATGAGTTGTAAAAGTAAACTAATTTGAAAATAAGTTTCTTTTAAATACCTTCATTTATAGTTTTTATTATATTTAATTTACTCATAATTCTTTAAGTTTATTAATATTACAGTACTTAATAGTTGTGTGTTTACTTTATATTTACGTTTCTATAGGTAATTTATATTTTTAAAATTTCATACATATTCAAATTTTTGCGCGGTCTTGTTCGAACAGCTGGAACAAACAATATGTGTGTAAAATCCTCTAACGCGTTTTCCTTCAAAACAACAACAACAATTAATAACAAATCAAATAGCGCGCGAAATGGATCTAAAATCTTTGATATTGCGAACTTCTACGGGAAAACAATTGTCGGAATACCAGTTAAATTTACTAGATAAAAACCACATTAAAGCACTACACGATTTGAATATGGCGGATGAGGAGAAACTCCAGGAGCTGCTGGTCATTAGTTTGGAATCTGTGCGGGACCTGAAGAAGGAGTTGTTTTTGTTGCCAAAAGAGTTGGATGTGGATAGCCCTTCGGATATTGCATACGGCACGGGAATGGAAGAGTGAGTTGCTAAGACACTTTACCAGGAGTGTGATGAGTATCTTGTACCCCAAACCAGGTTGGACAAGCTGCTGGACTCCGTGCAACAACCTTTCAAGCAGGGAAGAGTCTGGGAATTGTGTGGTCAGACGGGTGTGGGAAAAACCCAGCTAATGCACACTTTGGCGCTGAATTTTGTGTGGAAACATGATCAGCAAGTGCTCTTTGTTGATACCAAGCGGGACTTTTCGTGCAAAAGGATACAGGACATGCTTCGAGCGCGAAACTTGGATACGGAAACCTGTAAGAGAGCCATGAAAGCCATTAAGGTAGTGAGGGCTGAAACAATCAAGGGCCTAATTGACGTCCTGAAGGCCTTTGACCAGCAACTGACCGCCACGATCCAGGATGCCCTGCAAACCAAGTTCGTGGTGATTGATTCCCTGGCAGCCTGCTTTGTTCACCACCGCGGCAAGGAGATGCAGATGCTTCGGCAAACCCAGCTGGTTGAGCTGGCCTGCAAGATAAGGAAGCTGGCTCTTCAGGGCGTGGCCTTTGTCATCGGCAATTTGTCCTTTTTTGACAGAGAATCAGGTACCTATTAATTCTTTAAATAAGTATAGTTAGGTTTTAATCTATTTACTACTCTTTTTTAACAGATAATTGTAATGACGAGGGCGAGGAAGATGGCAACAATGAGGAAAGGGCCACTCGAAAGCAGCTGGAGCCCATGTTGGGTCCCTACTGGAGTTCGGTGTGCACGCTGAGAATGTCGCTGGAGCTGCCAGTAAGCTCGGATGGAGATAGAGACACCTCCAGCCAGGACGACGGTCTGCGTTTGCTACATATAATCTCAAACACCTATGGCCCCGTGGGTGGCAACTGCCAGCTGCGGATTACAGAAGCTGGCGTGGTTTAGCGACGGGAAAATGGATTCTGTGGGTTTTGCTGCTTGTAGGACTTCATGACCCGCTTGCCAGGCTCCAGGGCATCTCCAAGTCCGGGGTGTTTTCGCTTGGTGGATGTGGAATGCCCAGTTGAAGCTTCTTTAACCACTGACGCAGCCACTGGAGGATCGGGTAGTGCACTCTTTTCCCCCGCATCATCCACCGACAGGTCGGAATCGTGGGCATACTGACAGCTAGTGCCAAAGCGACAGCGTCCCCTCCTGAAGTTCCAGCAAATTTTCTTTCCGTTCTTGAGCTGCAAATTCGCATCGTGGCTGACCATCTTCACATGCCGCTCCAGGGAAGCGGTCTTGTGCTGCTCCGCCTCCAAATACGGATTGCTAAACACATCGCCTTTGCCCGCTCCTTGGGCGAGAGCTAGGCTAGCACTGGGTAACTTTGGCGGTGCCTTCTCCGCAGGCGATGGACTGAAATTATAGGAAAGAAATAAAATTCCTGGTTTTTAAGAGGCTAGAACTGCAGCTTACGTGTTGGTCTCCTCGTCCTCAAAGGTTTGGCTGCTGCTATCCTCGTCGGATTCGGAGGAATCGCTATAATCTGCCACCAACGACATTGTTTTTATTTTGTTCGCACAGCTGGAAAAACAATATGTGTGCAAAATCCTCTAACGCGTTTTTCTTTACCACATTTAAAATACCAAAAACATACTTTCTTAATGCCACTATTTTCATACCCTGTATTGTTACAATAACAAAAAGAGTATTTGTACTGTTAAAATTTAAAAACATTGACCAATAACTAAAATATATTTAAATCATTAATTGAAACACATTTCTTTCATTTGTAATGAATCGGCTTTATTCCATAATATGTATAATCACTTTATGCATGCTCTAGTTAGATTGTTTATGTTCGGTGTATAAACTAATAACTAATTATTTATACAGATTTTTTTATAAATATAAAAAATGAAACTTTGTTACAGTTTAATAATATGCTGGCTTCCTCCACTTCCACGCTACGTACAGTTGGCTGCGAGTGTAAAAAATATGCAAAAGTTTAATACAATAATTGGGGATTAACCCGTGCAGGTCCGTGTCCGTTTCCAAGTCAGTTTTCGTGGCAATCGAAGGCTCTATGATGAAGTAGACAACTCAAAGGCCAGTCCTAGCTTTAGCTTTGGTCCGACAGAGAATAAGTCGCTAGTCGATGGGTGGACGGGCCGAAGGGTCGTCGCGATCGATGGGCGGCGGTGAGGTGAGCACTTCCACGCTTTGCGCAGGTCCCGCCGTCAGGTAGCCAGCCGTGGGATTGACCCCTATGAAGTAAATAAATTAGTAAAGTCTTCTGGGGGTTTATCAACGATCAAACCTACCCGTCAAATAGCCACGTATGTTGGTGTCGGCAATGAAAAGATCGTGTCGCTGATCCTTGAACTCGGCCCACACGGGGTGCTTGAGCAGGATTTGGGTGACCCGATCGCCATAGTTGAGGTTGTGCGTCATGCCTTTGAGAGCAGCCACAATTTGCGCCTTCACCGCCGAAGGATTGTCCACAAACTCCAGTCGGCTGTCGAGCAATCCCAGCAGAAATGGTATAAGACCCACCTCGAGAGATTGGCTGATCAGCGAGTCCTTTAAATATAAATTGTTTTAAAATACACGTGTGTACACCTAAGATTTTAATAGACTTACGTGCTGGTGCTTGAAGAGGCGGCTAAGCGCCTCGCAGGCCTTCTCGATGCAATCCCTATTGTGCTCCATGCACTTCTTCAACGGCGCCACACACTCCGTCTGCGAAATGGCACTCACGCAGAACTAAAAAAGAAAAGGAAGGAATTTAAAAGATTATTTTACCAAATATAAATAGTTTCTTACCTCAGACAGCGAGAGCTGATGTAATACTGATAGCGTGTTCTTTGGCTGCACCGAGAGCAGGTTGAACAGCTTCGGTATGTGTCCCAGCACTGGGATGTCGTCCGCCAGGTTGGGCTGCGAGCGTAACAGCTCTACCAAAGCCGTGGTGGACAGATCCAGCACATCCTGTTCGGAGGAGCTCTTGCCAATCTGTTCGACGACAAAGTCCAGGAGATCGGAGAGGAATTGCTTGGGTTTGCGCAGCGTCCAGGCGGGATTGCTGACAAACAGACGGAGGTAGACGCCGGCCACAACGATTTCGTTGGAAACAATGTCTTTAAGTATTTCCGGATCCTTCCATACATGGCGGGGATTTGCCTTCTGCAGCTGATAGAATCTGTGAAAAAAGCAGAAGATGTGAGAAAATAATCAAAATAGCCACAATCCTCAAAAAACTTACCTTTCGCAGGTCTCGCTCACAGCATCGCAGACATTTGATCGCGTGCTGTCGTTCCAAATAAGCTCCGGATGCTCATGTATGGACTCGAAAAGCTGCACGGACGTGGGCGGCGACTCCACCATGGCATCGATAAACAGTGCTGGCAGGAATTTCGACACGGTTATTCGCACCTTGGGGCCGCTCAGTCGGTCCGCCGTCATCTTAGCCAGAATACCGGCGCACATCTCGCGGATCTGCGGATTGCGCGAGTTGCAAAACATGTCCAGCAGGTAGATGGTGGCTCCCTTGGCTTGGGCCTCCTTGATCATCTCCTGCACGTTCATCAGCCCCGAGAGAGTCTCCAGCACCTTCACTTGGCTGGCACGCAGCTCTGGGTCCTTAAGTGCCACAAGGTAGTTACCCAGGATCTCGCAGGCTGCCACCTCCGAGACGCACTCTTTGTTGCGCGACACCAGGGACACCACTTCCAAGGCCACCGTCTTCACAGTGGAGTTCTGCAAAACAGGAGGATTATTCTATGCCTTATGAGTTACCAAACCAAACTTTTACATCGCTGAATATGTTGCTCGCCAGAAAGCCAAAGATCATGTCGAAGTTGCCGATGCACTGGATCTCCACCTCGGCGTTTGACTTGATCACAGCTATCAGGGCCTTGAGCACCATGGTGATGTGCAACTCCAGCTTTCTGTCGCCGTCGAAGTCGTATTTGCTCTGCTGCAGGGCCAGCTGCTGCTCCGTCTGGGCGTCCGTCTCCAGCTTCTTTCGACTCTTGGATCGGTTGTAGGCATTCAGCACCTCGTCGAAAGTGCTGCCCGCTTTGCCCGTAGAAGCCTGTTGCAGCTGGGGATGATTGGGTGCCAGTGTGGGAGTCAGGATGCCATCGCTGCCCATTTTGGGAGCAGCACTAGCTGCAGCAGCAGCTGCTCCTGGATTCTTCTTGTACTGCAGAAACTGGAAGGCGTGCTTTAGGTACTCTAGCAGATCCATGATGAAGAGTTTGGGCTGTGTAATGGGATGGGTGGGCATGTCGTTGTATATTCGTATAAATATACCACCAATCTGTAGCTCGTCTCTGTTTAAGCAAGATATATTAGAGGAATACTTTAGCTTCATCTCAAGACTAAGATCACTTACTTATGTGCATCGAACTCGAAGCTGGAGACCAGCTCGGAGATCTGGGCAATGTCCTCGTGCGTCTCCTTGGCGGAGGCCGTGCGCTGCTGCTCGAGGAAGTCCTTGAGCTGAGCCCGGGTGCCATTGTCCCAGATGAGGTAGGGGTTGCGCGTGTTCGCCGTGAGCAGTTTGAGCACTTCGCTGTCGCGAGCGGTGGCCAACTGGTTCGCAATGTAGCGGGTGAGCAGGCGGTCGAGCACCTGCTTGATCAGCGAGTTCTTTGCCTCCCCCGTCACAATGTACTTCTGCTGGATGGCACTGGGACGTGGGACAGCCTGCTGCTCGCTGTCGGTGGGCGTGGAGCTGGAGGTATCGCTGCTGCCGGATGAGGTGTCTGGCTCCTTCTCCTTTCCACTCGTGATGGCGAGCTGCTTGCTCTGCAGCGGATTGTGAGCGTTCTGCGTGTACGTGGAGCTGGAGGCAGCGGCAGCGGGCTTCGGTTTAATGGCTGGTGGGGCCTTGGCTGCTGGCGAGTTTGCCTCGCTGCCCGTGACTGGTTTCTGGCGCAGATCCATGCTGTAACCAGCTAGAGAGATGCACCCGAGGACAGCCATCTTGGCCAGGTTGTTGGCCAGCTGCTGCTGATTGGATTTGTCGCTGACCTCCACTCCGCTCTCGTCCAACGTGTAGTCGTACTCAAAGATAAACAGCAACAGCGACCAGAGTACTCCGTTTCGCGACAGGTTGCACTGCAGGTCGTAGTTGTTAGCCGCCAGACTGGTAACGAGACTCACTGAGAGTGTGTGCTTGAAGTAAACCACGCGGCAGACATCCGACAGTAGTTGGGGCAGCTGGATGATCTTCTGCTTGCACTTCTCGAAGTTGCAGGCCACCTCAAAGCAGCGCGTCACGTTAGATATGACTTGATAGTGCAGGGAGTCCGGCTTAGAGTCCACACCCAGAATGGACACACAGCGGGTGTACGCCTCTAGCAACGCCTCGATGCCCTCCTCCCGACGTAACTCCTCAGCGTTTAAGGCGGAGCAGTGCACGGTGTGGTAACACAACTCGGAGGCAGCTGTCAGCAGCTGAGCTTCCTTGGAGAAGAGCTCGTCATCCCGGGTTTCCAGACGAATGGTCTTGATAAGCTGCGGGTAGCCAGCATACTTGTAGGGTCGCAGAACTGAAAAGAGTAAAGGGTATTAAAAAACATAACATACAAAAATCAACTAAAAGATTTACCATCCGGATAACGTTCGAATAGAATGCTCTGTGTCCGCAATATAAGCACAATGTTATTGGGATCTGGCCCTCCAGAACTCCACACGTTCCGGGAACAAAGGAACTCGTAGGCCTGATTCACTTTCTCGAATATCTCGCGCCCATTGGGATTTTTGTCGGGATGATACATCTGGGCCAGCTTATAGTAGCTCTTCCGTATCATGGACTCGTCTGGTTTGGGAGTCTTGGTAAGGTCGATGCCTAGATCCTGGTAGGCCTGCTGTATTGTCATCTGCGGCGGCTTCTTTTCCACCTCCTTGCGCCAGGCGTCGAGTGTATGCTTTAGGAGTTGCACCGGATCCGAGATGGGCCAGTTGGGAAACTTTTGTGTGTCGCACAAATGACGCAGGTAGTAAATGTGACAGAAGAGTTCGTTCTCCAGCTGTGGGTAGCTGATCACTGGAATGGCCAAGTACGGATACCTGGCCATTGTGTGGCCCCGTAGTCGTGGCGTAAAGTCCGCGATATGGGCTGCGATCTTTTCAATCAGCAGACGTCGCATCTCCGAGCTCCATATCACTTCTGGCGTGTCAAACTCGCCGAGGAAGATCTCTGCAAACTTTTCTGCGCTGTAGTTCTCCAGAAAACAAACCATTGCCTCGGGGAGCAGCTGGCCCAGGATGCTGCGGTGCATTATGCCGGATTGAGAGGTCTGTCATGTAAAAAATAATTAGGAATCAGCCATCAATTTACTGATATTACTTACCTCTTCGCTGCGGAATCCCTGCTTCATATGGGTCATCTTAAGGAACCTGGTGATGGGCAGAATGTTGCTGCCTGTGTACATGAGCATGAAGTAGAAAACTCCTGTGAGGTAGACCTTGGGCATCTCCGGATTGTCCTCCATAATCTGGTAGAGCAGCGTGGCCACGCGTTCCAGTAGTCCGGGATCGTGGGTAAGACAAACCTGAACCACATGCGGCAGGCAGATAAACTCCGAAAGCTTTCGTGATAACTTGGGACCAGGGATGAGCACTGCCACTCCGTTCTGGGTGCGACTCGGAAAGAAGCTGGTGCACTTGATCAGAATGTCCAGGATCTTAGAGGACAGCTCTGTCTCGTCGTACAGCGGCGTGCCTTTGGCGATCAGGCACCACTTCAGTTGGGGGATCTGCTGCAGCGATCGCCAACCATCCATGCCGATGGCCCAACAACGGGTCTTTGGCGTGACTAGTCCCTTCTGCCATAGTTCCTTGAGCTCGGAGTAAGTGATGGGTCCCTGACGCTCTGGCTTCTGGCCATCCTTCTCAATGTTGTAGTACCAGTCCTTCTCCTCATATGCAGCCATATTCGGACCTGCTTCAATCACATTCGTTTTGGTATTGAGCTGAGCCCGTCCCTTGTGCAGATGGGCCAATGTGATGAGATCCACCAGGCACTGCACATGATCGATGAGGGCACGACAGTTGGACTTCTCCAGCACCAGGCACGAAATCAGATTGATAAGTGCATCACGCATGGAGGGGGATAGACACTAAAAGGGATTTAGTATTAAAACAAGAATAATAGTTTAAATTAACAGTAAACTCACCCTATCGCTAAGCTGTAGGATATACGACATGTCGTTGAACTTGCCGATCTCAGTGTGGTAACGACGGTAGACTTTAGCCAAAGCCTGCAGGGAAAACACAGTCATCTGGTCATCGTTTACGCGCTGCCGGCACAAAACGCGTCGATACAAAGCATTGAAAAGTTCAATCCTAAAAGTATTCAGTTAAGATTAACCATTACTTTAACATAAAAGTAAACTCACGGATCCTTAACCAGATTCTGCGGCCAGTCGTCTTTCTCCAGTATCAGGCGTATGTAGTAGTCTCCAATTTTGATCTCATCAGCCAGACACTGGTAGCCCACCTCGAATTCCTGATAGTTCCAGGCCACAATCATTTGGCCGGCCAAATCACGATCGTTAAGGAACTGCCGCAGCTCGTTCTCCAGACACATGCGCAGCTCCTCGCGCGTCTACGAAATTAAATAAGTTATAACCAGAAATGATAACCAAATTCCTCATCTTACCTTGTGATTCCAAATTAGATTTGGCAGGCTGTGATCTTTGGCAAAGCTGTAAAAGAAGAAAGGCAGATTCACAACGACATCGGATGTCTTTTTCTTCTGGCGTCGGTTTCGCAGCACCACTGGACGGTTCTTTAGGGCCTGAGCTGCTCCATCCTGCTGCTCGATCAGGTTCATGCCCCAATGCTTGATGCCTTGCAAATGCTTTTCTATCACATTCTTGCGAGTTTTATTGGAATGTTGAATTGCGAACTTGAGATTGTCACGGAAATTCAGTTTGTCCTCCTCAATATCAGACTCTGGAACGGAGTCCTCTGACTCCAGGAAGGTCAACAAACCAGCGGGCTGAAAAATATATTTAAATAAAAAATTTGTTCAGAGTTACAACTGATAGTGACTCACGAAGATGCGCTTGAACAGCTCCATGGCTTCCTCGCTGTCCGTTAGCCAAAGTCCAATTAGATGTCGTGACAACTGACGTTGCGTGGTCTGGGTGGGATCGTTCGAGGGTGTGTACAAAGCCACTAGCAAGTGTCGGCACAGCGCCGCCTCATCCAGGGCCAGGGCCTGCATTTGTTGCGCCACCTGCAGCTCACCCTCCTCAATGATGGCCCGCAGCACCAGGCCAGCTCCCTTCACGATCGCCAGCGAGGGGTGCTGGAACAGTTTGTACAGATAGCGACCTCGATCGGCGACCAGCTCCAGCAGAATGTCAAACTGCTTGCCGTCGGTGGTCTCGCTGTAAGGCACACACAAGGCAAAGGTCATGAAGTCCAGCATGGCCGATAGTACGAGAGCTCCACTGCCATGACTCTGCAATATAATAGTGTTAATAAAGGCCATCTGCTAAACTCCACTTTCAATTACCACATGGGTTGTCCACATGTTTAGCAAGGTTTCCAGAAACGATTTGGATGACAAAATGGATGACTTATTCAGCTGCTCCTGCTTCAAATCGTGGTCAGAGTTAACAGAATGCATCAGGGAGTTGATCATGTCAATGGCAGAGTATGTCACAGCCAGGTCCTTGCGCCTCAAAGCGGCTACCACCTTAGTTCCGATGATCTCACGAAATCTAAATGGTGTTCGTTATTAAAAAAGTACTTGATAGAGAAATAGGATTTCTCACCCCGGGAGATTGGTAAAGGCTGCGTAGCCCGTTTTGCTTGCCAGCAGACGCGTCAGTGCGTGGAATATGGCCTCCAGCTCCAAGTTACTCAGCTGCGCCGTAGGACTGTCCAGCTCCTTTTGGGCCAATGCCTGCAGGGCACTTAGGATAAGCTTATCTTTGTTTTCCGCAAACAGGCTCTGCAATTTTCACATTATTTAGAATGGTCAACAAGATATTCTGCACGCAAACCTACATCCTGGGTCACACTGTAGTTGAGGCCACTGTGAGGCACATTGGCATTAAAGCGCTCCAAGATCTCGTATCGCTTTGCGGGGTTCTGGAAATTGTTGATGACCATCCGCATCAGGTTCGCCTCCGTCTCCTCATCAACAGAGCTGCTTAGCGGCACGTACCGCTTGCCACGCGGCGTGTTGCCAATGCGGATGTGCACATCCTGGTTGCCGCTAGAGCGCACCGCATCCAGCACAGTGGCCAGCAGCGAGTCCCGATCGTTGGTGCTGTAGCTGCGCACAATTCCGTTCTTGTACTCAATGCTGAAGCGCTGCAGATTGTCCTTGTCGCGAACAAGGGCGAAGACATCGGTGAGCGGCCGCAGGGTGCAGACACTATAGGTTTGGGGATCCCGCTCCAGCAGCGTCACCTCGGTTAGGCAGAGAATACGCTTCACTGGATCCGGATGGCGGTGCGTTATCTTATGCACTGAAAACTCGGTCAATGACGTTTGAAACTGGTCACCGCTGGAAAATTAAGAATGACTTTTAAATCTTTCTCTTCTTTTTTGCTTTACCATTTAATAGCTCACCTGAACTTGCCAAACCGCTGCCTTTCAAACTGCTCCAGTGTAATCTGACTCTTGAGTATTTTGGTTTCGATGCCCAGAAACTGGGCCGATCTCTGCGCTATGTTCTGCACAATCTCGTGGTGATTCAGCGCCTTAAACAGATGCAGGCGACTGAATCCGCCATAGGCCATCACGATTCCTCCCTCATAGTCCGAGATGCCTGCTTAAAACGTGCGCAAACGTAAACAAAGACCAGAAAGATGAGTGCGGCAAGCAACAGAAAAAAACAAAGCGTACACAGTGAATTAAAAATGTGGCACATGGACATAGAACGAGACACATTAATGTATGCAAATGCAAGCGAGCAGAGTCTGTATAGCTACCTATTATCCCTTCGATGTCCTTGTACATGTAGCTGGCCAGCACGTCGTTGGTGGTGGGATCGAGCTGGTCCAGCGAGCAGGGCGTAACCTCCAGCACAGTGGGCAGGCTGATGCCCGACCAGTGGTACTTGTACGCAGTGAAGCGCTGTGGGTAAACATTGGACTTAGTTTGATTTCAATTTTTAAAAATAAGACTATTTATGTTTTCATCTAAACGGCATGACTTTCTTTGCAACCAAACCTAATCCAGACTAGTTATTAAGTAGTAATTGTGAAACCTTGCAAAGGCTTTATATTTATGTTGAAAACAGAGATTGAACCCTTTTACACGAATTCAATATACTTTATCATGTTTTGTGGCAAATTTAAATTCTGTGACTCATAGTTTTCTACGCTACAACAGCTAATGGTTCTATGGCCAAACTTAAATCGAACTCGCTCAATTCCTTGAAAAAGAAAACAGATAAGCCAACCTGAGCATTTTTGGGCTTGTCGGCAAACTCCTTGTAGTATTTCAATATGGAGCTGAGTATGTCACTGCGGTACTCCGAAGACAGCTTGATCGTATCCAGTTTCTTATCTTTCTTGATGGTCAGCACGAACTCATTGGGTATCTGGAACGGAAGTAAAATTACTTAAGATCTTGTTACAATCTTGCAAACTCACATTTGTGGTCTTGGAGGGTGCAGCCGCCACAATGTCCGAGTAGGACCATCGATTTGTAAGGTCGAACCTGTCCGGGTTGTAGGTGGAGATGCCGGCCGTGCCGATGGAGAGGATGCGCTTGTACTTGCCCTTCCAGGAGTGCTTGGTCACCAGAAAGCACTCCAGATCGACGTTCTCCCTGGGCGGCTGCATCGTTAATCGCTGCGATTCCAACTGATTGCCTTTGCCGTTGCCTTCCACCTGGTATTAGTCAGCAACTGCAAGCCAGAGAACGAGAGTGTGGGAATCAGAGCTGCGCTACAGCTTTTCACAATTGGAATTTGGGGCCCACAGCTGATACGCAGGTTCAAAATATCCAATTGACTTGCCCCCGACTCCAGGGCACTGATTAATTAAGTTGACTGCTCGGCCACTTATCAGCAGAGCAAAAGTGCCAGCGGAGCCCCAACAAAGACCCGAAAAGGGGGAGTAAACGTGACGAGTGCGGCCCCGAATTCGTGGCCCATTGGAAACGAAGATTCCGGCTGCAGGGCGAGATTCCCCAATGCTCCAGCCTTCGCGGCGGCTTACCTTAAACATCTAACACATTTCGGCCGCTTGCACAATTAGCTATTTGTCCTACTATCTGCAGTTTGCTCAGTTTTTGCAATAAACAATTTCGCAGTAACGCAGCTACACAACACTGATAAATCTGAAAATATCGATGAAGCTATCGATACATGGTGATGGCACTATCGATGGTTTTTTCCTTGCTACCGATAGTGGCCCTGTTCAGCATTGAATATTTCGAAACTTGGTTTTTAATTGTTTTAAATATTAATAAATTTTTTGAAAACAAAACTGGCTGCTTTTTATTTTTGGTATTTCTATAAAACATAATATTTTAACCTTAAATATTTTGCACAAACGTAACGGAAATTTTGAGAAAGTAGCTTATTTTAATTTATTTGCTTTAAGCCAGACTAAGTCGATTTTTAGTTTATGTAGAAATAAGTGATTGAAATCTTTGAATTTAAGGTTTTCAGACTCTAAAACCAATTTTAAAAAAAGTGATCATAAGCAAGTTTAATTTTAAGTAAGAGAAATCATCGAATATTTTGTTAACTTACGTATTTCTTATGCTCTTAATTTTAATTTGAAATCAAAGAAACTTTTGATACTTTCTCCGCCCCCTTGACACCCAATAAAACACGCACGCTTAACTTAACTACCATTAAAAACTTTATTTCTCATTTCGTATTGCATAGAACGTACGTATTGTTATCTAAATGCAAATAAAGATGGCAGAGTGTGTTTGCATGTGTGAGAGTAATAATTCCAAGATAAAACAATCTCGCCAGCAGAGGCAAATAAAACAAACAAAAACAAGAACACGATTCGTATTTTACACAAATGAAGAATGCTATGATACGGAGATGCTGCACTATCTCCGGCTAATCCTCGCAGCTATGGGCTATGGGATAATAATGATAATAATAATAGGTCTATGTGTATGCGTGGGTATATAAATTCACGCACTGACCCCAATCTCGATCCCGATCCTACAATGTGGACCCACAGACGGGTCTTATCGGGATTTACGGCCTGGGGTGTTAAAGGTATTGTCCCAGACAAACTGTTGGACGGATGGACGGGATGTTGGGATGGATGGATGACGTGGATGAGGCTTAGTCTTAGACAAATGTTACGTTGAAACCCTTAGCATAGTTATCGCTATCTTCTAACAACATGAACATGGAGTGGACATAGGCACAGACTGGGGACGGTGATTGGAATGGGTAGCAGATTCTCTCGACCTGTGTCCCAGGTCAGCAGGAACACTTGTTCTTGGCATCCGAGCCGGTTGCATCCGTGCTGTTCAGGTTGAACTTGTCCCCGTCTTCCAGATCGGCGGATATCAGCTTATCGTTGATGAGTATCTGTCGGGTGAGTGGAGACAGATTAGCGGGGCTTTGACTAAGGATTACCACGGATTATCACCTTATTCACGAGGGCGCGGGCTGACTCGTCGATGTTGATGTTCTCCTTGGCGGATGTCTCAAACCAGCCGGCAAAGCCGTTCTCCCTCACGTACTCATCCATCTTCTCCGGCTGCGTAATAATTCCCTGCTTCTCCTGATCGCACTGGAAAATTAAAACAAATTTATAATGTTTTAAAACTTGTAATTTAATTTAAAAAAAAAAAAATACAATACTAACAGTATTGTAATGCAATAAGTAATTTTAAGTTGCTTCCCTTTAAAAAATATTTGTTTTATTTTCTTTACTACCATAATAAAAAAGATAAATGTTTTAAATGAAATGAAAAGGTTTTACTTTAACACTCACTTTATTGGCCAGCAGGATGCACGGTATTGGACTGCCGTCCGGCAGCTGCACCTTGGAGTCCAGGTCCTCCTTCCACTTGCTCACACAGTCGAAGGTCCCACTCCGTGTTACGTCAAACACGATAAACGCACCCACCGCCTCCTTGTAGTAGACCCGCGTCATATTGCCGAACCTCTCCTGTCCAGCGATGTCCCACAGCTGCAGGCGCACTATCGTATTAGCGTCCCACTGGAGCACCTTTAGGGCGAAGTCCACTCCAATGGTGGCCCGGTAGTTCTGGCTGAAGAACTGGTGCACATAGCGCTTGATGAAGGACGTCTTGCCGGTGCCCAGTTCACCGATGACTAGAATCTTGTACAGATGTTCGCGCTTATCGCTGGTGGACGTCATGATGGCCTGGAAGCAAGAATTTAAGTAACATCAGATAAGAGATCGCTTAGAGTTGGGAGCTCATTGGAATTCTTTCTTCAATCTTTTAAGATCATAAAGAGGGGTGACGCTGGTTTTTAGAAGCAAGCTTCTGATATTTGATAAGATTTCATTATAAGGCAAATACACTTTAGTTACACCTTTTCAGGTTCTGAGTTTTATAAGAAATGCATACGAGTATATATAAAAACTCCTTATAGTTACAACAGAACTGTGTAAGTTTCACTGAGTTTTAGAATAAAGACAGAGATTTTGAAAACTGGACTAGAATAAATCCTACGTCAAGATTTTAGCTGTTACTCTTTCCTAGCTTCTTTTAAGTATAAACCACTTATTTTTATCGCTGTTTTAATGGCTGTTACACAATAGGCAACACGGAAATATACTATAATTTTGCAGACACAAGAATTAAAGATTTGAAATATTCCAAAATTTTGAAGACATCACAAGTACAAGGCCTAGGTCGGGAACTAGTTACAGTTTTCTTGGGTTCTCTGGTCGTTTTTTAAAACTTCACTTGTAATTGCTTCAAAGAAGTATATTAATCAGAAAGTTAACACTTAAATGTATTGAAGGATTTAAGAAACATGAAACATGAGATCTCCAGAGATTTTAAAGACACCACAATAATAAATTCTAAGTCGGGTATTAGTTACACCTCTTGCAGCTTGTCAATCCAGACTGAGATTTGTTGGTTAGTTGACGAGACCCTTTGGGCGATTACCCCCTTCTCCACAGACCCCCCACCCCCACAGTTGAATGACACTCTCTGACACACACACACACTCGAAGGGGGCCAAACACACAGATAGACGACACGACACTTTTGGGGCTTCTCTGCTGGAAATGTGGTAAACTGGCAAACTGGGAAACTGGCAATCCGACGACGACGGCGACACCTTACCGGTTCCATTTCCTGATCCATAGTCAGGTCACCGAAGGCCGGCATGGGCTTGCTACTCTCTGTTTCTGGTTTAGGTTTTGGCTCCCTGGCCTCTGCTCCTACTCCTGCTTGCTCCTCGCTGTCCTCCTCGGACTCAGAGGCGGAGTCCTGGTTGGAGTATTCACTAGCCACCGACTGATAGCGCAGGGTTTCCCTTCTGCCCTCGATGCTGTCGTGGTCTCCGAGTATGAGTTGTTGCTGGGCGAAGTTGAGTCGCCGGAGACTCGAGTCACTGGGTTCCTCGGTGGAACTGGGCTGTTGACTGGCTGCGGCGGCCAAGGCGGCTTCGTAGGCACTCAGAGGACTCCTTACGGCACTGCCCACTGCAAAGCGGACAACGGGCGGGGTTGGAATGGCTGTGGCTATGGTCTGGGCACTCTCCGCCGAGGACACTCCGTCGTCGGCCGCTGGAGGGGATTCGGACTCGGGTAATGGGACTTCCCCTGATGGCTGGGGCTCCAAACTAGCTAACTCAGCCAGCGGTCTGGCGTTGTGGCGGTGGCCGCGCTGCTGCTGCTGCTGCATCAATTCCAGCTTCTTGCTGGATCCGCTCGAGGAGTGGGACTTGCGAACAGCTCCGGTGCCGCTGGCAGACTGATTCTGTTCCCGAACCTGAACCACTTGAACCGCCGGCTGGACGCGACTTGGCTTGGCTGGAGCTCGCTCTCTGGGCGGCGTATCGCGCGTGCTCTCGGTGATAAGAGGCGATGGTGAATGCGATGGCGATGGCGATAGCGACTCTCTCTCGGTGCTCTGGGGCTTCCCCTTCTTAACCACCAGCTTGGTGGTGCGGGTGGTGCTGCTCGTATCTTTCGTTGTCACAATGCTCGTGGTGGTTTTCTTTTTCTTCTCCCCAGTCGCAGCGGGTGTCAGGTAATCCGTGTCGCTCTTTGGCCTGCTCTTACCGCTTTTCTTACCGCTTGGGGTAACCGCTTCCACCTTCTTGCCACTGATGGTGATCTGCAGGGTGCTGCTGCTGGTGGAGGAGGGCGAGGCGGGCGGAGAGGGCAGTGGTGAGACCTCCAGTTGATCCACACTGATGTCTTCGCTGGTGGCCAGGCTGTGGGGTCGCACCTTGGCAGTTTTCCCCGTCTTCCGCAGCCCTCCCAAGAGAAGGCGACGGGTCAGGCTTTTCTTTTTGGTCTTGGAGAGGGGAGAGGCACCACTGTCTGCGGAAATGGAGCTGGCCACCTCCTCCAGATCGCCAGGGGTTTCCTGCGCCTCCTCCTCCGCGCTTTTGGTCTCTCTGTCGGCACTTTTATCCAGCTCCCTTTCCCTTTTGGTCTTCGAGGTTTTCGAGAGGCTTCGCAGAGCCGCAGAAAATCGCGATCGGCTCTTGATCTTTCCGCCGGCCTCCTCGGGTTCCAACTCCTCTTTGAGATCACCCTTTTCCTTTTCCTTCTCCTTCTCCAGTGATTCCGATTCCTCTCGCTTTATGGCTTTTCCCCGCTGCTCGTCCACGTTGGGCATATTTTCATCTGGGGCTGATCACTGAGTGTTCTTCAAAGGCTTCCATCTGATCCTGGTCCTGGGCTCCTGGAATTTTCAGCAACCGCAGCGCTGACTAAACAAACGCGCACTGAAATCCCCAATGCCGACGTCTAGGCTTTTATAAATTTTAATTCGCCCCGTTGGCCCAACACCTCACCGCCCCCCGCCCCTTTTTGTGGTGAGAGGTTTAGCATTACAGTTACGAAAAAAGCTAAAGGTGGCCAGGTGCTTACCAACACTGGCAGTTGGGTAGTATGTAACTTGCGAAATCGGAATGATCGTGAGAAGAGAAGAGGCCTTTGAATGACCCAACTGATCGACTGACACCCGCTTATCAAGCAATCTCCGGACAAAGATTGGCCAGTGTTTAGTGGCTAGGAATAATGATAGCCAGTTGTCCGGCTGGTTAGCCCTGCTCCGGAATCACTGGACTCTGTCATTGGGATCAAGGTGGTGATGCTGCTGCTGGTGATGCTGCCCAATCATCCAAGACAGTCAGTGGAGCAGGGCAGGGCACCCTAGTGTCCATTTCTGGACCTGACCTAGCCACTCAAACCCATGCTCCATCGCACTTCAGAGGCTTCCTTTAAGCTGAGGATTTGCCGCATCAACTTGGCCCAAAAGAGTCGAGTCGCTCGACATTAAGTGGGCGACACATCAATCTGGCCAAGTTGGGTGATTGGATTGGGTGGTTGGGTGGTGTCTTGGCCGATTGTCGACTGACTGACTGCTGACTGCTGCGACGTGACTGTATAGAATTACGCTTATTACAAAACGTGGTTAGCCGCAGTGCACAAAGCAGAGCGACAGGGAAGGAGATACACCTCCCATATACGATTACACCAAGTAATAACCCAAAACGCAGACGGGATGGCACACATATCCACATTTACCAAGACAGATCCCATGCGACAGATGTACGGAAGTCGTCTGTAGCTTAATTGGATATTAGAATTCCCAATATAGACATCGTTGTGGTTGCAAATATCATTGACGAATCCTTTACTGTTTACATATCAGAAACAAAAGGCGTCCAATGTCTAAACAAAGCTTCAAGAAAAACATACTTATAAAATTTATTTCTTAATTAAGATCTTTATCAATTCAAACCTTTATGTCACATTTATATTGAGTAAATAGTTTGGTGGCTAGACTTTTCTCGTTACAAATTCCCTAAAAAATGCAAAATGTATTGCACAATAAACTGTGTTGTCTACAGCTTCACTGATATGCACATTTTGAAATCGGGGACAAGTCAACACTCGATTCGGCTTACATAATTCATGGGAGATTACAGCAAACACATTTCCGCCAGCTTAAAAATTCCAGTAGGAGCACCGAGGGCTTTTAAACTATTTTGTGTCGTGGAAACCGAAAGCATTAGAAATTCACTTTTGCATAAATGTCGAATGTGAAGGAATTCCTTTTATGCCTTGAAAATGTTTACACGCAATCGAGAGCCACAGAACAGGAGAGGTATGTGAAGCATTTTGCAAAGCATCCCAGGCAAGTGGGATTCCCATTACCCCAACGACCCCATTCCAAACAAAAGCCACACGGATGCCCGGATGCGGTGAAGTTCTTCTTGGGCTTCTTTTCCGTAAATCGGACGCCAAATGGAAATCACAAGAAGTCCATACATCCACGTGCTAGTCATCACGTGCTTGTGTGTTTAAAAAAGGACCTAATCACATGGCTAAAAGTTCCTGGAATATAACCGGCTGGGATTGCATGTATCACGCTAAAAGAGCAATGTGGAGCAACACTTATATTTTTGAATAGTTTGTGAAAAAAACATTTATTGCTAAACAATTTATTTTTTGATTCGTTTAATTTCATGTCACTTTTTATTCGTGTCTTTACTGAACGTACCCCAAAAAGTATGCAACACAATTTGTTTTTACATAAGTAAAAAGCTTATTCACAGGTTGGGATATGAAGAAATTCATAATAAATAAATAAACAAATAATAATTTATTATAAATAAAATAGTACATTTATTTATAAAAATAAGATAAAACAAACTACATTTAAAGTGTCACATTTAGTTAGAACTTGTATAAGGAAAACTGCACAGAAAATAAATTGTGAACAAAATCAACTAATTAAAAATAAGTTAAAGCAAATTGGTTTTAATAGTTAACCATTTAATGGTTTAAATTCCACACATATTTTTTTTTAATCATAGTTTAACCTCAAATGCAGGTTGATATTGCACAAAGTGTGTTTATTATAAACATGGAGACGATACTAAGATAGCTGACATTGGAATTTCGAGATTCGCACCTTGGTTTGCGTGATTTCAAAACAGCGCTTCCATGTGACTCTCCAGTTATTACATTTTATACATATGCTTATCAGTTTGGCCTGGGCAATTGTCATGTAAATGTAATCAGTCGGCCACAAAAGTAAAATCAACAATAATACGGAGTGCAATGCCTTTGCAAACGATGCGCAGAGTGAGTTCGAGATTGATTACATAAGGAGGATGCTATTCGCTCCGAAAGGCTGAAATTCAGACAGCGATCCCTCAATGGACTCTGCACACGCTACTTTGCGTATTATCAGACTGTTGGAGTGGAGTGCCAGCTCATATCTTATCATTCCGTGGAGTCATCAGCAAAAAAAAAAGGAGGAGGAGAATGAGCCCCGATTAGATTGTGACCAAAAATGCAATGAGACCTTGTGATTCATACAAAATAATACAACCATGTGCGATGTGTAATTGAGAAATGCAAACAACAAATACCAGCCATTAATTAAAGTCCCCACACTTTCTCAGGTTCACTCAATAATTGACCTTAAAACGTGACTGTGGGTGGCTCTTCTAGCTAAACGGTAGCAGCCCTTCCTATTCCGATTATAGTTTCTCAACAGCAGCGGATATCATCTATATCTAGCTAACCGGCAATCACTTAAGTAGCCGAACACACACCCACATAAAACTGGTCGCCCCCGGATCCGTCCCTTTATACATATATGTACACTTTATCCATATCCGTAGCCACGATGAGAGTGAAATTTTTGTGTTAGCTTGCCATTGTTTTGATTTTATCGGTTTGTTTATAACTGGGTCTCAAATGAAGCAACGATTTCAATTTCATTACCATTTAATTGGTCACTTAGAGCGAGGGAAAATGGCATACGGTGGGTTGGAGATTAGAAACAAACCGATTCTGACAGGGAACCAGGCATTGAAAAGTGGGCGGGAAAGTGTAATAAAGTGCGCATGGAGCTCGGGGATTTTCCGGAATACTGATATTGTAATTACTTAACATTCCGTGCATCTGTTTCGCTCTGAAATCCCATCTGGCGGGCAACGAGTTTTAGCCAAGTTCTCTGAGCGACTTTAAGCGGCTAATGAGTACACGCTGGTTGTGTTAACGGCCTGACAAGGCAAAATAGCGAAAAACATTGCTACACTTGGTCAACTTATTTTTGGGCATTCCCCACACTTGCGAAAAAATAGTCTAGGAATTTTAGAAAATCATCTTTCGTTTTAAAGTGTCATTGAATTATGTTTTGTTTTAAATACGTAGCTTAATACAAGAGTATTTTAAGAAATTATAACGTAAAGCTATCGAAATGAAAAGTAAAAAATATATACACATTTTGGGTTTTCGTTTACTTTTAAATGTAGCAATTCTCCTCTTCTAAAAATGCGTAAATAGGTTTAAATAGGTAATTGTTTCTAATAAGACCTTCTTTATTTTAAACAGTTTAATGTACGGTTTTTGAATATCTAAGTTGCTGTGTTGATAAAATTTAAAAAAAAAACCAAGGAAATTATTTGGAGAACTAATATATTTACAACTATTTAAATTCAAGTTCGATAAAAATTAAATTCCTAACGTATGAATTTAGTTTTAGTGTATCCAACTCCCTCTCTTAATTTTGAACCTGACCCCTAAGGGTAATTGTTACAACTGCTGGTCATAAACAAAACCACTTTATTGTGGTCTTCGATACTCACTCCGTTGTGCAGGTAGCCATTGTTCCGGTTGATGTCCATGTTGCTCCGATTCCCCGCAGGCATGTCTTCTGTGAGCTGGAGTGCCTCTACGGCGAAGAGATCTATTTGTGGCTTGGGTTCGATGTACGCAGGAGCAGCACTTCGCAGGGAGAACTGCGAGGAGCTGAGGGGTGGATCCAATGGAGATTCCGAGGGTGCAATCCACAACTGTCGACGCACAAAGATGGGCGACTCTTTGGCACTCAAAGCGCCCAGGGAGCCGGAGTTGGAGCTCACTGGTAGATGCCTGTGCTCCACGGGCGAGAAGCACTTCTGGTACTCCTCGATATCCTTTCCCAAATATTGACAGCGCAGGCAGGCACAGGTTAGTTCCTTCACTTGATCAGCAGACTTGGATTTGCCCAAGGACTTTTGTAGTCCTGCAGACTCCAAGTTCAGGCAGTCGCAGATGTTCCGGCGACCTGCAGAGGTCGAGACAACGCTGCTCCGGATGACGCTGGTTGCCATGCAAATCCACTGATATGTTGAGGGCGATCTGTTCTTTGGACCTTCTTTGGTTCTTTGCACTTATTTATCACACCCCCGCCCAGTCAAGGTCATTCACACACTCTATTTATAATTGGTTCTCTAGTTGTCCCACTCTCACTAGTGGATAGATAGTTCTCCGGATCCCGAGCAACATGTGGTCCCAAGCTAACGGTAGACAAAGCTTCGACTGCTCTTGAACTTATCAGAATTGGTATGTGTACATATTCATTTGCGATTTTTCACTGCTATCTCTCGATCGGTTTGTTGAACTCGACCGTTGCACTTTTTTGGACAGTTGTGCACTCAAATCGCAGCTTGGAAACTGGTTTCAAATGCAAATGGAACACTGCGGTGGTCACCACTTCACTTACTGAGTTTCTTGCATAAGATTTAAGTGGTCCGTTAGTGATTTACGCGTTGTTTGGTCTTGGCGCTAATTCTACGACCCGTAAATTAAATTCACACACGTTCGATTTCCAGACACGCAAAAATACGCAAGCAACAACAACCGACGAAGACGGTACTCTCAAACAACAACAACAATTGAGGTGGGTTTTTTTTTGGAAAACGTCCGCCCTCCTGTAATTCCAGTTTGTAACTGTTTTTATGAGAAAACTTTGGCTTCGTTCGCGCACACGAATGAAACTGAAAGCTGCAGCTTTGCGAAAAGTAAATCGATTTGAAAAGCTTTCAGTTTAGGCGGCACAAATTCAAATTAAATTAAATATGCTATACGTTTTTTGTTTTATCCCACTGTTGCTGCTTTTTTAAAGCTTACCCAGCTATTAATGGGGCCAGAGTGTCTAATTTTGTTTAACCATTTGTTGGTCTTCAAAATAAAACAAACTTGTTGAAGAATTCTGATGTTATAAAAAAATAACTAAGGTGGGGAATTCCCTATTTTATTTTGAAAATTATTACCTGCTACAGTTCGCAATCTGAAATCCCCTTGGACAACACCCACTTAAAAAACAATCATTTGTTAACAACGGTTTTGTGTATTTGCAACACTATATACAAATTTATTAACTTCCTAATTAATGTAGCATAGACAAAAGTATTTGCAACATAAGTTATAGATTTATGAACCACCTACAAAAATTCAGCACACGCAGGTGTATGTGCAACATTATTTACATTTTATAAATCACCTATAAGTATTAGCATACAAAGGGCTCTTTGTCAGAATCTTATTAACAAATCTGGAACCCCCTGGGGCCTAGGAACAACATCCACTTAACAAACTAGTAAAAGCTGCCGTTAAAACAACTCCAAGAACCATATACACACATCTTATTTAGTTTAAACTAAGAGCAGTTGCGCATGCTCAACACGATTGCAACTGCTCGCTGACTACAAGGACATGAGGTAAGATATCTTAGGAGCTAAAGAAAATCCCAGAGTATGGGAATCACACGTTGGCCGCCTTCTTCGCAGCCTCGATCTTTTTACGTCTGTCCAGCAGGAAGTGCGAAACGTTCTCGTACACCAGGAAGGTGATCATGCAGGCGGGCACCACTCGAGTGAGACTCGCCTGAAGACCCTTGTAGAAGCCTCTGTAGCCCTCAAACCTGCAACGATAACAAAACACCAAAAGGGGTTAGTTACTGTGAACCGGGGGCTACAACTACTTACAGTACAGGCACATTGGCTGTTTCAGATTAGCAAAGAGATTCTGCACAATTTACGGGTTGACTAAAGCTGAAGGAGCGGAAGCAGCACGGACTACTTACTCAAGCTGCCTGGAGCCCTTGGCCAAATGAAAAGACGCTAGTTGGTCGCGTTATCAGTGTTTTTTTAGTTTGTTTCTCAGTTTGGGTTTGCCATCCTGGCATCATTTTAATATAGGAAAGTAATTTAGCATTTTCATCTCTTGATTTGATTTGATTTGATTGGGATTGTTCCACTGCTTTTGGCTTAGTTCACAATGCGTTCATGCTTATTTACATAAGTGTCAAGGTTTATCCTTAAAATTATAAACCATTTTCAAAATTATGAAGAATCTTTTTGCCAAAACGAAATTTTGTATCAACTAAAGAGTTAACTGGTTTCATAGTGTGCTTACAATTCCAAGCCATTACAAAATAAATAATTTAACTAAACTATGAACTAAATGTGTGTGTTGTTTGGATGAAGAGTGCAGGAAATGCGTCTCTGAAATTACATTTCACGGGCATCACATCAGTTACTTTCAAAGTGTTGTTTAGAGCGAAGGATGTACAGTAAACTAGGTGTGGAATACTCTTAAAACTAGGGTTGGGTGCTAGGGCTAAACCGAAATCGAATTACAACAATAATACAGAATAAGCTTGTCATTTTCTGCTGTTAGCTGCACATCGGAGGAAACTAGAAAGATTCGTGTATTCTAGGCGCTTAGCTTAAATTCAGTGTCAGGTTTTAGAATCTAGATCTAGATCCTAGGTTCTAGTGTAATACTCCATCTAGCTGGTCAGCTTCTCCCAGATCAGCATGACCATGCAGATGTTGGGTGTGACGTGGACCAGGTAGGGCACCAGGCCCTTATAGAAACCACGCGTGCGCTCGTACCTCCAAGTCTGTTTGATGCAGTCCCAGGTGCCGCTGTACCGATGGTGGTGATCCTGCAGCCGAGCCCTCACCACTTGGTATGGATATGTGGCTGCCGCCGCGATCAGCTTGGACACGGCCGCGAAGGCCAAGTACTCGGTGGTGGCCTGTGGGCGGAGAAAATATATATTAATATTAGTGGGGCGCACGAAATTTGCTGAATAGCTGCCAAATCGCAGAGACGTCATCACAGCCGGATATATTTGGATATGGCGGTGTACAGAAGTGGTCAACAGAATAATAGCACCCCGAAAAAAGCTCTTTTTGAATCAGAATGAATTCCAGGAAAACACTTGTTTGTTTAGCTTCTAATACTCATAAACAATAACAAACCTTTCAGGTTGTGTAGCTCATGTTTTTGTGGTTTTTCCCTAGGTCAATTCGATTAGCGTTAATAAAATTATTTAGCTTTGTAGATGCTTTCGACTTTCAATGTTTTTTGGGTTAACCAAAGTCAATTAAAAGTGTCACAAGACCTTGTTGCTAATTAAGTTTAATTTGTGATTTAAAAAAGATTATATTTTCTGGCAATTCACCTCAAAAAAGTCTAAACAAGATATGTTACAAAATAATGGTAATGGTTAATAACAACTGAAAACGTTTATATACTTCTGATCTAACTGATAGACTTCCAGATTTTCCCTGCTTATGCTAGACATATTTTGTGCTATTAATGTGCCCACATCTGTTCACCCCATAGAGTATATACATATGTAGCCGATGTCAACGCCACGCGCAGTTGGTCATGTGATGATTTGGTCATCATCATCATCAGAGATTTGTGTACTCACCAGCTTCGTGTCGATGGGCAGCTTGCGGTACTCGTTGTAGGCGTTCTTCATCTCCTCGTAGGTCATGAACTGGATGGCTCCGTGGGATACGCCCAGCATGCCGGGCACAAAGCCGCGGTACAGGCCCCTCACACCCTCCTCTTTGTAGATCTGCCCCAGGGCGTGGATCATGCCCCTGTATTCCGCACTACTTGCGGCATCGCACTGCAGGCACAGCCTTGTCTTCACCACCCAGATGGGATTGGTCAGGAGGAGAGTGAGCGCTCCAGACTCCGCAGCAGCCAGCATGTGCATCGCAGGACCCAGTGGCATGGTTGTGTTGCCCCCCTGAATAAACGTCTTGATGGTGTTGTAGCTAAATGGGAAATTCTTAACGTAAGTTTGTTGTTACTTGTTTGTTTATTTCAAGAATACTCACAACATGAAGTACAGGCCCCAGGAGGAGCCCGATCCCCAGACATTGGGGGTTACGCCCTTGTAGAGTCCACGGAAGCCCTCCTGCCGGAAAATGGTGGTGAAGGCGCTGCTGAGTCCACGATACTGCGGCACCGTAGCTGTCCGGCCATCATTCACTGCAAGTACACAATTGAATCACGCTCGTTAATGACAAACACACGTCTAGACAGTGCAGCCTTGAAGCTGGCACGATTATGGATTATGGTAACTGGTACTAAAGGGCCCTGGCATACGTCATTTTCCAAGTATTGTTATATACTTGGGCAACTGTACGGCTGTTGACTCCACGGGTTTGCAAAGTTGTTTTCGCCAAAAAATCGGATAGATAGCGTTAATTGCCAGCGGATGCGATAAGCACGGAGCGTTCTATGTGTTTACGCGTCCATTAGCAGCTATTTAGCTATTTATAATGACTACATATTTCTATATACATATTGCCTGCTGGGAGGCAATAATCATAAGATCTGGCCTGACAACAAGAAAGGGGCTCGTCTGAGACTTCTGCGTTATTTATAGCTGCCCGTGCCCCTGCCCCAGGTGTGACCTTGAAAAGAGACTGGACTCGCAAACTATCCTAAGTGGGGGGATCGGATGTTGAACCATATGGGCATCCAGCAGGAGTAATGAGTTTTTCGACATGCACTCGATATTGTCACTCCGGCGATAAGGTCGCAAAAGTGCCTCTGATTCAGCAAACTTCCCGCTTGACAACAGCGGGAACTCGTTTTTGGTCTTTAGCCACATTGTGAGTGCTGTGTGCCACATAAACCGGACAGTTGCCGCTGAAAGTTGCCGTTAACAAAGCCAACGCAATGTACAGTCAAGTCAAGTGGCTGAAGTCACGTGATTAAAAACGGGCAAGAGCAGAAAAAAGCAAAAGCAAGATAAACGGGTTTCGATTGGGCCAAAATGCGTCATCGCTAAAAAGGCCTTGCGCAAGTCAATAGAAAACAGCTGTTGCCAAATCATGAAACGAAACCCAGAAGATTCAAGGGGGTTCATTTGGGTGTGGGTTTGGGTTTCGCTTTGGGTCTTCTAACCATCCCAAGTTCGCTATGCTTTATCAGCTTACAGATCCTCGCATGGTGTGACTTTTATTCACATAAACAACGCGTGCGGTGGTTGTTATTGTTTACCGATCATTTTTCTGGTGAATTTACATTTTCACTTTACGACTAAGGCGCTTTTTAGCGCTGATTTGCAACAATAATATTTAATAAACAAGAAACCCGCTCGTTTTGTTGTTGTTTTGGATTTTGAATCGGACTGAATACGGAAATTGTTCACGTATTTTGCACATGAAGCGCAATCGAGGCCAAAGATATGATTCAGATTCAGTAGTACATTTAGTTATTAGCAAAATTCGCATGAGCACAATAACCTGTAAAGCTAATAAAAGCGGGTATATCCTATCTGTATTTCAAAGGTTGATGGCTTATATCGATCTTTGGTCGAGACAGTAAAAGTAAAAGGCACGTAAACAAAACAAACTCTTGCCAATCATTTCCCTGCCCCAGGAATTCTAGATTAGACTAATTGGTGTGTCCACAGCCCAGCCAATCGTCAACAAAACAAACCCATAAATTTCGTCTATCTATTGCTTAAAAAAAAACCAAAACCTAAGTATTCACGTGCCCGTGGCCCCATTATAGTTTTGTTTATGTGCGAAAACTTGAACGTCACTTGGCGAACATACGCATAGCAAATCGTCTCAATTGTTCCATGGTGCAAAAAGTCTAGCGTCATTTCTCGAATACGCCAGCGTCTCAAATTTTCCATGGAAAATTTGCAAGGCAATGAGCAAACAAAACGCGGACAGCCAACACCACACCAGTACCAGTACCAGTGCAGTAATAATCTGCAGCCAGACTGGCGGCACTTTTCCGGCACGTGCCGCGGGTTTCTACGCAACGCAAAAACCAAGTTGACATCAGTTTGTTATTACTAGATAACCAGTTTCTCAAGCCACTATAATGGATTGTTTTTTGATAATACTAGTTGTGTCTTGAAAGAAATAGCAAGTCACAAACCAAATGAGATCATTAGAGGGCTGATATAGGATCAATACTAAATGATAATATGTTTGTCTATTCTAGTGAGAACCCTTTTTTAAACTCATTTTAAAATCTATAAGAACCTGAACTTTAGAAAACACTAAGATCATATTGGAACTGTTTATACTATTAATAGTCAATTACAAACTTTTTGCTTAGTCAAATGTATATTTTGCTGACACCAGTTTTTAAATCTGATCTGTTTTTATTTAAAAATAGAACTGATTAAAAATGTGTAATCAGGAAGAAAACAGTATTAAATAATCGAACTTCCCATATTATTTTAAACTTGTTGCCTGTTTTGATAAGATCATAACTGAATACACGTTTTTTCTATATTACTCTGATATCATTCTAAAGGGGAAAAACCATCCTAAGACATGTGTACGAACACCTATGAGATAGATGTATCTGCAAAGTAAAAAGATCCCCCATTTGGATGACTCACCTGCGAATCGAATCTTGATCAGATCCAGGGGATGGAGTATTATTGTGGATGCCACTCCTCCGGAAACGCCTGCCACCATGTGCTCATACTTGAGATGTGCGAATACGTTGAATTTCTTGGGACTGCCCGAAGCTTGTGCTTTGATCGGATTCATTTTGTGCGATTTCTTGGTTGGATTTTTGGATTGGTATTACTGCTGTTGTTATCTTCGGGGTTTATTCGCTGCCCTATGCGAAATTCACTCTGTGCGCTGGGTGAATTGTACTAAAACTACGTGCTATTTACACTCTTTGGCTTTTTGGCTAGCGGCTTTCGACAAATGGGCGCAAAATCAAAGGAAATCGCTTGCCGAATTTATCTTGTTGCTAGGCGCACAGTTGTTGTTGTTGTTGCTGCTGCTGCTGCGCTGGTTTTTGTGGTTGTTGCTGCCGCTGCTACAGATGAAACATTTCTGCCTTTGCTTTGTTGTTGCCCAGCTCATATTCACTCGTTTGTTGCCAGTGGATCAGGCTTTTGTTTAGCTAAATAATATAGACTTTCCTTGTTGCAGAATAATGATGAAATAGCTGCCTTATTTTAGCTTAGCCATCCGTTTTCCTTATGTAATGCCCAAATCACCGACTGACTGGCAGTTTCCACCTGGTTAATTGGCTGGGTGTTGCGCGTTTGGTTGAGAAGCGACTGATTACGGGCACTGCAATTGATAGTATGGCACGTGTGCAATGGAAATTAAGTAACAAGATTTCCACGCGCGGGCAGCCAACAGCGAAAACGACAAAAACTAAAATGCGAGCCAGCTCATTCACAAAACTAAGTCAGCTGTTCGATACGGTTCGACAGTGTTGCCAGATGAAATTTTTGCTTTCCCCCTAAAAAATCCAGTTTTTTGTTAATTTCAAACTTGTACAATAACATTTTCCTCCTAAACATTTTCACCCCCAAAATTCCCCCTAGCACGTCTAAAAACCCCTAAATCTAGGGGGAAAACCCCTGATCTGGAAACACTGCGGTTCGATAGAAAAGCTCGTAGGAAGCTCGGCTATCGATGCATCGATATTTCTATTGGTTTTTTGCCACCTCTAAAGTTGTTAGCCCTGAAAAATACAAAAAATACCCACAAAAATAATCGATATATCCCGCACTAGGGCGCCTAGTTCAAATGATGTCTATCTAAAAGCCGGCAATTTATATGTGTTATTCTGAGATTTGCCAATCATCAATTTTGAGCTACGTAATTTATGCAAACAATGCTGACAAATGACTTGTGTACGCGAGCAATTTAAGGTGGAATTATGCTGTCACGCCTGAAGGACACGCACACTGCTAAATTTGGCGGCCCGCAAATGATATTCAAATACCCAGTTGATACTCGAGATTTACGCCGGAGACAAAGATATCGCCTCGAGCGTAACACACACACACACACAGAGGGAAACAACGAACGAACGGACCTCAGTTTCACTTTCATCACTTCAAACCCGATTAAGCACCTCATTTTATGTGTTATTTATCTACTGATTGGATGGTGACACAAGAGAGGAGCAGGAGCGGGAGCAGGAGCCCTCCAGCTGTTGGGTGGTCTGGTCTATTGCCTTTGTTATTTTCCACTCGGGGTGTTCGCTTTCTCTTCGAGGTCTTCGGTCTTCGCCTCGCCTCGCCTATTAAAAGACGACAAAAATACGCGTATAAATGCCACATAAAACAATACAAAGAATAATAGGCTACCATTTTTCACCACCACCCCCCCTAAAAGAAGCCCCCAAAAGCCACACCCACTTTAGCGAGTCTGTCAGGCAGCCACTCAGTCGGCGACACCTGTCAAAGCCCTCCCATTTCTTTCCCTTTGCTTTCTTTTACTTTCCCCAGGCGCGTATGTGCGTAGGCATAAAATAAATAAATAAAAAATTGACTACCAGACGAGAGGACCCACTGGGTGCTCCCTGCTCCTGCTCCTCCTTCTTGTTCTTCTACTTCACAGGCCGAGAAAATAATATTATGTCGACCCATTGAGACGAGCATGATGTAATTTTCTTTTCCGTTAAGTTTCATTTGCTAGCTGAGTGAAAGTGGCTTTCCCATGTTGACACACACATTTCCTTTACGATGTTTGTTTTTTTTTTATTATTTTTGGGGCAGGGCAGAGCAGAGCAGAGCAGGTGCAGCATTGGCAATTTGTGAATTTGCAATTGTAAATTCCGTTCTACATTTGGAATGTGAAGTGACATAATTCCGGGATTCAATTATATTGCCATATTACATAAGCCGATTACAGCGATGATAACAAAGCATTAAACTCATTAGGCGGCCGGGCCACTCCAACAAATGTCAAACAGAGACAATGGCAGTGGTTCAGTGGTTCAGTGGTTCAGTGGCCCAAAGGCAGAAGGCGATGGGACCGAGGATGGGGATGGGGATGAGTTGGCAGCTGGCGGAGGCCAGGCCCATTAAATGAACTTATCAATAAAAAAATGAAAGCAACGGGAAGGAGCGGAACAAACAGCACACACCCTGAACAAAAACACAGTCCACATAGAGTAACAGAAATCTCAGAAAACTCAGAAGATTAATAACAAAGAATTTAAGGGAAAAATAGTTTGCCTTTGATTTTTAATTATTTGTAAGGAAAGGTATAAATAAATTATTTTTAAATGGTAAAGAGTTCAAATTTTAATAGTTTAATAGTAACACAATCCAACTAAATAACACCTTTAATGGAACAAAGTTTAGATTTTAGTTAGATTTGTAAGCTTTATCATTCGTAGCACTTAATTTTATTTTTATTGTGAGGACTTCAAGTTAATTTAAAGTATCCCTTTTTTTAACTGCACATTCTGGTCAAAAGCTATTAAAAAATAAGTGTTTCATTTGAAATTCGACTTATGAAGTTAGTGAACAATTTCAACTTAGCCAAGTTCTCCTGTAGAAGGACAACAAACAGTGAAGGGAAAAAAGTCGAGAAAGACAATAAAGGCAAACAGAACATAAATTGAAGCAGGCCGCACCAAATATCAACAAAAGCCCGTCCGGTGGGTGGTGGGTGGTGGGTGGTGGGTAGTGGGAGGGAAACACACTCGCAAACACACAAATGCGCCAGACCCCCGGAAAAGAGAGACAAGAGAGCGAGCGCAGAAAAAAAAGACGATATCGCATATCAAGAAAAATCACAACCAACTTAAAAAAAAACCCCAAAATTAAATGTCCCCAGTGGACACACAAAAACGTAAAGAAAAGCAAGAAGCTAGAATGAAAAATGATTGACTTTTATGGTGTAGCGCATATTCGGTCTTTAACATTATATTTGTCATAAAATTAAGGGCTGCCGGGTTAAAAGAGAAAGAAAAAGGAGCAAACATTGTCATAAAAAATTTGCTAAATGCCGGCACACACAGGCAGAAAGCTTCCTTTTTGGACAAGGCACAAAAGTTCATGCAGTTCACAAATTGTACACAAACGCACACACACGCACACATATGCGCACACTTCCGGTTAAAATAATAATGCCCAGGTCTGTGGAGGAAAAGTGGAAGTGGGTGGACTGGAGGAAGGACGATAGCTACCAACAAAAGCAATAATTATGGCAAACGAGTTTGCCTCGTCTTACGCCTTTTGTCGCCCATTTTCCTGCTTTGACATAAGCCTTAACCTACAAAGATGTGGGAGAAATAGCCCCTCCTCGCCCTTCTTCTCAGCCACCCAACCACCCACTCACACACACACACACACAGACACAGAGAGAAAAGACACCCAATGCTTTTGCTTTTGCTTTTGCTGTCATGTACAAGCAACAAAGCAATCGAAGCTTCCCCCTTTTTTCCCTCCCAAAAGAAGCCGACTATTGTTGGCCAGCTACCAAGCTCCAGGACCCCCTCTTCCCTCTCCCCACTCTCCCCCAACAAAACCCCCCACCCCCTTTGTCTGTCTCCCCCTTCGGTTTTCGGTGTGTGTTTGTGTGCAGGAAATTTCGTTTTATGCGCGAGACAAATCGCACCTTATTATGTGAAATGCGCATGTATGTATGTGTGTATGTGTCCTATTGCAAGGGTGTGGGGGTGAGAGTGAGTGTGTGTGAGTGTAAGGCGTGTGCAGACATTCGTTGGTGTTGCTGTGTGCGTTTCGACTTTGCGACGAGCCATTATCCACACTCATGCACCCACGCTCTATCTATGGCTTTATCACCCAACAACAACGAATCCCCACACACTCACACACACACACACGCACAAACCCTGAGGAATTTACATTTTACGTGCTGCATGTGTAGTATCGATGCGAGAGTGTGGGTGGGAAGGTCCTTAAATGGTTGGCCAGCGAATGCGCTACTCCAATTCTCCTTCTTCTTATCACATCTGATTTAAATCAAACTTAAAAAAACAATTTTAAACCATTTCAAACTTGTTTTTGTTTAATTTTTTTTTTCAAATTAATAACCACCAAACCAGTAATTTTTTTAAGTCATTAATAAATTAAATAATATTTATTTAGAACTAAGATTGTGGAAACAGAAAAAGATAAGAAAAAAAAAAATAATGAAACGACTTCTCCTCACAAAAAATAAAAAAGTAGTTGTAATATCTTTATCGAATAAGAACAAATATTCCATAACCAAAAAAGCTTAAACTTTTACCGACAATAACCAAAAACGTTGTAAATTAACCATACAAATTTAATCATATCATTCATTGAAAAAAACCAAAATCGTGTCCTTGAATTTTTTTATTAACAGTGGCCCCAACAAATCTTTTAGATGTCATTTATCCATTTTTTTTTTCATTATAGATTGTAAAATGCAGTTGAATACCACTGCAGGTATTTGTATAAAGCAAGAATTCAAGATGCTCGCAGTGGCAAGCCTTCATTATCTTCTTTCATGCTTTTATCTGCGCATTTATTTTGCTCCCCTAGCTGACGCGTCGTGAAGATTGCAATAACCTATTTTGGCTAACCGTCCTCGCAACCAAAACCACCATCATCCTTCCATCCTTGGTTTTTATTGCGCGCATTTAACCGTATCTCCAGCGCCATCTCCAATGGCTGGCAGTTCGCAGTTCGTAGCTCGCATAATTATCAGACGGCAGAACCCATTTGTGGGTCAAGACGGACTATGACTGAGACTGAGTCCGATTTCGAATCTGAATCTGAGTCACAGTCATCGTCATCATCGATAAGCGCCGAGCATTAGTTAAGTTTCCCTTTTGCCTTCCAGCGTTTTCATTCCAGGAAGGCAGCAGACACCACGCCCGCTACAACAAAAACAACACTAACTCTGAGAAAAGTAAGGAAGCAGCAGCAAAAAGCGGCTGTCGACTCCCTCGAAGCTTCTTTTTATACATAAAATACAGTCAAACCTAATTGAAGTGAACTGACTTATGCTAGATATAAATTTCAGAGTTTGTGAAACCCACTTTAAAATTGAATAACAATAGATATAGACTTGTGGAAAATGCAGCTTAAAATATTGACAAAATTCTAAATTTGTAGGTTTCAAGGACGAAGTTCACATATTTGGCGCCCAACGTGGGGCTAATTTAGAATGTATTTTATGAAATAAATAGTCCTTAAAAAGGAGTACTACTTTGCAGATGGGAACACCTTCATAAGTTCGACTTATGGTAGTTCTACTGTGTTTTTTGGCGGCATTGTTTGTGTTTGCTTTTGTTTTTGGGTGGCGATGGATGGTTGGTGAATGGGAGGCTCTCTGTGCATCCGCTTGCCGCGTGACTTGCCCGAGGGACTTAGGGCATGGGTTGGGGACTCGAGGGTTCGGGGGAAATGTCCTGCCGTTGCCTCCCTTTTTATCACATTGTTTGGCCGCTTTGTGCCTGCGCGAAATTTCATTCACAAAACTTGCCTCTGCCTCCTCCTGTTTCCCTGTGTCTGTGTGTGTGAGCGTTTCTTTTTGCGTTTGCTCTTCGAGGTGCGTGTGCAAAATATAAAAAAAAAAACAAAAAAAAAATAAATAAAATGAGCAGAGCGACTTGTGCGAGGACGAAGGACTGCGCAAAATCCTTGCCGCTTCCTTTCGCCTTGGCTTTCCTCTCGTGTCGTTTCGATTCGTTTGCTTTCGTTTTGGTCAGGCGGCGGCGTCCTTGTAACGGTTATATCTGAAAAGCTGAGCGTCGAAGTCGAAGCTACCTTGGCACGCTCGCAGCTCACAGCTCGCAGCCAAAAAGCCCAAACTGCCAAACTGCCAAACTGCCAAATTGGGATACTGCGAAACTGAAACTGAGAAACTGAAGCTGGCATCAAAATTGAAGAGGATGCTGCCCCGAGATGCGATTGGATGCGATTGGATGCTCAACTTACCACAACTGACTGTCACACCCACCGAGCACTCCAGGTCGCGCTTTTAAACTGTCCTGCCCATGCATTTGATAGCGTCCTGTCATTTGGAATGAAACTACCAATCTGTATAAAATGAATAGTCATGAAAAGCTTACAAATCATAAATTTTATAGGGTATAAAATAGATAAATGAATACATATGTCCGTTATAAAATTAAGATGAACTAAGCTAACTTACTAAACTTCAATAGCTAATCTAGTTTTTAAAGTATACAAAAAGGTTAAGTCATTATGAGAATTTGTTATTAAAATCTAAATATTAGAGATGTTATTAAAATGCAGTTTAATATCTCTTATCTTTAGAAAGGGTACCCAAAATTCGTCCTTCAAAAGAAGAGCTTAGCTTTTCCCTTCTAGTTGTTGTTGTTATTATTTTGTTATTTGTGCAGGCATTTTCGCAGTGCCTCTTCCATCCTAAAACACACACACACGCACACACATACGCTCGCTTGCCGCAAATTTTCTTGAGGGTTATTCCGTTTCTTATCAATTTCTGCACGCACACCGACATGTGAGTGTGTGTGTTGGTGTGAGGGTGTGCTAGTGTGTTAGTGTGTGTACTCGTGTGTGGGTGTGCGCCCGCATAAGTTTGACACATTCATATCCATGCCACAAACGCCAGCGAGCCATCTTCTTCGCCATGTTCTCGATGTCCTGGCACTTTCACTCTCCTCGTGGTTCCTTGGATGATTCTTGGGTGCTTGTGCCTGTGCTTGTTGTCGGGTGGGTCCTTGCCTGTCCTTTCTTCGCTCCTTGCCCTGTGTTGTCCTTGCATGTGTCACAGTTATTGATTGGAATGCGCATAAATTGAAGCAAACTGCTTTCCAAGCCAAATGATTCTCGCCCGCTTTCCTTCCGCTTTCCTTTGTTGTTCTTCATCGTAATCTTTTTGTTGTATTTTTGCCGATTCCTGTTTGTTTTGCTTTCCCACTTCACTTGGTCACTTTCCTTTCTCGGATTTGGATTCGGATTCGGATCCGGATCGGGTGTGGCTAATGCCCAATGTTGGCCCAATGTTAGCAGAGCGGCCTCCCCTTTGATTTGTCGTGGCAGTTACTTAAGTTAATTACCAAAAAGAAAACTTAATAATTCAAGTGCTGTCTGTCCTCCTCCTCGGTTCACTCTCCTTTATTTGGCAGGGATCCCCATCTGCTCACCGACTAACCGCCAACTATTGAGTGAGTGGATGCTTTGCTGTCGAGTGTCGAGTGTCTGTTTGAAGGTCAGCATGGCCTTGGATATTCATCGCAATTCGCAATTGGACTGCCGGCTCGCAACTCACAGCTCGGCAAAAATATGCATCACCGAAATTGGTCATCAACTTGGTTCATGTTAAAAAGGATTTTGCCACAATTATTTATCTTAAATACCTGATTATTTTTTTAACGTTCCTTAATAAACACGGCATTAAAACTATATTCTTTTCCATGAACTATATGCTATGATTAATTTAATAATACTTTAGTAACTGTCAAATAAGATTTTTAAACTTAATATACTAAACATTTACATTACCGATTAAAAACCTTCAATTTGTAGTTTTTTTTTTGTAAAAAGAAACTTTTGTTTAAGAAACTAGTATTTAACTAGTATTTACTGGCTTGCATTTTCTTTGTGGCAGTATGGTGAATTTTTTAAAGAATCCCATGTCTTGGTCGAAAACTTAAATAAATTTAGAAACTTGGTAAAAAATCAGTTAGAATCATATTAGCCAAGTTATATCTCAAGAACCCTCCAAAAAACACCTTATTTTGGGCATAAAATCGGAAAACTTGGTCCAACTATGGACCAAGTATGTCATACCCCATTAAACTCGTAAAATGATTCTCGATCGACAAGCATTCAAACTAGAACGATTTATTTTTGACCCAAATTTTGCGAATTTTTATGATGTAACCCCTTATAAAAAAAGCTAATTTTTAAACAAAATATTTTTTGATCGCAATCGCCTGTAAAGTTATAGTGATCAATAGCTTAGGCTCTCATCTGTTTTAAACAGTATCTTCTTTGTCTGCGTGGGTTGTTTTAGCCAAGTTTTTCTAAAAAATCCCGTCAAAAAAACCCAGTATTGGACCAAAGAATCCTCAATAAGAAATTTTCAGAAGTTAAAATTAATTCAAGCTATTTTATTTTTTTTTGTATGAAGCTTTCCATCAGTTTAATAACATTAAGATTATTTGTGTTGGTATGATACGGTTCAAATTGCTGAGGCCATATGCAATTGATATTTGGATGTTAATTGGAAGCTAGATTAATTTGGCCGTGTCCCATTAGCGTGCCGCTAATTGGCAATCAAGAAGCTGCAGGGTTCCGGAACTCAGGGACTGGTTAACTGCATCGCAATCGCCTTCCGAGGAACGTGGTAATTATCTCTCCATCGACTGCGTCAACAGCTCAGCTCCTCTGACTTCTACGACTTCTCCGACTTCTCCCAGCGACTTTGCCCGTAAGCGAAACTAAAACACGTCGAGTGGGATTAAACGACATTATAGGGTATTACACATTTAGGCCAAGTGAGACAAAGACAAAACGCCATAACGAAATGCGCACACAAAAGACAGAGGACAGAGAACAGAAACAGAGACCGAAAAGTAAAAGTAAAGAAAGGATGGGATGGGATGTAGGGAAAGGCAGGATGAAATAGATGAGTCGAGTCAAGTGGGGACTTCTGAGTGACTCTCTCTCCTTTCTCCTTTCTCCTTACTCCTCTCTTCTCTTTTTGACTCTTCGGGGCCGTGTGATTAAGTGTCCTGCAGCAAGTGATTCTTCTTACTTCAACTCGAACTGGCCCTATAAAAATGGGTTTTTCGAAGTGGCTGTTAGGCGGCTAACAGTTACCGTTAACAGAGCTCTGGAAAGTGGCCGGAGAGCGACAGCGCATCCGCTCTCATTTGTCAGCTGCTGTGCCCTCGGGCGTGAGTTCGTGCGTCCTGTCGGGTGGCTTCGTGGGCACTTCGGCTGCTGGTGGACCGCTCGCACATTCCAGTCGAGCGCCATCTGCAATTGTGGCACAGTCAGTGCCGTTTGGGGCCATCAGCAGGAAGCAGGATTGTACGGTATTTGTCCTGCGACGTCGCGTCCACAAAACACACAATATTCTTGCCTGTCCTGTGTGTGTTAAAAAAAAAAAAAACAGAAAAACAGCAGCAGCCAATGGCAGGAGCATCAGCCCTTCAGCGAACTCAGTGAATCAAACACGGTACTCGGGTCTTGAGCATCCTAATTTAGTGGCCGGGGGCGATGGCTGGGCTGGAAAACTAATTACTAACCCTAAAAAAAAGAAACCAAATCAAATCGAATCGAATCGCAAATCAAAACCAAAACGTAATGTAATCCGTACTATAAAAAAAAGAAAAGCAAAGAAAAGAAAGCTGGAAAACCTGCCAAGCATAACTCTCGAGGAGCACACTGCCTACCACGCCCCCCGCATTCGGCCGTGTGTCCCCGCCCACACATGCGAAAATAACCGTTACACGGCCGTTGATGCTGCGCTCTGCAAAAAGAAGAAGAGTCCTAGAAATCCCCCCACCCCTAGAGTAGTACATATGTACTATACTTACCTATTTACATATTTGCACATAGTAGTAGGTAGTCCCCACTCGACAAAAAATAAAAGAGTCTGTCTCAAAGTGCTTTCGAACTCGGTGATTCGCCCCAAAAAAACGGTTGCGCCCCCCACCAAAAAATGGTTATATAATGCAAAAATGAATGCCCCCGCAAATTTCGGGCAGTTTTCCGTTCAGCTAGCCCTTGATAATTCCGTTCGAAACGCAGCGTATAGGAAAAACCAAACCCAAAACCCGCTAAAGAGTGTTCCAAAGTTTTCGTGATACGTTCCGGGCTTATATAAGCGGCTGTTGTACTGAAATGAAAGGATCTCACAGCCAGCACACGCACCAACAAAAAAAAGAGAAAATCCTTATACATATACACCTAGCCCACGAGTGTGCGTGCGTGCCAGTAAGCGTGCGTATGTGTGCGTATGTGTGTGTGTGTGTGTGTGTTTGTGTGTGTGTGCGCAGTGTCAACGCAGCAAATAAAACAAAAGTGAAAGTTAACACACAAAGAGCAGAGGCATAAAACCCTCCTAAAACCGAAAAGAAAGCAAAGAGGACAATCGAGGAATTAAATAAAACATGAAAATGCTGAATAAAAAGCTAGAGTCCTTTGTGGTACACACGTTCTCGAGGGTTATTAAAAAAAAGAAAGGAAATGATTTGGGACACTTTGTTCGTCTCTTTTAAATATGCTACGATTTCCACTTCTTGGACTTGGGCTCTAACACCAATACCAATAAAGCCAGGGTGGCACACAGAGAGAGAGAGAGAGAGAGAGGCACACACGCATAGGCTTACCACCAATACAGCGAAAGGGGGCGACTTCTTTTGGCTCTGCTGCTGCCCACTCTTCTTCTTCGGCTGCTTCCTATGCCTAGCCAACTTCTTCTTCTTCGTCTTCGTCTTCTTCACCCAAGAATAAAATAAAAAGGGAAAAAAATGGCATGCGGAGTGCTTGCCTTGGCTACCCTAAGTAACTACTCACGCACACACACTCGCAGCCAAAGAGAGAGCGGCCCTGTGGGTGAGAGAGAGTAACGGCTTACACCCACGAGTTCTCGTCCTTGTTCTCTTGCTCTTTCCCATTCTCTTGCTCTTGCTCCTTGTGGATCCGTTCGCTGTTTTTGTGTTTGCAGCGAAGCCAACAAAAACAACCAGCGGCAGCGGCAGCAGCAGCAGCAGAGAGAAAAGCTGAAAGAGCAGAAGCAGAGCAGCGAATTATATAAATTTCTTTGCACTGTCTGCGTGTGTGTGTGTGTGTGTGGGTGTTAGATATACGGGATTTCCACGACCATTTTTTTCGGCTTTCTTCTTTTGTGCGGTGTTCGCGTTCGTTCGGGCTTTACCGTTCAAAAGCTTCGGCAAAACGAAGAGCTAGTGCCGTCCCACTCTCTGTCAGAAAAATGTTCACCCAAATTAATGTATAAAACTAAGAAAAAGGATAGCCAAAAAAACCTAACCAAAAAGGTTTTAATTGAAACAGTTGAAACAGAGATGAATAGGGTCCCAAAACACTTTCTTACCAATTAGCATTACCCTAATGGTTGTGAGAGAGCGAAAATAGAGCGCATTGGGAAATCGAGAGCGTGAGCGCACAAAACATTTTCGAACCACTTTTTTTTTACTGAAAAACACACATTAAAATCGCGAAAAATGCCCCTAAAAGTGCCTAACCACAATTTCTTTGTCTTTGTGCAGATTTCTTAATTAATTAATTATGTGAGCAACCCAAACCAAACCAAAACCAAACGAAAACCAAAACCAATAAACCAATTCAACGAAGCAAACGAATTTCAAAATGTCCAATTCCAAGGTTATTGTGCACCACCACCAACAACAAATACAACAATAATAAGAAATTAAATAAGTAAATAAATATTATATTCTAAATGATGAAAGTAACAGAGAATTAAATCGCTAAATCGGAGTGCTCGAACTTATCGCGGCTCGAATGACTTTGTTTTGCCCCGAAAAAGGATACGAAGGTGAATCGCATGCTATAGCCAGTGGCCAGTAGCTTTGCTGGCAACGAACTGGGAACTGGGACTGAGGCCTTGGGATTCATGCCGCTGGATGTGGGCAAGGAAGCAGGGCAAGCAGGGCAGCAACTGAAGCTGGAGCGGCTCTGGAGGGATCTGGATCTGGATCAGACGGATCGAGAGAGAGAGGAGACCGAGGAGATCGCCACCCAACAAGTCCGCCACCCACACTACTGATGATGATGGGGCCATGAGCCCATCATTACTCGCATTGAATTGGAGTCGCAAGCGCGTCTCAAGCGGGCCTGCACCATGCTAGCACCGCCGAACCCGAGGTCAATATGCGGCCAGGACCCGGGCTGGTCGTGATGGCGCTTGCGTTTATTTCGGGGGCTCGGCGTGGCAGCAGCAGCAGCATCAGCTCAGCAACAGCGACACCAACAGCAGCGGCAGCAGCAGCGGCAGTAGCAACATCCGCAGCAGGAGCAGGATCAGCAGCAGGAGCAGGATCAGGAGCAGGGCTAGGAAGCAGGGGCAGGAGCGGTAGAGGCGGAGGAGTTGCAACTACGTTACCGTCCACTGACGAGGCGTCGTCGTCGTCGTCGTCGTCGTCATTCGTTCGCAGCTCTGGCTCTGGCTCATACCTGCTGCCCATCTTCCTGCCCCACCATCTCGACTTTGCGCTCCAGTTCGTTTCCAATCCGCGACTGCTGCCGAACAGGGAATACTCCGTATCCGAGTCCTGGCTCTCGTCAAGGATTGTGGACAAAAGGCAGCAGCATCAGCGGCGAAGGAGACGCGAGAGCAGCAGCAGCAGGGATATCGCAGGTAGGGCAGGGGGAACAGGAAAAGAAAGAGCAGGGGCAACAGGATCAGGATCAGTCACAGCCAAGTCCAGGGAGGCAAACAACGAGGATCAAGATCAGGAGCAGGAGGAGGATCACAGCGCAGGCCTCACTGTGCAGTTTCCCTCTTCGCAGGCCTACGACGAGGACCAGGACATCTTTGCCCTGGTGGCCGAGGACGATCTGCTCTCCGAGGAGTCCTTCGATCGCCTGATCAAGCTCAACGACGAAGAAGCCGACCAGGAGGAGGACTACAATCTGCAGCAGCAGCAGCAACCGGAAATAGACACAGAGCCAGAGAGCGAAACGGAGACAGAGACAGACAGAGATAGAGATAGAGATAGAGATAGGGAGAGCGACAGAGAAGCGGAAACGGAAACTGAAACCGAGCAGCAGCAGCAGGACGAGAGCCGACTGATTGATGAGGGTGTCCTGCAGCACAGCGACAACAGTAACAACAAGAAGTTCACCAGCAGCAGCAGCAGCAGCTACAATAATAACAATAATAACAAACGAGAGGCCAGCGGCCACATCCTTGATGCCCAGACGGCCCAGCTGATTGGCCACAAGGATAACAGCCTGGCCACCACGGAGTCGGCAGGCTTTAGCAGCAACTCCACCACCACCACATCCTTGCCAGCACCCGTGGATCTGAAGAAGTCCATTCTCGGCACAGCGACTTCGTTAACACGCCTTAATCCTTGGATATCAGCCTGTGATCTGGCACAGCCGGGCACAGCAACCGACTTGCAGGTGAGTTTTTCCATATTTTCTTTCCTGATTGGAGCAGGGATCTCCTCAACCATCACCAGGGACTTCGTTGTCTTCATTTAACTCACTCAACCACTAAGAAATAGCCACACACATTGGGGAACTGCTTTTTAGATCAAGAATTTTAGATTTTTAAATAAATTATTGATTCGTTATTAAACGGGATTTTTTTTAAGAGTTGTGCAGTACCTAAAAAAAAAAGTCCTATATAGACGCAGTACTTATGAAAGCATTATTTACGTCACCCTTTAATAAATTATTTGTTCAAAATCTGTTCAAATTTCGGACCATCTCAGTATATTTGCAATGTTTTCTGGAGAACATATTATTTTTTTACCAAACGTAAAAAAAAGGGTAAAGAGCGCGTTCTAAGATTTTAAAGGACATTTTGTATCAGTGCAAAAACTGTCAAGCAATCGACAACAAAGCTCGGCTTAAGTGCACACCAATGCAAATGGGAGGAACACGCACAAAGACCCCTCGAACACATGTACAAATTGTGTGCATTTCAAGGATTCTCGTCCCTCAGCAATATTGAAAGCTGTTGTCATTTGTTGGCCATGTCGATGGCTTTTCCAATGCAGCGAAAAATGCTGCCTACTTTTGTGGACACAAATAAGGGATTTTAATGTAGGCAAGGAATTCATTACTTTTAAAGTCAATTAAAGTTACGAAAACGGCGAACGCCAAAGTTGTTCAGGGGAAAGGCCTTTCCACATTATTATTGTCGAGCCATCGAGGCAGCTACTTCGGTTTTGTTGGCTTGCCACTCAAACTGCCAAAGGAAAAAGTGATTTTTTTTCCGCCGCCATACTATAGTATTCGTTGTGACAATTGTGTGCCACATCTTCGACCAATTCAAGTGCCACGACAGCTTCATCATCATCAGAATCATCATCATCATCATGGGAAACTGGCAAAACGTGCTGCAAATCAACGAAAATGCCTTGGTAATTGTGCCAGAAAGTGGGGAAAAAAATGAGGGACAGGCAAACACTTTCAAATTGATTTCTTTTTGCGGCTGGCTCGTTTTTGGTTGACTGCCAAGAAATCCCAGATAACCACTCACCTATGGAAAACTCTACTATGCACTCAATTGCCTCTGCCAAGTGTAATTGAGATCCTAATATTTATTAATGCATTCTCGCCCTAATGCAAATTTAATTGAATCGAATATTCTGTCGCCTTTTTCGGTTTATCCAAGACCACAACTTGGTTGGTTCGGTGGTGGCAGACAGAGAGTTGGCTTGAATTGAATTTAAAATGCCAATTGCTTAAGCCGGTGCCACACTATTGATTTTCTAATTATTATCGTGGTGAGAACGAAAATACCTTTTCGATTGTCCATCACTCAGGCTGCCGGCAATTAAAGTAATATAATCAATCAAGAGGTTTCGAGGACATGGCTAAATAATCAATTTTATCAGCTTTTCACTCTTATTTTATTCAGGTTAATTGGGATTCTCTAAAGTCTTTAAATTCAGCCATCAAGGCGTCTTAAGTAGGCATGCTTTTATCTTTATCTTTATCTTGATATCTTTGAATCTCAATGGAATCGATTGAAAATCAATGTTCTTGGCTTTTGACGTTGCACTTATTGTTCCTTAAAATATGAGTCTACTTATCTAAGATGTGGCTTGTTTGAGCAAGCTTCTTTTGTTGACACGTTGAGTTCTTGTCTGTTTTTGATATTTATTGATTGAGTATGTTCTCTTTTGAAAGGCTATTAAATGTTTTTAGCTAATTAAACAAATTAAAAATTTAAGAAGATAGTTTGATTGGTTATTTCCAAAGACTTTATAAGGTTTAAACTCAAAAATCAGCGAAGTGATATGAATTAATCGAATTTTGAAGTCTTACCTTATTAAATATATTGAAAGTGGTTTTATTAGCACACTATTCGGTAGATAGCTGACTTAAACTTCTACTTAGTGTGTAAATTGCACTTGTCAATTTCTTCTAAAAGGCCGAAAAGCCAGTGATCCAAGTGCAACACAAAGACCTGTCCGAACTTTCAATTAAGCCGTGTCCCAAAAGGCCAACACGCCTGCATTCAAGCTGCAAATTAGCCAACAGTTCTTCAGTTAAGCTCTGCCATTTCTCCCACTTTCTCCTTTCTCCCACTTTCTCTCTGCCATTCTCTTTTGGTGCCAGTTTTTGTGAACGCGAGTGCTGAATTTATGATGACAGAAGTCGGTGGCCTGTTGATGCCCCCATGGATGTGGATGGGGATGTGGATGTGGACTGCGATGCAAAGGCATTCTGCATCCTTGTCACTTGTGTCGAGTGCAGAGTTAGGAAGGGAATATTGAGGGCACACAACGAGTGCCTTTCGAAACTCAATATCCTGGAGACGAGGCGAAGAATGAGGGAATCAAGTTGCGTTGCTCGCTTTCAGGTGATTTAATCAGTCGCTGGAGTAACCCGGGCTAACCATTTTTTGAGTACACTTTACTCCTAGTTTGTTTGCTCTTCAGTTTGTTCTGTTTTCTGTTCGGTTTTTTACACGGCACAGGCACAGAGCAGCAGAGAAACACAAACACTCCAATCGAGCGTGCAGAACTTCGTTGGCTGCAGCACAAACTACAAACTACAGTGCAAACTGTGAATTGAATTTGCAGCTGAAACGAAACCCCTCAAATTCAATTAAAAATCCTTTAGCTTTGTGTGGATATAATTCAGAAATGCTCATGGAGCCCCACGACCCCCACAGTGGGTTCAACTTTAGCAGCGAGTGTTTATTTGTGTCAAGGATGTGTACAAAATCAATTATTTTGTAAGCAGTTGCCGCTGTTGCAATTGCTGCCGCTGCTGCAGTCGCTAGTTGCAGGTTGCAGGTTGCTCCATCTGGTTACATCATTGCCACCTACCACCTACCACTTTCCAGCCCGCCGAGAAAGCGGAACCCATCCAGACACAAACAACCGAAAACTGTCATAAATTTTCCGCCTGCAGGCAAATGAATCGTCTGAATCGGAATCTGAATCTGCTCAATGTTCAGATGTCTACGTATATACATATACATCAATTGTGGTAATTTCCCATTGCTTTTTGCCCGGAGTTTAATTCTCTTGAGTTCTGCTCTTGGTTTCGCAATTTCAATCGAATGAAAAGATTGCAATTGATTGCAGGAAATGCCATATGCAAATTATTTCGCCTCATGCAATTTCATTAAAATGAAAACTGTCGAAAACAATGTTGAAATTGGATACGCTGAAAACACATTTTGTCACAGAGCTTATTTTTGCATATTAATTTGGCAAACACATTAAATATTTAGGTATCTGTATTGATGAATAATAAATAAATAAAAAGCTATTGGAGATATTGTTTGCAGAACATTATATTTTTTTTCTATTTTAACTGACTGAGATAAATCTTTGAATATTATTTGTAATTGCTTTATACTTTATACTTTATACTTTATTTATATTTATACTTTATACTTTATTTATTATTATTACTCATCCAAAATTTTTTGTTGAAAGTTGTGCAAAAACACTTTAAATCCTCGATAGCCTTGGATTTGTGTGGCACTACTTTTTTACCTCGGAAACTTAACAACATTTTTACAAAATAACTTAGCTTCAAAAGAGTTTGTTAGAACGTAAATATTTATATTATTTTATAATACCATTTAAAACTGAACTGTTGACTTGATTTCTGGTCTTACTTAAAGCCAAATAATTTAAAATGGTCCATTGTCAGAGCTAAATAATTGATGAGAACCCAGTCTCCGAGTCAGGGCTCAAATGTCGCCACATTAGACGCTTGACGCAGACAAAGTTTAATTAGTTGGCTGCAGATTAGCTGGGCCAAGAAGCTGGTGGTGGTTTTTCCTCCTTACTTTACACTCCCTTGTTCACCTTCGTGCTGGAATCGCTTGGAACGTTAATTGCCAGCAATTTGCATTTTGAGCTTGTCAAATGGGGACCCAGAAGCCAGCGAACCCAGAACGCAGAAGTTTTCGCAACTCTGTGGGAAATCGCGTGCATTGATTGGCTCATTAAGGGAGGTGGTCGCAGGTCGCCCCTTTGTGATACCTGAATGCAATGCAATGTCCAGGCTAAATACACAAAACAATTACATTAGCTTTGGGGGTGGAAATGGGAGCCACCGCACATCCAGCGCATCCGGCTAATGCAATTATGCTCTGGACTGTGGACTGTGGACTCTCGACTCTCGACTCTGAGCACGTAGATTGCCTGGGGAGCAGGGAGAGCAGGGAGAGAGCACACACTAAGTGGACCACTGCTGCAGTTTTCCACACCCCCATTTGGATTTTTCATTTGTGCTGCTGGCACAGGGCGTAAATTATTCAATGAGCATTGTTTCAGAAAAAGTTGCAAAATGAATTTCTACTCAAGAATTTCATTACGAGTTCGAAAACAAGCAAATGCAGCAGGGAGTCAGGACAGCAGGACAGCAGGACAGGGAAAAGGACACAGAGAGGAGCAAACAATGGCCTGGATTTTTTCCTTACTTCCTTCCTTCACAGCTGTCCACATGTTTACATCTCATTTCATTAAATTCATTCAACTTATTGTTCTCATTAGAGGGGAAGGATACTCGCATGTGGGTAGCACCCATTCACCCATTCACCCACTCGTGTGAAATGTTTGACAAATTAATGTTGATAAAATTGTGTGGCATAACGACAGGCGCCTGATCCTGCGAGGATGTGGCTGTGTGTGTTAGGCAAACAAATATGTGATGTGACAGACAGACAGGTGCGTCGTCGCCTGCCTTTTTTGCCTTGGTTAACAGCTCTCCTGCTCCTGCTCCTGCTCCTTCTCCATATCTCTTCGGTTTTTTTGGGCGCGGTTTTTCCACGAATTTTTCGGGGCATTTGTTTGCCCCTTAATGGGGTCTCGTGGCCATATAGATTGATATATGCATAAATAATGAGTGATAAATACAGGCCCTGTTTAAATATGATTAAAATGATATGAGCGCCCCAGGCCCAGGCCAGTGGGCCCTTCAAGTTGATGGATTGCCCTTGTTAATGGGCCCGAAACATAATTCCTGCATTATTGCATTAACCTCAACTCCTAATCGGTGGTCCGTGTTGTTGTGTGTTTTATTCAAAAAGAACAAACATATTCAGCAAACTTTGAGGGAAAAATGTTTTCGGGAAAATAAAGTTTGGATACCAACATAGTGATGCTTTAAAATATTTAACAACGATAGTTATATAAAGAGGAGACCATTTGGTAATTATTTTATTTTGTTTTTCTAAATACAATTTAAACTTTGTAATTAGTTTAAAATAAAGTGTGGATACGTGTTCTTGTTTTATTGTTGAAATGCTGATTGAATAAAGACCGCTCGTGCATAGAGAAATTTGCTGAAAAATGCAAATTATTTATGAGCTAAATGTGTTAGAAACTTGCACATATTTGATGATAAAGAGAAATATGAAATTGTGTGGGCTGACGAAACTCACTTAATTGCTGCCAAATCAAATACAAAGTGCCGCAAATGCCCCGTAAAGGACTCCATAAAAATCTCCACCTCCTTTTTTGGGGCCACTTTAGTTGCGTGTTGAAACCATTTGTCTCTGCTTTGGAAGTGGAAGAGACCTCTGGGAGCCTTCACTGAATAATGCACGAACTGTAATTGTCCTGAACGTCCTGACAGCACTCTCTCCCTCTCTCTTCAGGATTTGGCTCTTGGGTCCCTGATTTTTCTTACTTGTATTTTGTATTTCTTTAATTTGACAAGTGGATGGCAAACAATTTCCACTTTATTTGCATTTGATTTCCGCAAGTGTTCTGCTTTTGCCTCTTTTGCCTTTTTGCCTTTTTGCCTGCCAATTGCACATCGAAAATTGTTGCATAATTGTGGAGCAGAGCAGACCGAAGGTTTTGAGTCTGAGCTGTTGGATTACACTTGTTATGCAAAGCAATGCAGCTGGCAAATGCGTGCAGTTCGACAATGTGCAAAACAATGCGAAATTCAAGGGGTTTGGTTTGGGTTGGGCTGGGTTCGGGTTCATGTTTATGATTTTGACAACACAACACAACACAACACAAAACGGGCAGCGAATCCCACCCAGCATCAAGGTGAACTGTAACTGAAGAGGGGACGGAGGAGGAAGGGTGAGTCGGTGGCCATGTGACAAACAATTTGCCTACGCCCAACCTGCGACACCTCCTCCTGTCCCTTGCGGCTTTCAGCCACGTCAACGCGGCCATGTGTCTGTGCCAGTTTGTCTCTGTCTCTGTGTGTGTGTGTGTGGGTGTTAGCCACCTCCCTGTATGCCTGTGTGTGTGAGCCTGTCACTTTTTACGCTCCTGCAAAACACAGCCAACCCACTGACGAACTGCATAAATATCTAAGCGAAAGTGCGACAACCAACGAATATCTAATACCCCTATGGGGGATATGGAAACACGATGCTATACAGTGTCAATCAATGAGGATTCTCATGGATTTGGATTTACCAAATTGCATATCACAACAAGCAATAAAGATTAAAATTCAAGGTGCATAACTCTGGAAACTATCCATCAAAGACTGACTTGTGTAGTATCAACTGCTTATAAACAAATGTCAAATTGAGAACTATCAAGGATATATAGAATATATTATTTAATACCGACTTAACATCTAGTCAAGGAGATTTAAAGTCACACAAGCTGTATTTCGGTTGCCAGGAAATCGTTTGCACATTTGATCACCAAACTCGAACATTCTTATTCCCCTCCTTGTGATAAGTTCAGTAGGGTATATATATCATAGTATTGCTCACCCCACACCACACATTTGTATGCATGCATTTGAAAATTTGAGTGCTGCTTGCGACATGTTCTTGGGCTGTTGTTGTCGTTTCCATTGCCGCTGCATTCATTTTTTCTTCCTCCTCCTGCATTGTTGACAGGCGTTAAAATTTGACACACACCAGGACATGGCACATATGTATGCAGGGTGTCCCTATCAGGACGTAGGACGTGGGACGTGGGACGTAGGATGTGTGCTTGTGCTAGTACATTGTTTGAATTGCCCGTCGAGGTTAAGCTGTAACATTTAAAGTGTCGTCGGTTCCGTTTGCCGTTTGCCATTGTTGTTGCAGCTGCATGTTGCTGCCGTAGATGTTGCTGCTACTGCTACTGCAGCTACTGCAGCTGTTGGTGTTTAGCTCAAGTGCACTCTGGGTTTTTTCCCTTTCTGGCCTCAGAAGTTGACATTCCTGCCGCCGAGAATGCTCTCTGCCTGCTCCTCTGACAGATTTCAATGGCCCCCCGGCGCACTTGGCAAAAGTTTTGAATAATATTTCGCTTGCACAACTAATCAAGGCATTAATTTCTCTAGGCTGGCATTTGGGGGTTAACCGACCGTCCTTTGTGGCATGTCATACATCCATCAGAGATTGTAGACGGGCCTAAACGAAGCTGTCATGGGTCAAGTGGTTGGAGAGAGCTTCCAACTTGGCCAAAAGGCCCCTCTCTGGCCCCTCTGGCCCCTTTGACACTGCTCTGCAGCTGACATCATTGTGGGCCGAGTCCATTTTCATTGTCTGAGCATTTAGAGGAGCTCGGCTCGGCTTATTAGACATTGTGGCCCTGCCTCGCAGTAGCGCTCAACCTCCAACCTCCAACCTCCAACCTGCCACCTACCACCTCCAACCTGCACAAAGGATCACAGGACCACAAAGGACATCCCCGGCTATCTATATGGCCCATAAATGTGTAGTTGTAGGCGTGTGCCATTAGCCATAATGCATACTCCATTATGCCGGCATTGTTTGAGTTTTTGCGGCCTCCATTCTCTTTTTGCTGTGGGTGTGTGCAATGTCCTAGAGAGTAGAGAGCAGCAAAAGTGGCTGCACTGCGGGAATATTGCTTTGTTTTTTATATGTCAATTTAGTAAATCAACAAATTAAGTTGTAGAAATTATAAAAAATCTTAACTCTTGTCCAATATTTGACCGTTATTAAGAGAGGCACAAAAAGTACTCGCGCGATATTGAAATCAAGGTTTTGAATTAAAAAAGGTGTCTTAAGATGTATGCTACAAAATATTTCAAGCGAGTAAGTCCTTTAAATTGAAACCTTTATTATCATAAAAATAAGATAACTAGGCAAAATAATTTAAATTAAATCACTTGTTACATTTTAACAATGTTACTTGTGTATAAAAGTGTATACGATGGCTAAAGAAATTTTTATTAATGGGAGGTGTTCTATAATTTAAAGCCTTCTTTTAGACAGCATTTTAAGAGTTTTCAAAACACAGATTTTTAAAATTCAGCGATCCCACGTTGAGTTTAATACATTTTAATTATAACAACTAAAAACATAATATCCAAAAGCTTATGTACTTTGAGGGGCGGGATTGCTCATGCAACTTGCTTTAGCTGTGACAATAGCCCAATGTCCCATGTCCCACGTCCAATGTCCAATATTCAAAGCTGGCTGTCAGTCAGTTTCAGTTTCAGTTGCAGGTCCACAGCAAAGTTAATGACAACTTGCACAAGAACACTTTGTCCCGCCACAGAGAGAGAGAGAGATATCTCAGCCCAGCAGACAGCTGCCGAGTGTCCTGCACACATGAATGTTTCAACATTTGGCCAGGAGTCCTTGGCAATTGGAATTCCTGTTGCAGTTATGAATATTTCATGTTCCTCTCACTGCCGGCCAAACTGCATTCAATATGCTCTATATGTAACCGAAAGTGGTAAGACAATTACGTCCAATGGATTTTAACACTTCCGAGTGAGGAAACATTAAAGCACCCAATGTCGGATGTTCCTTACAAAATTCATGATAAAACCTCTTTGCTTGAAATATGCACATATTACTGATTAATCAATTTGAAATGCTGATCATTATGAAGTTGGAAATTGAGCTGAAATTGGAAAGTTTTCAAAGTTGGACAACTGGGGGTTGGGATTAAGGTGCGGGTGCGGGGATTTCCAGGACTTCCGCCCCCGAGGCAGGAACTGTAATTTCTTATTTTGCCTGCTGCGAATTGAAGAATTTATCTTTATTTTTTACCCCAGTACCCAGTACATTTTGCCCCTTTTGTGCCCCTCGTGAGGGGAGCCCCCACCATCCACCATCCGCCATCCGCATTGTTGTGCATTGGGCCGCAGCTGGTCTGCCATTAAATCAACAATGGCCGCCCGTACACGTGCTCGTCCTTCTCTACGGGTGTGTGTGTGTGTGGGTATGTCCTCTATGTATGTGTGTGCTCTGCTGTATTAGTTTCCCTTTTGTATGATTTTTCATTTGAGTTAAGACCTCCCCCCTGCCCCGCTAAAGCCCCCGGGCCTGGGCATATTTGTGCGTATTGCAAGTGAAATTCTCTGCTGCTTATTGTTATTGCCCCGGGAACATGGAAAACGATTGAGCTTGGGTGGGGAAAATGGGGAGGGGGAAATGGGGAGAGGGAGAGGGGAGGAGGGAAAAGGGCACACAGGACATACAGAACACAGAGCTCGGCGCACAGGACACGCAGCAATTGAGAGTTGTTGATTGTTGCATATTACTCACAGCCCGAAAGTTCAAAGGGTCATCGCAGCGGGCGAGTTGTATTCTGTTCTGACTCTGAATTTGTTCTCAGCTTGGCAACCAACGCAACGCAGAAAATAAAAGAAAAAAAGGAGAATTTCCGGTGCATACTCGGAGGAATAATGCTTGTATTGTTCAGCCAACGAGAAGTCGGATTATTTTGTAGTAAAATGATACTCAAAAGTTAAGTAAGGGGCTTACAACAACGGATCTGCTTCAAGTCTTCAATTAGTTGGTATTATTATTTTGCAAACATTATTAAGTTTGTTGTAAAATAAAATCAAATATCAAACCCATTTAATGGTATGAAATTATTTAAAAATGTGTCTGAAAGTCTTCTGTGAAAACTAGAAGTTGTTTTTTGGTATTTATTTAAAGGATTCTCTCGTTTAAAATATTTTATGCAAAACTTAAGCTTTAAAATCCCAATTTCTGTGGCTCTCCTGACTATTTTCTTTTCGTATCTACAAAAATAACCCACCTAAAGCAAATTTAAAAATTTTAAAAAAATATCTTTGGTCCGCATTCCATATCTCTTTAAACTGGATAATCCCAAGCTTGTAAGCATCTTTCACGGATGTGCAACATGAGGTGGAAGCCAACCATTTGGACACAATAATTTCTCCGGGCTGGCTCATAAATATTCATGCTTCAACCGGAAAACGTTTAAGTCGGAAAATGTTTTAAGCCTTTGTTGCAGCTCCAACTTCAGTTTCAGTTTCAGTTTCTGTAAGCTCTTGCGGCAGCTCGGGGTTCGTCCAATATTGATAGTAAATGCTCTACGTAAAGTGTACTACAGAAATTCTGCAGCCACGCGTTCTCGTTTTTCCCCGCCCACTTTCCACTTTCCTCCTCTTTCCACCCCTTTCCACTCCTTGTGTTGTTGTTGCCTTGAGTTTTATGCAAGCATGTGGAAAATTCCAACGAAGTGCGGTCATTTTAATAACAAAAAACATCAGCTCTTTATGCACTCAATGCTCCTTTTTTTTCGCTGTTCGCTGCTTTGGCTTCTATTTACTTGTTTTTGTTTTTTTTTTTGTTGTTGTTGTTGTGTTGTTTTTGCATTTTATGACTTTCGCTGTTGTTGTTAGCCAAGCAAAACTTTTCCAATATACCAGCGCACTTTTTGTTTTCCCCGCTGCATATTGTTGTTGCCCCCAGTTGGCTTGGATTTCCCCTGTGGGTGTGAGCCCGAGTTCGAGTTTGAGTTTGAGTTTGGGTGGTAGGTGTTCCTGTGTGGCTATCACAGTCAGTTGGTTTAATTTTTAAATCACACAAGACAGTTATGTAGGTAACGAAAAAAGTTAAGGGTTCTCTGGAATTGAAAAAGATTTCTTAAGTAGGTACAATAAATTTTTAGTTTTGAAAGTCTACCCCAAAGTTTTCCTTGGAAAACGCTTCCTTAAGCATCTGCTTTTCACAAGCAAGCTAACCCTTAAATCACTTTCACAATAAAAGATTAAATGCCACATAAAATTCAGTCTGAAACTCACCACTTAGCCGTCTTCTTCAATTGTGAGTTTTAAATAAGGATTCAAAATCGTTTAAAACTTAATTTGATTATTTAAATTAAAGCTCCGTAATTTTAAATTTCTTCTTAATAAGAATTCCCTATGTGTTTTCATTTAGTTTTGCTTGCTCACATATTTAAATAATCAAGAAGTTATTATTGTTAAACAAATATATAACAATTTATTCATTTATTAAATATGTAAATAAAAATTTACATAGCATTTACGAAAAATAAGGAGTTATCAACAAAGGCAGGTGCAGTACCTTTTTGTCTTCGAAAAATAGAATTTAAAGCTATTAAAAATAAAAATTTAGCAAAGAATATTTAAGTCAAAGAATGTTCTCAAATTGTGCAAAATTAAATGAGGTATGGTAACTCTCAATATGGTATATATATTCTCGATTTTCAAAGCATTTTCTTGTGATTTATAGACATTATGATCACGGTTTTTTAAAGATGTGATTTCTGTAGTACCTTTATTAACCCTGTTCTCATCCTATTAATTTCTTGCAGGGTCAGTGCTCGGCTGGTACACTGCCCATGGCCTGGGTCGATGAGGGACCCGGGCCCCCAACCTGCCCCCGATCCTGCGCCGAACAGCAGCAACAGAAGCCACCAGCAGGGGCCTCCAAGTCGAAGAGGAGCGCAAATAGTAACAATAAAGTCAAGTATTTCGTAAACTATAAGACAGCCCAGATGCGTTTGCGTCGCGGTGGGGACTTCACAGCGATGGAAGCCACCGAGAGCAATTCCCCGAGCACCACCACCGACGAAATGGATGTGGAGGTGGACTCCACCAGCACCACCACCACCACGGAGGATTCGGATTCGGATGCGGTGCCGGAACCGACGCTGTCCTACAGCCATCTGCATGCCCAGGAACCGATCCAAGTCCGGGAGCAAGAGCAGAAGCAGGAGCAGGAGCAACAACAGTGCCTTGAATATCTGGGCGATTCCGCCGAGTCGAGTCCGCAGCATCTGTGCGGAATCCAGTCACCTGGCCAGCTTTTAGAGCGGCTGCGATCGCTGCGCCTGCGCAACTGCTGCGAGCGGAGCGTCTTCAGTGCCCTGCACACGCTGGCCCTGAATGCCAGCCTCTCGGATCGGAGGGAGTGCATCCGCGTGCTCAACGATCTGCTGGACGTCGATGGACTGGCGAACCGCATCACCTGCGAGCTGGCCGAGATCCTGTTCCGCTTTGACTGCCGGCAGGTCTACTCGCTGATCAATCAGTGCGACGATTGCAAGGTGAGTGCTTAAGCCCTAAGTTTTTTTTTGTTTTAAAGGGAGAGGCTTACTCTTTGGCCCTTAACCCATCTAATCCCCTATCTACCCACCCTCAACTCCTCCCCCTTTAACCCAATTAAGCCCCAGCCTTAGTCCCGTTCCCATTCGCTTTCCACTTTGGGCCTGGCCAAAACTCTTCCGCACCGCGTGACATTTTTAGCTGCTCATTAATTATTAAAGTTGAGCTGCGAAAAAAGGGAAAAACTGAAAACAAAACCAAAGGCCCTAAAAAAGCAATTTAGCACTGAGAGAAAATTACAGAATGGGGATATATATGTGAATTTTGCACAAATATTTTGAAAACCCCCCCGAAATGTTTGAAAACCCCCCGAAATATTTTTCTGGATCCGCGCCTGCTTCATAACAATATTTGATTTTATTTTGTATTCTTTTAACTGCATTTTTCATAGTGTTAGTGGATCAAAAGCAATTTATCCTACAAAAGAAAGAAACCAAAGAAATTAATCTTATCAACACATATGCTATCCAAATATTTAATTGAATTTTCCTACATTTTTCGGAGAGTAAAAAAACTTATTCCTTAAAGTTTAAGAGTTTCATTGAGCCCAAATTTAAATACTAATAGAATTAAATGAAAATTAAAAGCATGCAAGCCTAAATTTAAATACTAATAGAATTAAATGAAAATTAAAAGCATGCAAGTTTTATCTTCAGTGGTTGACCAAAGGATTCCTCCTGACTCTATTCCTCAGAGGTCCTTCACTCTAATTTCTCGCAGTGAACAGCTGCTAAAGCATAACAAATGTCCAAAATAGTAAGCTTTAATCCGCCAAGAACAAAGCCCTGTTTGCATTTGAAATTACCAACCCTTTTGGCCAGGCCATTGGCCATTCTCTCAGTGCTGAGCTCATTGAGGGCTCCTGCTGCTCCGCTTTTGGCCCATGACCAGACCAGCCAGGACTCTTGTCCAAGGATTCATATTTCAGTCTCGTAATTATGGGTTGGAAAGGGCCAAGAGTAAGGGCGGAGGGAAAGGAGTCCACGTTGCGGTTAATTTGTGGCACTTAAGCTCGGCTGCAGTTCACTCCACAGTTCGCAACATAACAACACCAGATTTCGGTTGCATATTTGATGTCTGTTCCATATAATTGGTAATTATTTGTCGAGTGCCGGCCAGAGGTTCCTTTCCTTTCCTTTCCTTTCCTTTCCTTAACCTGAAAACCTGAAATACTGAAATACTGAAATACGGAAAAATGTGGCTAAAGGAGAACGAACGAGTGGTGGAGGTGGTGCTGGCCTGGCTAAAACAATGGCTACGCTAATGAGGGTCTCTGTGGGTAAAGGAAAAACCTTTTGAATACTGCAAAATCTCTCTGAGAGAGAGACGGACGGACGGACGGACGGAGAGTAGGAATGGGGGCAGTAAAAAAACAGAAATGTGAATTGCGCTGATTAACAAAACTTGAGGCAAATGCTAAGCAGACAGCAACAAAACAACAACAACTTGGGCCAAAAATACACAAGATGCGAGTATAAGGAATGGGAGAAGAGTGGGGGAGTGGGGGAGGGGGGTGCAGGTGCTAGGGACAGACATATGTACACACACAAATTTAAATTTAAATTACGCATACGCCTGGTGGCACACATTTAATGCGCTGTGCAGCCACAGGAGCAACAACAACAACAACAAAAACAAGGGCTTTAAACTAACCGAAGGCTAGGGATTGCAGGGGGGCTTAGGGGGTGGTGTAAGTAGGGGAAGAGAGAATCAGAGCAGAGAAGCCTTAACATAATTCTAGTTCGAAAATTTGTCTCTCTCTCTCTTTTACTGGAAATCATTTAACAGAGAGAGTTGGAGAGTGATTTTCCAATAGCTCTCCCTCTTGTCAGCAGGAATCTCTGGCTCTCTCTCAGCTTCCCTGGCTTTCGGGGATTCTGCAAACTTTTTCGCAGTTTATATAAGTTTCAACAGGCAAATGTTTTGCTAAAAATTCCCCACAAACAAACACATTTGCTAATTTTTGGGCAACTCCCCTAGGTGAATTCTAAACGTGGCAACCATTTAGTTAAGTTTTATTTTGCAGGAGTGCGTAACCTTTAATTTCATCAAGCTAAATGCAAAATGAACTGTTAGGAGTCGAAGGTATTTCCCATGAAAAACATTTGAATTCTCAACTGCGCGCGCTTCTCTCTCTCTCTCTCTCAGTCTCTTTCTCTTTTTGGCCATTCAGCAGTGGGTTTCTTGGCTTTTCCAAGTGCCTCAGATTCAGGATTCCAGCACAAAGCACGTTTTTGCACATGGCCCGAACCGAAAGTTTGGACTTAACCCCGCCAGTGGGCCAGTATCGGTATCACATTCCTGTGATATCACTCATTGTCCAATTGACCGATTTAAATACTCGCTTTAATGCAAACACAAATACAATATGCATGCATATTTATTTATTATGATTACTCACCTCCTTCGACCGCAAGTTCGTCTAATTAGTCGCAGAAAGGGCTTGACATTGTGGTTAACCGCAGAGAGAAAACCAAACCGAACCCAAAACCATTGGCCGGAACCCAGCCTTAACTCAAGGCAACGTTTTGTGTCCTCAGTTGCGGTTTGCAAAACACTTTTGGGTGCAGCACAATCCCCATCTTTTGGCCATCAGTTGGAAAAAACGCCAAGAAGGCATTCATGGTCTCATCATTGCGGCATTTCGATTATTTTCAGCATATTTGTGGAAATTACAATCGCTTTCGAGGGGACAACATTGCTTTTTGATGGGGGAACAGTGCAATAAACAATAAGAAATTGACCTTTGGATTTTAATAGAGTATTAGGATTATTATGAATGTCTTGGCCAAAAAACGTATTTAATTAAAAGTGAGAACATCTATTATTTAAAATATTAAACTACATATGGTATTATCAACATATTTGAAGCAATATTATAATCAAATTGCTTGTTTATTTTCCTTCATATATTGTAAACCTAAGTTCTGCCGATTAATTAAAATTGAGTGCCTTAATTTAGGGTTTTAAAATTGCACAAATTAATAATTTTCACTCTGCTTTAAAGATAACTCAATAACAAGCGAAACACAAGTAGACATGCATAATTATGAAATGTGTATGCTTGTATGTAGCTTTATTATGCAGAAGCCCCATTAAATCGTTCACCTTAATTTCCCCTCAAAAGCGAAACTTAAGACTTAGCAAGACAATAATGTAGCCAAAGTTTAAACATCTCGAAATAGTTTGGACTTCACAGCTTGCAATTAAATTAACCAACTTAATCAGTTTGTCTTGAGACTAAGTTTGCATTTTGAACTAGTTTACCAGCTGGTAATTATTTAATATTCTAAATTGGCTAGTTAGCGTTTTTCGTAATTTACTTAACATAGTTTGCTGCTTATCTGGCCATAATCTATTTTCATCAAAGATTTGATTTGATGTGGTTTTATTTTTTTGTAGTTTCATATACTCACACACCATGTGTGTGTAAATTTGCATTTTACATACAGACACATATCACATAACCTTACGTCATCGAGTATTGGGAATGGGAATGGGAGGAGCCTTTGTCGTTGAAGGAAAATTGTCAAAAGCGGAAGTAGCGTAATTTCATAAATGATTGATTACAAACACTTTACACGCATTCTCACTTATGTACGCCAATCACACACATCCACCCACGAGCACACACACACATACGCTTGAGAAATAACGGTTTCTCTCTCTCAGCCATATTTGCTTAGGTGTTTGGGCCATAAACGATTTGTTGCTGTTGTCGACTGGCGACAGCTGACAACACTGAGCTGTATTAGTATTACACTATAGCCGCGTTTTGTTGGGTCCGCTTTGCACTTCTTTATCCCCTCCTCCGTTTCCACTTCCCACTTTGCGGCTGGACACATGTGTGCGACGAAAGGAAAAAAAGGAGAAAAACTTTCTGTGTTCCAATAATCTTTTTTCCCCTCCTCCCACCTTCATTTGTTTCAACCTTTTTATGCATTGGCATTTGGTTTTGGCCTGGCTTGTGTTTGCCTCCTTCGCAGCTTGCCACTTTGTGCAATCTAGCAATTTATCGAGTTCTGCGTGGGCGCCACAACTTCCCGATTCCAGGTTATAATCCCACATCCAAGGGTGGAGGCAGCAGCAGTGGAAGCAGCTGGCGCAGGACTCCAGATTGATAGATTTCACTTTGCGGTGCACGGTGGATTTGGATTTGGATTAGAGGAAAACGTTGATTTAGCCGAGATTTCTGGGCAGGATGGGATCTGTAAATATTCTTGGTAGAAGTAAGCTAGCAAGTTATTGGTGCTTCTAAACAAGTTGATTTCGTTGATATCCGAATGGTACTACCCTTTGATTCATCCTCAAAGCTTTTGTTTTTTATTAAAACTGTTTAACGATTTTATAAATATTTATGATAAATAAGATAATAATAATATTAATGATACTCATTGGTTAGATCCATCATAAACGAATTTAAGTATCGATAACTCCTTCTTTATTGCTCAATTAATTATTAATACTTTTCTTGACATTAAACTTTACCTTAAATAAAATTAATATTTCAACGAGTAACAATAAACAGAAAATTCGATTGTAAAAATGTACGGTTTTCATTTCTTACAAACGAAAAGCATTTGGGCCAGTTCCTTACCCTCTCTGTTAACTCCACACAGGAAAACTTTCCCCTCATGATTAGCCCCTCCAAGCCCCCGTTGAAAGCCCAAGAAACTTTCACTCTTACCCTTCAAAAACATTGCGTATACGCCATGTGGGCTGAGTACTGGGGTAAAAGTTTCGGTTAAAGGCCCTCTTGGCCAAATGAATGGCGCAATGCAGCGCAAAATTGGCCAATTCGAACAAAAAGAAGAAGCAGAAGGAGCGCTAATGTGACCAAAAGGCAGAAGAAGCAGCAGAAGAAGGGGCACATTAAGCAGCAGCAAACGATTAATCAATAAAACGAAGCCTGATGAGCAGGACACAGACAGACAGACAGACAGAAAGACAGACAGACAGACAAAGGGTAGCAAGGGCAGCAGCTGCTCCTTGTGCTCCTCGGGGTCTTTGGGCCAAGCCCCCCTGCCCCTCTCCACTTAGATATCACCCCCTCAAACCGGGTGAACTGCTCCCACGTTGACTGACAAGTCTTTGTGCAAACAGACGCACAATCCCACCCACAAACACACGCTCGCAAATAGGGTCGGCTCACATACAAATACACACATACACAGACAGAGACCAGCTCCTTGCTGACACAATATGAAAAATGTTTTTTTTTTTCCCCCCCTCATTCCGTAGGGGGAGTGGATACAACTAGGGAGGAGGAGGAGGTGGAGGGCATGTTCGTAATCCACAATCGACAAAGATAAATCGCTTTTAGTGTGCTTCAAAGCATTTATTTAAATTTACGCTCGCTCTCTGTCTGTCACCTCGCCCTTTCTCTTTCTCTTTCTCTGTCAGCGGTCGCTGCACCGAAACAAATAAATATGACTTCAAATCAGGGTCAATCTGGGTTTTTATACAAAGTAAACAGAAATAACTTTTCAGCGATTTCTTGTATAAAAAATTATTTGTAATTGTTCTCTAGATTTTGATCCTTTGAGAAATGGGTTCCGAATCGTAAAAAGTTGTTAAGGTTGTTATTAAAAAGTCAAAGAAATATTGCTATAGTAATATAGCTAGAGACATAAATCATAAAATGATTATTTTCAAGTGAAATATACATTATATGCTATGTTTAATGATTAATGTTATTTCTCGCGGTGCAGCTGGAAAAAGCTAAAAATTGAACCCGAAAACGAGACTAAAGCTGAGGCCAACGAGGGCCAATGAATTATTTGCGGTTGTCGCTGCACGCTGACGTCATAGATACGCGTCTACGACAACTTAAGCTACCCTGCAATACACTCCACTCATCGCCCACTCACAGGACTTTCAGGACTCTCAGGACACCCCCTCCCCCCCACTCTCCTCCCTCGACTGGTGGCTGGCATTAGCGTCATTCATACTTTGAGGATAGCCAGCGTTTTCTTAGCTCTCAGCATGTGAGTTGCCTCCCAAAAATTATGCCACACCCACTCGATGAGGTGTGTGTGTGTGCGCGTGTGTGTGAGGGGGGGATAGTGTGTGTTTTGTGCCTTGGTGAGAGTGTTTAACTGCCTGTAATGAGCTGCCAATGACTCAGCCTCTTTCGGGGCTTAATGACCAAATTAGTTGGCTCGGAATTGTTATATGTACGAGTATGTTCTAACTTTGAATCTACATATCCATCTGAAATGTATATGGTTTCAGCCACAAAATTAAGCTGGCTCGTTTTTTTAGATATAAAATCTCGTCTAGTAAATATATTCAAAAGTTATGTGGGCTACCTAAGAACAAACCTCTCAAGGATTATATAAAATTATAATTGTTTATATTGTTTCTTTATAATGAAAGAGAAGTGAAACTCACTTTCATTTTTTAAACAAATAAAAATAATTTCTTCATAATTTTTCTTTTAAAGTAAACAAATACTTTAAATCTAAATCGGATCACAGACAAACTGAAGGATAAACAAAGATTTCGTAAACTAATTAAGTTATCCCAGACATTTAATATTGATTCCTTCATTTTAAATTGGTTTCCATTAAATGTGCTTTTCATATGCGGGCACATCTCCTTCGATTATTTACATGTGTCCGCTTTATTGAGGGGGACATGGATGGGTCGGTTGGAATTTCCGCGTCTTGTTTTTAATTAAAGTTTCAATTCATATGTGCCGACAGTTAAGCGGCTTTCAAGGAATTGCGCATGCTGCAAATATATGGAAATATGGACTGAATATCTTTTTAGCCCATTGGCGTGGCTGCATTCTTCACTTCTCGGGAAATGTTGCAGACGTGGCAGCCACATCTACACACTCGTTCTCGTTCCCGTTCTGTGAAATCGACTTTGCCCAACACATTGAGCTCGGCTTGTGCATTATTTACTTGTGTGTGCCACTGGCATCCATTGTATTTGAATTGTCAAATCAGTGGCAGATCGGAGCAATAGAGGAAGGGAATCGGAGGCGGAGGCGGCAGACGGTTTCACAATGCCCGACGATGGGAAGTGCATAGACAAACAGGCGGAGCATCCTCCGGGTCCGGGTTTGTATCAGCGCCCTCAACGGCTGACTGACTCAACCGGACGGAAGCTGCAAAATAAACTAAACATTGCATTTACTGCAAAATAAAACGGTCGGAGGGAACAATTTTACTGAAAGGTTAAGGCAGATGCACAGGAAAAAATACTTATCTAAAATTTATTGTATATTTTTGCGGTATTCTTATACTAAGTAATGTTAAATTAATCTGTAGGAAAAGTGAAAATACATCTGTAACGCTTTCCCTGCCTTGTTAATTAGTTAAATTCCTTGTGCCCCCAAAAAAAAAAGAATCTATCTGTTAAGGACATCCCACCTAATTAACTGCCAACTAATGTGTTTGTCCACACTTCAGTGGACAACTCTACTCGAAAGGAGCTAAAAATGCTAATTAGAAAACGTTGTGATATGGCAATCCCTCTGATATGCCTTTTAAATGTGTGTATTATATGTTTGAATATACTCGCACCGACTGTGGTATGTGTTTGCTTTAATATTTATGCATGTATGCAGCAGTGGGTACATAAATTCCAGCACTTGTCAGCCAACATATCCGTCATAAACATTTCACATCAGCCACACCGTAAATTTCACTTAAATATGCAAATTTCACATCCCCTCCTCCAAAATACACACACAAACACACACAAGGGGAACGGGAGGGGATAGAGGTTGACATTTCAACTGTTTCGCGTTTGACAAAAAATGATTCAAAAAGTGAGTGAGCTTGGGTCTCAAAGCAAACACGTTAATTGAAAAATTTACCCACATTCCGGGGCTAAAGGATATATACATATGTATGCAAGGGTGTGTGTATTTACAATAGCAAATGTTGTTGGCCAGTTATGACAGGCAATTAAATTTCGACTAGGACAGCATTTTGTTGCCCAATTAGCCGAGTCTGCCAGCGATTTATAAGCGAAAAGCAGGAGCAGGAGGAGCACTTCGGGTTGACAACAGACAATTATGAAAAGGCGGTAAGGCAAATGAATGCGGACAGCAGCTGAACAAATGTGCCAAAAAATGTTCATGATAATTTCACCCGACACGACACCCTTTTAAACACTCATCCGCCCCGTGGACCGCTCTCTCTCTTAACCCTGTTAAAGCGCCAACATTTTGTGATGGGACTTTGCGGTTTTAAATTTGTATTTGTGTTTGTATTTGTATTTGTCGGATGCAGCACGTAGAGGGCTGGGAAATGGGAAAATGGGAAAAGGGGGGGATCGCTTCTATGGGTATCAGAGCTTTATGCGCTGCACTATGTTGGTAACACGTGACCGTGTGGCAAACAAAACAAACGAAGCAATGAACCAGGCAACGAAAGGGAAACACAAACCAGTAACACAGAAAGAAAGTGCTGACGAAGGGTTGAAGATAGAGAGGGAGCAAGGGGTGCATAATGGCCCTTGGTTGCAACCAAGTTGTAAAAAACCGCTACGAAAGAAAGCGGGGGAGGGAACCCACTCTCACACTCACCCACAGACACACTAACAGAATGGATGGAAAATAAAAGTTTATCCTTGAAGCGGAGAAGCATTACTTAAGCGCAGAATGGGGGCGGTGGATGTGGCTAAAAGGAAAAAGGGGGCGGGGCAGTGCACGCTGTGTGCTGCTTATTGCCATAGCCAATGCGACAACACGTGCCACAGTTGGTCAAGTGCGTTGGCGTACTGCGACTTTGGCCACACGGCACTTTGAGCTGGTTAACAAAATAAGCAAACGCACACACGAAACCCTACACCGCCCTCTACTATATGTGGTCATGCGGGGGTTTCACAGCTTCATTGCAGTGAAAACCGAACAAGATATCCTGTGAAGTTTGGTTTTAATACCACACTAAATTTCTTGTCAGGCATGTACCTTTCTTGGACGTTTCGTTAGATCAAACAGTCCGGGGAATTGCATTTAATTTTAACTATATTCATTCAAACTAAAAAATCTCTATAAATATTTAAGAAGCGGGTACACACAAAAATTCTACACCACAATTGTTCTTCGCACTTTTATAGCTTCTTTTCAAAGAAAACCGGACAATAAATCCTGCTTTAATACCACACTAAATTTCCAGTGAATTTTATAGCAATTATTAAAGTCTAAGCTCTTTTTGAATGCTTCTTGGAATCTTTGTGGGTTTTGAAATGTTAGCTTAGGATTAGTAAATAATTTTAAATATCTTTGGTCCAACGAAATATGTTCTTCGTGTTTCATAGTAGTCTTTTAAAAGTTCTGTTCATAATTTATGGCACAAAATTATTTCTCACACGTAACATATTGTTTTCAGTTGCACCCCCAATCATAAATATAAACGTGGAATCGTTATTATTGTGACTTGGCATAATTGAAGTATTTACTCTGCCGAAACAATAACCAGGGAAATTTCGAATTTGCATTTAATGGCTGTAAAAATCATCGTTGATTGTTATTTATGGAGTGAATTTTAATAAATGTGTTTTAAATTTTGCACATGTGAGAATCTGTAGCACGCTTATATGTATGTGGGCCACACAAATCGCACACAAGCGCACGCATCGTTTCGTGAGCCATTATGCAAATTGGCAACAACATTTCGATTCGGAAAATAGGGCCCAAACCGAACCGAGCCAGCTGTAATACCCGGCTCTTACTACTCATAAATTTACTGCAATGGTACAAATCAAATCATAACTTATTTGCATACATACGAGCCTAGCCTAGCCGCTGTGTGTGTGCAAAGGTCCTTAAAATAGGAGTATATATATGTATATATATGGTATGTGCCATATCAATTACATTACATGGTCCAGGCCATGGCATTTCGTGTGCTGCGCAAATCTTTGCCAAATTCAGTCACGTTTCCATAACACACTGACCAGGACCACAACAGTCCGCAGCCTGTCTCCTTCGTCCTTTCGGCCAACAGGACCCCCACGAAACCCACGAAAGTGTATTAAATTCATGCTGAAGTTTGGGTTTTTTCGCTCACACTAGCCACTAGGCCAAACGAGTGCGCTTAGAAAGCCATAAAATATTTATGTCTCAGCCAGTTTGCGAATGAATTTGAAGGCCAATGCAGGAGCATAAACTTTGATACACTCAACCGAGCCAATCGAATTGTGGACTGTGGATTTACTTGGGGCGAATCGATAACGCAAACAATATGCAAGGGCAAACAAAGTTCTTCCCATTCTGCTGGCCATCGTAAAGATGTTCTTGTTTTTTCAATGACAATAATTGGACTTTATTGACCAAACAAAAATACATAACTTGGCTGCTTTAATTGAAACAATAATAATAATGGAAACTTTATTTTAATAATCGGAAACAACAATCTTTTTGTAATCCAAAAAAGGTAATACAAATACATGTGTTTTTTTTTTCTAGTTTAATCTGCAAGAGTAAAGTGCATTTAATCGGTAAACAAAAAGGGTAATTCATCATGGAATAATTTTGTTGTTTTTTCAATGGCTTGTATTTTATTAACTCGCAAAATGATAAAGGTTTTTGTAAATGACAAAAAAGGTATACAAATGATTATGCTATTTTAATCTGCAAATGTCAAATTATTTAATCCTTAAAATAACAATTAACCGCAGACGTAAATTTTCTATGAAACTTCACTTGGGATTTAAGTTTTTAAACATGAAAGGATATTTTAGCAATGATAATAATACATACTGAATAAATGTATTTAAAATGAAACAAAAGCAAATTATTTATTTAAGCTGCAAATGAGAAAGAATCCTGTAATCGATAAACAAAAATGCCCTAGCCAAGCGATTCGTCATAACAAAAAATAGGATAATTTTAGCCATGTTGTTTGAGGTGCGCCCTGTGGTTTATTTATGTATATTTATTATATTTTTTTATTACTCATGCGCCTGGGCAATGTTTGTGTTATTTTCTTTGGTTCAACGGCTTATGAAATTATGATAGTAAAACCCGACTAAGGCAAAGGCAAAGGCAGCCATTTGAAAACTCGTAAATCAACCCACACGCAATGTCTGCTCCGTTTGGCAAATATAAAAAGAATGCTTTCGCCTTCTTTCTTTTTGAAAAATAACAAAAAATATAAAAGAGACGAACAGAAATTCAATTATTTGCTGTATGAAACGGTTATTGACTGACTGATGGTCAGTTGCCCTCTGCTTTGTTGTTCTGTCCCTTTTCTATGGCCTGTGGCCTGTGACCCCTGCCCCCATCCGCTGACCCTTAACCCTTAGGTTAGCCATTAATGTTTACGAGGGAGCAAAGAAAGTTACAATATTTTGTGAGGGGGTTTGTGGGGGTTCAACCATAAACGTTATTTTTATTGATATGGCTGGCTGTAAAGGCGGCAAAATTCTGTATAAACTCATTGAGCGAATATATGAAATTAGAATTTCATTCCGTAATCAGCATTTCCAATTAATCCCTGCTCATCGGATTCGCACACGCACACGACTCATTATCGCATATTGGGTTTCCAGAATTTTAAGCCACATTGCTCTCTGTGTATCCCACAATACTATACTGTATGCCCATTTGCATCCGGCCAATCTGGGTATCTGGGTTGGGTATTTGGGTGACAGGACGAGGCGCGAAGGTCACACATCGATGGGCAGGCATAACTCCGGCTTATTTACTGTCCGCATGTGTGTGTCCTCCTCCTCCTCCTTCACATCCTCCCACTTTTGCTGCAGGCTGAAGGATGCAGGATGCTGATGGTTGGTGTCATGTCGACGTAATGGCCGAAAAGGACGAAAATCGGGATTTTGCGTGCGGAATGACTTTTGCTACCCGCATTTAAATGAAGGCAAGCTTAAATGGATTTCACTCAGCTGGCGGCTGGCTGGAATGAGTTTAAATCCACTTCTTCAGCTGCTCAGCTCTGTGCGCTCCTCCACATGAAAGTTGGCTCCAATTATATTTGCACCTGTGGACGCTCTAATTGAGTTCGCCTTTTGAGACTTTTTATTTTGGCGTCGGAATTCATTTAGTGCAGGAGCAGAAGCAGAAGCAGAAGCACATTTAGCAGATGGGACACCCAGGTCTCAAGTTATCCTCCACGTGCCAAGCTGCACGGCTGCATGGTTGGTTTCTGCGGCTGGGAACACTACGCGGCTACGGTGTCCTATTAATGGAAAATACTTTTTTTGTAATTAAATAATAATTTAGCAAGAGGGAGGGAGGGGGAGGGGAGGGGGCACAGGTGAAGATGTGGTGATGAGCCCGCCTACGCCAGCAGCCCACCAAGTAACCTCAGCAACCGTCACCCTTCTTATACAGAGAGTAAATAAAGTCAAGGACGAAAAGGAACTGTTTAAAAAGGTTTGATTTTTCTTGACATATGTGCTAAAATTGTATTAAACATCGAATCGAATTTTAATTAATATATAACTTAAGTATTCCATCAAACTGATAAACTGGTTTGATCAAATTGATGAATTTGTACGTCCTTTTTTAGTGAATGACTTTTTTGATCAAGGGATTTAAAATTAACCATTTTTTTCGTTCACTGTTTTAAAGAAACCATTTTTTTTCTGCTGAATAGTTATTTTCACAGTGCAAACATTTGTGGGTATATTTGTTTAATACCCGTATATGTACATTTGCGGTTTATTGTCAGACACTCGCTGAGTTTATGGGGGTCGTTGTCTTTCATGGCCAAAACGGAATGAATATAGTTCTTGATTAACAACTCTCAAATGTTTTTGGCTATTCCACATGCTTAGTGGGAATTTACTTTTTTAAAAGACCGAAAACAAGGAGTTTTATGGGTTTAAAAATTGTCTGTCTACCTTAGATAAGCCGCACACTGTTGCGGTGGGATAATTTTAGGATTTTTGTGGCCGCAAACACCGTGGAACGAAGTGACAGCATCGCTAAAAACAAACACACTCACAATTGGCCCTGCCAGCTGCACATTGCCGCGGGGCAGCAGTGCGTATACGTGATTTATGAAAGCGGTGCACGCTTTTGCGGTTATCACGGGTAATATTACAGCCAAGGCGCAGCATTATGGCCAAAATGAGTATGGGGAATGGGAGGTTAATTCAATTAGTGCGTTGTGTTTGCACTCGGCCTTTGCCCAGCAGTAATGTGTTCTGTGTTCTATGTACACGAGCACAAAATTCGATAATTGATTTAGACAATCAGTGCACTTTGGCTGCACTTTAACTTGGGGCAATCAAGAGTCTGGATAAATATTGAGAAGATTTTCTGCTCCTTTGCCTGCCCACCAATAAACATTTAAATTTGTGTGTGTGTGTGTGTGTGTGTGTGCATAAACAAAAATTCAATGACTTTTCCGAGTACGAATCCTGGAAGGCAAAAGCAATGAAAACTAAAATTCCACTCTCGTCCTTGCAGGCAAATGTAATGGCAGTGCAGACACATTGATAGCCACAGAAATGTTTCCAAATGGCAAAAATTTCACCTGAACCAAATTTTCCCTGTCTGTTTGTTTGGAATTTGCCTTTGACCAACAGTTATGGGGGAAAATCATCCGAAGGGCAGCACTGATGGGCTGCTGGGCTGCAGGGTGGGAAATTCCGAAAAAACTACTGCAATAGTTCTGACAGAATAGAAAATCACAACAGCAGCACCCAGCAACAAACAGCAAAACAGCAAAAATCAACAGCGACAGCAAAGAATAAGCAAAAATATTTTCCCTACCTGCCAGCAAATTGGCTACCAAATGAAAAGTTGTCGGCGGAAAAGTGCGGGGAAATGTGGATGAACACAGATAGATGGCTAGATTCAAAATTAATATGTAGAGTGAACATTCTATGGCTACGAAAGCATTTGAAGCTGGATTTTGGGAATTTCCACAACTGTTTATACAAAATGTGGAACGGTGCAGCTGAATTCTATAAAAACATAGATATCAAAGTCTGTTTGTTTACCCATACAATTAATGCGTCAGCCAAATAAACACAAAACAAAATTCTTAAAAAAAGTTTGTTGTATTCGTGTCAGTTTTTACTAGTTAAATAAGTCAGCCAAAAAAGCAATGAAAAATATGATTAAATTTTGCATTGCATTTTTAGTTAGTTTTTAATAAATTTCATAAGTAAACAGAAAAGTTTCAGAAGACTTCCTTTAAAAAAAAGGGTATTAAAAACTTCCCGTGGCGGTAAAACAAATAAAGTAAATCAGCAACAATCGTCAGAATAATATATATTCATATTTTTAAGACCCTATGGTGATATCAACAGTCTGTATTTTAAACAATTAAACCTTAAAAAGTTAACTTAAATCATTAATATTAACATAATAAGATATCGAACTCAGAGCTTCTCATCGCTCAATCAGATATTATTTATACATGAGCTCGCCAGTGTCTAATTGAGCCGTAACTCAATTATTTCAATTAAATTTTCACGACACACACAAAGGGCCCGAACACAAACCAGCCCATTTCGATCGAAATAATTTAAATGTGGCCCAGGGACATACTGTAGCTGCATACATAACTGATGAGCCCTTTCAATTGTTTTGTTTTGCAGGAGGCATATCGTCGCTGGGTCTGCAGTACACTAGTGCCATATTTCGCCGAGCCGAAGGACCTGTCCACAGCCGACGATGCAAAGAGCGGCAGGAGCAAACGGCCGGCAAGGAGTGCGAGTGGGGAGCATAAATCTCTGAAATTAATCAGCAATAACAATAAATCAAATAACGGCAATAACATGAACGAGCGTCAGATTAATCAGAAGCATGACAAGAGCTCGAAAGGCGAACGCGAATGCGAACAAGGACAATGACCGCAGCGTGGAGGAGGCACTGGCGATTGGCATTGGCAGGGACCTGGCTCAGACATTCTACGATGTTGTTGGCCTGTCTAAGCCCCACGAAGAAATACGAGATGGAGACGGAGATGGAGGAGGAGGAGGAGGAGATGGCGGCCAGGAGCAAGACGACGAACCACAGCCAGAACCCGATTCGGAATCCGATGTCGAGGTGGAGATGAACAGGGAGACGGAGACGGAGATGGACACGGACACGGAGGCTGAGGCCGAACAACAATCCAATAATTTCATATCGACTGCCAATAATTCGGATCCCAGAGCCACGGATCCAGTGATATCAAAACTACAGAAGAGGTGAGTTAGCCCATAAGTTATTTAAGGCATTAGCTTTGTTTGTTACAAATGAATTTTTAAAAAAGGCTTATTTAAACCTAATTAGTTTAGGATCCTCTTAAAATGTATCATCTTTCAGTCTACGTTTAAGTTGCATCTGTAATTGTTATTTAAATATTTTAAATAACGACAACCTTTTTTAAATTATGAGATACCATCTTTTATTTTTAAGCATTGCATTGTTTATTGATTTTTTGTAGTGACAATTATTTAAATAATATTTCATGATTATTCCTTTTTTTAATGATAAAAAACAGCTTTCACTGACAGTTACATCTTTCTTTCTCCCTCCTGCAGATCAACACGCAAGACAGAGTTCCGTAAGCGCCGCCGTATCCGGCCCTGCCTGAGCGTCTGCCAAACCGTGGAACAAAAGTGCCCCTACCTGCTGCCCGCCGATCGCGCACCCGCGCTGCCCACCCAATATGCCGGCGAGCCGACATTTCTCTGCCTAGGTGAGTATACTTCTTAGATATCCAGAACCACAACCCTGACTCACACTTCAATCCCCTCCAGATCAAAACATACCCGAAACAGGGGCGCAGCTGGAGAAGTCGAGCTATGGCCCCAATGATTGCTGCTACAGCTACTGCAATGTGACAAAGTCCGGGATTTGCACCGTCTGCCGGGACTTCACCCAGCCCAGGACGGAGGACACCGCTGATGCCTCGAGTAACAACTCCACCCGCCGGGTGCACAACATCACACTCTCGCTGAGCTCACATCCTGGGGAGCACGCGAGGGCCAAGAGCGTGGCTCTGGCCCTGAGGAACGTCAGCAGGACCGGAAGCGATCCGGATGCGGTGGAAACGCTGCTCGAACGATTGCCCTACTATGCGAGCCACGACGGGATCTTCTACTACGACGAGGAGGGCGAGATGCCGCAGGCCTCTCTGTCCGGGAACTGTGCCGTTGTGCCCTCCGTCACCACGCGCTGCACCATTCCGTACTACGCCTCCGGCACGGAGACCGCGGCAGCCCCACCCACCCAGCTGCTGGTGTGGCTGAGTGCTCTGCTGGGACTCCTCAGCAGCTGTGGAGCGGCGCGGCAGAGGTGGTGGAGCTGCCAGTGGAGTGGCCACAGTGGGCAGTGCGGGAACAGGAGTCGCAGTCGCCAGGGGGTCACCTGCGAGGCCAACTGCCACGAGCAGGAGCTGATCACAGGGAGCAGTAGCCGGAGTAGCAGCATCAGGAGCAGTAGCCACATTCCCAAGCCCAAGAAAAAGTCATCCCGGGATGAGCCCAGACCCCAGGTACAGGTCACCTCCAGTACTTGGCTTTGGGCCAGGTCCTGGCATACTTATAAACTAACGTGTAGCAAAGTACGATATTTTAGTAGCCGAAGTAAGTTTAAAGGCCTTAAGGAGTCCAGGCCGTCTAGTCGTGTAACTAACTGTAGAGTGGGCATGGGCGTCCAGTGGAGTTGGAGGAGCTGGAGTTGGAGTCGGGCTCCCGCTCCCAAGGAGGAGGAGGGCGGGTGCATTAGGACTAGGAACTATCGCTACTTCTACTACTACAACTACAACATAAACGATTGGTGGCGGAGATGGTGGGCCTTATAGTGCCTGCAAAACGTATGTGGCCATTTGACGATGAAGATGAACGACACGACCCCTCTCTCTCTCTCTAGTGACAAAGTGCATAAACCAAAAACCAAATACTTATAATAGCTAAATCAGAAAACGATACATAATAGATGTGGCAAATGGTAAAACAAACAGCAGACACACCACACGGAAATACGAATTAAACGAAACGTAAAACAGAAACCACTTAAATATTTATGGTCCTCTTTCAAACGAAATAAAAACAAGCATGAATTAATTATAAATCTCTATTGAAACAAAACCAAAATAGCATATTTTATTACAACTAGAACAAAGAATATGAATATTTAATTAAACAAAAAGCAACTGCCACAAGAATAGGTTTTTTAGATAAACGATAACGGAAGTTTAAAAACGATGAAAAAAAGATAAAAACATTTAAACAAAACGCATACAACTAACTTATAAAAGGGGATGCCGATGAAAGTTATAAATAGTTGATAATTTAATTACTGGCGAACACAGATACGACAAGTTTAGGTTAGCTAAAAAACAAAACAAAAAAAGCCCGTAAGGAAGGAAAATGAAAAATCCAAATTTACTAGACTTAAAGGCGATTAAGGCAGGAAAGTTAAGAAACAATTTCAGTCGGAAAATGAGGTATAGGCCGCGTATCAACCACCTTTCAAAGAAAAAGCGAAACGTGAACTTTACCTAACTTAGTTTAAACCAATACATAGGCGTATATGTGTATGAGGTACTATAGTCAAGGTGGGAGCGATTTAATTAACAATTAAAACAATTAACGGGAAATGAAAACCAAAAGAAGCCGCAAAAGTGTCTAAAAAAAAGTCTTTATTTAGTTAAAAAAGAAAACGTAAACATTTGTATAATCCAAGAAAAACAAAAGAGCCAAAATGAAAAATGAAAAACGAGAAGAGTATGTAAAGCGCACAGTAAAAACGTATCTTTAAGATTCATCGACCGTCATAGCGGAGGGACTGTAGTGGAAATTCGGATTCGGGTAACAAACAGAAGGAAGCATTATAACACATTCAGACATATATATAGTATGTATGTACGATAGATATAGTCAGAGGTGTGCAACGTAAGCCGCAAAATAAGGTAGAGAGGCGTGGTCGGAAACAACAACAAGAACAACAACAACAATATACCTACTATATAAATACTAACAATGAATAATAATACTTTTTGTAATAAAGTGAACTCTATGTAGCGTATATATATATTAATTATATATATGAAATATATATATTTATATAATATATATTGTCTTAACAACTTATCGTACATAACTTGCAGCAAAAAACGAAAAGAACTATGAGAAAAACCAAACGAGAAACCCAAAACCTAACGGCGAAAACCAAACAAGTAAATAATTAAGAAATATTCAAATAATTAGTCGTATTTGGTATTAACTAATTAACTATTAAAGTAAGGACTAAACAATTTGAGAGAACCCTCTGATAGAGCACACTCGCCCACACTCTCACAGATCTTTGAGCACTCCTTCCTTGAGCACTCCTAATGGTTCAGTTTCACATTCAGTTTCAGTTTCAACGAATCACCTGTCACTCACCTATTTGAAACCCTTCTGTACTTCCGGTAAAATGTTTTCTTCGATATTTCTCTGAGGTCTATTATCGAACGGTTTAACCCACTGCAGGCAGTGTCAGAGTTACCAGGATTTAAGTCTATTAGGAATGCTTTTCCGAATGAATTTCCATTTCTAACAAACTGACGAAATTACTTTAGGAGGAGAAAGCAGGACAAAGAAAGGGGAGTATGAATTTTGTTAGATGTTGTAGTAGGAAAGTAAACGATATAACGAGCAGGAGCAGGAGAGCAGTAGCCTTCATTACGAACCCTCCATTCTTCTCTAATTAGCCCCCCCATATCAATAAATCTTTGTAAATACAGATAACGTATGAACAATTCGCCTCGACTCCATCTGCACAGTCGTATCACCCGAAAAAGATCCATAAATTCTACTTCTTTCTCTCTCTTATGATTCGCCAAAAGTTTCCCCTAATTGTGGTCATGTGTGAAACTCTTTCTTACCAACAAATGTATGAGTTAACGTGGCCAAAGTTTTCACTTAACTGTGTATATTGGGGCGAATGCAAATGCAAATGCAGAACATTTTCTAAGCAAAGTAGGAGAAAGGCGGGGCAGAACGAGACACCGTTATCAAGCATTTCAATGGCGGAACGGAAACGGAAATGGAAATGGAAATGGAGACAGAAACAGAAGCAGCATAAGAAACAAAAAGAGCAAAGGAACAGAAAGAAGCAGAGTCAGCCGCTGGCACAAATTGCGCGCATATAGAATGCAAATTGTTATGAATTATTGTGTACTTTTGTAAAACTTTTTGATATATATAATATAGTTAACATGAATAGATGCCTAAATAATAATAAATTAAATGTTAATTTATTTAAATGTAAACAATAAATAGAGAAGGATACTGGAGTAGGCTATGGCGATGCGGAGGAGGGTCGAGTTCGTTCCGAGTGGTCATTTTCGAGTGGGAAACCGTGCCCAAATCCAAATCCCAGGCATTTAGCGTATGTACGAAATAAATTTTAGGCGAACGAGGAGACGATCTTGAGCCCCTTCAGTACGAAGGACGCAGGACGAAGCGATTTCCCTTGTGCATAGAGAAACTAGTTGAATTGTGTATGTAAACGTGGGTAAACAAAATCATGGCACCAGCTCTAATCCATCGACTTTGCATGGGCAAACAGTAGACAACAGACAACGCATTGACACCATCTCATGCGATCCACACACACACACACACACACACACACACACACACCACACACACAAATCCAATTCCGAATCAATAACCAATTAGCACGAATTATACAATAATTTTTGTAATTGATTAGCCGCTGCCACACAAGCAAAACCAAAAAACGTAAATTGACAAGAAAAACAACAAGCAAAAACAAAACCACTTCGCATGCAGCGTACGCTAGCAATTATTTTTTACAAAAACCAAAAAAAAACCTATTTAAAATATGTAAAAAAAAAAGAGATTTTTAAAAACCGAAACCAAATTGGAAACACAAAATTCTTTTTAGGCCAAATGAAATTACATAATTGTGTGCCAGGACAAAGTGACAAAATATATAAAAACAATGGAAACGTTACAATGTGTTGTATTTGATATCATGCAAGCATGCACAGAAAACAGAAAACCGAACAGAGGCGAATAAACAAAAACCAATTAATATAAACGAAATTCATAGCGTCAAGTCAAATTTAATTTAATTAAATGAAAACATAGACTAATTTAAAGGAAAGCCACACAGCTAGCAAACAAAACCAAAAGGTCTCCATAAAATTGAATACTCTAACCATAGTATTTCCCGAACGAAAAGTTTTGCATAGTGAAAAATCGAAACCAACAATGACAAGCCCCTTCCCTTCCAAAGAAAAACAACAGTAATTTAGTGGTAAAGAAACTGATAAAGAAACGTAAAATCTAAAATCCCACTTGAGACAGCTAAAAACTTTAAAAAAACTAAACTGAAAAATCTTCTGTACTTGTTATTAAAAAAGAAAATACAAACATAAGGTAAAAGAAAGCATAGAAAAATCAACAAATTATAAAAAACGATGAAAAATCCAAAAATAGAACACGGAAAAAACGAAATTTCATAGTCCTTAAGGTAAAATCTAAAACGAAATGAAAGTAAATTCCCCCAGCCAAACTATCTTAAATAATGAAAATGATTTCCAAAGCGGACGGAGAAGGAAAATAGTAATACTATGTAATAATAATGGCAACTGGCATAATTATGGTAATTGTAAAATAATTAAACAATGACGTAAACGTAATACCAAAAACGGAAAAAATCGAAAATAATAAAAAATAAATTGTTGTTATTGAATGTATTTGTATAGAAAATTATTATGATTATGACGATGAATAATAAATGATTACAAAAATAATAATTATTGTTCAAACCGAAAAAGCAAACAAAAAAAAAACAAAACAAATATATATATATACGAGAAAACGACTTTGACTTCCTACTGGTATGGTGCGGATGATCCCTGGTCACTGGACATGTGGCAAATCCCGCGAGTTTAACTCTCCATAAAGCGACAGGTCGGGGAAAACCACAGGACAAACACAATAATTAATTAGGACATCTACAGCGAAATGGTGGGGACAAAGGAATACATTTTGAAACGAATGAGATGGCTTAATAAAAGCAATGGTAAAATAATCTGATAATTCAGGTGATTAAAGCTCTTAAAAATAACTTGTTAAGCTTTTTATGAATTTTTTAAGGTAATGCGTCGGGTTTAATATCATTCCAGTAGTTGTTTAAACTTTTTTCGAATACTTTACTCATGCATCGACTCTCTGCTCCATTTCTATTTAATTTTAAAATAATTGATCTTAGCAAATAAAAGAACGTTAGTGCTTTTACTCTAAGATTTCTCATGCGTAGGTTTTTAAATTTCTTCAAGTTCACAATACAGATGAAAAAACGGTCCTTAATGTGTATATTCCTTGAGCTAGAGAGTTTCGAGTTTAATTCAATTATATAATAACAGGGGCTCAGTGTTAAAATATGCATACCGGGGCAGCTCTGCGTGAAAATCTTGATTTCCCCCAAGCTGGGAAAACCGGCAAAGTGCCTGCAATCAAACCGGAGAGCCAAATGGCATGTTCTGAAATCTCGCACGCACTTGCGTTTAAAGTGTTTTGGGCTGTTCGGCTGCCACGACGACATTGTGTGTTATATAACTTTCACTTTCCGTCCCGAGTTCCCGAGTTCGCTTGAAGCGCTAACAACGCTGCCAACGCAGGTGCTTAGCGGCAACATCAGCAACATCAGCGGCAGCCACAGCCACAACAACAAACACTCTAATTAAGCGCAGTGAGAAGGAAAACGAGGCAGAAGGACGAAAAGGACGAGGACGAGGACGAGGAGCTGTAACGAAGGCAATCGGGAGATGCCGAGTGCGTCGGCTATTTTTGCCAGGGAACTGAACTGCAAACTGAACTGAACTGTGCCGAGTTTTCAGATACGTTTCGTCTGGCGAAAGGGAAAGTTCGAAGTGCGGAACGCGAACGCGAAGGAAAACCTGAATTTTCCGGCTGTTTTTTTGCGAGTTTTCTGCGGGCTGCGTGTTAACGCACTTTTAGCGTCCGGGGGTACGTGTTTATAGCCCAGTACCCAGTATATTATATACGTGTGTTGTTTTGTGGGGCTTAATATTTTCCCAGCGTTAACGAGTTGTGCGACAACGGTCAACTTTTCTCAACCTTTTCTGTTTACCCAAGCGCATTTGCGGTTATTTTTGCATACTTTTTGGCGCCACCTGAAAAACAAACCCAACCGAATGCAAACTTTAATTGCAAATACGTTCAAAATCATTTATTTAGCATGAAAACTTTGCGCCAACTGACAGCTACATGGATTTGTACTCGGGCAAAAGGTCAATGCTAATTGACACTGACATTCGCCAAATGAGTTGGGAATTACTTGATAATTGGAAATTCAATTACCTAATTTGACATTAGTTTGATAGTTGGGTAATTGTTTGGAACAAAAATAGAAGTTGGCCAAACATTTGAATAACAGTGCAGTTGCTGGATAAACAATAATCTTTTTATTTTCTAACGCAACATGTTGCTATGAGCTACTAAATATCTACTAAAACTAAATATGTTAACCAATTTAATCTGGCTTTATTATAGTACAAAATAATACATTTTTACCATTTTGAAATATTTTTAGCTGAGCTTGTACTGTTTGTTAGTTTATTTAAATATTAAATTACTTATAAACAATTTTATTAAATTGTTTTATAGTTCGATAGACTTAACAATCAAGCTTTAGCAACTCAAAAAAATTATTTTCTTGGTAAACAGTTTAACAGTCTAATTTAGATTTACAAAACTTGTCTAATTTTAAACAAACAAAAAAAAACCTTTTAAAAATGTAGATTAACTTTATTGTGCTTACTTTGTGTGACCTCCTAGTGCCTGGCCAGCATCTTAAGTTCGATAAATAATTAATTAAGCCTCCTTTTGAACAGCGTACTATGAGTGGAAAATGAGGCAAGTGACACGCGCATTGGCGGGTCAAAGTCAGGCCTTTTACCTCAGCCTCGTCGTTTGCGCCGCATTAACAATTCATATTCAGAGTGGCGATGCGAAAGCTCAGCCGGGACACGAACCCGGCGAGGTGAATTCGTTCAAGCGGGACAACGGTGCGTATTAATATCATTTCTGTGGTAACACAAAAATTAAGTGCGTTTGCGCAAAGTAATTAAGGAAAATGCAATTCCTTTAGAAAATGAAACAGCGCTCAATCGAGTGCCGCGCAGTGTGTTCCACGTGCGCTGGAATCCCAACGAGAAGTTCATTGTGGAGAGTCGCGAAAATCCGGCCATCAACTCCTCTAAATTAGCTCCGCATCCCCGGCTGAAGGTCTCCAAGAACACCAAGCTCACGCTCAGCCCGAAGCTGTACCTCTGCCACGACAAGCACTCGGAGCTGTGCCACAACAAAACCCAGCAGTTCCGCCAACGCATTGTCCAGACCTTCGAGAAGGCCATGATTGAGTCGGTCAACGAGTCGCAGGCGAATCACTACAATGTGGACTACAAGCCTGTGTTTGGGGACAGCTTCGAGGAGCAGTACTACCCCTCCACCTGCCTGGTCATGGAGGCTGGGGTGCGAGTCCTGCGACGCAAGGATGCTCCGTTCAACAAGCTGCCCTTCGGTCGCCTCTTTCCGCGCCAGAAACTCTTTCGCAACATCAAGGAGATCAAGACCTGTGCGATCGTCTCCAGTGCAGGTTCCCTGGCAGGTTCTAAGCTGGGTCGTTTTATTGGTGAGAAAACTTGTATTTAAAGATAATTTCATACAAATTATTCAGTACGGAGTCTTCTTGTTTTTATAATTTATTTAGGAATGTAAATCAGCTCTACACATTCTAAAGTAGCTTCTTCTATAAAAAGACTTTAAAACATAATCTTTAAAAAATAAGTTCCTTGTTTCTGTTTGTTTAAAAATAGGTACAAAAAACTTCTTTGGAATATTTTGTTATAATGTGAAACATCCAAAAGTATCATATGTATAAGTAGTCTAAAAAATACCTCACCTTTCCTTTATTTGATTTAAAAAGAGGTTTTAAACTTCTAGAGATTATTATTTATTTATTTGTAAATTGAGTTAACCATGTAAAGCCGATATTACCAAGTTACTTTTTTCTGTGTGCAGTTGCAGTGGAGGCAGCAAACTGCCTGCATGCACAATTAGTCGGAAGAGCCCGCTCATGAACAATTTGATTTACCCGTCTACTCTAATTCTGTTTATTTTGTCTGGTTTTGTTTCGCTTTATCTGCTCCCAGACACGCACGACATTGTGATGAGATTCAATCACGCGCCAACGCAAGGACACGAGGTGGATGTTGGCAGCAAAACCACAATTCGTGTGGTGAATTCGCAAGTAGGCTCAAATGCAGTTCCGCACTTTCGATTGCATTTTCCTTGCCTATGCCCTATGCTTTTCCCTTTTCCTTTTTCCCACAGGTGGTTACCAAGCCCGAGTTTGACTTCACCCATGCTCCAATCTTTCGGAACGTTACGATCGCCGCCTGGGATCCGGGGAAATACAATGGCACCTTGGAGGATTGGCTCACCAGTGCGGACTACGATTTGTTCACCAACTACGAGATATACAGAAGGCGATATCCCAAGTCGCGGGCCTTCTTGATCGACCCGCATTCGGTGTGGCGGCTCTGGCAGAGTTTGCAAATGTTTGCTGGCAACCGAGCGATAAGTAGGAATCCCCCCAGTTCCGGTTTCATAGGTGAGCAATATTAAAAAATTATAAATTTAAGTTTAACATTTTTTCTTTGATATGTAAATGGTCATTTTTGGTCAGTTAAATATTTATCTTTGAGGAACTTTCTTGAATAGGATTGGCCCTGCTCCTGCCGCATTGTCCGCAGGTGGATTTTGTGGAGTACGTGCCCTCCACGCGGCTCAATGGACGTTGTCACTATTACAGCAAAGAGGTGGGTGGAGAATAATTGGCCAGTCCATAATTGTGGCTTTCATTTTCCTTGCTCCCAGATGAATTCCGCCTGCACATTCGGCTCGTGGCATCCGCTGGCCGCCGAGAAGCTGATGGCCCTGGACATGAACATGGCGGAGGATGATGACATGTCGGTCTTCCAGTTTGGCATTCTGCGGATTCGCAGACCGGACAAATTGCTCTGCGGCTTCAATTTCTTTGGCTACTGAGGAAAAGTGAGGAAATGGAAATACAAGGCGGAAGTGACAGTGACAATCCAGGTGCATTTAATCAAGCGGTTTTCATCGAGTGCAATAAACAATTCAACTTTGCAATGAATATAAACTGAGGTACTTGGCCAGCTCGTGGAGGAGTGGAGGAGTCTGTGTCCCAAGTGGATTCTGTTGCCTTTTGATTGCTTTTCTGGGGAGGAAGAGGAACAAAGCCGAACAGCACAGAAATTATGACTGTCCTCATGGATTCATGTTTTCCTTTGCCATTAAATGCCATAACTGTTTGTCTACACGACCAGGGCGACCTGAGTGCAATAAGTATTATTATTATTATTCAGAGACCCAAGGATGGAAATGGGTGTGGGTGTGGATGTGGGACTAAGTGAGGTGGGGAAGGAAAGTACTCATTAATACGTGATGCGGCAGGCCGAACGTGCGACGACTCCAAAGTGAAGAGACAACAGCAAAAAGTCAACATTATGATGGCAATTTTTTCGTACATCTTTTTTCTGCTGCTGCTTTAGCTGGGGTTAAACGCTGCGTATACGCAATTAAATAATATATAGCCAATATAAATATTGAGATTCCATTGAACCAGGAACAGGACACAAAACGAAAGTTATGGCCCAAGGGCGTCGCCCAGCATCTCAAAAGAAAGCAAAATCAAATCCAATAAAAAACAGAAAAGATTCTTGAACTCCCCTTCATTATTCCACTTGTCAGGAGTTTGCTCTTTTGCATTCCAAAGGCCTCAAGTTCATCTAACTCGAGTCGAATATAATAACAAACAAAAGAACTGCAGTCTGAATTTTTGATTTCAATTTCCATTTCAGATTTTTATTTGACAAATGCAAATAGCCAGACAATTCACGTGTTTATGTTTGCCTTAAGGCCATTCTTTGCTTTGGTAATTGTGCAGCACCCACTGGCCATTGCCCATTGGCCATATTTTGAAATATTTTAACAAGCTCTTGTATTTTTTGTTATTGTTTTGTTTTGCTTCTGCTGCCATAAGCCAAAAGCCAAAAGCACGCTGCGCAGGCGCGTTCGTTGCCCTCGTGTGAACGTGTTTGCAATGCTGATAAATCAGCAAAACAAAATTATTAATTTTATAGCTAAAAGTCATAAAGTGATTGGTGCGCGTGTGCAGGGCGTTTCTATGGTAAAAGGGCTTACAGATTTACATATTTATGATACATCTAGTTTGGAAACTTATTTTAAATATCTGTTTAATTTTATTTAGTCACTTTCTTATTTTTAAGCCAAAAGGTAAGGAATATCTGCATGCTTGAATCAAAGGAATCAATTAAATCAATTCAATTTCAGCGCTATATAATATTTTATAAAACAAATAAATAAATAAATACATTAACTAAATATCAAAATGATATAAATGATAGAGTCGGGAACTGCCCGACACCATTTGACTCACTCGTTTTTTTGTACAGGCTAATATTATATTATATATATATATATTATATTTCATATGAATTTTATTTTGTCTACGATACAGATTGACTTTAAAATTTAGGGATTTCACAACGTTTTAACATAATTTGTCTGATTCAGTAACTAAAATTATCTGTACGAAAAAATAATATAAAATATTATCTCTTAAACTACCTAAACATCAAAGATAATGTTATTGTAAAATGTAAGCTTTTAAATAAAAGTTGCTAAAATGATACTCTTACCTTGAGCTTGTTGTCCAAATGAAAAGTATTCAGCTAATAAAACCGTTTTCATCTTTATGATGTGTGTCCCATTTTGCAGCTATTTCCTCTAGTTGCTGCATAGGGAGAACTCCTCCCACATCCCACATCACATCGTACCGAATCACCCTAGTTGGGATCCAACTTCTATGTAGCATGCAAATTAAAAATGTTGCTTTTTATTGGATTTTTATCGACTGGTGAATGACAGGCTCGGCCGAACGAGAGGGTCAGCAGTGACACAGTGACATGGACATCTGTTTTGAGAATTTGCCACCCCCCTGAAATGTCAATTTGGGCTTTTGGTTTAGCTTCAATGTTGTGCTAATTGAAATCAAATGCCTGTCCATCTAGCTATCTGGATGCAGGGCAACTTTGGATGAGCCACAAAACTGATGATTCAGGGGCCAACACTTCAGAGAAAATAAAGATACAAAGCCATAATAATTTCTGTTTTCTTCGTTTGGTTTATTCATTTGCATTGCACGTTTGCTTAGCTGACTGTGGTCTTCTTTTGTTTTTAATAAATTTTATTTTCGGGGCATAGCATTACTCAAGAGGTTTCCAAGAATCAGCGGGGAATAGTCAGGCAGTACGCCGAAATAAAAAATGAAGCATAACTTATGCACTTGTGTGGTTTTGAGGCCTTTGATGAAAGGGTTAAAACCCAGACTTCACATATGGACACTGGGGTGATGCATCTGGGTGTGTCCTACGACCACAACACGTAGTTGTTTCGGTTTCGGTTTCGACCAAGATCCAGACAAAAGATGGCCTGCAAAGAGTCAAGGTCGGCAGACAACTTTGTTTATCTTCCATTATCTTCAAAAGGTGCTAAGGTGGGGCAGATTATTGCCAATAAATTCTGAACAACTAATCCGTGTAGTAGTGTTACTAGGACTTATAAAGAAAGTATATTAAAACCATGCTGAGTTCTACAAAAACATTAAAACAAGCCTCGTTAAAATGCTTAAAAATGTTCATAAGCTGCCTGAATTGTGGGTAAGCCACCTGTAAATATATTTTACCGGGTTGACCGTCACTTGGTAATCCAAACAATGCTTTAATTTATTATTAAAAAAACCTGAAGTCATATAAAACCCTATAATATAACATAAGCCCTACAATGTTGTATTAAACGCATAACTTTGCTGGTGCTTAGAAACACTTTACACTTTTTAGCTCCAAAAAATGGTATTAGGTAAATATTTGTAAGTATTGCAATAAAACCTAAGAAAACATTTAATATAATAAACTCCAAACTTAATGTTATCAAACGAATAAAGATTAACCGACTGAAGATTTCTTTTCACATACCAAAACCAGGAGCGGCCCCATCAATCAGTGCGGTTAATCAAACAATCACTCAATCACACTTCCTGCTCGCCATTGAATTCTTCTTTTGTATACAAAGTCCTTAGTTTATTTGTTTGTGCGACGGCCATATCAAAATATTTAATTGCAATACAAAGGAGACATTATAGTACACCCCCAAGCGACTCGAGATTCTTTGAGGAAGAGAGCGAGAGGACGACATTCCAGCACGTTTGAGTGCGTATAAATCAAAATATAAGAACAATATAAAATGAAATTTAGCGTCGCAGCGAACGAAACCGAAACAGAAACAGAATGAATCCAAGCGGAGGACGGCGTGCATTTCAAATGATTCAGCTTGAACTTCAGGCTGAAGCTGAAGCCGAAGCCGAAGAGATAATATAAAGTATGCCTACGCAACTCCCTATCGGAGACCGTAGGCCTGACCCATGCGCTGACTCATCCGATTGAAACTCGGGATCGATGCGTAAGTTTCCCGTTATCCGAATTAAACGAGGAAGATCCCACAAACCCAATGGAATCCAAATGGAAATGGCAAGGGGGTGCTGACAGGGAAGGACGTCGCCGTCAAACTGAATGACTGTCGCTTCGGATCGGAACGGAACGATATATACGACAATATACGATATCGGAACGGATCGCCTTGCACCCGGCCATATAAAAGAATCTAAGCTGAGCGCAGGCAGTCTCAGTCTCAGTCTAGCACAAAAAACGCACATCGAACTTGCAGTTACGGCAGCTCAATTGCTGCAGCAAGGCAAATCTTAAAAAAAAACACGTACTATTTATTTAAGCAAATTAGCGAGTGTTAAAACAACTTTATTTGTGCTTCCGCTGCGTGAAAAGCTTAAAACGAGAGAGAAATACCTGAGAGTGAGAGAAAGGAAAGCTGCGCCCTCAAGTGAATCATCGTGAGTCTAACAGATAGCTAACAGCGTACTAACTGCTAGCCAACAGTGCGAGCTGAAGGTGAGTCCTAGATAGTAGAAGAGCTTTCACTAGCTTGCTAGCTGCTAGCCAAAAGCTCAAGGTATGTCCCAGCTAGAAAAAGAGCTTTTCCTCTAATCCTGTTGCTCCGTAATCACATGCACAGGACGAAGGCCAAAGGGAGAGTCGTCTAACTATTTTCAACCACCAAAACTAGGATGTGTGTGTGTTTTTATGGCTATTCGCGTGACTCGTAAACTAGAAACGAACACAGGCACACTCAGGTCTTAGCCATTAGACACACACATATCCAGCAAGTACAAAAACAAGAAGTAGGGGTAGCACTACGACGAAGACGACGACGCGAACATTATTTAGCTGCCACCACAAAGGCAGAAAGCTGAAAAGCAGACAAGCCAGACGAGTCGCAATCGGAACTTGCTGTGAATCGGTCGCACCTCTCTCGGAATAATTTATAAAAATATGTTAAAACTGGGAAATAATGCCTATAACCTGAACCCGAGGGATATTTCCCAATCGTAGCGAATTCTATCTACTAGACAAAGTGAGTGAGTGATAGTGACTGTAGCCTTGATTTGCCGCTGAATGAGTTCGCCGGCTCTTATCTAACTACGAAGATCTAATCGCAGTCGCAAAACCCAGATAAAGCCTGATAAAGTTTTAAACAACGCGCGGTGAAGAACTTAAAGAAAACGAACGGCCACTTTGTGCAATACTTGTGGAAGGAACACGAGTAACCGTAGCCGACTTCATTAGTTCACAAATTGGTCTATGCAAATTAAGTTTGCTCAATTTACACAACTATTTCGTCTAGCTTATGGTAAGTAAGTGTGGTGGTAGTGACTCATCTGGGGAGTTCCACTTTCTCAATGGGGATCATCATCTTGGGGTGATCTTTTGTGCCAGAACCCAGCAGTTGACATTGTAGATTGTGGACGACCTGGCCTAAACAATCATCACGTAGCCGCTTTGTAAACATGAATACATATAATTATAGACACATCAGATACTTCATATATCGCTTGCCAAACGACTATCAAAGCCTGACCGTGACGTGATTGAGTTTTAGAAATAGTTTTTCGCACTCAAAGTCAAAGCCACAAGCGCACTCTATACTCTATTCAAAACAAATATACCATATAAACCCATACAATTAGTATTATCTGCCTAATCTATATGACAATTATATGTTCTGCTTGGCTTGATGCCACACAGTTCAAAGCCAGGAGTCAATGCGAAATTTGTTGTTTTTCGTGGAGTGTGGAAAAGTTCATTTCACTGCCACGGCAGAAGCCAACAAACCTTAATGTCACCGAACAGGCGGAGGCGGGGGGCATGGTCTAAAAATACCATAAATAGTTGTCATTAAAGGCAGAAGAGGAAAAGAGGCTCATAAATATTTCATTGTTCTTGTTCTGATGACAAGGCAGAGGCAGAGGCAGAAACTGCATCACAGCAGGCGACGGAGGCAAGTCAACTTGTCCACTGCCATAACAGAAGAATATACTATATATATGCCCAGTCCCAGCAGATGGGGACTGGAAGGGAAGGGGGGAACTGACAGCAGGCCAGATGCACTTGGTCCATGAATAAATGGTAAATGGCAGAAACAGAGCCAGCCCTCGGCTTTGTTCGCTCAGTTCCACAAAGCGAATCAGGAATTGTCGCAAAAGGCCATAAGTCCGCTTATTATCTGGCTGTCGGATTTGTTTTTTGCATTTTAGCTGCCCAGCTGGACCTTTGCCTTTGCAGTAAACTAGGGCCTGCGATTACTAGATTTGTTTGCGCTTAGGCAGCAATTTACTTCACGTGCCTCTGGATACTGAGTCACCGAAAATTGCACTCAATTGAAACTAATGGGATGGAACACCCGTACGTTAGAATATATCATTGATTCCCAGAACAAGATTGTCAAAGATGAATAGCTTATTAGCACAAGTACCGCGGTGAATGATGCTAATTGGCAAACATGACAACTGATAAGATGCAAATGAATAATATATGCAAAAAAAAAAATGTTTTTTAAACTGTAGTTGAATTTTATTAATTTATTAACAATTTGCATTAAATAAAAAAAATTAATTAAACGTTTTTTACCCAAAAATATCTCAACATAATCCAATTAGTGCTACTGACATTTCCTTTTTATTTCATAATTACATTTCTTAGTTTTTTTAAAGTCATTATGTACTTCACCGTATTAATTTCATTAAAAATATGGGTATCAAAATTTAGTCATTTTAATTCAGAATAATTCATTGTGTTTTCAAAAGCCTACCTTGGTTTTTTTTAACTTTTTGTGATGTTTAATATTTCTTAATTATTTTCTAAAAAAAATCGGTTTTGATAAAAACTAAAACCACTGCAACAAATAAAGTAAATGGCATACACACTATTCATTTGTTAACACACACTTTTTGATTAGCACACCTTTGGCCCCAAATAAAGTGGGATTATCATTTATTAACTTATTTGCTTACGCATTACTCATGCGTTCATTGAGAAATCGCTGGGCCACGGGGAATCCAGACCGCAGATTCATTCATAAATATATTTTGTTCGTGGCAGAGCGGAAATACAATTCAGTCGAAATCAAAGGCGAGTTTCAAGAAACAAAAGCTGTTGAATTTTAACTGTTGTGACGGGGATATGCTAAGCCTCAAGATAAACTGTCAATTGCCACCGAATGTGAGGAGTAGCTTTTGTGGCTGCCGTTGTCGTTTCTGTTTGCTGGACCCATTGTATGTATGACACATGTGGATGATTCCAAGAAATCGCATTACTCATACGCCCCCCGCACCCGCAGAGAGAAGGAGAGAAAGAGAGGGGGACAACTTCGATTATTGGCGGCAACAGGTTTCGGCCATCTCCCAACAGCTGTTAGCATCATTGCCTCTCTGTTAAATAGCTTTTCCCCTTTTTTTTGTCTGCTTGGTTAAAAGCTTTGCTCCACGATCGCTGCTGCCTCTGCCTCTGCCTCAGTCGACGTCGCCGTCGCCGTCTCCGTCTCAGTCGCTGCCTCAGTCGACGTTTGCTGGCCGCGTTTGAAACTCACGAAGATCAGTTGATTTTTGCGCGCTGCCCAGGGCGGTTGTGTTTAGCGGCGAGAAACAGAAACGAAGTTCGAGTCAAGTCTTAAAAAATATTATTACTAATTATTTAAGCAACGCATAACATAATCCCCCAAAAAGATAATCGAAAAGTGAAGCAGTTCAGTTTTGAGTTTTGTTTTTGAACGCGGAAACGTGCGGGAAAATGGAAGTGCCAGCGAACAATTAGTGCAGTTTCTCGTCCACAGCCAGAGACATAAAGACATCCGAATCCGAGTAGAAACAAAAGGATTGATAAATTTAATTTGTAAACAACGACAGTGGAATACGCGACGACAGCTACAACAACAACAAGTTAACAACAACAAACAACAAGAAGAAATGTATGTGATCGTCGAGAGCTAATTAATTAATTTGTACATCAAGTGTTGCAAGAGCGTTGCAGGCAACAAAGGCAGCAATAATAATAGTTCATTGATCTGAAACTGCATCTCTCGCATTTAATTGAAAGGGCAAGCAGAGCAATCGGCCCATTCATCAAGTCACACCCTTTAAGCACTCCACTTTGGAAGTGAACTTGAATTCCACTCCAAATTCGAAATATTTCGACATAATCGAAGACTTGCCCAACCATAAGCACAGCCATATCACTAAGGTCAAGTTCTAGAAACACTCGGACGCGTGTTTATTGATTTACTTTGGGGTCCGACTCATGCACCAGAATACTTATTTGGTAATTCACAGCATAACTCCCATCATATCTTATCGCTAACGGGGCACATTCATTGGGAAAAAGTCAACTGATAAGGTGAACAATGCCAAAAAGCTATAGCAAGAGGAATTCGGTGTTTTGTTGGGTAATTTTGAGGGGGTATTTTTAAATGGCCCAGCCCAAAGACGTCAGAAGAGGAGAAAGAGTTTTGTGCCAAAAACTGGTTAGAATTCATTTATTATTATGTGCATAGATTTCGTGTTAATGAGTTTCGCCATCAATAAGTTTGACTCATTCCAGTTTCTCTGAAGCATTTCGCTACAGATTCGGGTGAGATGAGAAAGAGCCGGCAAACCGGTTAGCACCTGGCCAAATAAAGCTTATCAGCCCTCACAAGAAGCCCTGTTTACGACCCAATTCAGAATCAGAACTACGACGTGCTCCACATGTCGTATACGTAACCCTTTTGATAAAATTAAATGGGAGCAAACTTTCGCGTAGAATGCAATTTCGCCATCGATTATTTTTGGCCAAAGCACTCAAAACTGGCTTTTATTGATCTAACAGGAGAGGGAAATGCGTCCATTGTTATGACAACCCCACACAAACTCTCCACTTTCCCCTTCAACCCGTCAGAGGAGTTAACCACACGGCGCTAACCTTAAACTGTCAGCGAGGCGACCTTCAACCCGCGGCGAAACATTTGCCCAAAAGAGAAAATGGGAATTGTTTATGGTATTTGGTTAACAGAAATTATTGTAATCAGATAACACCAGGGCAATGCGAGGGGTGTGCGTATATTCATTATATGAACCCATATTTGCATGTTCATTTGGCTGGATCTAGCGGCTAATTGCCGAACATAAAAAAAGGCAGTTAACTGCTATTAGTCAGCAACAACAACAGTCAGCGAATGCAGACTTAACCGTACAGTGTCCGCTCACAGATACATATACATTATGGGTATATTTTTGTATAGGTGCCCACTTGTCGTATACTTGATACGAGTTATCGCACGTTTTTAGCCCGACATTTCTGCTGATGTCACACAGAATCTTGAGGAGAAGAGCAGGGAGGGGGAGGGGATGGGGGATTACCTGAGACAGATCAGCATAGTCTGTCAACATCTCCATAAACCCAAGACACTTGTCTCGCGCCCTAGGTCAACACCATCCATCAACCTGGACAACATCAAAACTACAGGCTATTTTTATCAAATCAAATATTAAATATCAGAATATCAACAAAAGGCCCCACAACAATCCTTTACGGTTATTGCTGACTTGGTATTTACCAGCACACAGAAGTCTAAAATTAAATTCTAATTGGAGTCTAAACTTACACACAGGCAGTTTATGACGTCCAAGCTAGCCAGACATCAGACCACATGACTTTCTATATCTCCGCCGATCAAAACATCAGGTAGCGAGGCACAGGACAGCTGGCTCAACGAATCCGAAATACTCTCGGGGGGATTAGGGGATATGGAGAGAGAGATATGGAGGCAGGTTCTGCAAATATTTGGCTCTGATAAGGGGATGTTCTTAGGCCGAGAGGACTTAATGGCTTCACAAGATGTGAGAGTGCAGTTTCATGTGGTCGGTTGGTGCTCAGGCTGTCAGTTCGTTGTACTCTCATTATAAAATGTGTTGTTTTGGGTTGCGTTGCCAGGCACAATAAAGGGTATATCATGACAGAGGGTAATGGGTCTGCTTTTCACCTCATCTTAAGTGGATATACTTACGCGAGTTGTACTATTTTTTACTACAACCTAAGCCACCCCTCCTAAACCCCCAGAGTTTTTGCAAACGCCGGCCACTTCCGTTTGCCGTTCCACCTGCCACACAAAATGTGTGCCACATTCAACCTGTTGGAGATTGGCAGGTGGAGTAAAGTGGGAGTTGGACACGATTTCCGCTCGCCCTTTTGCACTTGTACTCTTGTTCTTGGCCTGCTTCGTTCTATTCTGGACTGTGGTGGCCTGTTCCTGTTTCGCTGCTTTATTACTTCACCCGGCTTTATGAAATATTAATTGACCTTTTTTCCACCTTTGCCTTGCAGTGATATAAAGTTCAAAGTGCTACGATACGAGTCGAGCAAGTGGAGCTACATGACAATTAGACACACAAAGGGAATTACCAACAGCAACAAAATGACAAACTGCCAAAGTTCAGTGTTCATAGTCGTAGGCACCCTGTTAGCCATTCTGGCAGCGGCACAAACGGCACCCGTTTCCACCACCACACAGGCAGAGGTGAGTACATAGTCGCAATTAAGTCATTAAACCAATTTATAAATTAAATCAAAATGTTCCGATTTATCTATAATTTATATAAATGTTTTTTACTTGCAATTTAAAGAAAAAAAGGGAGCTGAGAATTAAAACCGGAAAGAAATCGGAATGAAAATGAATCAGAACGAGATTGATTGATATAGAGGGGTTTGTTGCACTTGAGGTGACAGTTAAACTGCACGAGACAGCCGCTTTGTCTGACTTTGTCTCTCCCGATTTATATAGCATATACTGTATATGTTTTATATGGCCAGTCTGCAGCTTTACTTCCGATTTGCATGACAAACGTGCCAGGCGCTCAGAGCTTACAGTTGGTTGCATTTTTTAAAATTATAGTACCCGTAATTTAGCACTATCTGTGGAAATATTTTGTATGCAACAGGCTCACGCGCATCGCATGTCAACGGAAATTTTTATTCCGCACACACACGCTTTAGGGCTTTGGTTTTGGCCTGGCCCAGAGGCTCTGGCCTTAGCCTTAGTGGCTGGCTCAAAGCTGGAAAAAAGTGCATGCAAGCCGGCTAATTGCAGTCTGCTTATCATCTATCGTTATCGCTCGTGACATTGGCCATTGGCCAGCGGAAAACGTGGCTTTCCACCAGGAAAACTCGCACGCCATTGACTGTCGGCCAACTAATCGATTCAAATGCATTCTGATTAGTAAAAGTGCTGCAATTTCCCAATGATCTAAAAATGGGCAACCACTGATAGTCATTTTATTTTCCTTATAAATAACCCAAGACCAATGGAAATTTTCTGAATTTTCCACCCTTTAAATCATTAAGTGCGCTGGCATTCAATTTGCTTAGATTCTAACAACAGATTGGGTAATACAAATAAAATACCCCCTAACCTTCCACTTTCAGTGCTTATCTTGTATCATTAAAAGTGAATTAAGTTTTGTTAATTGTCTTATAATTAGAAATGAAAGCATTGATAAGAAACGTAATTAAAAGAAGTTATGGTTGTTTTATGCTCTGGAAATTAATCTAACACCTAAGACATTTTTTTGGAATTTCCTAGTTGCCGTGCAAATTCCCTTTTTTAGATTAAAAGTAGTGATTCAGAAAAGAGAGGTTTTATAGAAAAAAACCCAATAAAAAGACATCTTAACCTCTCAATGTCACTCCTTATATGTGGGCTTTAAAATGGCATTAGACTTCTTTCGACTATTAAATGTGCTAACATTTGATAACAAGAGTTCATAAATTTAAACTAAAAACACTATAACTTTTATTAAAAGATAACTTCCGACTTTATTTTAGTTATAAAACAACTCTCATTTTAAATTATTACACCTGTGCGGAGTTTATTTGCAATAAATGTATCAGAAAGCCCCAGTAAACAGCACCTCAACACCTTTTATCAAGAGGCATTAAAACTGCATTAAAATTTAGTAAGCCGCAAAAAAGATTGATAATAAAATCCCCATAAATTCAACCTTTCAATTAATTCAGAAATGCCTCACCGTAACTTGCTTTCCACGCTTGCAATTTATAAATATTTATCTCTGGTTAATTGGCTGTCTTGATTGCTGTTTAACCGAATGTAATTTCCATTTACAAAATCAACAATTGGCGATGCTGCAGCACGTTTGCACCTAGAGCTATCTGCCTGGAGCTAATCACGTTTACTTGCCACAGACTTGCATAAATTAATTGTGGAAGAGACTGTTGTAAGCCACTTACAGAGCGGACCCAGAACTTCCTGATTAACCATTTACGATCGCAGGTGATGTATCCAATCGATTCTGATTCGGATTTTGATTTTGATTCTGGGCCCCAGCACGCATGAGCGCGTGCTTAATGTTGTTTTTAGGTTTTATTTATGTTTTACGTAACTCTCCACCTAATTATTATGTTAGGCGCGTCGTCGATAACTTGGCTCGCTGTCTTTAGCCAGTCGCCCCAAAAGCGGCTAAGGCGACAGACTGACGTGTGTGTCTCTCCAATGTCAGGTTCTTTGTTCTCTCCGGATCCCGAAACTCTTTCTAATAAATCTCCCAGAGAATGCAAATCGTGCAGAGACCACCAAGGAAATCGTGATTTGATAATTCTCCCAATGGTGACCATCAATAATCCTCAAATGATTAGATCTGGTGCGATCAGATCTGAACAGGAACAGCCATATCCATTACTACGTATATGTTATGTAAATGAGTCATCCGTCTGGACAGCGAGTGCTCGCACATAATGTGGCTGTCAAGAGGTTAATTACTCGTACCAATGAATGAAATTGAAATGAGCTCAGGCATTCGTCATCGCTGTGGGCGAAGAAAACGGAAAAAAAAGCACCGAGAAAGTCGTAAAAACTTTACTGGTCCACTTATAACTAAATCACAAAGTCGGGAACTTACAAAAATTCATTCGTGCGTCAGGTTAATTTACCCGATTCTCCTGGGCAAACTAATCAATACCCCCTTAAGTTTGTTTGGTTTTTGCCAAGTTTGATGGATTTGCCTATGAAATAGTTGCGTGTGACCTTCGCGAGGTGCTAGCAAACGAAAACAAGCCTTGCGAATTCTGCCACTTGGCAAACAAATGATAGTTTTTGCTGAGCCAACATCCTTTCTCCTTTTCAGACTTCCCTAAGGTCATCCACAGAGCTTAGCATTTCACGCGTCTTGCCATAAACAAGCACCTAAAAAGGCTATGGAAATAACAGCAGCAATAAAATCCTTTTTTGCCTGACTTTTGCATGAATAGCGCTTTTTATTGTCCGGTTATCTTAGCATCTTGACGCTTATTTATCGCTATGTGAATTAGCCACTTGAAGGGAAAAGCCACCCACAAAAAATAAAAAGAAACGATGGTAAAAAGTGCTCAAGAGACAGGTGTGTGGAAATGTCAAACATTTTGTGGGAGTTTCCCTTGCTAACCAGTCTCAAAGCCCTTCATGTAAATGTCAAGGAAATTGTCTGAGCAATGAATTTAAATTATTTATTCAAAACATCGATCAATAAATGTGCATATATTTAAATTCTTCTAACTCAAAAGTCTCCCTGAATGCTTATAACCCAATTTAGATTGCAAAAAGCAGCTCGAAATTCTTTCAATTAATTCCATTTCACCCTCTTTCTGGTCCTGAATTAAATTGAATACGTTATACAACTTTAAGCTGCATTTAATACTGCAGTTGGCCCAGTTTATGTTTTACTTTTGCCTCGGTTTTGGTTTTGGCTTTCGTTAAAGTTTTGAGTTTTCTTTTTCAATCTGCAAACAAGTCGATTTGTTATAGAAACCCAAAAAGAAATGCCGCCAAATGAGGCGCCTGCGCTTCGAGCGAGGGTGAGGGGTGAGGGGTAATGATGTAATCGGCAGGTTAAAAAACAGTTAAACGAGTTAAGCTTGTTTGCTAGTTGGCCACGAGATTGGACAACTCAAATTGCATGCGCAAATTGCGGTGGGAAAATTGCAGGGAAACGCAGGGAAAACCTCCGCTATTTGCCTTTAATTGTCGCAGACACTTTCGTTTATGCACGTGCCACGCAAATATTTGTGCAACTAGGTCTAGGTTTGTTTGCAGTTCGTAGTTTGTGGAGGACTGCAGCAGGGGATGTACCTACCTCCCCCTTTTACAACTGGCTAAAGTCAACGACCCAAGTGACCCACATTCTTCCTAGCGTAAACTAACCACGCACCCCCGAAAAACCAAGTTTTCCCACGCAATAATTTTCTCATCAATTTCAACGTTGAATGTATACTAAAAGTATACACAAGGCGATACTTGTTTATAATTTATGCATGTCCTGTTCTTGTTTTTGGCCGGAAATAAACGAAGCCGCAGTACGCCTTCAATTTAAATGGGTGAAAGTTCATTGACTTCCAGGAGCTGCTCTTTCACTTGGCTTTTTAGCAACGCTATTTCCCCCTTCGAAATCAAATCAAGTTGGCAACTTTGCACCTGTGCAAACTGTGTTAAATATTTGAAGGTTGCATGGCGATTGTAGCATACTTTGCTGGGCTCACAAACACAGTTACACCTGCTGGACAAGTCAAGTTTTAGAGTTGGCTCTGAGTTAGAAAACCCCCGTGGGCCATTTCCTGCAAGTTCAACTCCTTCGGCTAAGTAAACCAGGCAAGCAGGTCAACCCACTGAATAGATATCTGTCCTACACGAGCTGGTAGTAACTACTTGTGGTACACAAGGAAAAAATATACGTTTTAGCTGGATTTTTAAAATATTTGGTATCCTACAAATTCAACTCCTTGAGCTAATTAAATCAGGCTAACATTCTGAATTTTTCCCAAGCAAACTTATCAAATTTAGACTACTTAAGTTAAAGTTTCTTTTGAAGTTGTTAAGTTTAAACCTTTTTTTTTAACGTGTTACCTGTACATGTTAGTAAAGTAAAATGTACAGGGTGCTGGGGGCGTGGCGAAAGCCATTCTTTGTTGACAATATTTGCTTTGATTGTCCGCCAAACAGAACCGCACAAAAAAGAATTTGTGTCAATGTCCAATAATAAATTGAAGTGCAATTTCAACGCCCTCTGAAACGTGACCCGACTGCAGTAACCCTCACCCGCCGGAGCCCGTGTAATTTCAAATGATTTGCATGGCCACGGAGCATCTGTATGGTATGTGGGAATCTCTGAATCTGAATCTGAATCCCCCCCAGAATATGTAATCGCATGCAAATGCACTTATATATCCCAATCGATGCATGCGGATGCAGTTGGCTGACCGATCAGGGTTCGTCTATAGTATGTAGATGGAAATCGTGGCCTGATGACTCCCAAATAAAAAAAAAAGCCAATTTAATGGGCAAACATTTCCGTTTTAGCCATGACTTCCGTTCGCCTTGTGACGCATCAACTTTTGAATGGAACACACATGCGTCAGTGGGCTGAAATGAGTCAATTATGGACGGGTTGAGTAGTCTTTTGTTTGCTGCCCAAAGGGAGCTATCTTATCGATAGAAGATAACATAAAGAGCTCATGTTTGAGGCCCCGAACAATGCATTCGATTGCCTTCGGTTTGTTTGTTCTATGACACAAAGCTGCATTACAATCCCCAAGAAACTGGCATAACACCTTATTTTCCACTGATTTCTGGGTAATCAAGACGAGCGTGCCTGCTTGGGGGGGAGGTGTCTCCACTTATTCGACATTGTGCAAGTAATTATGTTAATTGCATAAAGAGGCATTGCTAAGGTCGCTGATGAGTCAGTCTGAACTCTGATTCTGAATCTGAATCTGGATTTCGAGTGGATCTCTTGAGAGATACTTTTCACTTGAAGACCGCTTTGTTTACAGTTCGTTTACCTTTTGCAAAGAGCCAGCTGATCACTGGTATCAGAAACCACCTACCAACCACCCAGAAAAAAAGATCACAGAGCCACTGGCAGGCAGGCAGAGAACCTCAGACACGAGACGTGAATACCCAAGAGATACCAGCGAAATGTTTACTTCCTCGCAGGCGGAAAGAACACAATAAAATTAACAGTCAGCTGGCATTATTATGCAAGATTCGGCAGATCATTATACAACATGTACTATATGGTGTCATTAAGAATGTGCGACACATAAACGGCATGCAAACCTGATCCACATGCCAAATCAACGCCGTTTTCGCTGTATTCGCTGTGCTGCTACCAAAACGTTAAGCACAAAAAACTTTTAGCCGCGCCGTAAGATAATTTGCCGTTGTAATTGGCCAGACAACAAATTCTAAATAGTTGGTGTACACTTAACTGTTAAGATAACCTCGCATTGTTCTCTCCAGCGCACTGCACTTCCCTGATGGGCAAACTGTTTCCATTCGATTGCTCAATGTTACAATTTACAATTAGATAGTGAATCGCTTCCTTGATGTAAGCGATGCTCAGTAGAGATCGATTAAGAGGTTTCACACCTCTACAAGTCACGTCGCTGAATAGTATATATATTAAGCATACGCCGGGGAGGACAGCACCCCTCTCCCCAGTGGCTTACTTATACTATATAAATTATAAGCCACTGTGGCAGTCATAAATTATGCAAGTCAGATAGAGAGGCGACAGAGCCCTTACCCAGGGGAGTGAGGAGCAGTCAGGACATGCCGTTGCCGGCTAAGGCTAATCCGATGGCCATAAATCAAGTTGGCCACCACGGGTGGCCAGCTAAACAGCTAAACAGGCGCAGCCCATTGATCTTTTTGTGTTGTGCATCCAGTCATTCAACCCTGGCTTCCTTCTCCTTCTGTCCATCCCCAGATCTACCTGTCCCAGTTTGGCTATCTACCCGCCTCGCTTCGCAATCCGGCCAACAGTGGACTGCAGGACAGACAGACCTGGGTCAGTGCCATCGAGGAGTTCCAGAGCTTCGCGGGACTGAATGTCACCGGCGAACTGGATGACGAGACCATGAAGCTGATGTCCCTGCCCAGATGTGGAGTCAGGGACCGCGTGGGCAACGGAGAGGGTCGGTCCAAGCGGTACGCCCTGCAGGGCAGCAGGTGGAGGGTGAAGAACCTCACCTACAAGATCTCCAAGTACCCCAAGCGGCTGAAGCGCGTGGATGTGGACGCGGAGATCGGTCGCGCCTTCGCCGTGTGGTCCGAGGATACCGACCTGACCTTCACCAGGAAGACCTCCGGCCCCGTGCACATCGAAATCAAGTGAGTTGTATTTAAATACTTAAAGATTTATGACCATGAATACTTACCGCTTTTGTCACTATTCCCAGGTTCGTGGAGAGCGAGCATGGTGACGGCGATGCCTTCGATGGACAAGGTGGAACTCTGGCCCATGCCTTCTTCCCAGTGTTTGGCGGAGATGCTCACTTCGACGATGCGGAGCTGTGGACCATTGGCTCGCCGCGTGGCACCAATCTCTTCCAGGTGGCTGCCCACGAATTTGGACACTCCTTGGGCCTGTCCCACTCCGATCAGAGCTCAGCGCTAATGGCTCCCTTCTATCGTGGCTTTGAGCCCGTCTTCAAACTGGACGAGGATGACAAGTCAGCCATCCAGTCGCTCTATGGAAGGAAGACGAACCAGCTGAGGCCCACCAACAACTATCCGCCCAGCACCCAGCGGCCATTCACTCCTCCGAAGGTTCCCCTAGACGACTCCATCTGCAAGGACTCCAAGGTGGACACCCTCTTCAATTCGGCGCAGGGCGAAACTTATGCCTTCCAGGGCGACAAGTTCTACAAGCTGACCACGGACTCCGTGGAGGAGGGCTACCCGCAACTCATCTCCAAGGGCTGGCCAGGATTACCCGGCAACATCGATGCGGCCTTCACGTACAAGAACGGCAAGACGTACTTCTTCAAGGGAACCCAGTACTGGCGCTACCAGGGTCGCCAGATGGACGGTGTTTATCCGAAGGAGATCAGCGAGGGATTCACCGGCATTCCCGATCATCTGGACGCAGCGATGGTTTGGGGGGGCAATGGCAAGATCTACTTCTTCAAGGGCAGCAAGTTCTGGCGCTTCGACCCGGCCAAGAGGCCACCGGTGAAGGCCAGCTATCCCAAGCCCATCTCCAACTGGGAGGGAGTGCCCAACAACCTGGACGCTGCGCTCAAGTACACCAATGGGTACACGTACTTCTTCAAGGGCGACAAGTACTACCGCTTCCACGACGCCAGATTTGCTGTAAGTACTTCTTTCAGTAGTTCTTAATATAGTTGTACTAGTAGTATAGTTGTACTAGCAGTAGTAGTACTTTTACTAGTAAAAACTGTAGTAAAATTAGTGGTTCTAGTACTAAAATATTACTTTTCTAAGTAGTGCTCAAAGTAGTAGAATCAGTAGATTCTAAACAAGTTGTACTAGTAGTAGTTGTACTTAAAGTTTATAAAAAGATACTCAATTTATTTTCTTTTTTATCCCCGCAGGTGGACTCGGCCACGCCCCCCTTCCCCAGACCCACCGCCCACTGGTGGTTCGGCTGCAAGAACACGCCCTCGTCCACAGGTAATATCGTCGAGGGTTCGGATAACGAATTCGAGCAGCACTCGCAGATCGAGCACGCCGACGATGGTAATGGTGATGATTTCGACGCAGGTGAGTGGGACCGACTCGGCGGTAGTTTTGTTTGAGATACTGAGAAGGGAACATCCAATCCCAGTCGAATGTAAAGTCAAAAAGATCTCATAGAAAGAAGTCTTGTATGAGTTGTTACTTAGCGAGCAGAAGTTACGAGTCAAGAAATGATTATAATAATAAATCCTATCTATATGGTATGTTTAATTAAGTTAATGTCTATGTAGTGAAATTCTATTACTCAAGTCGAATGTGTTTGTCTTTGTTGCCTATGGAAGAAATACATTTATAAATCTTATTGAAAAAACTAATAACTGTGTATGTCCAATGTCTTTTGCTCAGTCTATATATATTTTGTAAATTTATCTTGTACGTTTATCAACTTCTCTTTACTCTTGATTTTGTGGTGTTTTACTTTAGTTTTGTTTTTAGTGTGCTCAGGCTGAGTTTTGCTTAGCTGAAAACACCTTATTCAGAGTATTCAAATGACTAACACCCTTAAATTGTTAACCTTATTTAACTAACCCTACTTTTAAATTAAATAACATTTTATAAATCTAATGGAACTAATTATGAAACTTACCAAAACAAATATTTCACCTACTAATACCTGTGAATTTTCTTCGATTTTTACTAAACAAAAACCTAACCCTACTTATAATTTGTGCTTTCGGTATTTGGGTTTATTTTGTTAAATCTTTAAAACTAACCAACTCAATTTAGCATACCATGTACAAAAAAAAAGTTAAAAGCCTAAGAAACAAACAATTAATGGATAAAAGCCAACAATAATATAATATCTTGCTTACAGTTCAATAGCCAATTCAAAACATATAAAGCAATTTTCTACAGCAACAACAACAGCAACAAAAACTACTGGTCAGTCGGTCTCACTAACTGTGGTCCAAGATCAACTCCACCAAAACCATTTTCCTAGTTCATAAGTCACGATCCTAGCATGCGCACAATCTAACTAACTAATCTGTAGAATCAACCAAAATCAATATAGCATCTGCAACTAGTTACTAACTCGCTAACCTTAAAAAAAAAACACTATTGCAACACTATTTGTTAAACACCACAAGTCCCCAAAATGGAAACCCCACCCCATGGCCTAAGTGTAGTTCTTTAGCACTAAGTATTTATCTAGATATGGTACTATTAATAATATTTGATTTTCCACTCCCCCGAACTAAACTCTTTACCCTGTAGTACAAAAATCGCAAGAAACTCGAACAAAGTTTATGCGTACCCGTTTCCTTGTTTTTGGCACCCTCGGCACAAAAATTTCAATGGCTAAATGGCTGGGAAAAACACTCTCTACCCACCCACCCACTCACCACCCCACTGAATCACCCACACTCACCTTAAACACACCTGAATTCCCCACGTTAATCGCATGAACAAACTAATCTAGAGCAAACAAAAGATTTACACCTGCATGGGAAGTGAAGTCGGTTATATTTAGTGCTGTTATATGTGGTCCACACACATCCCGTTATGACCCACAATCGGATATTTGTTAACAAATCGCATGCACGTGCCTGGCCCATAACCGTTAAATTTGCATTCAACAAAAGAGAAGAGCCGAAAATCGAAATTCGAATGTATTCGTCATTGTCATCTGTCTGTATGTATGTATATTTCTTGCAGGCTTTAAGAGACGCGGATATAAAAACAAGAACAATTAACCACAGAGCACACATCCAGAAACAGCAACAACAACAAGAACAACAACTACAGCCGAACCAAAACGAACACCAACTCCATTACCCACCCACCCACACACACACAGACACATCGCGCAGAAGAAGAAATACAAAGTGAATGTGCCGCCCCCATAAAGCAAAAGCAAAAACAAAGAGCTTCTGACTTCTCCGACTGCTACTGTCTTTCTCCTTTCTTCCTCTGCCTCCCTCTCTTCGTACTTTGCGTGTGTAGTTGTAGTCGCTGCGCCTCCTTCCCCTCTCTCTTTCTGTATTATCATCCAGTTGATCCTTATCGCATTACTGCCATACATATAGTACGTATACGTAATTGTTTGAGCACATCCCCTCCCAATTTTGATACTTTCCCGAAGAATTGTTTTATTTATACTTTATATTCTTTACTTTTTGTTTCTTTAAAACAAAAACCTTATTATTTGCGGTTCTTATGTGCACTGTATGATACATACGTAGTGCCCCAAGTGCCGACCCAGGGTATTCTGCCCGGCTGGATGTGGGGCCTAACGAACCGATTCTTCTAGATTTCTAGAGGATCACGTTGTTGTAATTTGCCAGCCATTAATGTTTACCCATCGCCCGCTTGAGTGATCTCTGTCTGAATAAAACAAAAACCATCAAATCGAAACATATATAAAACATGCCACGCCCAACACGCCTGCGCCGCCTGCCGAAAAACGCCAAACCAAGCCAAATAGAAAGAAACGAACTTACAGAGTGAAGAGTATGTTACATCAATTATTTTTATTTCGATTCCCCCCTTAAGTTACTTAAGTTACAGTTACTTTTTAATTCTTTTTAAAACTCCCAACAATCAATCCGCAAAAAAAAAACACTTATTCCAGTTCTAAAACTTTTATAGCTTAGTTGTAAGTCACTCTGCACAACACATCCCTAACTTACTAAGCTTACTTTAAAACTTAACTAACTTGACATTTTAAAATACCCATTTCTATAGCCGTTGGCGATCACCAGTCCAACGACGAGCCCATCGAACCGGAAGTGGCCGAGCGAACAGGAAATGGAGCCATGTCGCAATCCCAGCTGACGAGCAACTCCGCCGTAAGCACTGTGATCACCACCATCCTGATGTGCCTCATCTCCAAACTGATCGTTAGCTAAAAGAGCCTCAGATCCCAGCGACCTATAGGCAGTGCATTTTGTGAACCATAGGAACAAAACGAACAAGTCGAGTAAAGTTTCTAAAATTTTACCGCACGTTGGGCACCGATACCGAAAGTGTTTGAAATTCAAATGCGTAACATCATATCGAATACGTTGAGAGGAAATCCAAACCCAAATCCAAATAAAAATGAAAATAAAATACAAATTGAAATCAAACAGAATATCAATTGTAAATTGAGCGATCAGCATGTGAAACAGGTGCCTTATCAAATACTTTTGTTGTTGTGTAAATAAAATCAGCCTTAAATATAATGAAATAGTTTATAACATTCCGCATTCTAACGACAGCCGATCAGGAGTCATGTCATAGCAGAAATTCTTTATGTAGTCAACTGTTTTGGTAATGACAAATTGCGATATTAAATTTAACGAGCCATATGCAAAGAATTGGACGAAAACCAAACAAAAATTTAATACTGAACGATTAAACATATTGAAAACGTACTTTAGTTAGATATAATTGTTAATGTGTGCACATGGGACATGAACTTCTGAGAGTTCCTACAGCTGTGCAACAATTTGCAACTGTAAATGTTTTATGTTTTATGAAACGATACGTGACTTGACTTGACCATCTATAAACTAATATAAAAATCATCAACGAGTGCATATGATTATTATATAAGTGATATTTAAGACAGTCCCTTAAGCGATATTTGTTCGGGTTTAATATTTAAAACCGAAATATTATTTAACTTACGTATTATTATGTGTAATTTTATTTTATATACCATAAATGTACGCTGAAATGAGAGAAACTGAACAAAAACGAAAAGATAATAAATAAACAAAGAAATCTAATAAAAATTAGTAAATTATTATTTATGAGTCGCCTACAGACAATTAATTTGGTAGACGTTCTCGTGACAACTTATGGATCGCATTCCAGTTGAGCATACAGCTCCTCGAGTCTCACATCCTTTTCTGGGGAGGGCCTATAGGCCTCGTCCTTGTCAGCAGTCTGCTTGGCACTCTTACGTCGTCTGGTGGGACCTGGAAACAGCCAGCCAAAACAATTGAATGCTAAGTAAGACACGAGGAAGGACGTGAAACAATGAACTAGAAATGGAGAGATAGTTTACTTTTGGCTTCCTTCAGATTGTCTTCTATGGGCTTTGTGGTAGGCTTGTAAGCCGGTTCCGGAGTGGCTTCATCGGGAATTCCCAGGTAAGCACACTCCGTTTTGATGTCGCGCAATAGGTGAACCGTACGGGATCCATTATTAAAGAAAGGTGGATTCAAACACGGCTCTGTTTTCGGCGTATGATTCCCTAGGAATGCATCTGCAAAGTGAAAATATGTAGTTTTTTGTTCTGCATAACTCAGATTAAAAATTCTATTGATTTTAAGTAAACCAAACCGACGATGTGAATATTTACATACCTCCCAAGCTGTTCTGTCTGACTTGCAAGTTCTTTATGATGGCTCCGTATTCGGCCATCTGGCGCTTGAGATTTTGTATTTCCTTCTGCTGTTCGTTCATCTTGCTCTTGCGCTTGCTCCTTGCCTTGCTGTCGCCACTAGAATCGGAGCAGTTGTCGCTGTCGCTGATAATGATCGACTCAAGGGGTGGTGGCGATATAAGCTTGCAGTCCGCATTGTCGTCGTCGCCACCTGGTGACGAGATACTCTGGTGGGGGCTGGTGCACTGCACCTGTGTGGGCATCCCAGATCGCTTACGGAGGCGACGATAGCGGACAGTGAGGGTACGGTTGTTTAGTGTACTACTCTTCACTAGCAACTTGAAAGCATCCATGGCCAAATCCGGCGAGGCGTAGCGCACGAAGGCGTAGCGAGCACGCTTCTCCTTCTTGAGGACTCCGATGTCCACCCGCTGGGCGTTGGTGAAGTGGGCCTTGATGGCCGATGTGGTCATGTTGAAGGGTATGTTGCTTACGTACAGGGAGCAGGGGTCTATGAATTCGGCCTGATCCTCATCCGAGAAGGGCTTGGGCTCCGCACGCAGAAAGCCGTTTTCGAAGCGCACTTTGTTGATGGCGCGTATGACGTCTTCGACTTCGTATCCGGGGTTTAGATTGACCAGGCAGTGGCGTGGCGCCATACTGACCGGTAGAGTCATGTCCCGTATGCCACCGTGCACGCCGTCCAGCAAGGAAGTTGTGACTTCGCGGTCCGGTAAGCGGACGATCAGCACCGGAGGCGCTGGTCCCTGTCCCGGCTTGCTGGTCAACTCGCGCTCCAAAGCCAGAGCCCTAAGAGTGTGCTCGCGTCGCAACTTTGCCAGCTCCCGGCGGGACTTCTTTAAGTTGGCCGTGTCGGCTGGGAGGGGTGATTAATATGAAAACTAGGATTCGAACACATGTCAAACAATGACAGCTCACCATTCTGACTTTTCTCCTCGTCCACATCGTTCTCCGCTTCAAGGAACTCCGCGGCAGAGGCCCACGGAAGCAGTTGACTCCCGGCGGGTGTTGACTGGTACATGAACGACTCCAAAGACGGAGTGCATCCATTGCCAGTGTAGGGGGCCACATGCTTGTTCAGCGACATCTGGTATCCGTCGCCCTGCGAGTGCTCCGTGGACATATCCTGGGTGATATCCATGCGCTTAGGATCCGGACCGTCGCCCTTCTCCAGGGCCGTGCGTTTCGAATCCATTTATTATCAAAAATATAAAGAAATCCCGGCCTGTACAATGTGTTCCTAGCTAAAACTGTGGAAAAACGTTATTGTACTGTGCTCTAGCTGTGGTGTCTACCTACTGAATGTTTACGGGAGCAGAAGCTGACAAAGCACCTGACACTTAATTAGGGCCTACTGCGAATATGTTTTCTGCAAAACAATAATAAAAAACATTTTTTGTTTACGTTAATCCGAAAGCGTCAATAAATCTGGGACAACTAAGACCTGCGATCTGGCAACTCCACGCGCACAGCTGATTTGTACTCATAACATAACAAAATGAGTGCGGTTTTTTTACGAAGTGTTAAATTAGCTAATTTGCGGCCATTTGCGGCTATATCGCACTGCCAGGGCCTGCAGTAAGTGATTATCTGGATATAGTTATAGGTATTTCCCTAACAAAAAAATCTTTCCATTCAGCACAAGTACACTGCTGTGCAAGTGGCGAAATGTGGCCTCCGGAGAGGTGGAAAGGAAGCTCCTGTACGGCGACAGGCTTCCGGATAACTACAAACTGATCTACCGTGCTCCCATCGAGAGCTATGTGACCTGGACGAAGAATATGTCCACTGCCACGACTTCGGTTTTGGGTTTGGTAGCCGCCTATCACTGGGCCACGACCATGAACTACATTAACATGGTTCAGAAAATGGACATTGCCATCCTGGTGTCCCAAGAGTCTGATTTGTACTACTTCGTAGCGGGATTTGTGCTCATCAACCTGGCTATACGCGCCTTTGTGGCCAAATATCCCTTGAGGATCTACAAGAGTTCGGAAAAGTGGGTAAGGAAAGAGTGTAATTACAAACTTATTCATACCCTCTTCTATTTTTTAGATACGTTGCTGTCTATGGCTCACAACTGCCCCTTGGAACAGTGAAACACTACTTTGAAAGGGGACAAATAACTGAGTACAAAAACTTCTTAAATCCCTGGAGCCACATTATGTACAAACTGGGAAACCGCTCCTCCATGCTGCTGGTTGATTACTTTAAGACGCCCTCGGAGTTCCACCAGCTTTTCTCGACTAAATAAGAGACTTTGCTTTTCATGTCATGTTGTAAATTGTTAAAAATATATATTTTTTAAATCAAATTTCTGCTGCGCGATGTAAACAAATGGAGTGCGTTGCCAGATGGCAAGAGCCGAGCCATGCAGTGTTGGTAAACAGAGTTCAGTGGATTTATCGAACCGGTGGCATCTCTATAAAGACACCAAAACAACTGAAATTTCCACGTGCACCACATGGAGCTGAAAAAAATGAAGCCTTTAAAAGATGACACGAGGAAATCCCAGCCAGATACGGTGGCCGGTCAGCAGGCGCAAAAGCGCCGCAATCCGTTCAACACACAGCGCCTCAAGGAGGAGAAGGAGCGCCGCCAGAAAAAGCGGGCGCGCCTCATCGTCCGCAACATCAGCTACAAATCCACGGAGGATTCCCTGCGGGAGCACTTTGCGCAGTGGGGCACGCTGGAGGATGTTCACATCCCAAAGCGCGGCGACGGCAAGCTGGTGGGCTGTGCCTTTGTTCAGTACGACACCATAAACCAGGCCACCAAGGCTATTCTACACTCTAACGGCAAGGAGCTGCTGGGGCGCAAAGTGTTCGTGGACTGGGCCCTGGGCAAGGACGAGTACGTGGCCAAGAATCCCAAGAACGAGGAGCCGGAGGAAAAGAAGCCAAAGGTGGAGGTGAAGGAGGAAAACGGAGACGAGAAGGAAGTGAAAGTGGAGAGCGACGAAGAATCTGGAGAGGAAGGGGAAAATTCCGAAGGGGAATCCGATGCGGAATCCAATGAAGATGAAGAGGATGGTGGGGAATCTGAGGAAGACGATGACGAAGAAGACAAAGAGGAACTAAAATCAAAATTGGACATAGAAAATGTGAAAAAGGAGAAGCAAATTTCCAACGATGTGCAACAAGGCTGCACGGTGTTCATCAAGAACGTGCCCTTCGATGCCGAGGATGCGGATCTGCGAAAGGTGTGCCGCAAGTTTGGCCTGGTCAACTATGCCATTATCAATCGCCAGTCTGTTTCCGGCCACTCCAAGGGTACCGCTTTTGTCAAATTCAAAGCCAAGGAGTCTGCAGATCTCTGCCTGCAAGCTGGCACGGAGTTTAAACTCATGGATGAGGTCCTGGATCCCCATCCAGCTTTGAGTAGAGAGGAAATGAAGTCGAAGCATTCGAACGAGAACAAAGAAGACGATGCTAAGGATTCTAGAAACCTGTATCTGGCCAGAGAAGGTCTTATCATGTCTGGAGCGAAGGCGGCCGACGGGGTTACCGCTTCAGATATGGCCAAGCGCCATGAACTGGAGCAGGTCAAGACGCAAGTGCTAAAGAACTTAAATAGGTAAGATTGGAAAGCATACTTTTGTATGAATGAATAATTAAATACCTTTTTACCTTCTAGATTTGTTTCACGCAACCGCTTGTCCATCCACAATCTGCCTCAGAACTACGATAACGAGAAGCTGAAGCAAATGGCTCAGACCTACACTGGTTTCCGGCCCCACGAATGCCGCGTGATGAGGGAGCACAAGGTTACCGCAGAGCATCCGCAGGGCAAGTCCAAGGGCTTCGGTTTTCTGTCCTTTGACACGCACCAGAGAGCTTTGACCGCCCTACGGAAACTAAACAATAATCCCACCATATTTGGAGCCCAGCATGTAAGAATGTTTTTAAACCATAACTCTACCCCATTGAATACATGTTAAACTCTTTTTTTTTAGCGTCCCATTGTGGCCTTCAGCATAGAGGATCGTGCCGTTCACAAAGCTAAAGACAAGCGCACTGAGCGTTCCAAGCTGAACAATCCCACCTTCCAGAAAAAGCAGCAGGAGCGCAAGGAGCGACGTCAGCAGCAGCGTAATGGGCAAAAGCCCAAGCCCCCGGTTCCCCAGACAGACAACAAGGCCAAGCTGCAGAAACACATTAAGAAACTGGAGGCATCGCGGGCAGCCAAAGCCGACGGCCAGGCCCAGGAGAAGAAGCAGCTCAGCGATGTACAGAGCGACTACGTGGGCACTGCAGCCAAGCCGGGCACCTCGCTGAAGATGCGATCCAAAAAGAAGATCATTGAGCAGTCGCAGGAGCACATGAAAAAACTGAAGACCGAGAAGCGCAAGCAAAAAAATAAGAAGATACGGGAGTCGCATCTGGCAGAGCGGAAGGCCAACAACAGACCTAAGCAGGGCCGCAAAAAGGAGAAGGATGACCTGCGGCCCCTTATTAATAGGTACAAGAACATGATTAGTGGAAATCAAGAGGGTGGCGGCGTCAAGGGTGTAACGGGCGGTAAAATTAAGAAACCGAAGCGTACAAAATGGTACACGGACTAAAGTTACCTTGTCTATGTTAAGCAATAAAAGTGTAAAAGTGAAAACCAATTCAGGCATTTGTCAGGTAAACGATGACTTTTTCCTAGGATTTAAAACATCTGCTCAGGCTATAATTCTACCTGCCAAGTTGTAAGTTGGGCATATATAGTCGCGAGGTGGACCAAGCTCTTCAGTATTGCCTAGCAGTGCCTGTGAAGCGTTTCGTCCGCACTAAAACAAAGATATCTCCAAGATGGCTCCTAGAGAGAAAATTGAGTTCGTTCTAGTCCGCCTGGCCTATGTGCCGTACATGTAAGTTGCTCAACAGAGTTTGAAATTATTTAGATACTCATCTAAAATCCTCTTGACAGTCATCCTCTGTACCCGAGGATCAGCTACCAGATCAGAAAGCATCCTCCCACAGGATCGATCATCCAGGTGCGCGATTGGTTCGAGCACGTGATGATGCGGGAACGCTCCAAGCTGCCGCCGGATGTCAACATCCGCTACGCGGAGTGGCGCATCATCACCGGCGACATAGAGCTCTTCCAAGTGCAGGGCTGTCGCTTCGACAAGATCATGCTGGTGCTGGGCGAGGAGAACATATCTTGGGTGTTCTACCAAAACACTCCGCTGCACCGGCGCATCGAGGGCAGCGCCTGCTTCCCAGTGAGCTACTGTGGCTGCTGCCTGAACAACCAGTACCTGGACATTATGGCCAAGATCAAGCAAACGCTGTCAAGGAAAAAAATACGATAAATAAATAGATTTGAGTACTAATGGAAACAAGAGTTTATGTTAAGATGAACGCTTTCAAATTTCACTATGCGCTAGCAGCTGATTCTATTCCAGCCAGTGGAAGCGGGAGCCGTACTTGGCTGGTGGCTTGGGGTAATCCTCGGGCAGACCAGGGGTAGCATCGGGATAGGATATCTTCTCCTCCTTCTTGGGAGCTTCGCGAGCAGACTTGATAACCTGAAAAGGGAAGGATTTAGTTGTGGTTTTGATTACAATCAGTAGAAACTCACCTTGGCCCTGGAGAAGTAGCCGTAGGAAGGACGCTCCCAGTCAAAGTTATCCTTGATGCACTTGTCAAACACTCCCTGCGTCTTGCGGCAACTAAAACAAAATATGATTTAGCTTGCAGGCCTTTACACCTTTAGAAATCCAATCTCTTACTGTGAGAAAGCCATGGTTCCGCTGCTTTTGTCCAGGCAAGTGGCGTACTGCATGAACTCCTCATGGCAGCTCTTCTTCACCTTGCGGAAGAAGTCCATGGCGCAGCTGGTCACCAGCTTGCCCTCCGCCAGACAGGCCCGCGGATCGTCCAGCTCCTGTCTGCACAGCATGAACTCCTGCAAATTACATGGGAACACAAACGTAAACAAACCGAGGAAGGTGCGTTTTGAGGTTAGGTTATATAACTTAAGCGGTCGGATTTGGCCGTCTCCACAGCTACCAACTCCATTTAGAGCTGCTTTTCAGATGGGAATATGTATACGGAGCATCTAAGCCCAATCTGGTGGTACTAACATTATTGGCCTGCTCGCATTGCTTGCCCAAATGAAAGGCGCCCGCACGCAGAGCCGCCGAGGAAAGATTCAGCTCCTGGACCTGGAGCTCCGACTCCTCGGGCAGTGTTGTGTTGTTGGTGATGACCATTATCGAGTTGCTCTCCTATTGGTTCCGACAAAAACCTGCAAGAGGTTTTAAAATGAATGTAAAACCCGTAATTTGTAAATTTTTGTGGCCAAATTTACGTTTGCCTACAACACAACAGCTGATTTGGGGCCAGGGCTGCTGTGACGCAGCTGTCACTCTGTCTTAACGATAGTTTCATTTGTCCCCCAAAAGTCATCGATAGCTGGCTCTCAGTTTGAAATATTTAAAACGAAGCTCCGAAAATGATTTGTTTTATTTTGTACATTTCTCTATTTTGTACAGCCGCAGCTGCGAGCAATCAAAAAGTCGTTAAGTACGAGAATTCGGTTGACACCATCGTAAAAGATCTAATCGAGAACTGGCAGTCGCCCATTGTTTACCTGAAAAGTCGCGGCTACCTGCCAAAGGATCTGAAGGATGCTCCTGAAATGGATTTTCAACAGCTGCAGGGGAATCTAGTCCCGGATTTGTTGGCTGGCCAAAGCAGGGATTCAAAACGTGAGGTAAAAAATGAGCTAAATAACCAGAGGGCCGCTCGCGCCGTTGAAGATTCCAAGGAGCTTGATTTAAAACGGATGTTTAAAACGTTTTTCGCCTCAAACGACGAAGCTGCATCCGAGGAAATTAAGTCCAAACTTGACGTATCCTGGGACATGAACGCTCTGAAAGCGTCCGCCCGTCTGGGGGCTAAGAATTACCTCGATAAGTTTAACAACAAGCGGAATCAGGTGGGATCCTTTTTTCCAAACGCAGCTCCGGATAATTATGTCTCCAGCGAAGTATCTCTGAATTACCAGATGCCCAGTAACTTGGAAAAGAGAAGTAATGTGTCTCTGGAACAAACCAAACCAAACTACCTCAAGGGTGTGGCCAAGATTCTGAGCAGCCCAGAAATAAGGTGCAAGGACAGGACCAAGAAATCAATCTAAATAACAGAATCTTGTAAATATTGATTAAACATTCTTGTAGTCCCAAAGCACACTTAATTAGTTGGGGGAGGCTGGCCTGCTAACGCCAGAAGCAGACGCAAATTTCATATTCATGGCTGTCTGGTTAATCTCAGTCATTAGCAGATGCGATTGAAACCCGTTTAGTGAGCGAGCAACTTTGGCTTGATATAAAAGGCCGCTGGCCATTGTTTCAATCTAGTAGCTGCTCTAAAATGCTGAAATACGTGAGTTCAATTGGATTAAGCTGGGACCTTAGGATACATTAGATGACTCATCTTCATTTTTAGACCCTTATCTTGGCCCTGCTGGTCGTTCTGGCCAACTGCAGTGAGGAGGACCGCCAGGCGGAGATTCTCAAGTTGGAGAACCACCAGAACCTCGATGGAGCCGGCCAGTTTCAACACGAGATCGAGACGAGCAATGGAATCTCGGCCAAGGCACAAGGCAACGTGAACGGCATACAGGGAGAATACTTTCTGCCTGGAGAGGATGGCAAGCAAATCCGGGTGACGTACACAGCTGATTCCACCGGCTTTCATCCAAAGTTCGACTGATTGCGTGATCTAGACTAAATGGTGTATCAATATACAGCTAATAAACGTTTTTGGCTTTGTGATCCACATAGTTTGGGAGCTGAATTACATAGACATTTGTTTGCTAAGTAATTAAGACTTAATGATGGTTTCAGTTGCCCATCCGCAAAGAGAGGAAGTACAACATCTTGTGCATCCAGTGCATCCTGATCAACGGTCAGTTCGCATGGCCATCATTGCCTTCACTTTGCCTTTGAGTGGGTCATATTCCGGCCAGTGCGTCGCTGGTTTCCTACCGCCACTCCCTATTGTGTAAATAAAAGGTTACGACGCAACACTCAGCCTTATAATCAAAGGAGGCGGAGGTGCGGGAAGTACATAAAATACGCATTGTCATCCGCATAATAAGGACCCCGGCGGAAATGGGCCAAAAGCGGGAAACTCACCGGATGGAAAGCCATTCGGGGCTATTGTTAAATGGCAAATTCAAATATGGACTCGCCCATTGTGCGGGGCCATTGGAATATGTTACGGAAATGACAACTTAAATGGGTGCTGCTCCCATTTTGCCCATTTCCCTTTATCCCTGAAAAACACTTTGCTGCATGATGGTTATATAAATGCAATTGGCATCATCACATACACAGGCACACAGACATATTGAAAAGGGGATACTTTCACAGCTTGGCACTGCCCACTGGCAGTCCGGAGCCGTTCTTTGTGAGCTCCATGTCCACCGAGGGCTGGCTGACCAGTTTCCGGATCGCATCGAACTTGACGTTGTTCTTGTCTCGCACCAAGTCGAAAATAACGCTCTCGCTGGTGGTGATCACACAGCCCGCCTGGCGCAGACGATCTAGGGCCAAGTCCCGATCCTGATTCAGCCTGGAGGAGCAGCAGTCCGCCACTATGTACACGTTGATGTTCTGCTCCAGCAGATCGATGGCCGTTTGCTCTACGCAAATGTGGGACTGTAAGGGAAAGAAATCTTGTTAGTATATATTTTGTTAATTTCAGAACTTTGTGTTTTTAAACTAATGGAAGAGAATATTGTAAATATTCTTACATAACTCTGCATCTTTAAAAGAACAAGGCTTTTGAGCTATGGCGGTCTTTTAGGGGACATCCCTATATTAAATATTTTAAGATTCCAACCCACCTCCAGGCCATACAACACCACATCCTCCGGCTTGTCGCTGAAAATATCCTTGATGACAGCCTTCACCTCGGGAGTTACCATGCTGAAAAGGGTTTTTCCGGAGACCAACTTAGCATGGCTGACATCCAACTGGGCCACTGTTTTTCCAAGCTTTTCCGGATAGTGTTCGGTGACGATCAGAGGAACATCCAGAGCTTTGCCTGCTTTAGTCTAAAATCGATTACAGGTTAATCTCAAGGCTTAGATAAGAGATCCGTATCTTAACCAAAGGTCAACACTCACCAGCTTGTCTACATTTTTGACCATGTTGTCAAAGAGCGGCATTGCCGGTCGAAACTTTTCCTGAATGTCGCACAGTAGGAAAAGGGTTTTCTTGGGGTTCAAGTGACAGCGTCGCAGGGCCATTTTGTCCTTTGGAATTTATCAAATTTTGATTTTCAGAAGAAGCAATTTTCAACTGCTAATTGAACTGATCGATTGAAACAGCTGTTTGCTTCCAGGGCTGCCTTAAGCTTTCAAGTGATAAGTGATAACGCCCCCGCCGATAGCCTGTAATCGAAACGGTGGCCGTTACATTTGAACTTAAGCTGAGCAAAGCAGAACCTTCTACTTAAGCAGAGAGTTAATTAAAAAGCTCACATAATCCTCATTTAATTTAACTTTGCCCAAGGCGACATCATCAAGTAAATAATTACTAACCCGCCCCCGCCCCCGCCCCCGCCTCACCTGCGCCTAGGTGAACGAACGGCAATTAAGTGGAAGCTGCCAGCAGATTTATATTCATAAGCCAAGGAGGCAGTCCGGAATTCTGGAATCTGCAGGCATTTATAATTGAATTCCTGGCCCATCCTTCCACATTATACTATAGTAATGAAGCCTCCACCGGTGGACCGGTGGCCCAGTCAATTTCAATAACGCAATCAAATGCGTGCAGTTTCAAAAACCACAAATGTGAACTGGGAGGATTGGGCAGGTCCAAATCCAAAGCCAAAGCCAATGTCCAATATTTTGGACATTCCCGGCACGTAGCCTCGATGGACCCGATACTCCTCCAAAAGGCAATAGCCAGAAAGGAAAAGAAAGCCCACGATAATGGCCATGGCGAGTCGCATGCATATTTCAGTAATTTGCGCCGCCTTTTGTGTGCCACGCCCCCATCCCCTCCAGATATTACGGGTCTACATATTTTATGAGACCCCAAACTTTGCGGATGCAGCAATTTGGGGGATCAAGATGGAGGCAGGAGAAACCTTAGTGGAACCACTCAAAAAGTAATCGAAATGTCTGAGACAAACACATGCGTACGCACCTGAATTTTACCTGTCTTTGCGTGGGATTCTGTATTCATGACGGCTCCACTCCCCTATTTCCACTCCCCATTCAACTAGAAGAAGTCATCTTGATTTTCAATTTCGACGCCATTTGCGCTTCACCGGAATCGAGAGTCATTTGCATTTTTCTTTAGCTACACTTTCACTTGAACAGCTTTTGCATTTCTTTCTTTGAAAACTTGTATGACATTCAGGGGTTTCCCTATGAAATCATATACTTCATAGTTGGATTTCTGTTAAATAAGGAAGATTTTATTACAATTTACAGAAAACATGTTGAAATTTAAGATACACATTTTTGAATGTGACAATTTCTTTGATTGCAACGATAGTAAGTAGTTCATAATAATTCATTCTTTGAGAGTAAATAGTTAGTTTTAAGAAATTAAAAAAAATGCAACTTAAAAGTAGATTTGTAGGGATTTACCAAGAGGTTAAAAAAAAGTCCTCTTAAAAATCTTTGTCAGATTAATAAAGTTATGTTTGCTTCCACTTAAAAGATATCCTTAAAAGCTAAAAATGTTCACCACACAAAGATCTTAAGTGGACTAACCTGAAATTACCACCAAAAACCCAATTATGTTCCATTAGATCAGATTTTGAAAAAGAAAAATGTTGAAATTGTAAAGTATTTTCCAAAAACGCTTACGAAAGATTTTAAATAAGATAGATAGAGATTTATTATACAAGATAATAGCTTTATTAGCACTGCGAAGTGAAAGACATTCTCAAAAATATTATGTTAATTTTCTGTTAAATCTAAAAATCTCATTCCCTTTGTAGATAAGTGTATTGGGTGCGTAGTCAAAAAGTGCTAATGCTAATAATAAGTCGACACAATTGACAAAAAGTTTTTTCATTTGGAAAGGCAAAAGGCAGCAGCAAAACAAGAAAACAACAAAACAAGCTTTCCCCCCCAGCAATTTGTGAGCATTTCAGCAGCAATTTATTGAATGTGAAAATTTAAAATTGTTCATTTGAGAAACAATTTGTGAGCACAAAGTGAAGTCGAAATGTATTCAATTTGTTGTTTTTAGCTAAAGTTTAAGTTCGGCACTGCGAGCCATAAGTTCGAATATATGGCAATAAAATCAAAGATGTTTTGGGGGCAACAACAACAAGCGCCCAGAGAGTCTGAATTTGTCTGAGTGAACGTATTTTTATGTGATTTCTCAAGCCATCTTCCATCTGGGGAGTCCTGAGACCTGAGTCCTGGAAAAGCAAGAAGAGAAGCACTCTCATGCGATATCGAATGGGGAAATGGGGAAAATGTTATGCCATTTATTTAGAGTATTCGAGTCCTTTGGGCTTCCGCCCCCTGCAATGCCATTTGCAATTGTGCAATTTACTTCAATGAAATGTAAATGCGAATCAATTGTAGTTTTATTCGCAGTAATTCCTGACTTTGTGTGTAAACGCATTTAATTTCGAATATTCAGTCTCCATTTGCATATTGGGGGGAAATATTGGACTTGGTTAGTCAGTTAGTTTGTAAGTTGGGAGCAAACTAAAAGAGTTGAGGTCTCGTGGCAGTCAGAAAACATCAGAAAGCACTTAAACTTCTGGTGGCTCCATAAGCATATGTATATATACATGGCAGGTACGTGAGGTGTGCTCCTCCAAGCCCTAAAAATTTGATTTGCCACCACCCTCTGTTTACACCTCTTGAGGTCCTGGGGTCCTGCCTCGCATGCATATCAACGATTTCCAAATTGGCGACGAAATGATATGCCAAACTACATACACGGCACCGGAGGAATACACATATTCTCCCCGGGAAAATTCACCAGCCAAATCCAAAATCCAACATGAACACGACGACATGCAGCGACATCGACATTATCGGGTCACAGGTTGTAGGTTGTCCCTGTTTGTTGTAGGTTGTAGATGTAGATGTAGATGTAGCTAATGCTTGTCACGTCTCCGTCTTCAAACATTTGACAACGCAAATTCGCCGAAAATTCCGCCCCTGACTTTTGGGCGACTTTTTGTTTTTTATTGCGACGTGGGAGAAACGGGGAAAATGATTTTCACAGGTGAATTGGAAAGCGCGTAATGTCGTAATGTTTGACTTGCCGGCAGGCACGTTGGCAACACATGTCCTCCAGTCCTCAGGAATTCGCCACTGAGAGAAGGATATGCTCTAAAGAATATATATTTATATTTAGCCAATCATTTTGGTTAAAAGAAAGAAATTGGAATTTAAATATTTGTACATATTTCCAAAATACAAAAGCAATTATAATATTTTATTAAATAATAGGAAGTCAAAGAAACTGATTTTTAAAGGCAATTATCTTTTAAAATGGGAGAATGCAATATGTAAATGTCCTGTGTTGCACCATATTTTAATAAACCAACAAATTTAAGTATTTTGAAAACCTTTGGCTTAAAATAAAGTAGAGAAATGTTTAAAGGAATTTCTTAGTTATTTGTCTGTGTATAAAATCCATTTTGAGTGTACGCTCACGTGTCGCATTGAACTTTTGTGGACCACGGGGCGTATGCGTATTCCACTTTTGCAAATTGGATGAAAATCTTTGGCTTTTCAGCAACGCAATTCTTTGGCCCCACTCTCCACTCACTTTCCCCCATCGCTCATGTGCGATGCATCAGGCTGGAAATTGACATGTCTAACAGAGGGTTGCATTTCTCAAAAGGGCAAAACGGAAAAGCGGCAAAGAGGGGCAAAAGAGGAGAATTGCGAAAAGGCGAGCCTCCCTCATTCATCATGGCACGCCTGTCTGTGTCACAAAACATACTCTCCATATATGTTTGTGTATATATTCGGGCACAAAACAGAAGAGCAGCAACAATTTCCAAGAAAAAGGATTTACAGCATGGATCTAGCAACACCTACACCTACACAAGACACAGGACAAGTTCTTGGCAGCTTACTCCGTGTTTTATTTTTTGCCAGGATTATTTCTGTAAAGTTTTACCCTCCACCGCCACAGCCAAAACAAATTCAAACAAATTGAAGAGCTGGGCTCACCTTGGTGGCCATTAAACGAGCTGATACGAACATGTGTTGCCAGTAACTCTTTTTTTCCTATATTTATTTTTATTTCTCCAGGTTGAAAGCTAAACTTTAAGGAGATTTCTGCAGGAATCTCTGTGTCATTGGGGTTCAGTGAACCAAGCGTCAAGTTGGTTGCATTTCCGGATTCCGTGTCTCGGAGTCTGCAAATAAACTCGGATGAGTGGCCTGCATGGAGAGGAGACTCCTCCTCTGGCTTTGATAAATGTGCACATAATTATGGTTCCTGCTTTGAATGGCTGGCACAGCACAGGACACAACACACTTGGGTCCCTTCTTTAAAGCCATATAGCTTGGCCTGCTTAAAGGCCATACTCACTACCACATCGGGGCCTTAATTAATGTTGCATAATTAACAGTGGCAGTGGCGGAAAGGGGGCTAGGGGAAAAGGGAAAGCGGAAAAGGTAGCTGAACAAAGTTAAAGCACGGCAAAGAAAAACACAACCGAAAAAACAAAAACTTTTCTAAGCATCTGCAAAACATAAAGCATACAAATTCCCACATCCTTGCCGAAGAACACGAAAAAAATGGAAGCTCAAAGGAAAGTCCCAAAGGGCAAGCGGTGCCAAAGGCGAAAACAATGCCCGAAAAGGGGCGTGGCCATGGGGGTGGGGGGACTCCCAGCCCCCGACCTTTATTCTCTGCTGACAGCCCTTTGGCCACCTTCGACTTGGAGCAGCGCCTTCAAATTGGCGCCAAGTTTTAATTATTCCATCATATTTATAAACTTTTGTACTTGCCACGCAGACTCATTAGGTGCGTCATCCACCCACACTCACACTCACACAACAACAAAACAACACCCACACACACTCTCACTTCAATGGCGGCTTTTGCTACACTCAGAAAAAATTATTAAATTAAATGGAAAAAGTTTATATAATCAATTAAATATATTTTAAACATATATGTGATAAAGTTATATATATGTATAATCTATAATCACTTTTAAGGATACATGTCATAAATTTTGTTATTATCCTTTTAGTTTTTAAAATCAATAATATTAATAGTTTTAAAAAACTAAAAGAAACTTTCCGGTTTAAAAGAGCGCGCTCTTTTTATAGATATCGATAAATTATCGGTAAAAAAAACAAGTTGGCAGGCCTGCATGCGAACCAAAAAGAGTTACGCAGCCAGCCAGCCAGCCAGCCACAAGTGAAACTAATATAAAGCGTTTAAAAATGAATAATTTTTGCACTTGAAATAATATAATATTAAAAAGGTACAAAACTTATTGAAATTAAATAGGAATAAAATCCTATAGATAATTGAATATTCAAATAAATTATTGAATTTTTATTTAGAGCCAAAATGATAGTAAATAATTTGCAGTGCCTGAGGCAAGTGCTTTGTTGTTGCCGCTGTTTCCCTCTTGTTTTTGTGTCGTCTCACAATAATGGCATGGCGACAACGACAGGACAATGACGACGACGTCTGCCTGCTCGGCTCCATCCTGGCATTTCAGAATGGAGTAGGGACCTCAAAGGAGAACCAGGAGCAAGGAGCAAGGATAAGGCGGCGGCACGAGGCGTTACTCCATAAAAATGAACAACAGCTTTTTATTGTCGAACAATGAAGGCGAAAGCAGCTCTAAACAACCAAAGCAGAGCAGAGTTCGACCTTTCCCCTCCTCGTCATCCCCATCTTAGCCAGCGATCCTGTTTGCCGAGGTCCTTGTCTTTGTTTTGCTTGTTGGCAGCAGCCATTGGTAAGAGCATTTAATGAGGCTGTCGCATTATTGTTCAATTGTGCTTGGAACGGCTGAGGCTGAGCCTGGCCAAGGAATTTCCAATAAATACGGCACAGAAGTTGAGAGAGTTGCTCTATAAAATGTTTATGGATAAATCGAACTGGCGAATTAAATCAAGTATTTGCTGGACTCAATTCAGCCAAGTGAACAAAGGATTTTATACACCTCCTTTATTGGCAGTAAAACATATAAGCCAGTAGGCCAAAAAGCTGAAAACAATTATATCAATAAATCAATCTTTGGCGAAAATCAGCCTAATGAATTAATTATCAGTTTAGGCAAATAAATCATTTGTTGAGTATATTAAAGCAAACATTCCTCGGGCAAAAGAGCAAAGTAAACTATTGAATAAATTTGTATGAAAATGCCTAATTAAATTAATTTCGCAGCAAAAATCAACCACAAATATGTATCAAAATTCTTTTGGTATATCATGGAGTTATAATTGTGTCAAAAAATGCAACAGTCAATTATTTTCTAAAATAAATTAAATTAAATGAAAAACTAGGATCAAAAACGCAATAATCAAGTAAATAAATCAAGGAAACCAATTAAATCAAATACCAAATCAGCAACAAAAATAAATCGCCAGCTAATCGGTTTAATAAATCAGAGGCCCAAGGCGGAACAGGACAGGATTAGACCACCGAAATGTAGGAACTCCTTGAATGACACAGCCGCCCGAGGACTCAATTAATGGAATGGAAACGAGAAACAAGTTTCCCCCTCGGTCTCTTGCGCTGATGAAACTAATAACATGTCATCCGAGTTACGCACCAGGGCACACAGAGGCACAGAGGAGGCACTACCTCATCCCAGGTCACCGTTCCCTCCCTTTTTGCAACCCACTTCCAGCACTCAAAGGCTAAACGAGGCTCAGCGCTGACACTCAAAGCCGACAAGTTAAGCCTGTCGCACATGGCGATTAAGCCACGAAGAAGATGGAGATGGAGGCACCACCTCCTGCCCTCCTGCCCTCCACTCCTCCCCCTAGATTAGCACTTTGTTGCAGTTGGAAAACTGGATGCTGGATGCCCAGAGCCCAAAGCCCGAATTTCGCGCCCCCTTCCTTTTCAAGGGCTTCGTTGGCCCCGGTGGCAATCGCTAGAAACGAGAAACGAGAAACTAGAAACCCAGAAGGCAGCCGGCATCCGGTACGTATGAGTAATATTGAATTGCAATGCAGCTGCAGCTGCAGCCGCTGATGGAGATGGAGATGGCGAAGGGGGTGAAAAAGGGGTGCAAAGGAGGATCCACTGAATGTGCATAGTTAGAGTGATAAACTGCTTTGGCACGGAAATGGCCCTGGAAATGGAAATGATGTCGAGTGTGCCTCTGTGCATAAAAAGGCCAATTAGAGGGCGACTGAGCTGCACGTTTTCCACCATGCACTAAGGGAAATTTCTACCTTAAAACCCTGCTTGCAATTTATGTACCTATGTTTTTATTTGTTGAAGTCATGATCAAACAATTTAATTTTTCATTAAATATTTAATTGGCGTTTCGTAACCCTGTTCTTTTGAATTTGTCTGCCTAAAAACACCTTTATTTCCCCGAATACTATTAAAGAAATATCATTAAAGAACCCTAACTGCAATAAATTTTTTTTTTATTTCAAAGACATATACATTTATTTCTGTTTACCTGTACCCTTACATTTCTCCCAGTGCATTTGTAGGCCAGCATACAGTTGGCGACTGACAAATGCCAGATTTACGACCGCATCTAACTTTTTCGCCGGATACATATACATTCATTCGGTCGGTGGGCTGACTGTTTATATTTTAGGTTGAGGTTTAGGCTTGGGCCTAGGAATTTATGGTTGCAAGCAAACTTTAAATGAACTTTTTGGGAGGATGAGAGGAAATTAAATAAGTTACATGTCCCAGCAGCATACCGTTCTTTTCGGCATAATCAAAAGTTTTAAATGCATCATAAAAATAAAGTTACTTTTTTTGTGCCTTGGTCAATTTGAAAACTTGCCGGTGACGTATGTGGGGATTTATGTGTTTTATTTATTTTTATTTTTTTTAGCAGCGGGGGTGGGGCTTCTGTTTATGACAAATCTAGAGGCGACAGGTGGAGGAGTTCTGTCAAATGCAGTAAAACCAGTGGCGGCGGAACATAAAAATATTTATGACACCGAAGTTTCAATATCAACAAAGGCAATAACAAGTGCTGCATAAATTTACCTGACAATATCCAGGCGTGTCCTTGGTCCTTGAACTTGATTTGTGACGTTGGATACACCTGAATACCGTGTATATATACAGTATATATCTTAAGTGTGTCTGCCTATCTGACTTGTGCATTAAACATTATTTTGGGCGAAATCTGTGTTACATAAATTATCAGCAAAATGCTCTTAGTCCTGACTTGATGTCACTTTTATTGACAGTTCTTGGTGCTCACATTTCATGTGTTCCTTGGTGTTCGCGTGGGATGACAAAGCAAAACAGCCCGAAAGTCTGGGCCATAAAATTTCAATTATCGAAAATTGCCCTGGGATACCGAGGGACGCCCACTCATAATATAATTACGGACACGGACGACGGAATGGAGGAGTGCACTGAATGTTGACGTTTCAATTAAATTACGAAAATCATTTCATACGAGCCGCGCTTAATATTCATTTAGCCAGCATCAAACAAGAGTGTTGCCTACTTACCAGCGCCGAGTTTGTATACCCAGTGAATAGGTGTCTGTGATTCTGTGTGTGTGTGTGTGTGTGAGTGCTATGTGTATGTGCTATATCCTGTCAAGTGTGCTTTGGCGCTGTCAATTACACACATCCTTCGGCTTATGAGTGTGTGCGTGGCTGTGGCAGTGGCTGGGGGAATCTCCGGTGTCCTGATTGCTGGGGGATTGCTGCACCTTTTGTTATCTCGAGGACTTCAGACTTTGAGCTCGTAATTAAATTAGACTGCACTTATTGCCAGCTGCCAGATTTACCACCCACTTTCGAGTATCTCGCCTGAGTATCTCGCCGCCTTTAAATATGCCCCAGCACGGGCAGCCGACTTCAATGGCAGCCCCACCGGCAATTGACCCAGTTAACTGGCTCTTCTGGCCCGGTATGTCACTTGCAATTGTCTCTGTTCTCCGGTCTCCGTTCTCCGTTCTCGGTTCGCCCACTTTCACTTCATCTAATTAAGCGACCTCTCAATGCGTGACACAATCCCCTGACCCATAAATGAAAAATTAATTTATTTGCCCGAACTGCAGCAGTTTGTCTGGCATTCATTTCGTGTTCTCCTTGGCAAACAAAAAAAACCAAGAGCCAAGAGGGCAAACTGCAGTGCCTCTTACAGAGAAAATAAAAGTAAGGGTTTACTTCACTTAAATTTAATTAATTATAATTATTTCAAGGGGTAAAATTTAATATCGAGTTTCAAGGGATAATATAATTTTAGGATACTATTTAATAAGATAATTATCTTAATGGTATTTAAATTAACACCTAAAGTCTCAAATATTTTTATAACCTTATATATAAACCAAACATTTAAAAAATGAATGGTCAAACCATTTACTTTTTTATAGCGAACAAAATCGTTGTATTATGTAAGTAGAAAAATAAGTAAAAAGGATTTTTTTATTGTGTATCAACAAGAGTCACTTTATCTTCCGACAGTTATTTAATTTGCCTGAGCAAGACAATAACTGGAGTCTCCTGAATAGCAACTCTTTTGTCCCCATCCGATGATTACAGTGGATTTCGCGCACTGAAACTTAAGTTTACGATCCAATCAAGAGCAGGACATAAAAATAAATGCTGGCCAGGCGAAAGATGAAGAACTAGCAGAGACTTTGATATATATTGGGTATATATACAGTAGATATCGGCGACGCTGACCGTAAAACAGCAAAGCAATAAAATTTGAAAGAAACAAGCCAGAGGAAGATGACTGTCACGGTCTGCCGTTTTCCACTGGCTAATGGCTTATGTAAGAGCCCGAGGTCCTGGCCCAAGGACCTCGAAAGGGGTGTGAAAGCCTCCCGGGGGCCAAACACAAAACCCCAAACAGCAACAGACGTAAGCGTCTTATTAGATTTTCGTGTGTACTTTGCGCTGGGGAAAGGACTTGGGACACAGGACACGGGACACAAGTACCGAGGAAACCACGGCGACGCAGGAATTGGCAGGACAGCACTCGCATTAACAACTTCATTAGGGCCCAAACACACACAGCCAACAGACAGCACAACTCACATGCTTACACACAGTAAGGATCCACAGATCCTGGGGCAGCTGCTAAACTCAACTGTGAAGTACATTAATTTTGTGGGCTTTTGCCAAACAGGCAATAAATCTTCGGCTTTCCTTCGGCGCACTAAGCGAGTATCTATATCACATTGACAGCTGGATTGAATTGGGAAATGCAGCCTCAGCTGACATTTATGGTCCCCTACAAAGGCCGAGAACAATGCAGTGCCCGGGACGGTGCCCAGGATATCTCTGCTCCTTTGTTTTGCGGAGCAAAATTAATTAGTGCAGCCAAAGTATCCGATCCGACAGAGAAACAATGTAGCCGCAGCAGCAGCAGCAGCAGCAGCAATCGGCCAAAACAAATCAAATTACAGCAGGATGCGGGATGCGGAGCTGTTGACAAAGGATCCAGGGCTCTCTCCACTCCTCTCCAGTGTTTCACTTGGACCAACAAACCAGCAGTAACACTTTCAGAATGGAAAGAGTCCAGTCCAGTCCAGGATGTTGGCAGTGAGGCAACAAATGTTGCAGCCAGCAAATTGCCTCTTCCATGGAGATTGCAATAAAAATGTTGAGGCGCTTGAAGCGCTTGCACAAGGATACCAGGGGATACCATGGCAACCACAAGGATAGCAAGTGGAAAATGATTATTCAAAACAGAAGCTACCATACGCTTGATCCTGGAGGAATGTATCAAATAAAGGTGTTAGCTTAGCAGGATAGATTAAGTCCAAATTAATGAAAAATGTTTGTTCATGCTAAACAAATTTATAAAATCGTTTGTCAAAACATTTTCATTATCTAAGACAACACGACGTTCGCTTAATTGAGAAAGAAAATTAATTAATTAATAATATCAGGCACTAAATCCTTATCAAAACATTTACATTTCTTGGGAAGCTGAAAATCCCAAATGCAGCATATCCTTCCCTAATTAACATTAACATATTGGACCAGCAGAAGCTGATTTATGCTACGGATTATTAGGTTTGTACATTTTAGCATTACAAACATTCTTTGTCTATTATTCCAACGGGGTTGTTCGAGCTCCTTGCCTGGATTCCCTGGCGTATACTTAATATTTGTGCAGACAAGAAGGTTTTGCTGGCCATTATTTGTTCATTATTCAACTGTTATCAGCTGGATCTGAGATCCAGAGCCAATACATACTATACAATACACCCAATACACCCACAATGTGCTGCGGTCAAAGGTCGCATTCTGTGGGCACGTCTGCCCATTAGAGACAATAATTTTCTTTAAATTTGTCGATTAAATTGAGCGCAGCGAAAGGGAATGATATCTGAACTGAAATGAAATGGCAACCGCAAGTGTGCGTATGAGGGTTAATGTGAGTCCTTAAAGCCCGACTAATGAATTTAGCCCAAAGCTGCAAAAACCAAGCCTGAATTACGAGTTTTAAATTGCGTGACAGAAACGCTTTCAAAGGCAATTAGAGGCAAGTGAATGTGCTGGCTTTTTGCAGCATACTTACCAGCGTTTTGGCCCCGAGTTAAAAGGGCATGACGAAAATATTTAGCATACCGCTGGGCGGGAGTCCTTTGTGGAATCCTTTGGACAGAGTCACGTGGTAATTTTTGGGAGCACCACCGATGATTTCCGGGCAGCGGAAGCTGTATTATGGCAAATTAATGCGCCATTATTAGACAAATGCATGACAAGCGATTCAATTAGGGCGCCATAAACTGTGGCCAACGTATGTATCCTTCGGTATACTACAGTCCCTGCTATATATATATGCTGTGACAGCCAACTGACTCTGCTGGGGCATCATTATAGTCAATTGGATGGATGAGGAGGGACACTGCCGTTCGCTGGCCTGCGGATAATCAAGCGATTTTAATGATTGCACATTCTGCTCTGTTCTGTTCGGTGGAAATTGCATTTCTGCCACTGATTGCCATCGCTCTTTCGCGTGGGGAGGCATCAAAAACGATTTAATATTTAAATTTCCATAAATATTCAGGTCCACGCTTGCAGGTGCTTTTATTTTCCAATTCCCATCTTCTGACCCTCTAAGCTCGAAGGCCTTTGATTCGGCCTATTAATTAACAATTCCATTATTGCAGATGTGCGAAAATTGGGCTTTAATTAAATTGCTCGTAATGCCGTAATTATTCCACACCACACACACTCTTTCGCACACCTAAGCCCAATTTCCGTGTAATTAATGAGTTTTTTAGTTGAGAATACATTTTTGCATGTAATAATGACTTGGGGGGTGAAAAGCCAGCATGTGCCTGGCATTTTCAATAAATTTAAGCGCACACAGCACATTAAATGCTTTACATGTGTTGGTTTTCCCTTCCCAGCCACCAATTGTGGAAAAGTCAAGGAGGAAAAGCATAGAAAGAGGACTTTTGGAAGTCCTTAATTTATGCAAATGCCTATGCCACAACGGGCTTCTATGTCTGTGTCTGTGTGCACTTATGTAAGCCTCATCAATTTTCCATTGACACAAAGAAGAGTTCCATCACCCCGCAGGCACTGACAACTGTGGTAGTCAAAGCAATTGCAAATGTAAAGAGCCCCCCATAAAGTTCATTATGGCGCGACATAAAAAAAATAGGAAGAAAACTCGACATGAAGATACTTTTTAGCAGGGCTTCTTCGCTCCTTGAAACTAACAGAAAAACTTCACAAACGGGACCATAAAATGTAACTAAAGTCAGCTGTGTTTAAATTAAGAGCATTTTCATGCTTTTAAAATACCAAACAAAAGTAGTCACAAAAATATTTCAGACAACTGTTTTGGTTATGATAATACACTATATTAACCTACTAACAAATTAAAAAAAAAAATTTTAAAATTTTAAACAAATTTAAATTAGATTTGAAGCGTGTTTTTTTATTTTTAAAAATACAATTTTGTTTTTAGTTCTCAGAAACATTAATTTTAGTTACAGACTCACTATTGTATTTTAATAAATTTTTAATTGAATTTTAAAATGGTGAAAATAAATAATTAAGAAATAATTAAAAGTAACAGTATCGATATTTATTTCTTTATGAAAAAATAAGATTATTGGGCTGCTACTATAATTTTGAACACTGCTGTATGTGCACATATATTTTAAATTATCCACTCTCTAAAGAATATTACACCTTTAAGAGCTCAGCAATTAGGCGACATCGGAACCGCAAAAGTAAACCTTAGAGCTGGAGTACATCCTCTGTACACATCCACGAATCAGCACAAATCCCCAGCCAGAAGCATTAAGCGTAATTACAATTTGAACTTAAGTCCCGACTTTGAGATGCAATGAGCTAGATAAGTCCCCATCCGAACGGGATTAGACATGACTTTTGAAACGAATGCGAGAGACTCTTTCGGAGTGTGAAATTGGGGCTTTGTGAATCCATCAATATTGTGAATCCATGTCACCGACTTAACCCGCTGCCCAGAGGCGTGTGGAAGGGGAAATGATTAATGAAATGGAGATATCAGCAGATAACAGAAAGCTGCACATGCGATAAGATACTATACATATACCGACATATATTTATTGAGAGAGATAGATACAAAGGTAAAGCTCTGCAGCGCTATCTTATCAGGAATTCAAATGCCCGGGGCTTTTCGCTCTCCGCATTTTTTTGTGTTTACCACGATGTTGCCCAAATGGATTTCAATGACTAACCCGGACCAGTGCAAGACCAAAGTATTTTTGCTGATAAATTTATTGGAAAAATCGACTCAGAGCTTTTCCGCCATTCGATAAGATATGGAAGTGGTGGCCAGGAGACACTCACCTAGCCATTCAGTTAACTGAGAACCTTTAACATGGCGAGTTTAGAAGTAAAACGAGGCTTGGGTGTGACCTTTGCCCTAGTGTTTCTACTATTGATTGACTTTGGAAGCGCGGAGAACATTGATGCTGCGGAAACGGACCGCTTTTGCTATCCGGAGTCCGCCAAGAACACCCGACGCTCCTGCGAGTGCAGCAATGTGAGTGCTTCGCCCTGGGGAATGAGAGCTTTGCGCATCGACTGCAGCTACAAAGATTACGTGCTGGTCGATCTCTCTCTGGTTCTGCCCCTGTACATTGACACACTGGACCTCTCCTGGAATGCCCTGGAAACGGCCCCGATCTTCGCCAGCGACAGTTTGCACCAGCTCAACCTGATGCACAACAATATCTCGCAACTGGTGGCCGGGAACTTCAAGCAGCTGACCAGCTTGAGGGAGCTCTATTTGGCCTGGAACAGCATCTCCCTGCTGGAGGCTGCCACCTTTGAGGGATTACCCCATCTGCAAACACTCGACCTGGCCCACAACAACATCCACTCGCTTCCCAGCCAGCTCTTCGCTCCCCTGCTGGTTTTGGGCACTCTGGATGTCTCCTGGAATCGGAGGTTCAACGAGTCTGGTGGGGATCTGTACACTGGACTGGGGCTAAACTGGAAATTGGCCACATTAAAGCTAGATGCTTGTGGTCTAAAGGAACTCCAACTGCCTGAAAGTGCTCCTTTGAGAGAGCTCTCCCTGCGAAGGAATCAGCTGAAGAGGATTCCCGGCCAGTTGCCAAAGACCCTGCTCCGTCTGGACATCAGCGATAACCTAATGGAGCAGCTGCTACCAGAGGACACAGCCAATCTGACCCAGGTGCGTCAGTTGTACCTGGAGGACATGCCTTTGCTGCAGAGCGTTGTGGGGAACTCGCTGTCCCTAGAGCTCCTGGAGACCCTGAGCTTCCAGAACAGCCGACGACTGAGTCACCTGGATGCCGAGGCCTTCGGAAAGATCACCAAGACCCACAAGAGTGCCCTGCGATCCTTGAGCTTTCGTGGCACTATGCTGCGCACCTTTAATTCCACGCTTTCGCCGCTTTTTACTCAGCTTGCCGAGCTGGATCTCAACGGTCTCCCGCTGCAGTGTGACTGCGAGTTGCTCTGGATGAAGCAGCTCCCCGTCCAGACCAACGGACGCTGCTATAAGCCGGCCAGGATCCGCGGAATGCTGGTCACCTCCGCCCGCGGAGACGCCTTCAGCTGCGACACCTGGCCGAGATGGGCCTACGGACTGGTGGTGCTCACTCTGATCGCCCTCAGTGCTGCGGGCATCTACCTGATTGTGATGGGCTTGAGGCCCCACAGGGGAGTGACCATGAGGAGGAAGGTGGGCGCTGGGAGTCCCTACGCCCGAGTCACCATCGAACCCAATCGCCAGGAGAATCCGCACTAGGAATCAACTACCAAACTACCGCCTAAGTTATTGTTTTAATGTGCCCAATAAACGAATAGACTTTTGTACTAAATCAATAAAAATATTCAAAAACTTAAAAAAATTACAAACCCATTTATTTAAGCATTTTAAAAGTTTTGTTTAGGTGTTTACTATTTTAAAATTGGAGTTGTCCTTTAAAGCTTACAGGGAAAAAATATCAAAAGTGAGAATTCGTGCTTTATGCGTTAAAACGAAATATTAGTAACAAACTCAATATATTTTTAAATAAATTAATACGATTTTTCTTTGACAGGTTTGTTCTTTCCTGAACTGAATGCAGAATTATTTAACTCTTAATTACTAACTCGGAAAAGCAATCCGATTTAAAATCGGTTGTCAATTTGATAAATTGCGTTTAGAAAACATTGGGCTTTTTTCTCATTTTATAAAAAAAGAAAAATAAAAAAAAAACACTAAAAAAATTGTGTTTTTTCTGTGACCTTTGAGTTCATAACTTATGCAAAAAAAGGCAGATTCTCGAAAGAGTTACTTTTTTACAATAGTATGTTGCAGCCAAGAAAAATGACATTAAACTTTTTCATTTAGGACCAGAAAATTTTTTTTGAATTTTTTGAAAATTTTGTAAGGGGGTTAGGTCATAAAAATTGTCAAAATTTTATAAAAAATTTGATTTTTGTTTTTTCTTGAACTTTGAATTCAGAATTATTAAACTTTTAAATACAAACACGGAAATGCAATCCGATTGGAAATCGGTTGTCAACTTTAAAAGCTGTGTTCAAAAAACGTTGCGTTTTTTTTCGCATTTTATAAAAACAAAAACTAAAAAAATCCATCTTAAAAAATTAAAATTTTCATGTGCCTTTTAAGTTCATAACTTACTCTAAAAAAGACAGATTCCCGTAGAAGTTACTTTTTTACCATTGTATTTAGAAGCCAAGTCAAATGACTTTTAAACTTTTAAATTTAAAAAAGAAAATGTTTTTAAATTTTTTTGGTAAATTTACAAGTTAAAATACAAGTCTTTTTTTGTATTTTACAGAGTTCCCAACTTAATATTGGGATGAAAAGCAATCCCTTGTCCCTTTAATGACTTGGGTTCACTGTACAGTAGCTTAATCTTCAGCGGTGGATGAGAAGTAGTTCCAGGAACCATTTCTACTCTCTTGGATGCCTTGGAGCCGCTGTACAAAATCTTGAACTTCAGAGGGGGCTTGGTGTTATACCGGTCGACTGCGTTGACATCGTAGTGCTCCTCCAGAGCGCAGAGATTGGGATAGCGGGGATTGGGTCCCGAGAGGCAACCATTGGCAGCCAGGTGACCCACCTCGTAAGCAGGTTCGTGGGCCACGTTCTCCCTGGCGAAGTTGCAGACGATGAACTGCTGGTGCCATCGATGGTGACGTCGCTGTCGGAGAACTCCGCATCCCATGTAGGTGGCCCTTTCCTGCATCAGCTGCCGGAAACTGGTGATGTCACTGGTGAGATCGGCTACTCCGAGCTCCCTGGTGGCTCTCTTGTGCTGACCGAACCAGTTGGCCATCTTGTGGCCTAGGAGCTCCCTATCACTGTGCCTGCCTCCGCTAAAGATCACGTGACCCGTTAACTGGCCCACGTGCTTGAATCTCCTGGTGTTGCGGCAGGAATCGGTGGATAGACTGCATCTCCTGGCTGTCAGTTCAGCCAACTTGGCCAGTTCGGGATCCCAGCGGACACTGGCCATTCTGTGGGCTGGTCCAAAGCCAGCAAACCCGCCCGAGGCCACCTGGTTGCGGTAGAAATTCACCTGGTGAACGATGAAGTTGCGCAGCTGGTTGCTTAGTGGGATTAGCCTGGCCTCACTGCCACACTGGGGTCCAAAAGACTACAAATAATACATTTTTGGGTAATAAAATATTTAGATTACGTTTGTTTTTGTTTAGTTGACAATATCAAGCTTCTTACTCCATTATTGTTACAGGCCACGTGATCGTTGGGACGTGGACACCAGTGCTCCTGGCAGTAGTCCCAGCTGCTGGCGGGGAATGGGGACAACGTGAGGATTACGACGCAGATAAACCACTCTCGAAGCAAAAACATGTTGACATAATGACAGACCACAGCCACTTGTTCAACCGTCAGGCCTGGATTGGAAAATTACAATTTCCATGCTTTAATTGACAAGGGAATGCGGAACAAAAAGATAAAAACATACAGTCAAACAAACAAAAGACGAAAGCGGAAATCATGTACGCCTAATTCTTCAACACAAATTTCCCATACCTCAATATTTTATTGACTTTTTGAGATTTTTATTTGCGATACTCGAAGAGTAAGCAAATACTGTAAACGATCAAATGTCTGTCTGTCCGTCCGTACGTCCGTCCGTCCGTCCGTCCGTCCGTCTGTCCGCACAAACATCGAGATCTCGGGAACTATAAGAGCTAGAGCCGCCAAATTTTGCACACAGACTTCTATAAGCAAGGCGCAGATCAAGTTTGTTTCAAAACCTGACCACGCCCCTTTTTACGCCCACAAACCGCAAAACTCTGTGGTGTCCACATTTTTAATACTACAGAAAAGTGGCTTAAATAAATGTTGTTTGTATTGATAATATCTACCCAAATATTTAAAAATTTTGAAAATCTGGTAATTTTCAAAAATTGTGTATACAAGTGCGTTAAAATTTGATTGTGCCTAAAAGCAGGCTACACTCTTTTAAAGAGGGCTAGTGACTGTCGTTTTTTCTTGTTTTGTTTTTTTAAAGAGGGTAATGAGTATCGCAAATCTTATAGTCGGGTTTTCCGACTATAGCGTTCTTTCTTGTTTTATTTTTAAAGGGTTAGATAGGTAGTTGTCTATGATATTGCTTTAAAAAATATAGACAGCTAATAAAGGCAAAGAGGTGTTACAAAAGACAAGTAAAGAGAATACAAAATAAATCAATGTTTCATAAAGTAAAAGCATTATTTTTTCCCCTTTCCATTTAAGCCAATTCAATTAAAATCTGTCAAAATGCCACTTTACTTAAAGCTTCATTTAGGCGGTAAACAGAATTTATATGTCTGGCACTCTATTGTCCGCGGCATTAATAATAATAATAAAGAGTGTAATAGTCGTAGCCATAAATACTCGGACCCAACGGCTTCAGTCGCGGGGGTGTCGAGAGATTTACGAGCCCTCTGAATGGAATTCGCATAAATAAATATTTTTCTGTACTGCGTTTCCTCCGCCAGGACAACATGGTGCAAATTATTAATGTCAATTTCTGGCTGGCAATTATTGCATGACCGAGAAAAAAAATCATATTTGGCTCCTCATGAATTAATTAATGGAGGATGTGAACATTTCTGAAATGCTCAGATGGAACGTGGCCTTTCCTCTTTAAAGATATCATATATAGAACGGTTTTCTGTATTAAATCTCATATTATTTATGTATGCTACATATTTAATGGTGAATTTTCATTGACTGTTTTTGTTCAGCATGAAAAAACAACACATATAAAATTTGTAACCTGATGACCAGAAAAGCAATTTAAAATTTTTAATATATTTTTTATTTAAATACTATTTAAAAATCACCTTTGATCAGCGTACCTGTGTTAATTAAAATTTAATTATTTTGTTTAAAAGGCACAGAGTTTTCAAATTAAGTTTAAAATTAATTAAATACATATTTATCACTAGGTGTAAATAAATAAATAATAAATATAAAATATGCAGCATTAATTTCCCACAAACTTGCACAATCCCATGCGTCCTAATTAATCGAAGTGGGCTTTGTGTTGTTCTATTGGCAAAGTGCAAGATGTGGGGCAATTATTGACGAGTAATTTGCATTTCATTACGACAATCTATCAATGGCGACTGGCGACGCCTGTGCATATTAATTGTGGGCCATTTTCACGCTTTCACGTCTGTGGGCCACTTCAAAGTGTGTTTAATTCTCACGGCGCCTGCGTACTGTTTGCGTGTGCCAGTGGCCCAGTGCCACGAGTTGCATGCCACTCCGAATCGGAGTCCGAGTCCGAATCCGAAAGCGAGCTTAAATCGGAGGAGCCACCAGCATCCAGTTGGCAGTTGGAATTGGTGGGTCAGAGCGAACGGACGCGCTGGCGGATGATCAATGCGAATATTGCGTATACGTCGTGTGTGCCGCTCGAAAGTTCGTGGCTTGTGTGTGCGTGTGCGTGTGCGTGCGTGTGTCTGTGAGTACTGGTTAGCTCGAGAGTCCCGTTAATTGTGCGCTTGACGTTCTGGCTTTAGAATTGCGAATTATAAACCGCTTTCCGGCTCATATTGTTGTCCTCTCCGCGCCCATCAATAAATTATAATGTCCTAATACCAATTGACAGCGCTGGGAGCGCGGCATGAATAAAATATCAAAAGCATTTTTGGGCCCCAAGGTCTCTGACTCTGACTCTGGCTTTATCATCAGCAAAGGCAATTCTCTGGTGTGGCGATGCTTAAGTTGAATTCATTTTTCGTATCTGAGCGTACAGTGCACACTCGCTCATGTATCCTGCCATCCCCCTTTGCATTTATTAAATATTCAGCGTTTATACGCAACAACACAGAAGTCGTTGCTCTTGTTTTCGCCCTTTGCTCCCATTTCTTTTTTTTTTTTTTTTTGGGTATCTCAAGCTGAGCTGCAAAACAATCCTAATGTACATTGACAACGTGGTCGAAGCTCTTTTTGGGCCATTTTACCACCCAGCGGGCTTAGCGAGTCGTGTTTACTTAATGGATACGCCAGCCAACTATTAAGTGCTCCCCAAGCTTTCCATTTAAGCAGATATTAGATTTAATACGGCCCTGTCAGTTAGCCACATTATCTTTATCTGTACTTGCATTAAAGCCCCGCTGCCACAAATTAAAAGAGCACTCACCCCCAGCTGTCGCCTGTTTAAGGACATTATACCTACTTATTATCACTCCTGCAGCAAAGAAAGGTGAAAATATTCAGGCAGAGAGAGAGAAATTGAGATTTGACTGTCCCCAGGGGGAGAGGAAAGTAAACCTGCATTGGGTTATCTCGAATGCCCTATCTTCGTGCCATTACCCCTTCCAACAAAAACAACAAAGGAATTCCGCGGAAAAGACTCGCCTTTGCTTTCCTTTTCTTTTTTTTTCCTTTAATTTTAATACGTATCTTCCTGCTGCAGGACAACAGCAAAAGCGGCAGGTGAGAAGAAGTGAAAGCAGAGCCTTGGGCAAACAGAGGAAATTAAGCAAAGTTGAAGAGCGAGTAACAGACACCGCCAGCGGGCGGTCCAAAAAGCCAACTTCATTTACGTCTGGAACGCAGTTGAAATAAACGACTTCACGACACTGGCGGATTTGCTAAAAAGTAAGTTAAGCTAAGCCTACGCCTACGCCACCTTGCCGCATCACCTGTCATTTACCGTTTACCTTCACGCCCACCACCCACAACCTTTCACTCCTGCATCCGCTTTCGGCTTTCAGCATTCCTTCACCTGCTGGCGCAGCTCATTAAAGCCAGGTATCCGGGTGAAAGTGGAGAAGGGAGAAAATACAGCACTACACGTGGAGCAAAGTAGCAATCAAAGTTTCCATTAAAACTTGTAATTGTTTAAGATTCATTTATAAATTTCTTAGTTATGGATTAACAAAAGCTGAAGGTAAATAAAATCAAATAAATAGGTCACTATAAATAAGGAAATCTTGTGGAAATTTTCCCCTAATCAATGTGTGGAAACCGAATTTCTTCCTTTTCTCTCACTTAGTTATATTATAACTTGACCTATATTTAGCCGATATTCAACTAACGTAGTTTTTTTTTTTTGGACAATAAAACAAATCGATTGACAAATAAATTGAATAATTTTCACTGCATTAAAATAAATTAAAAACACTTTTTTTCAAAATGTTTTAAAATTTATGAAAGCAGAACAAAGTTCTATACAAATTTAGCAATAAACCATTTATATATTTTATTTTTATCACTTAAAAGCTAATCCACCTTGACCTCGGGTTCGCTAAACAACTTTTTGGTTTAGTTTATAAATAAGTGTGATAAGTAAAATTTATGTAAATGTGATAATCACAACTCCTGGAAGCAAAAAATTCTTCGATATTTCAAGTTGTGAATGTATCAATTTTACTTTGACACCAGAAACCCACATTTTTCTCCATGTACGAGTGCCTGTGGGCTAGGCCGAAGGAAGGAAGTCAAAGACGTCTTTTGGCCAGTTTTGGCATTGTTTCAACTCGAGGATAAAGCGGATGTAACCCCGGAGTCAGCAGTTTCTGCTCCTGCCACTCGCATTCCGTTCAACTAGGCTAAAGCCAAGCTCTCCGAGCATTCCAATCCGTTTCCTTCCGTTCCGCAACCCTCACTGTGAATATTTACTTACAATTGTCGTAAAACGCTAATTAAATTTCACAGCGTGGGCATAAATAAACCCAAGCGAATCGTTTGATTCTTCTAGAGTTCCCTTTCTTGTTGTTTGTGTTGTGCATCCCCGCAGTAGGTGCCCCCATCCGTATCCGGAATACGAATTCCGGATGCAACTGCCACTGCATGTGGCATGTGGCTGCCTCGGGCGGAATGGCAACAGCTGGCGGCTGCAAAATATTAAAAGTTTTTACCTACGGCTTCCTGCCCAGCTGCCACATCTCTCTCTCTCTCTCTCTCTCGGAAAAAAGTGGGGAAACCGAAAAATGTCACACAAATATGGACCAAAAGCGATTTATGTGCGCCCAGAATCAGCCCAGATATGACAATGCCAGGCAATGCAAATTCACGCTTGGCCAGGCCAACAGCCCAATGTGCATTAGACAATAATGCTTATTGTACTTGCAGATGGCAGGACAGAACCAGCGAACAAGGACGAATATCGCATAAACATAAAATGTTGCAGAAATTGCTATAATGCGGAGCAGCATTAAATAAAAGCCGAAAATAAAATTATGTTTATTTTTTCCCTCTCCCCTTCACTTAGTATGTACTTACAATGTGTGTGTGTGGCTTCTGGAGGAGGTCTTCAAAAACTTGCCAACGACACAAGAAACTTTCCCTTGAAGCACTCTCCAAATTATGCTTTTCCTTCTTGTTTCCCTTATGGAGAAAACTTGCTTACAACGAATTCAAGAGACGTTAACAACGTTTTTCCCCAGAAAAGCAGGAGGGGAAAGCTGGTTTGGTTGTTCTTATTTATATACAAGCTGCGATAAGCAGCGGAGAACAGATTCAGATTCTCAGATGGGACAAAGATATTTGACTACAAGGGAACAGACAATGTCAGGCGATTCAATTACATAGTTTCAGAGCATGAGCACTTTTAGCATCACTTTGGTCCTTGTCCATAGGGACATTAAAGTTTCAGCTTAAATTTGCCTTGTTTGGGAACTAAGTAAATATTTTACCATAGCTTAAGTAGGTTAAAAAATAAATTATATAACAGATATACTTTCAAAATGATTACCAAACTGGGAAGCACACAAAATAAACAACTTTTCAATAATGTTACTGAGTAGCATTTGTAATTATCCATTTGTCAAGGCCTGCAGGGCTGATGATTGAACGCCAAAACTTCGAACTGCCACCAAAAAAAAATACACTTACACCCGGGAAAACACTTGTCACACACCCACACAAAACGCTATCGCTTCGTGCTTATCGCAAAACGCATCGCAGCAAAAGCAGAAAAGCCTGGGAAAACGGAAAAACGGAAAAAGGCAGTAGGACGGAAGGGGGAAAACTCGTGTGCGACAGTTTGCCATTGTGCCAAATTGTTAATGCTCAGCATTCTCGACTTGCCTGCTCCTTGCTTCTCCTTTTGGCTGCTGCTTCGTCTTATTGTTCTTGGCATTATCATTGTATCGTCGTCATCGTTGTTATTCTGGTATCCTATGGCGGCTCCTATTTACCCCCATATCCTTACTTACAACATCCAACATCCTACATTTTTATTTTATTCGTTTCGCTTTTTCGTTGCTATTTTCTGTTCTATTCTTGGCTTTTTTTTTTTGGTTTTTTTCTTCGTCTGCCGGGAGAAAATTTAATGCTCCTGGTGGCGTCTGGCGGTCGCGGCGCCAAAGTTTCTTTATGACCTCTGCTCTGAATCCCCTATCCTTTATACATATATATATACTATCCACATTTGTGTGGGTGAATTGATTGATAAGGACAACTGAGAACAAAACAAAACAGGAGTGGCAACAGAAATAGAAACTGCCACAGTTTATGACGTTTTCCCAGATTACGCATACGCAGCGTTTGGCATTTTGCAAGATTACGCATACGCAGCGTTGACAGAGACAGACCAGACTCAAAATACAAATGCAACACACACACCACAGAAACACCCACAGAAACCGAAGGAGAACTGAAAACTTGAAGATGCCGAGGGCAAACTGGAAAACTTCGACCATAAAACGAAACGGGCATAACCGCAAAGCGTTTGCGTTTGCTTAGTTATCCCCGCCAGCATCTCGCAAAGTTTCCGCTTTAATTCCACTTTTCCACTGCCACTGCCACTGCCTCCTCCCTTTCCCTTTCCCTTTGCCTTTGCCTCATTTTTAAGCAAATATTGTGGCAGACTTACACACATCCATATGGCATATATGTGCTCTGGGATTGCCCCTGGCTTATTTGCTCCTCCACATGTGACTCACATTCGTTTTTGCATGGCCAACAACAGTTGCAGCGACGAGGACGACTGAACAAAACAAGGCTATCCTGCCTGCCAATAAAAAAACATTCAACTAATTTGAAGCGCGTTGAAAGTTTTACGAAGGCCCCAAGTTATATGCAACTAATTACGTGCGTTACATTGTGCGAATAATAGTCGGTTGGGTGTACTATACGAGTTTATGCATGACCATATCTGGTAATTGCCTTTGCTTTTTTATTGCTTTGGGGTGCCAGGAGTGTTAACCTAATGACCATAGGCGTGCTCCGGATTTGACCACCGTCACCATGGCCATCAAATGATGCAGAAAGTTAGTGCCAAGTTCTTCAAACTAATCTAGTTTATGGGCCATGTTATGTAAGCAACCAATTTAACCTACAAAGTACACTTAAATGTTGAGAACTAACTGTGCATGTTGGGAATGTGCAGGGATTACAGGGTAGTAAAAAAGATAAATTAAATTGGGAGCTTGTTTTTTATTGTTTACAGCTTTTTACATTTTTATTAAATTTTTTTGACTAGCAAATATTAAACATAACTAAAAGTCACTTTTACCATCGTTTTGAGATCAATAAAAGGGTTTTTAGAAAACACACCACCCACAGAAGTACAGAAAGAAAACAGAAAGCAGAATTGAACAATCAAAACAGAAGACTCTTGACCGATTCTTGTATTTCAATGACCCAAAGGCAAGCAGCATATTTTTTCCGTTTGTCCATTTTGCCTTCTCCGTGTCCATCAACTTCGATTGGATCCTTGAAGCACACAGATTGATGTTAATTATCTGAATTCCACTTTGCTGCACACTTTTTGAAGGGGGAGGGACGTTTTTCCTGCCACACCCACAATTTTTCTGCTCTGCGACAGAGAGTTTATGACACGAGCGTAATATAATTCATATTGTAACGAAAAATTTTAATGCCGCCTGAAAAATAACTCCCAATAAATAATCCTTAATGTCCTGTATGTGTGAGTGGGTGGCTTCGCCTTGCTGGTGTGTGGGTGTGAGTAAGTGTGGTTTATGTTGGCCCCACCCTCGTGTTATTTTATGCGGTGTAACCGCACCGCATACAACCTACATACACACATAGGTGGATGTCCTGGTGGCCATCATGTCCTGACAGTATTATGACGTGGCTTGTCGCCTGCTCCTAACCGAGAATCTCTGTCCGTGACATCGGCTTTAAAGCCGGAAAACCCCACGAAAAAACAAAGTGAACAAAAGTGAAACATTGCCCCGACAAATTTGTCAGCACAACGTAATAAATGGCCATCTTTTTTCTCGTTTTTTTCATTTCATTCCTTTCATTATTATTTATATGTGTTTGGGGGCGTATTATTAATTAAGCGGGTCCACGGGACTCCAGTTTGCACCAGAACAATTCCCGCGGCATCAGTCGAAAGCCGACAATGCTGCTCATCATATCCGAGGGGGTGCGATCCGTGGGCTTCAGGCGGTAACGCAGGACCAGCTGGAAGAGGAGGGACTTCACCTCCATGAGGGCCATCCGGTTGCCAATGCAGCTCCGTTGACCGACTCCAAAGGGCAGGTATGTGAACTGCCGAATCTCATGCTTGTGTTCCTCGTCAAAGCGCTCCGGTCGAAAGACCTCCGGGTCCGGGAAGTTATCCGGATCGTGATGCAGCGCCACCACGGGAATGTGCACCAGATCGTCCGCGCGAAGATTAAGCACTAGGTCACCATCCTCACTTTTCAACTGGAAGTCAGCTGCACACATTCGGTCCAAAACAATAGCCGGTGGCCATTTCCTCAGAGATTCGGAGACCACACAATCCAAATACTTCATGCCCATCAGGGTGTCGTAATCGAGCGGATTATCCCCTAGCTCCTCCTTCACTCTAAGGACCTCCTCGTACAGTCTCTCCTGCACCTCGGGATTTATCTGGAGCTCGTAGCTGGTGAAGCTCAGGCAGGTGGACACCGTTTCAAATCCCGCTGAGAAGAAGAGCAGGCACTGGGCCAGCAGATCTTCATCGTTGAATTCAGCCCTCTCCTGGACTGCACTTGCATCCCTTTTGGAGGCTTCTTGATCTGTTTTAAACTGCTTCTGGGCCTCCATCAGCAAGTGAATCATATCGGGTCGCACGATGTTCTGCTCCTTGCGACACTTCATGGCATCAAAGACCAGTTTCTTGAAGTACTCCACGTTGTTCATGTCCATCACGGGTACTCGAAGAGCCTGAAAAGATTGTGATGAAAACCAAGAAAGACTTGTTGTATGTGGTATGAACTTACCTTCATCAATTTGGGTATTAGAATGTACAGCATCACTTTAAGTCCCCCCCAGAAACTGAACTCCGAGATGCGCTGAGCCAAGGAAAAGAACTCGTTGTTGGGATTCTTGAAGGAGTTCACCTGGATGCCAAAGGCAGCCGTTGCAATCACATCGTTCGTGTAGCGCGTGAAAAAGTTTTTCAGCTCCAGTTCCGTAGTACCCTCGTCCAACTGACGCTGCAAGTAATCCACTGCCTCCACATTGCAGAACTGGATGAGCTCAAACATCTGGCGGATCTTCAGACTGGTAAAAGTGGGAGTCAAAGTGCTCCGCATCTGTTTCCAGCGACGATCCCGCAGGGTGAGCAGACTCTTCGACAAAATGCTGGTGTCATTGGGTCCGTCGCTGATTCCCTGGCGATGATTTGCAAAGTTATCAAAGCTCTTGATGCCCACCTGGCGTATGAGTTCCGGATCAGAGAGATAATACAAAGGATCACGCAAGTTGTAGACTCCATAGGCCTTGTGCTGCTTCAGACGCAAATGCTGTTCAATACTAAGGAATGTTATTATAATTTAATGAAGGAGTTATGAAATTATGGTAATTTTCTACTTACTTGTGCTTTATATACGATTCATTACCCATCAGCACCGCCCAGGGAATGTTACCCAAAAGAGGGGCAGGCTTCTCATGGGCCACGCCCCGTTTCGCGAAGTAGCCAAATGTATAGACAGACCATTTGTACAGCAGCAAGCCGATGAAGGCCACGAATATCAACAACTCCACGAAAACCATGTCGGAATTTCGGGGATTAAGGGAGAGCGTAGGGGTCTTTAATTATGTTGCGCAGCGTGGGGGAGCTCCCAAAAGTTCAGAGAGCGTCTTCGCCGGTCGACAGCTGAAACGCCACTGAAATAAACAATGCGTGCTCTCTTTGTTTATATATACGACGATTTGGAAGAGAGCAATGCATATATAGTAAAGCGGGAGAACAAGAACCGGCGAAATGTGTAGATGTGTGCATGGTTAAGGTAGTTAAAAATTGAAAATTTAAGAGAAATCGTTTACTTATCAATTAGCATTTAAAAGTCAAAGTCACATGCGTGTGAAAGAGTTCTATCTATGTACAAAGAAAATAAATATAAAATATATACATATAAAATCAAAAAAGCCACATCAGCTGTCCAAATTTGCACCCTATAATGAAATGAATAAATCTATTTATAGATCGTAATTAGATAGTGAATACATTTATTTAATAACTCCATTATCAAACGCTTTTTGTTGAAATTACAAACTGGATTAAGCCAGCAAGATAACTGCACTTTAATAATAATACCCCTAAATATGTGACAAAATAATGGTAGGCAAATTACTTTGTGAGTTTGGCGGATTAAGCACACTTAATCCATAATTCAGTGAATGTGTGGGAAGCAACATCCCATCAGCATCTGCGAGTAGATTCAGTTTTCATCTGAGATGAACTCGGCATTCGCTTGACATGCCTAATCTCATTGGCATAAACTAATTTCAGCATTAATCCCCTTAAGTGACTCAACTATTTATTATAAAGGACTTAGCGACGACAGAGAGGGAGGAGGTGAAAGTTTCAAGGAGTATTTGGATATATAAGAGGAGTGAGAGAGTTGGAAGCAGCGGGGAGTGCTACGTGCCTGGGATTTTCCTCTAGAAGCGACCTCAAACTCAAATGAAACTTCTGCCACTTTCTGCATCTTACACTTTAAAAAAATATTTTAGGAAGAAAGTACATTTTAAAATACTAATACTTTCTAAACTCTATGATATTCAATACTGTTTATTTAAACTTATGTATATACAAAACAAGTGTTTCTTTTGTAAAGTCTTAATTTTTACGTCATAAATAAAACTCATTCCAAATTTAATTTAAATATTTTATATGATCTGTACAATAATAAGTAATTTAAATACGTTTTTCCAAGGACCTTTTTCTTTATGTGTTAAAGAAACCTCATGAGCTGAACTCGCTTATATAATTTTGTGCGTTTGAGTGTTGTAAGCATAATGAAAATGCTTGGAGTTTGCAGGTTGGAAAAGTTTAGTGTGCCGACTACGTCTACTTCTTCGTCTAACTCGCACTAATGCGAGAGGTCCATGCGAAGTCCTTAAACAACCAACTCACGTCCGGGCCAAATGACAAAATTTGCTTGCATTTAGTGAGCGGCTAACGGAGAATTATTGCACTACTTGGGTGGAAGAGAGAGAGAGAGCGATGACGGAGAGGGGTGAGAAGAAGGAGAGATAAAAAAGTCAACAAATCGGTTAGCCTGCAAAAATCCCGTTTGATTCAGCGGTCAGCAAGGAATATCAAATGAGAGCAAAATCAATCTCCTGCTCGCTCTTTTGAGCTCAAGTGCTCAACCGCTTTGTTGTTGGGAATTAAATCGTTTTGTTTCTTGTGACTTTTATTTTGCACCAGTGGCGTAGGCTAAACGATAAGGGGTTTCTGGGGGGTAAAGATACCCCATCTTGAACTTTTATAGATGTTCTAAAATGTTTAATCGTCACATTTATTAAAACTGTGTGCAATTATTATTTAAAATTTTTTAAAGCATCCCCCTTGACAAGATATTTCTTGTTCCATGCTTTTTTGTTTTTGTTGGATATCAAATGTGTTTACATTGGCGCAAGGAAGAAGGGCGACGAATATAGTAGGAGGTGGGGTGGGAAAAAACCAAAATGGCCAAGCACTTGAAGTCGTTTTTTGTGCACTTCATTGGCAACTCATGGTTTTGGGCCATTTGAATGGGATGTCCTTTGCTTCGTCCTCGTCCTTGGCTTTGTTGCTGTTGACTTCGCTGTTCTCGAGTCTGTTTTCGCTTCCATTTCCATTCTTTGCTCTGTTATGGCCATTAGAATTCAAGGACTCCGGCCTCTCCTTCTCAGTTAGTTGTCTTCTCTTTGATGTCCGGCCAAATAGCCAAAGTCAATGTTTTGACATTCTGACTCTAATTAGGCCAAAATGTTGTGTTTTCTCTAATCAAACGGATAATAACGGTACCAAGCACTCGCGGCCACGCACACAAACGCAAACATTTTCCCAGGCAATGAGTGTGTGTGTGTGTGTGTTCGTGTGTGATTTCGAGTGCCCAGAGCGGTGTGCATGTGGTGGTGAATGCGAGGAGTGCGGGAGAAGGAGGAGGGGCCTCGCACTTGGCATATTTCTTGCATTCCAGAAAACTTTTCCACTCACTCTCCCTTCCCCTCTCTCTCTCTCACTCAAGTGGGCAGCAGGCCGCAAAGAAAAAAGAAAGTGATGAGGAAATAAAACTGTAAAAAAAAAGTGAGCTTATTGAATCGAAGCTACAAATACCCTTTATGATAATAGTTTTATCATTCTTAAGAAAATTATATTCCCACTTTTAGGCTTTTAATGTTGACTAATCAAAAATGGTTACTTTTTTTTAAATTACCAGGATATCAAATAATAATAAACTACATTATTTGATAGTTTAAGTGTAATGCTTTTAAACTTTCCTATATTTTACAAGCTTCTTAGCTGAAATGTTATTATCCCTATGTAGGGTATCAAATATGTATGAAATGATACTGAAACGCCCTGAGTGAAAGCACTTGGCCACTGTAGCCAGTGTTTGCTTTTCAGTTTTCCTTCCTCTGGTATCCCTGTTATCCCTGTTATCCGGCCATGCAGAATTTCAATTTGGCTTGCTCTTATTCCTGTATGAGTTTATAATTAAAAGAAATAAACCAGAGACAGAGCATTGAATGCAAAACCTCATAAATATTTGTTCCACTAAGAGATTGAGTGGATTCGGAGAGTGTGCAACTTAAATAAAGGCATCTCCAAGACAGCCGTAAAAGTAAAACACATCATCCGGAGTCCGGAGTCCGGAATACATAGCCCGTATCCTATTCCGGCCAAATCCGTTGTGAATAACTGCTTATTGGAATGCCAAAAATGTTTCTGCCTGATAATCGCGCCATAAAAGGCTTAGCCAACTGCATAGTGGAAAAGGACACACTTACACACGCTTTGTAAACCACATTCCATATAAAATGTTAATTTATCGCCATTGTGGGCCATTCCACAAACGATGTTATTATGCAATCCGGAAAAATACCAGCGAACATACAACACAAATCGGCTAAATTTCAGTTTAAATGTATTTCTATGGCAGCGTGCCCCCCAAATTTATGACAAACGGAAAACGTTTTGGTTAGATTTTTCGACCAAAATCAACAACATGCAATAAATATTTTAAATAAAAAATGAAGCAGGCTTTGGGGAGCGCGAAAACAAAGCTCTGGCCCACTTATTGATTCCATTCCACGAGCGATTCCATTCGCCGTTGTCGACAGGATCTCGGGGAAAATGGCCAAAAGACAAAAGAGAAGAAGGCCCAAACTGGCGGCCAACACCTGCTCGTACGTGACCCGGGCCAAGAATTTATGTGTGTCGAAGGAAATCGAAAAACATTTTTTATGCACACATCAAATTTATGACCAAACAAGGCCGTCTCCCCCAAATATGGACATGGCTATCTGGATCCCTGCCCCCATCACCCAGATTCCCATCCTCAAACAGAGGGAACTGTTTTGAGTTTCGCGACCTCCTGCAGTCCCCGGAATTTCTTAGTCAAATATTTGCTAGCAGAGTCTGCCCGCCGGCAACGCGACTCCTGTCAATCGCAAATTCCTGCGACTGCTCCCGCTCCCGCTCCTGCGATTCCCGTGGTGCGGGTCAGCCATGTCATTGCATAGATGAGCTCTGCTTTGTTCGCACACTCACCTTTGCTTGGGTATATCCAATTTTACACTCCAGATTTACCAACTTCATTATTTAAATAGCTACTACTACTAATACTTCTTCCAGATAAAATTAAAAATTATTCTTAATACAAAAAATTAACGTAGTAAAAAAACATCCATAATCTTTTTATAAGCAAACAATAGAAAATTTAAACACATTTAAGTCAACCTTATCTTCTTCTAAAACAAAAAAATAACTTCGATAAATTAAAAATATTATTGTTTTTATCATTAACAGCTGAAAATCTACTTTAGTGAAACTAAAAAAGATCGCTTATCCAGACTGTCCCCGTTTTATCAATAAATGTCTCACCTTATTGAATAGGAATTAACTTTCATTAAGTTTAAAAAAATACTGTTCCAAATTGTAGCTACTTAAAATACAATTTTTTGTATTTTAACAAATGGTTATGTTTAATTAATGATTCTCTACGTCATAGATTTTAACCCAAAAATGAAATAGGAACATTTTTTTTTTGTAATAGAGCACATTCAATCAAAAGTTTATGCTCATCGCAATCTTAAATATATGAATATGGGAATGTTGGAGAGAGTAACACTGCCTAACATATGATAAGGATGTCTACATATACAATATGGACCTTGACCCCCTGCCTTCGCTTCGCTTTCCTCCTGTGCGCACTCATTCAAATTTATGCTTATGCCTAAACGCTGATTATGACAAATATGCCACGCTCCAATGGACAGAAATGTTGCCACCCACTTGTCCTTCCCTCCCCCTTAATCCACCCACCACCCACATATTTCTATACAGGCTTATTATTTCTGTAGGCCTGTTTACCCACCAGCGTTTTGTTTGCTTTCGGTCAGTTGACGAAAATCCCAAAATAAATAAAAGTTTTATTATTAGCTCGATGGGTGGAGGAAAATCGAGGGGATCCCCAGCAAATAGCACAAAATAAAATGGAATCAAGGCAGGATTTCTGGTGCCATTCACTTGCCCACTAATGACACGCACGCAAAAGGACCACAAAGAAATATGTACCTGTATTTATATATATATATTATATATATTCACCCATATGGGGGTGTGTCAACAATTATAATGTGCAAATTGCTTGATGGGTGTGCTAGTTAGTGAGTGTGTGTGTGTGCTTGTGTCACCTGCCACATTTGCTTTATTGCCGCTCATTAGAGATGCTCGACGAGGAGCAGCAGGTGAAACCCTTCCACTTCGACTTTTATCACTCCCCGATGTTTTACATGTTGCTCTGTTGACTTCCAGCACGTATTAGTTTTTCTCTACGATATATCCTTCCCTTTCTCCATCAAATCCCAGCGATTTGACAGCAAATGACAAAAGATTTCTGCTCGCCAGCTGCTCCGACACTTTGATGAATGGGGTCACCAAGTTGCGGCTGCCAGGATTTACGAGAGTGCCACGGAGGGACAGAGATAGGGATAGGGATAGGGATACAAATGTTAAACGCTTCACCGATTCAAGTTCAACTGCACACATGCACGCGGAAAAAATGTCAACAAAGTTGGTCAGCACTTTGAAACATGGACCCTTTTTTTACGACAAATAAAAAATAAAACTGTTTTGACCTATTTAAGGGATTGTTTTAAAAACCTTTAACAAAAATATGATTTATTTATAACAAAAAGAGCAACTGCATATATGCATTGGAATTGATTTTTCAATAAATTATTTGACCAACCAATTCATAAATTTCCAATAATTTAAAGAAACTTTATTAGTGCGTAAATAGTTTATGCAACCACGATTTCACTTCACTGCAGTAAAATAAAATGCAATGCATTTAGGGAATTTTAATATTAAATTGCATTAAAGTATGCATCCTTTTTTAAAGATTTAAAACAACTGAAGAGCTTTATGCTCACCTTTTCTGTTTGATATTAATACTATTTTTTTATATTCAAATTTGAGCAGAAGATAAAATCTTGAATAATGACACCAAAGTGTAGGTGACTTGCTGCTCAATTGGGATCAAATCACACAAAATTATCCTTGAGCTAGATTTGCTATTGCAGTTGCTGTGGGAAGATGTAGAAGATAAATTTAAAGGAGGCCAATTTAAAATTAAAGCTCAGTGCTGTTGCATGAATAAAATATAGTGCTCTTGTGTTCATATTTAATTCACTTGAAATATAATCAGCAAGACCGAGCCACTTGTTTGACCCATAAATGAAATTCATTACTAGTCGCTGTAAGTGCATGCAATTAAATATCAATTAAATCATGAGTGGCAATTGTGGGGAAAATAAATAGGTAGTAGTAATTGGAGGACAATGCAGTGGTCAGTACTGTGGAAATGGTTTAGTTTTAAGTGCAGGGAAATCATATGCCCAATTCAGAATCAGTTATTGTTCGCACTCATCCAAAGGATTAGGATTTCATGACTCACGGCTTTCAATTGTGTCGATTGTACTGCGTATGCGATGCGTAATTGTCGGAATTGTTGCCGGACTTTGGACTCTCGGACTAAGCCGTACAATCTGCGTAAGCCAACAATAGAAGGGTCTAAGCCCGTAGGCAGGCCAACAAAAAAAGGATTATTTTGATTATCTTGTGGGTGTGAGGGGTAAGGGGTGCGGGGTGCACGTCCTCTGTTCATTTCAATGAACTCGCTTTTCAAACGAAATTTTATCATGCTTGGCCAGGCCGAGTTAACCATTTCGCATTTCCCCGGAAAACAACAATAAAATTTGCTTATGCCATTGCGTTTTTTGCGTTCTCTCCCCTTTCCTCCAAAGACATCCAATCCCTGTGGCTAACGAGCTGGCTGAGCTCTGGAAGCGGGAGGAGCAAGCGGAGTACAGGAGGTGGATCCGGAGCCGGTGGAATCGTTGGCCAGGAGAAGCGCTCAGTCAACGTTTACACGCTCCAGCAGCCGCATAAGTTTCCGCTTCAATTGGACTTGTACGGCGGTAATAATTGTAGCTTTGATTGCCACCAAAAAAGGCAGAAAAAGCATCGACAGCTGGACGGGATCCAGAACCAGATCCATCACCCCAGCCAGCAATCAACACCAAACTGTGACGAAACCAAATTTATTGAAAGCTCAATGGGTAAGCAACACCAGAACAGCCATCCCCATCTCCTCCTCCTTCCAAAAACTGAAACATTCACAATCAGCAGGCAGCAATAAGAATTTAAATTAAATTTTCGCCTTTTTTCCGCCCCTCGGGTGCGGATTTTCCCTCGGATTTTAGATTTTCCCCTTCTGAATGCGATTGCGAAAACTTGAAACAGAGACGCCGTCTGCTGTTTGATTTTAATGCTAAATTTGCATAATTTTGTTAAGCAACATTTCTCGACTCGGCCCCAATAAGCCAATAACCCAATCTTACACTGGGCAAAGAATTTGAATAGTTTTAATTGTTATAAAACTTATTTTTATTCAACTAAAACATAAATAAGTATTTTGTATTTTTTTATTTTTAATTAACAAATATTTTTAATTTTAATTAAAAATATGTTCTCAACAAAATTTACCTTAATCCAAAACTTGTGAAGATATATTTAAAGAAAGTGTAATTTCGCAATGGTTTTAAATACATCTTAAGTAGGTACTAAACTGTTTTTGTTTATAGATGGTTTTTATAAAAAATTAAATAAGCTACAGAAGTTAATCGAAGAATCCTTTTCATTTTTTAACTCCGTTTTAAGATTCAGTTTCCATTATTTTTTAAGACCCATAACAATTCAGTGAAACACAAGGACACAGTTTATTACGACATTAAAAGATATGCTTATTTTATATCTAAATAAAATGAATAGTTTAAAAAAACTAAAAAAAACGCTTTATAGTAAATCCAACCAAAAAGTAAAAAAATAATGTTTAAAATGTTTAACGATAAAATTGATAGATTCCCTGTCGGAACAACGGGCCGGCAGAGTTGATGGTGTTGCGTTGGGATGCAATCAATCTGCGTGCTGGAATATAATTCGCACTATATTGATGCACTAAATCTCCATGATGGAATACAACTCCTACCATATAGATACACTAAATTTACATGCAGGATTATAATTTGTACTATGTCAATGCACTAAATCTGCATTTGAGAGTACCTACACTTAGCAAGAAATTATCTTCATTTGGCATCCCAACGCTTTAAACACCATCAACTCTGCCGGCCCGTTGTTCCGACAGGGAATCTATCAATTTTATCGTTAAACATTTTAAACATTATTTTTTTACTTTTTGGTTGGATTTACTATAAAGCGTTTTTTTTAGTTTTTTTAAACTATTCATTTTATTTTATACTTTTTAGTTTTAATTAGGTAGGTAGGTACTGATAATTATCGGTAAAAAAAACAAGTTGGCAGGCCTGCATGCAAACCAAAAAGTGTTAAACAGCCAGCCAACAGAAACTTCTAGAAAAACTTTCAAGAAGGATCTACAAAATACTATGCGAACGCACAAAGGGACATGTTCTAGAATTTTATTAAGCGTTCTAAAAATTTCTAGAGTGTTCTACAGTTTTATCGTATGCTTAGTGGTGTTACGCAGCCAGATAGCCAGATAGCCACAAGTGAAACTAATATAAAGCGTTTAAAAAATACAATTTGTTCTTTTTCTAAATCTTTAAACTTTAGTTATATTTCAAATAGTTTATTTTAAAAATGTGGTGTCGTGTTATCAATAGCGGACATTGCTGGAACTACACGCGTTGCTGTCGCCATCTATCTTTGGCTGCGAAAGCTTTCAAGAGCTTAGTGGTGTTACGCAGCCAGATAGCCAGCCACAAGTGAAACTAATATAAAGCGTTTAAAAAAATACAATTTGTTCTTTTTCTAAATCTTTAAACTTTAGTTATATTTAAAATAGTTTATTTTAAAAATGTGGTGTCGTGTTATCAATAGCGGACATTGCTGAAACTACACACGTTGCTGTCGCCATCTATCTTTGGCTGCGAAAGCTTTCAACAGCTTAGTGGAGTTACGCAGCCAGCCAGCCAGATAGCCAGCCAGATAGCCAGCCAGATAGCCAGCCAGATAGCCAGCCAGATAGCCAGCCAGATAGCCAGCCAGCCACAAGTGAAACTAATATAAAGCGTTTAAAAAATGGTACCATCCTTCACATTAAATTGACTTGTAATACAATTGAAATAAATCAAAATCGTTTTCTCTTTCTGTGTGCAGCACAAACGATGGACGACATGGTCTTCCAGTGCAGCAATCAAAATTCGATTTATGTCCTTAATGCCAGCTACGGTGCATATGGGGTGAGTCCTCCTTGGGTCCTTTGCGATGCGGGTCCACTCATCGAACTTCCATCCACTTGCACAACTATCTATTGGTCCTTTTTTGGTCCCCCATATACACTATATATATACGTATCTCCCATCCCATCTTGGCAGGACTATGGCACATATGCGGCAACAAAGCGTGAAATAAATGGCAGCCAGAGCAGAGCGGCAAATCCAATTGAGGCAACTTGCTCGAGTGGCAGCGTCCTGCAGCATAAATTCAAAACTTTTGGTAGTGCCACAGCAACAACAGGAACAACAGGAACAACAACAATGGATGCGGCAGCGGGAAGCGCATCAAACTACGTAAATCCTGTCGCTACATCAATGTCAACCGCAATGTGTTCACCGGCAACGGCGGCCCTGCAAAAATTGTTCAATTGCAGCGTTGCCTGCCAAAATGTCACCCACACTCACAGCAACCACAACAACAACATCAGGAGCAGCAGCAGCAGCAACACCAACATCTGCAGCAGCAACATGAGGAGCAGCAGCAGCAGCAGCAGCAACAACAACAGTACCCATAACAATAGCTGCCTGTCAGCAGCAGTTGGAGTAACCCAAAGCGTCCGGAATCGGAGCCGGAGTGGCGAATCCTTAGACGGCACAGCGGGAGTGGTTAGTTCTGGAAGTGGAGGTGCAGCAGGAGGAGCAGGTGGCCCACTTCCACTACCACTTCTGCCAAAAAAGAAATGCACCAATGTCAAATCAGCGCTTATTGCCAAGAAGACAAAGTTTCTGAAATATCTCGAAGAAGAAAAATGGCGCAGCAACGGAGCAGCAACGGAAGATGCTGGTGCCATCAGGTATGTAACACCCAATGCACTCGGAAAAAATATATATGCTAGGCACACAAAAGGTGAACTTTTAAATAAGAAAAGTATTCTTATTCTTTTAAAGTTAAATAAAAAGAAATTATAAATATTTGGTTATGGTTTAATAGCTTTAAATTCTTAATAGTTTACTTATTTTCATTTAATTAAGAAGATAATAGTTTTTAAAATATTAAAAAAACAGTAGCAAGTGCTTTAAAACTTAACTAATCTATTATATTATTTGCACAAGGGTCAAGTAAAAGGTATAAATAGTGAGACGAAAATATTCTTTTATAAATTAATAAAAAAATTATAAGATTTAATTTTAGGATTTTTTGTAAGACAGTTTTAACGGGTTTCTGTACAAAAAGACAAGCCTCTAGCAATCTGAATCAATAAATATATTTAACCAGAAATACATAAATTTAGTTACACCTTAAAATATAAAGAAAATATTTCCAAATATTATTTTGCGAGTGTACTAACTCGAGTGTGTGAGTTTGTGTCAGCGGAGCCATTTTCTCGCCGCCGCAAAAACTTATAAATTCCCATAAATGTTATAAGGCATCTTGCAGGGCGTTGCAAACTGTGGCAACTTTTTATGATGGCAATCTTGGGGGACAGACGGTGGTTCAGTGGTTCTGTGGTGGTGCTGCGGTGGTGCTGCGGTCTTAGTGGTTTCTCATTAAGTTGGTTCGGAGCCAAACGGAATTCCAGCAGTGCCCGACATTCAATTATATCTTAATTAATTATTGAAGTGCAATAAGTCCGAGGAAATTCATTGAACCCATCAAGGATATTTCTCCCAGTCCTGTTATACCGGTCATAATTCATGTTTGACTTCTCTTTATGGCCATTTCGCTGTGCTGGCTAAAAGCTGAAGCTTTTTTGCTGCCTGTTTTTGCTGCGGCTTTTAAGCGCTTTCAATTATCTGTCAGCGGACACTTTGTTGCAGCAGTGAAACTTTGCTGCGTTGTTCATGAAGTCATAAGTTTTGATCATCATCGCTTAGCAAAGTTGCCTTTGCCTTCGCTTTTCCTGCTCCTCGGTTTTCCCGCTCAGCTCGGCAGTCATTTGCGAAATTGAAAAATTAATGCGCTCGGCATAAACATAAAGTGAGGCGAAGCGAGAGTGGGCTTAAAAAGCTGATTAAAGTGCAGGCCCCAGCCCATAAATGTACATATTGAAGTGCAATAATCATATTCTGTGCAACTTAATGCCAAAGTTGCACTTACAAGTTAAACTTTATCCTGCCCCCAGACATCACTCATACGCAAAGTTTCCCAGAAACCCATTCACTCCCAGAAACACCCCCTTCTGCAATAATGATGTCAAAAGTTGGCTCACTGAAAATTTACGCTTTCAAAGGCGGCTGGGAAAATTTCATTAATTGCATCAGGGAAAAAAAAGGAAGAGGGGCGGCTTTTTCGCTTTGATTTATTAGTACCCGGTGTGCATTTAATTAGTTAACGTCAGCAGAAGGAAAAATACAGATCCCTGCCTTTTCCCTTTCCCTTCTGCATTTTCTTAGGCATTTTCACGGCGGAAAATTCTCCGGCGCACATTCATCAACTTTCTGGATGGCGACACCAACGAAACTGACAAGAATGACTCCTCCGTCAACTTGTGTCGTAAAATAACTACGGAAATTTGTTGTGCAAAGTAACTGGCTCTCTCTTTTGCATTTTTCTCGCCGCTTTTCAGGGGCTTTTCCGCTTATGCAATTTAAATGGTCCCTCGTTGTCACACAGTTCGCATTTGAGGCCACCAAAGGTGGCTTAATTTATTGTGGCCACTAGCTGGAAATTCTGCAGCTGAAACAATCTACCCGTTGGTAGCCGCAAATAAAATTGCTCTTTATGGTTTAATTTTTCATCTTTTTGCCGACTGTTCGAAAGCGAAAAGTTTCAGTGCTGCATGAACGATGATTTATCGGTTTCATCGATCGACTTGCTTTTGTTATCGCGTGGACTCTGACGCCTTTTGTGCATGATTTCTTTTATAATTTCTTTTTCCACAATTTTTATACTGCAGAAATGCACACGAGTTTTCAGTTGACAAGATACTTTTAAATACAAAGGAATAAGCGGGCAGGAAACAGGAAGAACAAAAGAAGTCAATTAAAAGCGCTCTTCTTTATTTTTTCGATCGATATATTTATTTGTACATTGTGTTATGTAAAAAACCCACTCAAAATCTTGATTTAAAAACGAATTTTAATACCTTTTAAACTCTTAAGAATACTAACTCGATTCTGACATACATGCATGGCACATAAATTCCTAGAGATTTGAAATCAGATTAAAATGCATCAAAAGAGTGGTATAAAACAATATTACTTCATATTTTGGCATTTATCCATTTTACGGCTTCAAAATACATTACAGCATACTTTAAGACATCTTTAAATATTGTTTCAGATCTGTAAAGATTTCTGTGACAACCCCCATAAAGAGTCTTAATTTCCATGTACTGTACAATGTACACATCACTTACCATAACCGCGCCAGGGGTAATACCACTGCTTTACTAAGTAGGAGGCACTACGCTCCACTTCCTTCCTAATCGCCGCCATCCTTCCGCGCCACTTGCAGCCATTTGATACGCGTTTAGTTTAGTCAACCAAAAGCTAAATAAACTTTCATTTAACATGCTCAACAGCAATGAGGCGGAGCCACCCAACAACAATGGCCACCCAGCAAACTTGAAAAATCAGAGCAACAGTCGGGAGGCTGGAAGTGGTACTGCCACTGGTATTGGTGCCGCTACTGGGAGGCAGCTGAATAAATTGACCAACTGGAGCATGCATAATGAGGACACAACAACAGCAACAACAACGCTGCAGCATCAACTACAACTACAACAGCAGCCGGTGAAATCAAGCTACGAGCTCTACCAGGAGGCAGCCGACATTTTGGGCCTGAGTTGCAGCCTCTGTGATAATTGCCGTTGCCTGGACTGCCAGGTGAGTGAAGAGATGGGTCCATGGGATGCAAGCCGATCAAAGGGATAGGTTCGGTTTGGTGGGTCATTGGGCCAACAGGATTTTGGTGCTTATCATACTTGCTTAGCTTCGATTGAATAGGCCTCTGTAATGTCACCATCCAATGGTTAGATTTCATATGTTACACGATTTTCGGAAATACTGAAAAGGTATATTACTTGAGGAATTAAATAGTTTAAAATTAAAATCATGTTATCGAATATCAAGGTTTTTTTCTTTCAATTAACGCTTTACAAATAAATATAAAATATAATATAAATATAAGTGGTTATTGAATAAAATTATTAAAATATTTATATTCATTTTTACCTTTCAAAGAAATCAACCGAGTGTAAGTTCTATTCTTAAAATATTTCCATTAAAAAGTTAAAAGTTAAATTCACCTTCTCAGATTTAAAGCGATTTGCTTTAACTTAAATCTTAAGAAAAAGGAAATAAAAACAAGGCAGTTTAAATTATTTAATGAAGAATGTAAGCCTGTTTCTGTTGAGGTTTTCTGGTTTAAATCTCTGGAATGATATCTTTTCTTAATCAGGGCCAATCAGGTGCTCAATCTTAAGCCCAATCAATATCATTTCACTGTTTTATCCTCAGAGCGGTTACTTTGACTGTGACGACGACGATGAGAGCTACTCGGAGCAGTCGCTGATGGACGATGAGTACGACTACGAGCTGGAGTGCAGTGCGGAGGAGCTGCAGTCGATGCTGACAGCCAGGGATCAGGATCTGGGGGAGAGGACTCCCTGCTGCCAACTGGGATCCCTGGGCTCCCACCTGCCGCTCAAAGGGGATTCCCCGGCAGCAGCAGCAGTGCACACGATGCAGGAATCCCTGGGACATCGGGTGGCCATCGACTTTGATTTAATTAACGCCACTTGCAGCCAAGTGCTGGAAAACTGTGAAACATTCAACGATTTGAGTCTGCTAGATGCCGCCGGTGGAGCCGAGCGTCCATTCACGTAAATCCAGGTGAGTGTCCGGTATTTCCTGGCACTACATAGTAGCACACATACGTGTGTTGTTTGTTGGGCATTTTTAGAATTTTGTGAATTCCCAAGCGCTGTATGACAAGCATGTCCGTTGGCTTATGTCCGCTGGCAAGGGGATTTGATTTCACCTGTCGCTGGTCAAAGCGCTCTTCCCTCTGCTGCAGTGCCCTGCTCCTCTCTAACCTGGTCCACTGGGCGTAGTCCCAAATCCACTGCGGACTCGCACTCGCAGATTGCAATAACCATTTCTCATTCGTTTCCTGGCAGCGAGAGTGAAACTCAAATTGGGGTTTATGCAAAAATGAGCAAATTGCATTTTATTCTATGGAAATTTTACAAAAAGGAGAAAGGCAAAAGTCGACTATGAATTACCTTGAAAAAATGTGAAATACGTACTTTTTCATTGACCAAAAATATTACAAAAAAATAACACCTAAATGTTTATTTACATACGCAGCTTTTTTTAAAAAGAAGCATTTGAAAAAATACAGATTTTATATACATTTTTCTTCACTGTTTTCGATGAAATATTGTTAATTTAATTATATTTGTTGGACTATTTTTTCATCCATAATTCCGTTCTCAAAACAATATAAAATATTTTATGTTTTAATATAAAACTCCGGTTTGCTTAGCATAGCTTAACTATTTAACATTTTAACTATTCTTGTAAAAGGAATCAATCTTTAAAAAACACTTAATCTTTGGAGTTCACAGAAGTCTATGACCCAAATTTTATTGAAATATTCCGAGTTAATAAATTGTGAACTCTTTTATGACCATAAACGCTCTAGTATCCATTACACCCTTGAACTCAACGAGTGCCGGGTACAAAAATGCCGCTGAGTTGGCAAAGCTTAACCCGAAGCTTGGCCAGAGAAATTCTGGGAAGGATTGGGCAGTGGGTAGGTGGGTGGGTGGACGGGTTTTCTGGACCGCAACAGTGGCAAAGTGGAATGGCACTTGGTCAGTTTATTGCATTTAGTCAAGTTTCGCTGTTTGCATGGACGATTGCCGGGAACAAATGAAATGCGGTGTTTTTCGGGGAGGAGGAGTAAAAGGATTCAAAAGCTGAGGGCCTGCAAATTTGATTTTCGCACACACACCCACCCACCCGACAGCATAAAATTTTCCATATTTGTTGAGGGCTCAAAGCAATATGCAAAACATGCACTTCCGCTTCTTTTTGCACCCTTTTTTGTTGCATGTTTTAAACTTTCCATGCGGCTCTCGTTTTATTTTGCAGGACTTTTTGTTTGCCCGCTCATTCAATTGAAATGCAGTCCAACAAAGAGCACAAAAGCCAAGCTGAAACTATGAAAAATTCATGGCCATCAGAAAGGCAAGCGGCAAAAGTGGCGAATCGAGAGCGCAGCTTAAATCGAATTACATTTACCAATTGAAATTTAAAAAGCCCAGAGTCCTAGAGAGTGAATAATGACTGCTACAAGCGGTGGCAATAAATAGGATGCTCCTCGACTGGCAATCCTCTATCCTTCCTCTCTTACCCCCCCTCTCTCTTTCCTCCATTTTTTGGCCATGCTCCGCTGCTCGCTGGCAGCAAAAGCATCCAAAGCCTACCGTCTAAGCCCCGGAGGCTTAATGTCCACAATGATGCACTGGGAAAAGTGGGATTAGTGTAGTCCAAATGTTATATAGTTGTTTAGATTAAAATTTCCGAATGCATTCATTCTTTTCATTCCGCTCCTAGTACTTTTTACTAAGTGATAATATTAAACAAATAAATTTAAATAAATTTAAATGTTGTAATTTAGAACACAAAATACATATATCCTTTTAAAATATGATTTTATATTTACTGAACCATTAATTTTTTTAAATCAGACCTGGGCACAAAGAGCGCCGCATTACTTAGTGTGCGTGTGGTTTATGCTTTGCTTCTCTCCCGCGAGTATAATACATATACATACATATGTGTCCGTTGAACTTTTACCTTATCTAAATTTTCTAAATATAATCTTAAAAATTAAATTAACTATCGTAAGGGGCATCAATATTTTTTTAGGTGCACCACGCTGCGTGTAGCATGTTGCCTATGAAAGTGTGTGTTCGAATATGTGGGTGTTGGCCAAGTGCATTTGGTGTTGTTTAACCTTCTCGCAGGAAGAGCAGCACCCAAGCACCCAAACCCATCCTCCGGCAGCTGTTTTGGCCATTTGCCAGTTTGCGCCCAGTGGAATTCCGCTTGGCCAAAAGACAATGCACTAAAGTGGGTGCTTGCCGAAAAAACATGGGTCCCCATTCCCATTCTCATGCCCATTCCTCTGGCCATGTCAGCTACTTATGCAATTTCTGCCCACGGGCGGCTGTGTACTTTATTGAAAAATCATTTTACCTAGATTTCCCGACATGGACAATTGGGCACAGTCCACACACACATTCCACACAAATTCGGAAAACCCGCAGACAGAAGCGCCAGCCGTAAAACCGTGCTCAGCAAATGAAATTTTACGCAATGCCCACAAAAGCTAAAACATTTTGTGTGCTGGTTTTTATTTTCAATTTACCAGTTGGACAGTGGTAGCACTTTCATGGGTAAAAAGCTTAATGGCAGAAAATCTTACAAAAATAGTGTTTAATTTCCCAAAAGGATAGCTTTTAATGTTAATAAAAGAAATTAGAAAGCACCATTCAATTTAGTTTACTGAGCTTTTAACGAAATAAATATTCAAAAAAATGTAAAATGGTTTACGTTTGCAATAAATTTTTTTATAAATTAATAAAAATACTTAGCTTCGAAAGGATAAATAAAAAATTGCTAAATTTTAGCCATTTGGTAATTCAATAAAGGCTGACAGCCAAATACTTCTTTATCAAACTATTTAAACTGATTTAAGTGATTTTCTTCGTTACTTAAAGCAAATGTCTTTAATTTAAATGATTTTATTCGTTTCTCAAAAGCTATCCTTTATTTTTGAAGTGAAACTTCTTTAGGCGCATTGGGGGTAAAATTTGTACAAATGAAACGTCAAGAAACGAATGTAACGAAAAAGTCGAAAAGAGAGGGAGCGATCGAGAGTGATTGAGAGAGAGTAAGACAGGGCGAACGCAGCATAAAGCAACTAGCGATGGAGTGAGAGTAGCGATGAGAGAGCGATTGTCGTATCACGCACTGTCCCTCTCTCTCCGCTGACAAACGTTCTCTCTGTCCTCTTCTTTCCTCTCTTCGCTCTGAGCGCGCTCGCACATGGTGCGTATATACAAGGTGGTCTCGTCCGCTTTGCTGAGGACGTTATATATGTTTACCTCTCTCAATCGGTAGAATGAGGTAGCTAGATAGAGACTGGCACAAATAACGTCCTCAAAAGAGAGCCGCTGTCTCGTTGAGACCACCTTACACATATAGTTGCACCATGCGCTCGCACAAAGTTGAGAGAGTAAAATCTAAAAATAGAATGAGCTTGCTCGTGTGAGAATACGATTTTTAAGCTGATATCATTTCTGTGACACCAGTTAAGTACAATGCCAAAAATTGTGGTGCGAGAATGTGAAACAATTAAAAATAAAATATCTGTTAGACGGCCAGTTAAAACATCAACACAACTTGTACGTGAATTCAGAGAGCGAAAAAAGGCTTTAAAAAATGCAGCTAGCCAAGAGTTGAATATCTCATCGTCCATCATTACAAAAACTAAACCAAAAACTCCAGCAGAGTGTAGTCGTGACTACAGAGCTACAGAGACAAAAATATGAAGAAAATCCTCAACCTTCGTCTTCGACTTTACCAATTGAAAAAAATAATACTTCAACAGAACGTGTTCGTGAGTTTAGAGCAAGAAAAAATTATTGACAAACCTTTCAGAAAACATTATTGAAGATTTTCAAACATCATCAAATATTATTAATGCTAATAATAATAATAATAATAACAATAACAATAATGGTAATAATAACAATAATGGTGACAATAATAACAATAATAACAATAATAGTGATAATAATAACAAAATTAACAATAATGGTGATAATAATAACAATAATAATAATAATGGTGATAATAATAACAATAACAACAATAATGGTGATAATAATAACAATAATATTAATAATAATAATATTAATAATAACAATATCGAAGATGAAAATCAGATTGTCAATAATAGAAATAACACGAGACGTATTAAAGATGATGATTTACGTGTAGAAGATATAATTAGTTTCTTGCATCAACAATTACTTCCATACAGCCACGGAGGTGCTGCTATTCTTCATAATGAGAATAATAAAATACCACTTGTTTTGGGTGGTGACTTTAACACTAATTTTGCAGTTGATAATTCCAAACCATTAATTAACTTTCTAGAAGAAAACTTTACTCTACAGCTGAATAATAATTCCAAACACACCCACTACAAATTCAGGAACGACCATAGATGCTATTTTTACAAGATATTTACATAATGTTAAAACAGTAACTCAGATTGCTTTAGTCACAACAATACCTATAGAAATTGCGTCGAATAATGTAAATATTGAAGAAATAAATTAATAAAAACTAAATTTATAATTTATATTAATTTTCAACACTTTTATTTTTTCCCTTCCTTTAAGTCTCGGAAATCTAAAGTTTTAGATTTGTATAAATATAGACAAGACTGATAAATAAGTTCGCCAAAGAAGTTTCACTTCTGACATGTGTACTTTGTACGCACGCACTTTTTTTTTTTTTTTTTTGTGTGGCTGCCTAAGTAGTTTACCAAATTAATGCACCCCAACTTTCAAGTTCAGTGCGGTCTGCTGTTGACAGTTCTTTCCGTGGATGAAGTAAAGTGCTCCTAACCACGGTGCACTGGAAATCCAAATGCAATTGCCATTTGAGGAAAACCACAGGACGCCCACAGGTTACGCCCCCGCTTAATGATGCTTGATTTAATTAATGCCGCATTACCTACGTGGCGGGGATATAGTCCTTCCCGACTTGGATCCCCTGGGGGTCTTGGATTGGGCATGGGAATGGGTAGGGGAATGGGAATGGGAATCGCTACTGCCGGATGGCAATTGGAAATTGTGAGGGAGGCAGGATGAACCACATTGCCATTTGCTGATGATGATAATTTATTGCCCCGAAGGGCTTACAGGGCTCCCACTTATTTCCCTTCCCTTTTTACCCCGTCTGTCCCGTCTGTCCCTCCGTTTCCTTGGAGGAAACGATTTCCGTTTCGGGCTGCCCCGGGCGTGGGCAAATATTTGCGATGGCTTTCTATTTCCCCAGTCAGCCGGACAGGACAGGCAGTCCAAACAAATTGTTTACAATATTTATTGTTTGTTCGATGTTCTGCGGCCGTTGACAATGATGAAATGGCAACTTGGGCAACTTGGGCCCAGTCGGGAAATCAGCGCATGTGACTTGACCAGAAGGAAGGACTCCCGACTCCCGTCTCCCGACTCCCTACTCCCTGCTCCCAGGAAGGACTCCCCAGTCTGGGTCACGACAATCGGACGGCGTCAATGCTCATTTCCGTCGACATATTTTCATTTCCTTTCGACTTTTTGCCGGCTGTTTGTCCAAGGATTACCAGCAGCTGGCAGCTGGCACTCCTTCTTCCACTTCCGCTCGTCGCTCGTGGCTCGTCCTTCGTCCTGCGCCGCGTAAAATGTAATTCATTAAACTTTATTGTCCAGCGACCTCGCTTTGAGTTCGACTCCAGTTTAATTTGTTTCTGCGGCAGGAAAACCTCATTTATGGCCCATGTACACATACAAAAGTTTTTGCCAAAACAGCAACGAAAAAATCAGCCCGAAATCATAATTAAAAATGTCAATAAAATCGCAGTAAGCAGGTCCAGAACAAACAGAACGCTGGTTGCTAATTATAAATTATAATTTGCCCAGATCCTTTGTTGCCAAAATTAATCTTAATGAAATTATTCAAACAAAAGTTTTTCGGCAATCGTTGGGGCGGGTTTCTCCCGCCTCCCGCCTGTCGGCAATTAATTTCACTGAACATTCATTGGACGAACGTGAGGCACGTTTCGATGGTGCCACGCCCTCTCTGGAACGCCCCCTACTAATTGTGCTAACAACTTGATTCCAGCTGAGCAACTTTCCACACTCAAAAATAGCCTACACCACATAAAAGTGGCAGGCACAAAAAAGTTTCGAGTGGGCGGCTGCCCATTGCCCCAAAATGTATGCTATCTAATTGTTAAAGCATCAAGCGAATGCCACAAATTTGAACGTTCTGCCAGATGAAAATCAGTCTCCGGGCCTGGCCCTCTCTTTCGCTGCAGTTTCATAAATTTGAATTTCAAATTTAATACACACACGGATTGGAGGAGACTAAAACAGAGCACAGATTCGACTCCCAGATACCTCAAATTAAATTTTGAACTTGATATTCTCGGGTTTTACGCATCTAGATTTACGTGCTGACAGAAGGACAGGTGAACTGATATCTATAGCCTGTTGCTGACATTCAACTGAGTGAACAAAAGAACCATTTTGGAAAATGTACTACTTTTTTTTCTTTTAATTTAGACATGCAAGAAAAAAATACTTAGGTGGAAAATTATTAAAATTTTAAAGTATTTAAAATAGTTTGGGTAAAAAGGCTTTAAAACCTAATTCTTTACTTTTATAAAATTATTTCTCAATTCAGATGTTTGTTTATTCACTTAATTTAGACATCCAAGAAGAAAATACTTAGTTGGAAAATTATACAAATTTTAAAGTATCTTAAATAGTTTGGGTAAAAAGTCTTTAAAACCTAATTCTTTACTTTTATAAAATTATTTCCAATTTAAGATTCTTATTCACTTAACCACTTATCTTGTTTGTTCTTTAAATTATTGAAATCTTGGTTTTTTTATGTAAAAAATTCAACAAATTTTAAGTAGATTTATTTTATATTTTTTGTGTAAAAGACGAGCATACCCCTCGTCCTTTTCTATCATAGCACTTGCCACAAAGCAAAGTTTTCTCTCGATGCTAAAAGTTGGAAAGTTCTATCCTTATGCAAATTGATTTGTGTCGTGTGTTTCTGCTACAATTTCCACCCACATTCACCTTGTGCGTGTGTGGGCCTGTATTCATATGTATTTATTTGATTAAGGTCTTGGATGGCTGGCATTTTGAGTTTACATTGTAAACTCTGAGGCAACACAAAACTATTAACAAGACATAGTCGGGGATAAATTAATTAAAATGTCAACGTGAATTTATCTTGGGGAAACAGAAATTTCTGTGTGTGCTTCAGAAAACTTGACAAAAGTTGTATCTTCTTGGGGGTGAGTGGGATTTCTTTAAGGCAAACAGTCATAATTTAAGCCCAAAGCCACAAAAAGCCAAGAGGTCCATGAATTTTTTATGAGCCAAAGCCAAGTCCATGCATAAATAAAAATTAAAACAAAATTTCGTGTGTGATTTTTATGCGAGAGTGAGCATGCATATGCATATTTCCACTTAACCATTGTACAAACATGTCGCTCTGTATTTACTTTCTCCCGTTTCTATTTACACAGGTGAGGAGCACAGGTGTGGGAGCACCCAATCAGGAGAAGGACACTGCGGCTAATTAAAGTTTAACAATGGTCAGGGCCCATTAATTGCAACTGACACCTTGCCTCGGGCTGTTTGCGTTTCATTTGTTTCCCTATTTTGATTTCAATTAAGTTCGGACACAAAGATACAAAATACAAAAAAAAAGGAATGCAAAATTGATTTACTGGTTAACAGGAAAGCTTTCGCTGCCATATATCCTACATAAATACGCAATATATACTCGTGTGTATATATTAAACTGGACATTATGCAAACTTAAATAGTGCGCGCGCGTGACGAAATGGTCAACAAATAGTAAATAAATTAATTGGGAATTGAAAATTGAAAATTTCAATTGAGACGACGGAAATTCAATTGCGAAAATCTGCAACCGTTCAGCGATTACCAGCAAATATAAAACCAGCATTAAAACAATGAAAAACAATTGTGCCAATTTCATATTCATATATGAATGTTATTGCAAACCAAAACGAACGCAAATGGGGATTATTTAGCCCCGTAATCTGACATACAAAACTATTTGAAAATTCAATAAAATATTTATCCCTAAATCTATGTAAAGGCTCCATGTTGGTAGTGCTTAAGTATTTAAGAATTTTCGTGTGATGCTTTTCATTCGTTCAATTGATTTCAAATCAAAGAGAAACATTGGAAATATATTTGTGTTGGAAAAGAAACTCCACCGTCTGCGTTTTTTTTTCTGGGAGCCATGGGATGGGGGGGTCAAGGGTCGTTCTTTGGCCGGGCTGAGTTGTTTTGGGGCCGGAATGCGAAGGCATACACAACACAACACGCAGCCAAAGGCCATTAGCTTCAATTAAGCGTTAACAACTGACTGACTGACGGACAGAATCCGGAGATAACAGCCGGCACAAACATTAAACGCAATCTGGCCGAGATAACTGAACCTGCACAATCCGTGAGTTGGCCATTTGGTAAGTGGCTCCCAGTTGGCCCAGTTCCCAGTTCCCAGTTCGCATTCCCACAAATTACAAGCTGCAGAAGGAATCCCCTGCGGCCGGAGATACAAAGGTGCTAAAAAGTCCATCAACTGCTTAAAATGTAATCAGAGTTTGAGCCATATCTTATCGGTTAAACATGTGCCCAAGGCTTTAGAGTGAATCACGGTTTACATTTTTGGGCCAGACAACTCATTATTCGGTCAAGTTGAGGGTCACTTAAGCGAAATGGATAGTATGGGGGCCGTGCTCTTGGTCCTGTGCCTCCTCAGCTTTCTGCTCTTCCTCCTCCGAGTGAGTCTTAAATTCCGCCCAAGTTAATTCATCACAAAGTACCAAATATCGTTTTCCAGGTGCTACTTATTACCTGCCGCTCTTACTCGATGTCGCTGCGCCTAAAGGAGGAGCAAGGTGAGTCGTGGGTGGTTATGGGTTATAGCAAACATAAATATTTGCCCTAGTTGGGCCACTGAACTCGTTCTTGAGATGAGTGAGAGTGAGAGTGGGAGCGAGAGTTCCCGTTCCCGGTCGCCATAAATCATGGACGACACTAATATATATTGTGTGTGCACTGATATATATGTATATCTATTTGCGCACATTTATCATATCGCCTCATTAGATAAATTGCGAACACGAACAAAAAACAAAGCCCTGGCTCGACACTGGTTTTGTCACCTTATCAGCTAATGATTACAAAGCAAATATGTGTGTTTTCGGTTCCTGGCATGGTGTCTGACCCATGGATGGCCCATCAATTCGGTGGCCAGTAGCTCGGGTTAGTCAATTTCGTCGGTTCGTCAGAGAACGGTTGTCTTCGAAGGCATTTTCACATTTTTCTTTTCATTCGGAGTGGAATAATCCCCAATTTCAAAATGGCACCTGCCATAAACGCAACGGCCAGCACTCTTGCAGGTGCAGTCACTTCGTCACTAAACAGTACAGTAACGACTGAAAGTCCAGTGACCTTGGCCTGGAACTATAATGAAACCACAACCATTACAATTTGGATCAACGGGGGCGTTGATGACCCATATCTGTACTTTTATCCCAGCTATTTCCTCTACATTTTCCTGGTCTTCATGTTTATCATTGCCTTTCCGCTGGCTGTGGTTATGGTAAGCCAATCTGAAACAGGACACCTCATTTTCCAGCTAATGAATCACTTGTTTCCCCCTGAAGAGCGCCAAACGCAAACGGGAGGCCGCTGCGAGGAACCTCGCCCTGCAGAGACAACGAGGTAATTTCCCTTTTCACGCTCCACAAGAGTTTTGTACTTTTAATTGGGGGACCAGATATAGTGTAACCTAAATAACCTGCTTGAGTGCTTCGAGGAAACCGAAGTTAATCAGTCCCAGGTAGAGGTAGTAGCAGTTGAGCTTCAACAGTTCCCATCGCTCGCGTATTCGCAGCCAGAGGATTCGCGAGGAGCCGGATGCAGCCTGTTGGGTTCGCTGTTCGGCATAGGAGGATTGCACACAGCACTTGGACATCACCCAGAAGGCGGTCATCCTGTTCTGCGTCCGCAGCGTGGCCTCAATGCCGCGAATCAAGTCGTTTGTCTTCAGAATGAGCAGCATCTGGCGGTCCACCTGCTCCAGCACATCTGAGATGTGCGGCAGCACCAGTGAGGTGTTGTTCTGCAGTGTGTTCTTCTGCGGAATCAATACGGATACATTTAATAAACTACAGAGGAACAAAGCTGGGGTGATAATACCTCTTCTTTGGAATACTTGACTTTGGTGAGGCCCTGCATCACCGTCTCCCAAGGTCGTCCCGTCACCATGCACGCAAACAGGCCGTACAGATCACCCTGAATAAGTGAAAAAGGAAAAGTTATAGGAGATCACCGGAGGTCATTACTTTAAAATACCTTAATGCCCAGCTGCTCGCTATGCTGCCGCATTGCCTTGCGGTCCACGTTGAGAATGCTCAGCCAGAGCTTGGAGTAATCGTACCGGAACTTGTCCGTCAGATTCGCGTACAACCCGTGGTCCAGCAACACAATTTCCAGGCTGTTTTGCGGCGTGCGTCGCACCAGAATGTTTCCCGGATGCGGATCGCTGTGCACAAAACCAGTGCGGAAGATCATCTCGGAGTACAGCTGCCCAATGCGATTGGCCACCGCAAACGTGTCAATTTTGTTCCGCCGGATGTAGTCCAGGTCCGTGACATGACCGCCCTCCAGATACTCCATGACCAGGACGCGGGAGGAGCTGAATTTCCAGTAGATCTTAGGCACCCGCAGCCAGGAGTACTTCTCGAACTGCTTGGCCACCTTCTCGGCGTTGCGACCCTCGTTGAGAAAGTCCAGCTCGATGGGCAGGTTCTTCTTGGACTCCTCCACCAGCCAATGGATCTTGAAGTCGGGGAATATGCGCGCTAGCACATTGACAGCCAGTTCCATGGTTTTCATGTCCACGCGGGAGTTGCCCTTGACGTAGGGATGTTGCACTTTGACGGCCACCACCTCGCCGCTTTTGAGCCGCGCCTTGTGGACCTGGGCGAGTGAAGCTGTTCCCAGGGGCTCCCGCTCGAAGCTGTCGAATATGTCCTCCGGACTGCAGCCGAGGTCCTTCCTAATCACCTTGTACAGATCTTCGATGGGGTTCTGAGGCGCATCGGAGTGGAGAATCTTCATCGTCTGCACAAACTCCTTGGGCAGCAGGTATTCCAGGGCCCCGATGTGCTGGCCCACCTTGATGTAGACGCCCTTGTTGGTGCAAATCAGCTGCAGCAGCTTCTCCGCGGCTATCTTGTGCACCCGGCTCTTCTCCGCCTTGTACTCGGGCGTCTCTTTGTCCCATTCCCTGTAGTAGAGCTCCCGCTTGTAGGTGAGGGCCACGTCTACGACGGCAGCGGCGGAGCGGGAAAGCCGGACGATGCCCAGCGAGTTGGGATCGTAGTCATTGGTGTGCAGGCTCCAGCCGGCGGAGGCTATTCCGGCTCCCAGTGCTCCATAGCCGAGAAAGCGACGCAGCAGCATCTCCTCCGGCTGTAAAACACAGATTAAAGGTGCTCCGGTGATTAAACGTTCAGTCTTGTGTGCAAAATCAACAGGTGTCAATACCAATTAACCTCCAGGCTTTCACCTCCGATTAACTGCGAACTTTTCTCGGTCCACTGAATCACTGTTACCAGTGGCGGATCCAGAGACGATTCTTGGGGGGGGAAATTGGATTCTTGGGGGGGGAAATTGAACTTATTCTTCGATTTGGGGTTCAAACTTATTATTGCGAGAGAAATACAGTACAAATTATAAAACAAAAATTATCCATCCCAATTTTTAGGTAAACAAAGTGGTTATATTTGAAAAAAAAAGAAAAAAAATGTTCAGGTTCTGTGGTTCCTTGGGGGGGGAAATTTCCCTAATTTCCCCCCCCGTGGATCCGCCACTGCTGTTACACTTTGAACTTTGCCCTTTGGCAACGGATTTTGGTCAAATCAAAGCGTCTAAACCTGTTGCATCTCCGCAAACATTTTCCCGTCCGTTTTCATTTACATATTTCCCGCTTCTGAGCGCCACATGCAGCTAAACTTTCACCTCGACAATTTGGCCAGCGTCATTATGTAAACACCTGAATGAAGGTGAGCCGCTGCTCACTCGGAACGCCTGCCAATAGTTTCACTTACTCGATTCTGTGCGCTTGAGGTGGCGCCGCGTTTTCGACGGCGCGTAGGTGTTGTAATAACAAAGTCTGTGATTAAATTAAAGCGCTCCAACTTTTGTGGGCTGCGTTGGGGCCATCAGCTGATCAGGTGACGTCAGAGCAGCTGAGCTAACAGCGAGGTTCAAGGGCGTTGTCAGGGTCTTGCCAAGGGGGATCATGTTCACTAAAAACAATACTACGATATTCAATGATAGCAAAAGGGTGCTCGTTGTTTAATAACTTTCCACATAACAAGAAAAGCCCAATTAATAATATTATTTTTACTAAATCCCCTTTTCATACGCCCTAGATAATCTTAGCGGTTAACAGGTAACGGTTAGCAGAGCGGTAGCGGTTACTGTTAGATAAAATTCAAAAAGTTGTTCGTTATTTTGTTTTTTTAAGTTAAAGGTTTAATTATGCTTTTAAAGTTATTTTTGTAGCTAAGTACTGAATCTTATTGTATTTATTTAAATGGTTCAACAACTACATATGTTACCAGTCATCGGTTATCTGAGTTCAAAGCTTAACGGTTTTGATAAACTTAAATTAAATGTACATATGTAACATAAATAATGTTTAATTTGTTTGTATTAAAAAACTACACTAAAATAAGTACTTTGTGATAAATGAAAAACATTTTCTAGGTACATTTCAGATTCACATAATCATAGCAAAATACCTTTGTATAACAAGGGCTTAAAATAAGAAACAAAATACCTCTTATTTCACTTTAAAACCAAATTATACATATATTTTATAGCTCGTCGCCAAATGGAGATTAATGTGACGAACAATTGCAACAACGGTGGCTCCGGCGGAGTCAGCAACGTGTGCCTTACCGTCCAGGACGACCCCAGTGTGCTGCCCAAGACCTTGGATCTGCCGCCCAGCTACGATGAGGCCGCTTTTGTTGAGCGAAAGCAGGACAGCACCCTGACCATAGCCACGATCCTGGATGCAAGCAACCCGAATCTGGCGGTTGGAGTCAACGAGCCACCGCCGGTCTACGAGGCACTCGCCTCCACTACGACGTCCTCCACCACCACCACCGTTTTTATGGTCAACGGCCAGCCACCGGTGGTGTAACTCAGCATTGCGGTTCGGAGGATTCCATTAATTATTCTTATTTATACACAACGAAACATTTGTACAGTTTGCTTATGTAAATAAACATTGCTCCTCGAGAACTTTTAACATTTATTTTTTGTTACACTTTTTGACTCATATGCATGAGTAAATTAACTTTGCTTTTTGGGACTATTCAATTCAGGGAAAGTGGGTAAATGCCGCACATTAATTTACGAGTAAAGACCAACTAAACGCTAACTGAACATGAATTTCATGAAAGGAGAGTTGAATGGACCAAGTATATGTAAAGTAACTCAAAATCTTACCACCTAACTTAACTAATTTTTAACTTAAACTAACAATGAAACTAAAAGTTGGACTAGCATCGCAGAATTTCATCCAGTGTGGGTCCCCAGCGACCGTACGGATCTTTGGGGAGAATGAATATGTTGTCGCACCACGTGTAGCCAAGAACCCGGTTCTCCACGATCTTCTTGAAAGCAGGACTCTCGTCAATTAGGTCTCTATAGTTGTCGTTGGAAACTACGGCAGCATTCCATTCGTAGGCCAGCTGCAAAATGAAACTGAAAAAAAGGTGAAGATTAATAATACTGCCAGGTATCAAAATGGTTATCAAAGAAACTCACCGATCATCGTAGCTGGTTGACATTTGGCCGGGAATGTTTTTGCATGGCGTAAACACTATCTTGCCCTCCTTATGCAGCTTATCGAGCAGTTCGGGATTTGAGGACTTGTAGTTGTTCCGGCGAAACAACGGCATCACAGCCTTGGCGTTGTGGCCCATTTTGTCGAAATACTGGAGGCAATATTTTATTCCCTCGGCTGAGAACACGTTAGACCTTCCATGGCTGTTTATTAAAAATAAAATAACTGGTTAAATATATTTGATGTTTTTTGAATAGGGAAAACTCACGCAAAGGCCACATTGCTACCATCGATGATAATAGACCTCTTGTTCGTTTTTGGCTTGCTACTGGTCTCGTCCGACTCCTCCTGTGGATTAAACGTGTTGCTGTTGTAAGCCCCAACTTGTTTCTTTTCCGCGGTGGTGAAAAGGCTGTCGTTCATCCGCTCGCTCTTCTTCTTGGGCTTTTCTTGTTCTTGCTCCGCAAGTCTTTTGCTTTTTCTTTGTTTCTTTTCTGTCATTTTCCTCGTATACTTCGTATACAGTGGGATGAAATCTGCTGCTGATGTTCCTCCAATAGTGTCTTCCACAAATATCACTGAATCGTTGTTGCTTTCAAGTGGCTTTGGGCAGTCAACTTTCGGGCAATCATCTTCCGGGCTGTCAACCAAGTTGATGCAGATTTCCGATCCATACAGCACTTTATTTTCAGTTTGCGTTTTCAGACGCAGAGTATTTTCGCGGTGGCTGTCCTTAAATATCTTAGGTGTTGAAAGATTCTCCGCGCGACGCTGACAGTCCTTGAAGAACTTGTCACTTGTACATGGCTTCTCGTCATCGCTGTCAGCTTCATCGATGTTTATGGAGACGTTTGGGAGTTCCAGTAGCACGCAGTCATCATCGTCGCTGCTCACCAAGTCCTCGACGATTTCACCGTCCTCAATGGTCTCATTATGCTGTTCAGTGGGACTGTCCTCGATCTGAATTTCGCATTAATAAAATTAAGTCACATCTTAAAAGCTCCTTATTGATTTACCTTCTGCTCTCTATAAAACTTAGGTTTCGGCAGCGCGGGATTCTTTGTCGGAGAGTTCTTACGGAAGTCCAATCTGCGCTTAATCTGAGGATTTTTCTGGACCTTGTACTTCCTTTTAATCGAGCTCAGCAGCTTTGAAACTATTTCGCGATCAAGCTTTTTCTTTTGTCTTCCCTTTGGTTGCAGTCTTTTCGGTGAGTTCTAAAGGAGATCGCATGTCATAGTTAGTAGATCTTCTAAATTCGATGGCTTACCTTGGCTTTGATGTCTTTAAACTTCCTGAAGCCATTGAGCTGGGCCGCTGGTCTCGTCATTTCGGCGCTGGAACTGGAGACATCTACATCTTGTGTTGCTACCTGCTCAAGAAAAATAAGCTGTTTAATATGTTTCAAAAGTCTCTCTCGTGTTTTGAAAAGTTTTTCTACTGTTACTTTTCCTACTTACTGCGAGCTACTGATTTCGTTTGGTTCTTTAAGGTGCTTTTAGTAAAACAACGGGTTTTGGTACATCATTTACATCAAGTTTATTATGAGCTGGAGTCTACAGGGCTTACGTATATATCTAGGCGTACACACTAACTAGGAAAATGATTTTGATTACACTTGACTTAAGAGTTAAACTAAACAGATGCATTGGCAGAGAAGGTTGATCCCTGGTACTGGGGTGCCTTGCAGTCGAAACGAGGTAAAACGGCCAGCAAGTACACAACTGAACAGCAGTAAACAAAAGCAGCCCCGTCGCATCCCGATCCTTCCAACTCCTTACTTCTGCTTAAGCTCACGAATCTCGCTGCGTATGTTGGTGCGGGCCAACTCCTCGTACTTGTCGTGGTAGTCGCCTGTGGCATAGATGGAGGGTATCATCAGCAGGGTCTCCAGCACCTTGATGCGCATGGCCTTGTATGTGGCATCGTCCAGATTGGCGTACTCCGAACGGAGCAGAGTCGTATAATGCTTGTATTCCTCCGGTGAAGCACTTTATCAGTTTAAAATTGGAATGAGATAAGTGAGCCATTGCGTTTAGTTTATGTAAACGATGCAGCAAGCAAGCTCCCATGGAATGGGATGGGTGCATTTAAATTTTATGTATACAGTGAGAAGTCTGCAGCTGCATCGTTTTTTACCAACTGTACAGATACTCACGCCAGCACCACCAAGTCTACATCCTGCAGCAAATTGGCCTCGTCGTCATGGCACCAGGTTAATTGGTTCTCTGGAGTCTTGCGTCCCAGCAAATTGCACACCAGACTTTTAGCACGGTCCTGTTTTTTGAGACGATAAGAAACTCCAGATAAAAGGACATATCAACCTGGACTCTTACTCACATCCTCGATGACGGCATCGTGGCAGAACTCCTCGAAGACCTCGCAGTTCTGCTCGGCACAGCTGCGGTTACCATCGAAGTGGTAGTACTGGAAGAAGGCCGCCAGAACGATGTTGGGATCGGCCACCCCAGCCAGGTGCGGCTCCTTGCGCTTCATCATCTCCTGCCAGTTGTGGTAGGCGCGAGCGGGGTCCTCGGAGCTGAGGTGCTGCTGGATGCGGGCGAACCACTCCTTGGCCACTTGCTCGGGAACGTCATGGTGCTCGCACACCTTCTTCCAGATCTTCTCCATGTCTTTTTGGTGGGTTCTAGGTGATGGTTTGGCCTCTGTGATGCGCTGGCTCTAGCAGACAGCGGTGATTCAGTTGGCTGGACTTGGCTTTCTGGAACTTTTCACTATTCACTGAGGATGTGGGGTTATTGGGGCCTGGCGATTGCGCACTGCCAAAAGAGCACCCTAGCACCCCGTGTCGCCACTCGCGGGAAAACAGAAACTGCGCGTCGCACCGACGCGAACTCGGAAAATGTCGCCAAAATATGCATTTTTCTAATGTTATATGCTAACTTACCGGGATCGCTTCCCCGGGGACTCCAGGAGAGACGGCTGAAAGCGCGAGCAGTATCTTTGAAGCCTTCGCTGAGGCCAGTCCCTTCTTGTGCCACTGCTGGCTCTTATGTTTGGCCTTAATGCTCTTCTTGAGCTTTTTATTTTTCCCCATTTTAAGTAAAACAAGGCTTGTGGTGGGATAAAATCGTGAAAACTCTTGATCTTGCTCTAAATTCTGAAAGAAGCAACAGCTGATTTCGCAATGTGCGTGCTATGTTTTGGTATTTTTCCAGGCATTCAGTATTTTCCAAAGCGTCTTCGCGAAAAAAAAGTAATTTTTATAGGGCTGTCGCAGTTTTTAAATTTTCTTTAAATAAATATTTTTAAATAATTGCTTACAATGGACTTGATAATAATAATTTTTAGGGAATTGAAATCATAACTATGTAAAATATAATTACTTTAATAGCGATGATTGTTTTGCAGATGCCGATACTATCGACTCACCCCAATTTTTCCACACACTTGACAACCCTAATTTGTATTGGACGAAAACAAATTTTTGGGCAAAATCGTAAACAAAAACTTTGAGTGGAAATGGAGCAGGACTAGAAGTTTCCCGGTATTTAAGGTTACATCATGACAACCTGCGTGCTCTGTTTGGCCTGCGCCCAGGCCAGCTACGGGCTGCTGTCCGCGGAGGGCGTCCGGCTCAACATTAGGGCGACCATCAACAAGCACTTTTCGTTTTCCGAGGTAAGCTGTGCGACATGGTGGGAAGCTCTGGTCGCTAGAGACTCACATCTCCCTGTTCCGTAGGTACTTACAGCGGGCAGTGATGCGGAGGTCTGCCGGGAGTGCTGGGATTGCGTCCGCACATTCGACGAGTTCTACCAGCGGGTGTTCACCCTGCACCAGCAAAAAGGAAGCGACATCAAGAGCGTGCCCATCGAATTCTGCGGCGAGACGGAGGATGCCATCAATCCGCTGTTTTCCGTGGAACTGGATGCCCTGGCCGAGGGTTTCTTTGCCCCCAGTGAGGTCAAGGTGGAGGTGAACGAATTGGAGCTCCTGCCCAAAGTGGAACTAATAGAAGACCCTGTGAAAACGGAAACCAGAAGCGTCTCTAAGCGGACGGCTGCCCAGGCTGAAGGCCCTCCACATCCAAAGCGGCGCATTAAAAATGAACAACCAATTGACAGTGACTCGGATGTGCCTCTGGCGGAGATCCTCGGCGCAGAGATAAAGAGCACCTCCAATGGGTCAACAAAGGACCGCCCGGTGCGCAGAAGCGCTAGACGTGGTCGTCCGCCAAAAGTAAAACAACCAGAGATTCGTGTTTCCCCCAAAAAAGAATTCGAAACCGATGATGACGATGACGACGTAAGAGATTCGGAATTTGTAGCTCCAGAGGCTCTTCTGGGCACAGACGACAGCGACGGCTCCTCCAGCGAAAGCAGTGACGGCGACTCTGACCACAGCCTGCCGGACTATGAGCCGGAAGAGCGGTACGCCGAGATCCCCAAACGAAAGGTGGTGAAACCCAAAAAGTACCGAAAGCGAGAGAAGCCCCTGGTTCCACCTGTCCACTTAAGCCGCGAGGAGATCGAGAGACGGAAAATTCAGCAGGACGAGTACGATGAGATTATACTGGAGTTCTTCAAGAAGTTTCCTTGCAATATCTGCAATCTTCTGGTGCAAAACTTCGCAGACATGCGTCGCCACCAACGCGTTTCCCACAACATCGAATCGGGCTACATGGAGTGCTGCGGGAAGAAGTTTCACATACGCAAGACACTCGCAGAGCATGTGCTGGTCCACAAGAACCCCGATCACTTTATGTGCTCGCAGTGCAGTCGGGTGTTCGCGGACGGTCGCGCCCTAGGAGTTCACGAGCAGACGCACACGAACCCCGAGGTAAAGACGGAGCCGAAGGAGAAGCCGGTTTACCAGTGCGAGAAGTGTCCCAAAAGCTTCACTACCAAGGCGGCAATAGAGTACCACAACGTCTCGAAGCATGTGCCCAAATCAGAGTTCAAATTCTCCTGTCCGGAGTGCAATAAGAAGTGGGTGGCTATTGTAAATACTTTATATACCCGATAACTAAAATCTCTTGGTACTTTTAGGATTCCCACGGCGCGCAAGCTGAAGGAGCACCTGCGCTACATGCACGACCCGGAATCGGCCATCATCTGCGACAAGTGCGGCAAGACCCTGCGCTCTCAAACGAATCTCAAGAAGCACCACGAGCTGGAACATTCCGAAGAGCCGCGTCCAAAGCCCGATCCCGTGCAGTGCGAGATCTGCGGCACCTGGTTGCGTCACCTTTCCGGCCTCAAGCAGCACATGAACACGGTGCACGAGCCGCCGGGCGGCGAGCATCGCTGTCACATCTGCAACAAGACATCCACCAACTCCCGAGCCCTCAAGCGTCACATTTACCACAACCATCTCTGCGAACGTAAGTTCAAGTGCGGGATGTGCGAAAAGGCTTTCAAGAGGCCACAGGATCTAAGAGTGAGTCGTGGGCACAGAAACCAAAAGAAGCAGAGAACTAATAAGCCAATTTGCAGGAACACACGTCCACGCACACCGGCGAGGTGCTCTACACCTGTCCCAACTGCCCCATGACGTTCTTTTCCAACGCCAACATGTACAAGCACCGGCAGCGACTCCATCGAGCCGAGTGGGAGGCGGATCGCAAGAAGCCGCTGCCACCGAACATTATGAAGATATCGCAGGGCGCAACCACGGCGATGAAGAAGCGGCAGGCCGGCAGCGCCCTATTCCCACAGTCGGAACAGCAGCAATAGCATTTGTCCATTTACGACATCTATAGATTGTAGATAAATCGTCAACCATTATTATTAACTCACACTTAACACAGATAAGTTAAGCCATAAACAAGTAGACATGGACATATTTACATCGATTTATGCGGCTCACACTCGTATCTTATCTAGCTGTCGTCCTGCGGTATCCGGATCTCCTCGCACATGCCCTCCTCCCGGTGATTGCTCGCCCAGTGCTGGGAGAGCTCCCGGCTGATGGCCTTGCGGAAAGCCATGCACGAGATGTGCGGCAGCTTCTCAAAGCGCACCCGCAGCAGTCCGATCTTGGCCAGCGAGTACCGCCAGTTCTTCATGAGGTGAGCGTTCTTGCCCACGTGCTGGGAGTCGGGTGTAATGAGCACAAGAATCCCCTCTGGGAGCAGCAGGTCGTAGGCCTTGCGGCAGCACTGCAGCCGTTGCTCGGCGCTGGGCATGTACTCCAGCAGCAGGCTGAAGATGACGCACTCGTAGTGGTTGGCTGGTAGCCTCCTAACGCTTCCCTGCTCCAGCTCGGGTTCTTCTAGTCCAGGAACTACCTCTACTCTAAGGAAATCCGCCTGTAAGACATCCTCGGTGGCGGGACACAGATCCAGAGCTGTGACCTCCAAGTGCGGGACAGTGGCAAAGGGATTAAAGCAGCTGCCCACGTCCAGCACATGCAGCCTGTCCGGGGGCTCCTCCATTAGCTGGCAACCCACCTCGCCCAGCTGCCCCTCGCTTCTGTAGGATTCCAGGAGTCGCTGCTCCCGCTGCCGCTTCTGCAGGTAGATGCCCTCGGTGAAGAAGTACTTGGTGATGTAGTCGATGGCCCACTTGATGCGGCTGCGCGCCTGTAGCTCTATATTCCCCTCGTTCGTCTCCCATATGGCCGCCAGTTGTCGCATGGCCTTTGCGTACTCCGCCAGCCTCTTGGCGTTCCTGGGACTCGTGTGCTCCTGCCAAGCGACCGTGGCGCCATGCTCCTTCGTCAGCTGTCGCAGGCTCTCGTGGCAGCTCTTCACGATGCTGGCCAGGCGCTGGTGCTCCTCCGTGGCCATTTCAAAAGCGTATGAGCGGGTCGGATTGTTTACTCCGGTTTGGATGCGTGCATTAGGTATGTGAGAAATTCGATATACCTAGTATCGATATAGGGATGTTCAAATCTTTTTAGGTGTACGTTAAAAAATTCTATAATTTTAATTTTAAAAACAAAAACACATTTCATTATAATCTTATAATATTATTAATCTGATTGTTTACTCTGTACTAAGGAACCGGTTCTGTTGAGTTTGCTATCTTGTTTGTGAACTGCTTTTCCGTTTTTCATAATTCTAGGATTGGGAGAGTCGTCAAACCAAGTCATAACATTCGCGCATAGGGCAAGGACCTCCATGCGAGGATTTGGAGGAAATACGCGTCCAAGAAACTCCAGCAACATGGGTTGTTTGCGTACCACCTCGTAGTATTCCTCAACACCTATAAAAGTATCACGGTCCAGATCGAATTTAAGGAAAATCGTTTCCGTCATGTCCTTTGAGGAAAAAGTATATAAATGACTGTAAAAAAGACTTTAATATGTCAGTCTTACCAATCGCAGCTCAATGGCCTCGTCCTCCTCCTCGCCCTCAAAGAACTTCCCAACAAAGAACCCCACTTGCTCGCCATTCAACTGCATCGAGTCAGTCTTGTCGTAGATCTTTAAGTAGATAAATCCTATTTTTTAAAGAACTAAGAATAAATTTAATTTTTACTCACCGAGAAGGCAAACTCCATCTTCATTTGCAGGTCTTTGGTAAAGTAGATGGTAAGCAACCTCACAAAGCACTCTAAGTGCACATGCTTGTCTGGGTAAAAATCCGGAGGCCGCGGGCCCGGAAGATGGGAAATCCGATACACAATGGTTTCACTAATGTCGCGATCATTGATCTCAAACATGAGATCCATTAGTATGGAGAGTTGGGCAGTGGTCATATACTTAGCCCTTGGTCCATTGACTAATACAAACTTGTGGTACAGCATAACAATGCTTACCAGCTCGGTGTCTGCAAAGATCGAGTCCTTGTTTAAATGAAGGATAGAATTCGCATACAAGTAATTGAAACGGGCATTTTCCTGGGAATCCAAGGTCTTGTCTAGAGCTTTCATTTTCCAAATTTCTGGGGTATTATATCTATTACAAGAGTTGGTACAAAAGTTATTTTTTTCTTTTTATACTATTTAGGAAATTTATAAAAGTACTGATTTAATGCAACGTTTGATTTATGAGACTATCAATTTTGAAAACTTAAAGAACAGCACACTTTGATTTAGATATTTTGGAGTTAAAAGCGCAGGCTGTCATATGAGAACTTCAAGAAATAAAGGACAATCACCTATTTTTTATCATTGATTCCAAATAAAAAACACAAGTCACAACTGTTTACACGCTATGTATTTGTATTTCTTTATCTAATGGTTTAATATTCCCTTGCTCTCGCCCGATTTACGGCATTTATTAAGCTGAAGCAAGTGACAGGATATTACAGCGCTATACAACACGACGTACAGTAACTTATGATTACACGAATTATAAAAGTTTCTCGTTTATGTATGAACAAACATACAATGATTTACATTTACGGCATGGTTGCACCCCTATGTATAATTGGTAGTTTTGTAAAAAAAGCTTAAAACTAAAAAAAGGAATATGTAAAAATAATACAGTGGCCATTGAGAATACTGACTGATGAGTAAATTGCGTTCTGCAAAGGGGGAACTTATTCAGATTCTGTGCTTGAGTATTTTTGTTTGTTTTTGACGACACAACCGCGTTTTAAATTGATCTCTTCGTCCGGAGTACTTAACAGATACAGATACAATTATATAATACTAATTTCTTGAAAATGCAATGTCTGTGAGTTTGTGTGGTGCTGCGGAAAGCACAAAAAACAACAGTCCATTTGTCGTGGTAGTGGCAACTTGAGTGTGTCGATGAGTATTCGTATTCGTATTCGACAACTCCGGATTTCCGGTCCGGAAGAGCTACATTTCGCTAAACGTATTTCAAGCTAAATTTTTAAAGTACTGTTGATGTTTCCTCTAAATGACCTTACACGCTAGTTGCTGGCAATTCGTATTGTATATGCATATGAGCCAATGACCACGCCCACCTAATTGCAGGCGGCATTGAGCGCCAGCGCCCCTCCCTCCGCACTGGTCGATGGCCCAACTTCGTGGACATTGTTATAGTCCGCTTTGGCATTGCACTTTGCTGAGCTCTGTTCCTGTATGCTTCCGTTCAGGCCGCATCCCTTCAGCGAGTAGATCCCCAGGCGGGCCTCGTGCTCCCGCCGCTGCTGCCTTAGCCGGATGTCGTGCTCCTCGCGCATGTGTCGCAACTTGAGGTCCTGCTCCTGCCGGTAGTAGGCCATCTTCACCTCCTGCTCCATCTGCTCGAAGCGCAGCTTCTGCTCGTGCTCTCGCCTTGCGTAGTCGATCTCGGCCAGGCGAGCCTGCTTCAGCAGCTTGAACAGGTCCTGCTTGTACTTCTGCTCCATCTCGGAGCTGCTGACGAGTTCCAATGCCTGGCTATTCGGTTCCACCACTGGTGTGGCGCCCAGGGAGAACTGCTGGAGCGCGGTAACTGGAGCTACACTATTGGAGGCTTCGTTCTCGTCGGACAACAGAGACTGGGCCTGTGAAAGCTAGCAAAAAAAGGGTTTCTGTAAGTGATTATCAAGGTTTAAGTTGTAATGTATTTGTAGGATAAAGAAAGTATTGAAACACCCTAGGCAAAATTAGAAACTTATTATTTTTACTATCTGTGACTATCAAAAGTTAAATAGATATTTACTTGCAGGATTAAGAAAAAAAATAAACTTAGATAAAAGTATCTTAGAGTATAAAATAATGTTTTTAAAAACTTTATCTATTGCCAATTAATTGCTTGGTTATAAAAGAATTTAAAGACTCTGTAGTAGACAGATTATCCTACAAAAAAGAAGAATTTCTCCTCCTACTTACATTCCTCTGTCGCCGTTTTCTCGGTGATGCTGCTGTCTTTTCGTTCTCCTCCCCCGTTTCGGCGGATGTTTCTGTCTTGGCGCCCGAAGGCGAGGGCTTGGCCTTGGCCCGCTTGCGTCTTTGAGCTGGCGGCTGGGCGGGAGTGGCCTCCTGCTGCGAGTCCCCATCTCCGCCGGCGGTGGAGGGCGGTGGCGAGGGGATGGCTATGGTGGAGGTCTGCAGCGTGTCCTCGCTGGCGTTCGTGGAGTTGGGCAGAGCGGCCAGCGGCATGTCCTCGTCCTCGTCGATGTCCAGCAGCTCTTTTTTGACGGCACCATTGGTGTTGGCGCTGCGTGTCTGGCTGCGCGAGGTGACAGGATCCTTCTGCATCTCCTCCAAGAACTCGATCATGCGCATGCCCTCAAGGGCCTCCGCCTTCGGATGCTTCTGCTGGTGCTCCCTCTTGGCGGAGTTCTTCATGCTGCGCCACTGCACCTGAATTTGCTCTAGCAGACGGTGGCGGAAGTTGAGGGCATTGAACCTGCAGGGAGAGATACGTAGGAATTAGATGGGAGCTTCTCCTCTCTCTCACGATTGCGCAACTTACTGCTTGGTGATCTGGGACCAGGCCAGACGCTTGGCCTTAATGGTCTTCGCGTCCACGCTGCGGTTCTCCACGAACGCCACCTTGGACTTGATGACCTCGAGGAGCAGTCCTCGCTCGGCCTCCTCCCAGTTTAAAGAGCGTTTTTTGCGCGTGCCTTTCTTTTTGCCACCCGCGCCTTCCTTCTCGCCAGCATCCTCCGTCGCATCCTCCGCGTTCTCCGCCCCCTCGTCCGCGGTGGCGCTGCTCGACTTCTGCGGCTTCAGCTCCACCTTCTCGTCCTCGTCGTCGTCCTCCGGCGGCGAGGACGATCCTTTGGTCAGCAGCTCCTCCAGTTTCATTGTGTTTGTTTACAAATTGGCTTTATTGTTGGCTGGATTCCAATTTGAATGGCCAGGCTTGCAAAAATCCTATTTGATTTCTGTATATACTGGAGCTGCAGGGTTGCCAGGTGGCGGAATTTGTAACGCACTAAAAATGTTGGGGCCTGTAGAATGAGTATACCAGAAATATACTGAACTCGAAAAAGGGAGCCACTGCACGTAAGAACTAATTAATATACTTTTTAATAATAAGCAATCATTTTCAAAAAAACAAGATAACACATTTATATGCTTTCACAAAGGCACAAAAATATTTTCGTTATTTTAAAATAAAAATAGGTTCCCAACTATTTGTTAAAATTTTTCATCGGGTTTGTAATTATTATTAATTTATTATTTAAATTTAAATTTATTATTATTATTATTTATTATTATTAATTCTACCATCGAGTCCATAAAGTGCATCGATTTTCAACAAAACTAGTCGTACAAAGAACAAAATAAGTCCTCTTACTTTAGCTTGTTATATTTTTGTATTAAAAATAACAAAGTTCGTAATTTATTTTCTTTAATTTTAATATAAAGCATTTAATGTATGACGAAATGGCCACCCTAGGTAGTATCAGTAGTTTTGGTATATTTTTGTGAAAACACGCAGCCTCGCCTGCTTCGGTCACACTGCTTGTCATACTTAAGGCAAAATCGAGTATCGAGTAAGGCATAATTTTTCCGTTTCATAAGAATTTCGATTTAAGATTATATTTTATCCAAATCAGCGAGATGGCTTTCGGTGACTATCCAGCTGAGTACAACCCCAAGGTGCACGGGCCCTACGACCCTGCCCGCTTCTACGGAAAAGGTAAGACCAAACCGCAAAATTACGTAATTTTTTGCGAGGTGTTTTCTACCGCAAAACCGAAGCACATTTATATTGGACTGCAAATCCTAACCAATTTGCATTGTTTCCCCAGCCGATGTGCCCTTCGGACAGGTGAAGCTGGGAGAGATTGGTGCCTGGCTGGGACGCCGCAACAAGACCCCCAATGCTCTGGCCGGAGCTGTGAGCCGTGCCTGGTGGCGCTGGCAGCACAAGTACGTGTTCCCCAAGCGCGCTGGCATCGCTCCCTTCTTCCAGCTGACCGTCGCCAGCATGACGTTCTTCTACATGATTAACTACACCAAGTTGAGGCACCACAGGAACTACAAGCACCACTAAGCGGTGCTCCCGGTGGTCCTGCATCTCTACTCGATATACACTTCCCTCACAACACAGAAGGCGTGCGAGTGGCGGGCGATACACCACACATAATAGTATCTTTAATTGGCTTTTGTGTTTTGAAAACTGCTTAAGTGAATAAAACGGCTGCGAATATCTGTGCTGCAAACCAGGATCAATCGTTGCCGCACTCGAAGACTGCATTTGGGCCAATGTCCAGCTCGGAATCGGACTGCTCCCAGGTGGTAGTTGGCTTTGCCGTGTGGATTTCGCAGATGAAGGGCAACTCCCGTTCGCAATTAAGCGTTTGCCAAGAGCCGTGGGGAGTCAATCCCACACAACTGGCATTGATCTGCTCCTGACTGATATTTTAAATGGATTGCGTTCAGGTAACTCCTTGTAATTGTTAGAAATGTGTACCCACCCAATGCGAGGATGACCCGCATCCCAGGCTCTGTACAGAAAACACTGCAGACTTTCCTGCTGATAGTTTCTAAAATCCAAAGGACTTAACGAAGTCGACCGATTGTACACCAAACCCACATAGGCCAGGAAGACATTTGGCTGTGGCTCTGGTCTGCCAAGAGCCTGCTGCCTGTTGAACTCTAGCAACCACTGGGCCAGAGATTTTGTCCTGTGTTCAGAGGCTATGTGTGCCAGACTACCAGTAAACTCTGTGGAATTTGAGCAAGTCAGGGAGGCATTCAGGTATCCACTGGGTTGGGTATACACCACGAATAGGCCCACCTCTGGCAAACAACTGTAGTTCCGCAGAGCTGTGAAATTATATATAAAATATGTACTCTGTTATTCTAGTACACCAACCTGTAGGTCTGCCATATAAACTGTAATAGTCAAATCGACTATCGTTGACCATTCCTGAAAAAGTGTTGTTTTGAGGACACTGCAGCACATGGCAATTGAAAAACTCGCCAGGCTGTTCGAAAGCAGACAAGCGACTTCGTATGTGCTTTTGCTTTTGGCTTTCGTTTCGAAAGTCCCTCTGATTATATATGTTCTTACTCCTTTTTGGTCCTCCAGGAGCATAGTTTAAAGCAAGACCCCGCATTTCATGAGCCAGATTGGCACATTCCTCCAAAGTGGATGTATTTTCCAGGGCCAGCGCGTTATCCGCTGAAGCTCGTTGACATTGACGAACGAGGTGAAATTGCAGGGAATGCGATTTTCCATTGGGACAATTTAGGGAGCCCATTGTTAGGCCCATCAGTAAATTAAAAACCAAAAATGTAGAAGTCGTCATGATATTTTTAAACCAAAAAAACTGAATTAATTTCAGATGGGAATACCGCATATATTTTAATTCCTGAAGTGTATTCTGCCTCGTCCAATTACTGAAACTAAATGGCTGTTTGATAGTTACCCTTACTCATCATATTGTAAGCCCCGACAGGAAATGTAACTCAAAAGCGGTAACAGTTTGTAGGTCAATTTGAGTTTATTGTTCAGTGATTAATATTAACTTAGAGGTACACTAAAATTGAGCTTTAAAATATGAATTGAATTGTGTGAATTGAACGGCTCCAGAGGAGCATTCCCATATTGTCAGTGGCAGTAGTCGGAATGCTCGATTGAAGCGGTGCAAGGCCTAAGCTTACATACTTTGAGAACTGTTGCCAGACATTTCGTTATCATATTATCGTTATCATAAAGTAAGTGGCTGATCGGGACGGCTGCTTCGTAATAAGGGCTCCTGCCCGCGTCCAAATCGTAGTGCAGTGGTTTGAGTAAAACAATGACAAGAAAACGTTCAGGAAATTCTACTAAGAGTGCGACAAGGGGACTGTGCTTTTGGACCTTTGGCAGTTAGGCATCCGATAAATTAATAAATTACGAATAGTAGTTAGATACGAGTACAAATATCACCTGAGCGTCGGCTGCTGCATTCGTTGTTAGTTCGAGTGGTTAAGTTGGGAGAAGTGATTAGGGAGGGATGTAGAAACACGCTTACACTTACAGTGGAGTGTCTGAAGGAGGGGCGAGTCCAACACCGACTGTGCGGAACAGAGTTCTGTGGATCTCATCTCTGGTATAGATCGCGATCTCTGCGACATTAGCGGGCAATTGGGATTGGGACCCATGCCATTGCCCGGTAATCTCTGCACAACATATTGCAAACTAGGTCTAGGCTTAATCTAAAACAGCCGCTGAACGACTGAGGGCTTAAAGACATTCATCCTGCATCCTTACAGACTAAGTGGCTCCCAATCCTACGAATCGTTGACTACCGCAGCGGCACCTGCGCGACCGAATCTCATCCTGGTAACTCTCTAATTTTAAACACTTTGAGTGTTTGTTTGATTTTGGAAACGTTGAATTTAGAATTTGAATTTTTCTCTTTGAGGACCTCGTCGAATCTCCGCTTAGCTGCTGTGCGAGAAGGCGGTGTTCGTGTAGGGTCCGCTGTAGATGGAGCTGCCCGAGTTGGACACCGTCTTGGTGCTCCTTCTGGCCATGATGCAGAGCACGGCGGCCACCACGGCCAGCATGAGGATCAGTCCAGCGATGGCAATGGCTATGGCGAAGGTGCGTTGCGAGACACACAGAGCATCATCCAGGGTCTGTTGTGGAGATAGATAAATCATGTAATACATGGTGATATGTGTGTATTCCAAGCAACACCCACCTTCTCCTTGTAAACCGCATCATCATCGCTGTCATTGGCATTCTCGTTCTCATTGACATACAGTCCCGAGAAGACCTCAATGGTGGCGGGCAGGCCGTCCTCCTCCTTGCTGTCCACAGCTGTCTGGCGCTTGGGCCTCTTCCCGCTGCACAGAGGCGCCTCCTGGCAGGTGGGATCCTCCAGAGCGCACAACCTCACATTGCACTGGTAATAGACGGAGGTAGTGTACGGGAACTTGTGCGCCGGGAAGGTCACGTTGGCAGCCAAGCGATCCTGGGTGTAGTTGAACTGACCCATGATCTCGTTGTCCATGGGACAGCTGTTAAATCGAACCATGAATCATAAACCCTTTGAGGCAACTTCTAGTTCACTTACCCATCCTCGCCCACCAGTCGCTGCTCTCCCCAGCCCAAACCATCGCGAACTATGCAATCCGTGACATGGAGGCCATACACCTGCTGTCTATCGATGCTGATCACTATGGTCAGCGGATCACCGATCTTCACATCGTCGGCTATCTTGTGCTCGTCATTGTAGATCTTCATGTGGCAGCCGGGCATGGGGATTTCGTTGTTGCTCACATCCTCTTCCTCCTGCGGGGCATTCGCGTCGTAGACATCCTCCTCGTCCAGGTCATCGTCCTGCTGTTTGTTGTCCAAGGAACGTCCATAATCCCTGCGATCTTCGCTGCGGAAGGCCTGCGGTTTCTGGGCATGCTTGCGCAGGTACTTCTTGGGCTTGATGGCTGCATCGCGACTCTTGTAGGCACAGCGGACATGGTAACCGCGTCCCAAATCCGTGATGAGCTTCAGATGCGGCTGCAGCACGATGGTGTTGAAGAACTCGATGCCACCGTCATCCTGAAAGGAGGGAGAGGTATGTTGAAGTCTGTAGAGATTTTTTCAAGGTACCTAAGTTGTACTTTCCCACTATATAGATACTCTCTTCAGCGCAAGTTAACATTAACATTAAAATGGGAACAATGTATCAAATTACCACCTACTGACAAAAGACCTGGACACCAAACCCGTTTGCCCCCAATTCACTTGTTGAGAGCTCTGAGCTGGCCACCGGCTAAAGCCAAAGCTGATGCTAATGCTAATGCCGAGAAGCCATATCAACTTGAACCCAAGTAATATAATGGCGGCGAAGCCCCTTCTCATTATGCATTCAGATTCACGCTTGGCTGCAGCCAGAAATCGCTTGGAAGTTGAATGTGCGATCCAAGACCGACAGCGCTACGCAAAGTGGGGGCTATGGAGCACTTCCTGGAGCTCTGCCATCAGAATGGTGCTAAAGCCGATCAGCCAGGTGTGACGTCTAGCCGCTCAGGAGATTCTGTGGGCCCTATCTCCTCGCAAATTAGCCAAGTTTGCATGATGAATTTTAATGGCTTCTTACTTAGGAACTTGGTAAATTCAAGAATGCGGGTATGATGCAATTTCCCTGAGGAAGGGCATTTTAATTGGACATCCGTTGGTGAGACCATCTTCGTGGCTTGCCACCTGCTTATTAACACCTGCTGGTATTCATAATTAAATTTAATTTAGCCCTATTCTGTTTTCCGTGTTCTTTCAGAGGAAGTTCTTAACAATTCCTAACAAAAATGAATTTTAAAACGGGCTTTTGAATGACATATTTATGTAGAATATCTTTGCTTTACATTTTGATTTAAACTTCAAAAATCATATTTCTTATTTTAAAATCAGTCTTAAAAACTCTTAAATTTTCTCTGTAGATTTATATTCATAAATTGGTATAACGACTTTTTCGCTCTGTGTACTTCTAACGGGTTATTCGCCCATCGGTGAGTGTGCTAATTCCAACTGGAAACAAATCGAGTACACACTCGATGGCTTTGGCAGCCAACTCTGGAGAAGAATGGTGAGGTAAGTAAGTACCCATCGGAAGTTTTGTAATTGGGTCTCTACAGATTTGGGCACGGAAGTTCTTCGTTTAAGTGGGCTCTCCTCTGGGGGGAATTCTTAATGTTTGTTTGTTGCTTTATAGCAGGCTTTAATCGAGGGTCAGAAGAAGAAGTCGGCTTAAGACTTAAGACTGGCCGGTGTGTGCGATTTATTGCCCAACTCTGAAGCTTTGAAGCGTTTCCGTCGCTCAGATGGCTTAAAACAAGCAGAGAGATGGCCAGAAAATAGAGAAGAAAGAACGGGGATGGAGGTGAGGGGCTTCCTTTGTTGCCCAAGTCCAAGTCCAAGACCCAAAGAACCGTTGACAGTTGTGTTCACAGCATCTGGGCATCATTATCATCATCTCAAGATATCAAGACAATGGGCTAATAAAGAGCATAATAAAGTGACATTTAAGATTTCAAGACTCTAACGGTAGAAAACCTATTATGTCATTATAACACTTCTCCACATAAATACCCCCGAGCAAGTGTAAAAATGTATCAGATGGCTTGGAAATATGGCAGTCCAGTCCAAAAACAGGTTCACATACTATAAGCTGGATGCGTGGGAGTCACCGACTGACCTTCGCTCCAAAAACGGCGGCAGCCTTACTATAAAATATCAATATCGACCGTAAAGCGCTTACATGTTTGTACACTTTTGGCCTTTTCAGGGTCATCCTCCAGCTCCGTCGATACTGGTGGCCAGTGAACGCGTTAAGCGTCAGAACAAATTGATTTTCAGGTGACTGCGAGATGGCTTGCTCGCTGAGCCATGAAAAATTGTTTTGGCCGTAGGTGTGCGGAGTTCGGATGGAGTTCGGAGTTCTGGGAGATGGCAGCAATTAAATTTTAATTAAAATTAACCCTGGGTACCTGTTCGTGGCTGATTTAATTATGCTTGACATGCGCACAGTCGTGAATCCGGAATCCGACCCTCGGCTCCTCCGCTGGGAGCTGTCTGTCATTTCAATGGCAGCAGCAGCTGCTTGTCACGCGACTTTTTACACTGCAATGAGCTCATCTCATCTTAGCAACAACGATGACGTAAGGCACAGGATGGCTGACTATTAGGCCCGCTGATTGTGTTTAATAATGACAAACATTAAAGATATCTCCCGCCAGGCCTTGACTGCCTCTCTGCCCCTCTGTTGATTTTCCAGTTTTTCTTTAGGGGCGGTAAATATTATATTTACTGATTCTTGCTTATTGAACACTTGGCCTGGCGCAAATTGCTTCGGTCCAATAAAAGGCGGAGCGGCGAAGGACAAAGCAATGAAAAAACGAATGACTTAGGCAACGAACTGTATGAAAAAAAAAACCCACAAACTTAAGAATACTTATATGTGCTATTTATGGCAAGTTACCCCGCAAAACGCTTCCACTTTAAGCATCGAATATTAATCAAAAACGAATGACTTAGGAAACGAACTTTAGTGCTTAACAAGGCATAAATTTATGAAGTATGTTAAAAAATCATTCAAATTTTAAGGACAGCTGTCAGCTCTAAAAAAAAAAGTTTTTTCATAGTTTTTAAATAAGAATTTTTTTGTTAGCATAAAAAGAAATTGAACATGGGCCATCTGTGCTATAAAGTTATATACTAGCTCTACTTTCAAGCTTGTTAAAAACTGAGTTAATTTTAACCATAAGCTCATAAGCACTAAAAATAAATGAATTTTAAATCATAAACTAAAGCACATAAAAACATTAACGAATGTTTATAGCCAATTATAATTTAAAAGCAGCTAACTAACCCCAATCAATAAATACTCTTATGTGGCATCTTGCGGTTCTTGCCACACAAAAGCAATGCAGTCGTAACTGCAATTAAAATTTGTAATTTCAAAAATTGTGTCAGTCCGGTCGAGCGAAAGGAAAGAGCAGCAAACAGACAACAAATTACAAAACGCTGGCCCCATAAACGCCGAGAAAATTACATTAAATATGTATCACCTATACAGTGGACTTGTGGCAGTGGCTATAAAAATGCAGCCGGTGCGTGAGTTGCAGCCGCATTAGCCCGGTTAAGTGCTAATTGAGATTTCAAAATCAGATCCCAGATTCCCGATCCCAGCACAAAAGCAGCCCGTTGTTTGGCCGAATCGATCGAACGAATGAGCCAATAAATAAGTCGGGCCATATACGTGTTAGAGACTGAAATTTATATGGCACATCTTGGCCGTCTCTTCGGATCATTCGATATCATTTACAGGGACATGGGAGACAGCTTGTCACGCTTGATCAGGCGGTTCAGATCAATAATACGGCTGATTCAGGTTCAGAGATCATAGGAAATCGGGTTTTGATATAACTTATCCCAAATTCACAACTCAATCACCTCTTACTGATTCTTAATAAACGATAGACATTTATTAAAGCCAAACCCATATTGGCTAGGTTCTTTATTTTATCCACCACAACTAATGACTGCTATTTTAGTGGGAAACTTGTGTGTAGCCATCAAATCGCATCATTAGTTTTAGCCGCAAAAGGTGCGTGAGTTGGCCATTTCGTGCGTTTCAACCTTTCAATGGACTAATCATCTTGGCTTATGGACTTTACCTTGTAACCAATGAGTCGGGTTCGGGTTGCCTTATAAGTACGCAAGCTTAATGTTTTATTTTTTATTTGCATGCCAAAATGGTAGAACGGGTTGATGACCATCTACCATCTGCCTGCATGTGTGGGGGAGTTTGTGGTTGGAATTCTAGACTTACCGTTTCCTTGGGCATCGTGTTGCAAGATCTCAGAGGCAGCTTGTACCGCAGGGAGCCCACATGATCTCTGCGGGTGAGATAATAGTAATGGTAATGGATTAAAGCCACGATCCTGCTATCTAAACGATAATGGCACTCACCTGTACTCGCTCAGGCAAGTGGAGTTCTTGGAGAGGCCTTTCGGGTAGATCATTCCACTGAACAGCCCGGTTTCGTGGTTCGGAGGAGCATCCTTGATGGTGATCAGCATCGAACCGGACAGGCACTTGATCCGCACACTCGGCTCCAGCGATGGCTTCGTAGTGGGCGTGGTGGCCTCCGCCTCCGCCGCCGCAATCGCTTCGCTCAACGAACTCTGGGCATCCTCTGCAAAGGGCGAAATCGGAAATTATGAAATGCAAATGGAAACATGACGGGCCCACTCCCAAAAAAAGCACAGTTAGATGGCCAGGAGGATGCTGCATCTGCAACTGCAACCTCAAGAGCCGTTAGCATAAATCATGAGCGGAAAACCCAAAGACAATGGCAGCCCATGGGAGCAGTATTTAGTTAAGACTACAGCTCCAAGTCAAAGCCAGCATGCGGAAGACTGTAACAAATAACAATAATGTACTGAGAGAAAATCTAACATTTATTAATTTGATTTAAAATATTAATAAACATTTTAATTTCTAAAAAAAACACATAGAAAGAAGACTTTCACTCTCATAGGTTAAATAAGAAAGAAGCAATTTCAAGATGGAATACCATATTTAAATCGAAATTAGTATTTAAGTCAATTGGCAATGCAACTTTTGTATTTTAAAGAAAATAAAAATATGTTTCTTTTTTTTAAAAATTTTGTAAGGGGTAACATCATAAAAATAAGCAAATTTTATAAAAAAATTTTATTTAGTTTTTTCTTTAACCTTAAATGCAGAATTATTAACCTCTTAATAACAATTTCGGAAAAGAAATCCAAATGAAAATCGGTTGTCAATTCCATAAATTGTGTTTAAAAAAACCTTGGCCTTTTTTTCTCATTTTATAAAAACCAAAATTTAAAAAAAAACCTAGTGATGTTGTTCCAGTTTTTAGTATTAGCTTAACAATGTATAACAGATACATATAATATTTAAATATTAATTCTGAAGTATAACAACAACTTCCAAGTAAAAGCTTTTCAAACGTTTTCTAACAACTTTGTTAACAACAAATTTTGTAACAAACTAAATGGAATTTTTTTCAGTGTTTGCTCATGACATTGAGAAGCCATTGAAGCGGCAACATCGAAAAATCAGCAGCAGCAGCAGCCGCAACATGGGGCGACATGGGGCGAAGACACGGCACAGAAGCGCTTGTGGGCATTAGAAAGACGCCACGCTGCCAGTTCCTTGAACTTCAGCAGCCAATTCGAGATTAGGCTGTGCTCTTGGCATTTCCTGCTTTCAGCAAAGAGTAAAGTCGAGCCAAGAACTCCACTCCCCGCCAAAAGGGTACACAATTGGAATTGGCCAAGAGACCACGACCAAGACCAAGAGCAAGAGCAAGACCAGAAAAGCTGCCCAGGCACGTTCGCCCTGGCAAATGGCTGTGTATACACATACAGTGCGGGTACATACATATAAATGGGATGGAACCCGACTCGAACCCGATGGGATGCCTTCTTCAGTGCTCGGTCTTCAGTGTTCAGTGTTCAGTCTTTAGTTCAACGAACCTTGCAGCATTTCGCATCACTTACTGCGGTTCTGGGCAAAGTAATTGCATGCAACACGGCCATCGCATCGTGGAGCCGGTTTCCCACTGGAATCCCCACTGTCGGCTGGCTCTTGGCACATAAAACATTTAATGGCTTTCTATTATGTATAATTTTATGGTCTCCGGAGGCGAGGCGAACTGCACTCCTCAAATAGAACAAACTAGACTAAGGCAACAATGGTTCGCACAAAAGCTCTTGAGTTCCCTTAACACTCGACGAACAAAGAAAATGCTAAACCCTAAAATATCTCAATCTCTGTCGTGCTGCCTGGATAAATAAATCACCTTTTCCGTTTCAGTTTATTACTCTCTGATTTATGTGATATTTCGTGATTTTAAAACAAATTATTGATAGCTTTCACCAAGGTTTTATGGACACAGCTAAATTTTAAGTGCAACGATGGATGAGATTGTGGCAGAAACTGAGATTAAACATGAGGACCGGGCCAAGATAGATTCTATAGTTGCTGATCTGGCTGCTGCCATAACTGGTACCTATATGCAGAAAAATGAAGTGGAAGCAGAACCCAAAGAACAACTTGTGGATGCTGCTCTTGACCACTCGATGGCCCATCAGGAGGTATGAAGAGGGTTCTTTAATTTCCAGATATATTTTATATGACTTCTGATGATCCACAGATTATAATAAGTGAGAAGGTAACAAAGCCCACTTCCAAAGAGAAAATAAGGTAAGTATTAGTATGTACAAAATCATTATAAATACTTTATTTTTGCAGTGATGTGACCTCCCAAAATACTTGGATTTTGGAGCTGGAACCCCTTGACAACTCATTTAGTGCCCTAACCAAGATAAGTCCCAGCAATGATAACTTAAAATGTCCGCAGCTTCTTAAAACTAACATGGAAGATGAGCTCCTCCGTCTGCTGAGTGATTCTTCATCCTGCTCCTTCAAAGTTTATGTGGGCAAGTACAAATTCCGCTGTCACCTGCAAGTCCTGCAATCCCACTCCAAATACTTTTTGGACTACAAAGAAGTGGACACCCTTACTGCTCATTTGCCCATTGAAATGGTGACTCCATCGGCCTTTCATGTCGTCTACAACTGGATGTTGGACATCAAGGGGAAAACACAAAGACCAAAGGGCGGTTGCTCTGTCTTGCAGATATACAGTGCAGCAAAGTTCCTCAAAGTGGATGAGTTGCTGGAGTATTTCTGGGCATATACCAATCAAGGACATGTCTCTGGGAGCCTTGCTTTTGGACTGTTCCTGGAGTCTCAGAAGTTTGAGATTAGCCTGTTTCAGTCTTTAATGTTGTCCCGCACCGAAAAGTTCTTTCTGCCTTTGGTGGCCTCCAAAGAGTTTGTGGAACTGGATTTCCATTGGGTGCTGGAGCTCCTGAACATGGATAATGTGGGCGTAAACAGTGAGATTGAGGTACACATTTTTTCTAGGAGTTTTATTTGCAGTGTTTATCTGTTTATCTGTGATGTATCCATATCCCACAGATCTTTATGAGTGCAGTTCGCTGGCTGAGTCACGACTGGTCTGCCAGGGAGATTTTGGTGGAGAAAATAATGGACTGTGTGCGTTTCTTCCTGCTGCCACCGCTTTTCCTCAGGTTTCTGCAGGGCGAACAGCAAACGCGTGTCTTCTACAGCATTTGCCAGTGTCCCAAAGTCAGGGAGACAATCAACAGGGTCTTCGTGTAAGCTCAGTACAGAAGTTAAAGTCCTCGTAACTCATGATCTTATCCTATCCTATCCAGTTACACCTCTGCTAAGCTCTGTGACCCGAAGCAACGCATCTTCATTCCCAAGGAGTTTGATCCGCCGGAGCAGAGGAAATGGGTATTCGACAGGCGGTGCTCGTACCACCGAAAGCCAGGGGGAAACCAGGGGCAGTTCTTCACCTACCAGCAGTTCCTCAACTACCTGCAATCGCTCCACGACTCGCTGCCCGATCACGGCTCCTAGGTCACCGGGGTCTTAGCCAAATCCCAAACTTCAGACACCAAAGACCCAACGCAATGTGAAAGCCAGAAGGAAGTGTGCCGCAATATTTGGCCAATGAGCCAGCTCGTTTTAAGAGAGCCAAGCGACTTCAATGGACTTTTGTTTGCCATGCGATTATGGCTTTGGCTTTGCTTTTGGCCAACATTCAGCGGAGATTTTGCAACCCAGAGACAACAGGCAACTTAGCGAGTTTACTTAACAATGGCAAACGCGACGGCGGATTAAAGTGGGGTGTCTTTATAACTAATTAGGTAATAGTTTGCAGGGGAACCAATTCATCATTGTAATGCTATGTTATTTTCAATCTTCAAGCTGTCTCTCAGGTATTTTTATCCTTTTTTAAATAAATTTTGTAAGCGGTTTCTTACGTCATGATGGATTAAGTAAGATAAGAGAATCCAAGTAACCCAAAATATTTGATGAAGAAATAAATATTTTAAACTGTTAAGCACTTTCATTTCCTTTTGGTAAAATATTTCCTTTTCTTAATTTGATTTTCTTGACTTCTCTGAACACATATTTATGAAGGTTTTTTTATATTTAGCTGCCTTAAATAAATGTTGTTGTAGTAAACAATTTTTAAAGGTTTTTCAGACGGATTTAGGTTTTTTATATTAAGTACCTAAAGAGTTTTTGACAACTCCCCATTTTAGAAACCAGTCCAATAAGTTATACTATATTTCGCTAGGAAGGGGCCAAATGTGTCAGCCTCACTTGAATGTTATTTTATAAATCAGAGACTAACAAAAGCCCCCAACCGAGTTTAATCTTTGTCAAAGTCTTCGCTACCAATTTGTTAGCAATTTTTCTTGGGGCCCCCCAATCCATTGAATTTGTATTAGCTTCTTAATAGACAGATTTATGTACTCACTGACTGCCGATGGTATTTGAGCCGCGTGCGTCGTCAGAGCTGCGATTGTCTGCAAAGAAAGTGGAGACAAGTCACTCATTAGCATATAGTATAAGAGTCTAGAGTAAAGAGTAAAGTATAGTATAGACTGAATCCCGACCCCTGTCGGGCCATAAAGCGTTGACATAAATCACGGAGAGCCGACAGTAAGTCTAAGTCCCTGGCCTAATCCATCGCCAGTAAGCTTCTTTAATTAAAGGGGAAATTTCGTTTCGATTTCGTGTTGCTGGACTGCAGATGGGGGGAAGCATTATATTCTCACGATTCTAAGGCTCGTCTGGTGGAGTGGAGTCTAGTCTCTAGTAGTAGAGCCTAGCCAAAAACTTTCGCCAGCTTTGGGTTAGAGTTGAACCTGAATCCCATGGATGAAGTCGGGGCCAAGCGGCTTAGAATGGAGTTGGAGCTGGTGGTGTGCCACTTTTGGACTTGCAATCGCGTTTAGCATACAGAGGAGGTGGAGTGCCAACTGGCCTCCAGTCTCATATCCAGGTTAATCGCATTGGCATGCAATTGTCATTCAGCGGTCCACCGGCTGATTGATGTGTTCTGGCCAAGACTGTAACAATTTTCCAACTCGATGGGCCTAGAACCCAGGTAATACTTACGATTAAGTGCAGCGCCGTGTAGCAAATGTCCAATGGAGTACCAGTCTTCATGGTGACGGTGCGAGCGCTGCAAGAGACAAGAGACGGATATTAATGCGGATCGCAAACCTTGGCAAATAGTCAAAAATACTCAAAACATAAGACTGGAAAAACCCACACAAAAAACCGGTTCCACACCCACAACACACATAGGATTATGCTAAATCACTCGAACACAAAAAACACAAGCATTCTGTAATGAATTTCGTGGCCCAAAGGCAAACTTTCTGTTTGCCAAATGGGTCAAGACAACACAGCCGAAATTTAGTTCGCGTGCGGGCCCCATTGCAAATGGGTTAACATCGGCATAAAGTGGCAGCAACTGTGCAACGGTAAATCAAGGAGCCAAATCACAGATGCCAGTTACTAAGAGAAGAGCAAACAAACCTACATAAACACAAGTCAACTGCAACTCACGGTGCCGTGATGACTCTGGTTTCCGCTCTTTCATTACGAATCTTTACGAGGTAACAGAAGCTGAAGCCGAAGCTGCTGCATTACGAGATATTAAACACATATCAATAACCCGTGACAAACGCTTTTCAACTTCCTGCCGAGCGGTGAGAACATCGCTCGCGAGTCATTCAGCCAGGAAGATACTTTTTAAAGTGATTGGTACACGGAAAATAAAATGTAGTAGTCAAGATATTACATTTTTATTTATAACAAAAATAAAATTGTAAAAATTATGTTCTTTTATATTTTTTTAATTTATTTTAAGATCAGTCAAAATTAAAATACCTTTGAAGTGGATCAACTTTTATTAGGTTGAAAATATAAGAAACTTCAGCATCACAGAGTATTTAAAATAAACACTGAAGTTCTTCAATAAAAATGTTAAATGTTTCCTGTTAATATAATGTTTAATGTAAAGTACTTTTTTATTAGCAAAAGACCAGGAATTGACAATTAGGACACACATTCAGTGATAAATATAAAATATTGTACATCTTTTTGTTACCAATATAATTTGTTTACAATGGAGAATTAGTTTTCAAAAAGTTGTTAAATAATTAAAGTGGTCTTTCATTGACTAACCATCAGTTTTTAATATTATCATAGTTATTTTTAGAAATGTATTTAATAAAACAACCAACCAATTGTATATTTTGTTAACAACACAGACTTCTAAGAACCTCTAGAACAAATACCTAAAATTGTAGATTATAACCTTTTTGCTGGAAAAAGACAACCCAGATCATAACCAAATTGGATCACATTTTCCCCCCGTGCATTTTGATCATTATCTTGGGCGGCGCAAGACAACAACAACAACAGCAACAACAACAACAAAATGCGGCTTACGCTGATGGCCGAGAGGCGATAATGATTTGTTGTTACCGCTGCTGCTGCCAACACATTTCATTCAACACACAACACACAAAGCAGCAACAACACACATGGTGATGATGTCACAAGACCAGCACTCACCCCAAATAAAAAGATACGAGATACAAGATACAGACTCACAGATACGACCCGGTTATTATCCAAGCGGTGTAATCTCTTTGGGAGTCTGGAGTCGTTATTGAAATTGGTTCGTTCGCTCGCTAGCAAAACGGGGAGAAGCACGAAATTGGGTCAATGGATATCGCTTGAAATTGATAAATTGTTGGCATTATGCAGTGAGCACACATCAATTTGTCAAAGCTGGAGGCCCACACTTCCTGAACACCATTCAAATGGGATGGGGATTGGGATTGAATCGGATTGGAATCGATCAGAGTCCGTAGACAACAAACGTGGCTCAAAGCCGAATGCAAATTGCCAACTGACGCCACTGACAACATCCAACAACATCCCACAGTGAAAATACAAGCGCGTACTTCCACTGGCTATGGCATTGCAATAAATTAGCTAAAATTAGCAGAATGACGCAAGCGGCTCTAACCGAGGGAGACAGGTAAAAACCACACTCGGAATTGAAAACGCAGCTCATGCAGGCAACAAAATTAGTTGGAAAAAATGCGAAAATGGCAGAGCACGCCAACGAACATTATGAATAATGACTTTGATTGGCATCTGCTCTCGTTACCCAGTTCGAACTGTGCAAAAAAAAAAAGTAAAAGAAAATAAAACCTAATGCCAAATGCCCAATGGAAATGGCAAAATCCAACTGACCTTCAATTACGTTCATCGCAGATAAGGGAAATTGCATCGAATTGGGGCACAAACTGTGGAGAATTCGTGGCTGTAATAAAATGATCTTGTATCTTGTTTTCCGCAGAAAGATAAGGCACCTGGTCAATGTTTTATTATTGGTAATAACGATATCTTCAAATCGATTTACAAGAAGAACTTTTAAGAAATGGAAGACGTTGTCTTCTTGGCCCATAACCTGTTGAAATCTGAATTGTGCATGAAAACTTCGATGATGCCACCCTTTGGAAATTGGTAAAAATCACCTCGTTTTTAATATTCAATTACAAAATATTACTGAAATCAGATAAAAACTGAAACGAAGAATCATCCCGTCAATCCTTATTAAAAACAATTCTTCCTCTGCAAAGCCTGCATTTCCTGCAGCTGCCAACCATTTCCTCAACTTGTTATTCTCCCCACAGAGGCAAAAGAACTCGGGTCTAGAATATAAATTAAATAATGATGATTCACTGTCCAATCAATCGTGTGCATTCGATTGTAACGTGTACCTTCAAGCGTCGATTTGACTTCATTTGACACACATTTCACAGAGCAAATAGCACCAAAAAAACTAAATAAACAAAGTACAAAGTAAAACCAAAAAACAACAAAATGGGCCGTGCAACTGAATAAATTAAATGGGTTTTGCGTGCCCGACAAAGTTGTGTGTTTTAATTTATTTGTTTTTAGTTTTGTTTAAACAATTGCAGTTTCATTGGAGTGTGTGTGCTCCGTTAATGTGGCGGCTAAGTGACCTCGCGTGTTTCCATTTTTCCGTAATTTATTTGCCTTTAAATACCCAACGAGGGTATGCAAAAAAATAGTTGGGAAATGCACACTTAACTTTACAGCTTTCTGCTTGAGCAAAATTGTTGGGAAAAGCCGAACAGCCGAAAAGTGTGAAAATGGGCGAGTAACTGTGCGTAAAATTGCGCTTAGTGTAAATATATATTTACAAAATTAAATGTTAATGGCCGCTTAAATGTTTTTTGGGCCGGGGCGAAACTAATCCCTAATGAAGTGAGTAATTAAAGGGAACGGACCACCCGTCGTACCATAGATCATCATCATCAACGACGGATCTGGGTGAACCGCATTAATCAAGAGCCGCAGGGCTGGGAGCCCCTTGGAAATCGCGGGAAGTTAGTCAATTAGAATATCTGACGACTCCCATCTCAAGCTGAAAGATCTGGTTCCAATCTGAATTGCCAAAGGCAATGGCAAAATCACAAACAGCGAAAAATAAGTGTGTTAAGCACACAAAACTCATACACATATACACATAGCGATTTAAGCCACAAACTCACTAACGTGGCTGACCCATTTTGAATGGGTTTGGAGAGGGGGGAGTTCTACCAACTTTCGGTTGCGGTTTGCCATTAAAATGGGAAATCTCCGACGATCAATCAGCATAGCGATGCGTAGAGCTAATTTTGCTGCAATTTCAATTCCAATTCCGCTGCAGAAAAAGAAAGTATTCAAGAGGCCCTAAAGATGCATTGTCCGATTGTCCCGCATTGTTCTTAATGATACCAATTAACGAATAGAGTCGAACAAAAAGGGCAGCTATTCCACTGTACAAATGAGGTCAGCCTCTTAGCTTTTACTTTTACCCAAAACTTCTAGTTGGCCATAATAGCCCCAGGTGTTTTGTTTTGCTGTTGCTGGCTAATCAAGCGTCGAAGATCAATGGCAATTGAGCCAACGACTTTCACCTGCTTTCGTATGCAGGCTCTGCAGGTCTCAAATAAAATTAGAATTTTAAATGCGACGATCTCACAATTAGCTCGGGGATTTGATTGGAGATTGATGGGTTTATGGGCTTCCGAAATCAGGGTGGAGGGGGTGGGGAAACAATAGAGTCAACGAATCGGAACGAACTCTATTTGTACACCAAGGTCAGTGCAATGCGCCTTTGTTCGCTTTAAATGAGCCAACAATGCTTTAATTTGCTGTTGGCCAATTGCAATAAACGCCAACGCCGTCGATTCCGTTTATAGATTTCGATTGGGCCAACAGCAGCGGCAGCTTAAGCTTTAATTGACAATTGCCCATTAAGACAATGTGAGAATTTGGGAAAATCGCACATCATTAGCTATGTTGAGGTAAAAACCTGACCCCACCTTCTTGGCCAAAATGCTGTTGCCACATTTAAAGTTTCTGCGTTAAACTGGAGCGTGGAGCGTGGAGACAACAACGTCTTGCCACATTTATTGTGCGAACCAAGTTTGGGTGAGACCAAAGACCAAAAACTGCCCAATCCATTGCGTGTTTTTTTTGCTGATGTTATGTAAGTTCTCTGCAAATGGCTCTCTGCAGATTTGTCAAGATGTCCAATTTGGCTCAAACGGCTGACTGGCTGGCTGGCTGGCTGGCTGTCTGGCTGGCTGACTTGACAATATGCAAAGCACTGATTGGACACCCACAAAACAGCTTCAAGCCCCCGGCTCAGCCTAAATATATTTTCCTCTCTCATTTTGACGCCTAATTTTTGTGGCTTACAAGCTCTGCGGCTATTTTTTGCCACGAACATACAAAAAAAAAATCAAACGGCAAAGAAATTCGCATTGAACGTGACTTGAGCTAAGCTGTAGACATGAATGTGTTTGATTTTTATCAGCCGGGTCTACAATATTTCAGTTTTAGCCATTTACTTTGCTTTGCTTTGCCTTTTTGCCTTTTGACTGGCGCCCATTGTTACTTTTTTGTTTCGTATTTTTTATTTCGCCCGAAGGCACAGCTAAAACTAGTTTTGTAGTTCCGTTTTAGCTTGGGCTTTGGGTTTGGGGTTTTGTGTCTAGAAGTACTTAAAATGGAGGCTCCCAGCGACATTGGCAGCGGCTACTGCTGGTCAACAAGCTAATTCGTCATTAAAACTCATTTATTGAGGGCTCTTTTAAATGCAGATACTTGAGCTTTATGAGGGAATCGGCTGATGGGCCAGAGACACGGACTTTACTAATTACTGGGAGGTGACCTCATGTTTCTCATAATAACTATATCCAAGTTTCCATTGTTTCGGCCTAAATCTTTTGAAGATGGTTTCCGTTTTGTAAACCATTCGGTTTACAAAACGGAAACCATCTTCAAAAGATCTCATATTTTTACGTTTTTCTCTGTTTTGGGATTTGTCTACTGGTTGAAAATGGATTTTATATTATTAAAAATGTAAATAAATAAAAATAAAATAAGGTAGATTTCATATCAGTTCAATGCTTTTCCATAAAACATCATTACTTTTATACTTAGTATATTTAAAAACTACAATACCTACCTAAAGTATTTAAAGTTAATGAATAGAATTATTATATTAATACATAAAAAAGTTTAAAACAACTTTTTGTCAACTTTTTGTTTAGATATATAATTTTTATAAAATATATATTACGACACCTATATTTTTTGACTTTCTCACAATCAATATTAGATAAAAGAACTCCCGTAAACGTTGAAAACCTATTTAACCCACTGAAAACTGAGAACTTGGTCCACGTAGTATGTCACTCCATTCTTTTTTCATTTCCTCGTGCAAAAGTCCAGCTCAAGGCGGTTCAAAAGTCTTGGCCTGCCACACCCCATTTAAGGTTTGGATTTGAAAGTGTTTCGGAATGAATTGAACAAAAAAAAAACTCGTATTCAACTGCAGTCGCTTGGTTTTTGCGTGGGGTTTTGGTCTAAGGTAAAAGCCTGCATTTAAGTCCGCTTGAGTTTGCCAATGTTGATTTAATTCCCAAGCGGAGGAGGTGAAGGGGGAGTGGCAAATCAACTAGCCAGACGACTTTTCGTTTTGGCCAAAAATACAAAACAAACACGAAAACCAATGCACATTGTCCAGGTTGGAGAGCAGTAACGATTTTATGACTCACTGGTGGGTTTTCGGGTTGGGTTTTTGCATTTGCATAATTAGTGGCAAGCGCCAACGTGCCGTATGAGTAATGTAAAAGTAAAGAGCCAAGTTCGTTGCCTAAGTCTTTCGTTTCAACTGTAAATCGAAGCGGGAAATCTAACGTTGCAAAGGTCTTAAGCTTTGGTTGAATGAACTCACCGCCATATTTGGCGCTTTCTTTGTCAGTTCTTCGGCGGGGAGATTATAAATCAATCAACACACCTTTTGGCATTTCGGCTTGCCCACACGCATTTTTCGGCTTAGTTCATGAACCCTCTAAAAATCCGCGATTTGTCATCATCTTGGCTTGGAGCCAAAGCTTGGAGGAAGTCTGGTCTTTATTCCTCTCTATTTTAAGTGCTCACACACACATCATACATACAGCTCCAAAATTATAAGTACAGACGTTCATATTTTCCGTCTTTATTTTATTTTGTGCTCGCTTCAAGGTCACTTCAGCCGTTGTTGTCTGCCTGCTGTTATATAAACAAGTTAACTACACAAAACTGGTATTCGAGCAGCTCGAGCGTGGATTCGCCTTTTAATTATACAAATTTAACGCTTGCGTTGGCGTTCCTCAAACTCACAAGCTTTCCGAGAATGCTGAGCCGAGCGATCTTCGACAGAAGTTATCCAAAGAGGCCATTATTCACTACAAAAGGCGTTGCATTCAACGCAGATGAAGACCATTACATTGGCCAGACAATATTTTGATTGCCAACAAACCACAAATTAACCAATTAATAGGCCATAGATCAACGAAAAAGGGAAAGGTTCCCATTCCCACCTTAAGCCCAAAGATGATGCAAGTGTCGGGATGGGCCACCATCAATCAACTTTTCTAATTGCTTCTTTAGACGCCAACTCACACGACCTCATGTAGTATAGACATATATAATTATGATCCCTGATGTTCCATGGAAGTGCTAAAAGTTCGACGGGGAAAAGAACCCAAGCTTTGCTGGGATTTGTTGGGAAACTGTTGGGTCAGCCAATTAGCCACAGATTCTGGCTTACAAAGGCCGCACACAATGTGTGTGGAAAATGTGAATGGACCCAAGACGCAAGACCCCAATGACACATTACTTATGCGCTGCACACATCCAGGAATCCAGAAATCCAGGAATGGGTATTGAAAGCCGGGAAAAGCGGACGTCCAAGTCGGATGTCCGTGATGTGGTTGTTTAAATAGCTATTGCTACCCCATCTTGGCCATAATTGTGTGTCCCCAGCCATCACATCACTCAAATTATGTAACTGCCTGCGAACTTGACAGCCAATTTTGGCCATAGGCAACGCAGCCTTGGCAAACAGGTTCAGATCCCGATGCAGATGGGGACAGTTTTTGTTCGAGGAGAAAAAAAACGCAGATAAGCCCCATTTAATTTGCACAGAAAACAGATTGCAATGCTTCTTCAATTTATTCCCCAAGTACAAATATTCCGAGGCAAGCTGGAAACTGAAGCTAACCGGTTTGGCTGATGGATTTTTGGCACATCCACAGCGTCTGGCGATTTATGAAGTCATCTTTTAAGGCTGTTTCGGTTTTGTTTTTGCCAAACGGCACAACTTCGATTTTGTGCCTGATTTTTAACTGTTTCTCTTTGCGGTTTCTTGGCTTTCGGGTTTTCTGGTTTTTGGCCAACTCCACAACACTCACCTCTATCCAACTTCGCCCTTTTTGCGTAATCCAATTTGATATGTGTCCGTTGTTTTATATTTGCTTGTTTTTGCAATTTTGCTATGCTTTAAACTGGTTGACCGAAACGATGATGATTTTTAAATATTTTACCGAAATTTTTTGATTTCGCATGGGGTCTTAATGAATTTTTGGGTTTTTTTTTTTTTATATTTCCTTGGTTATTGATACTTATTTGCGGACTTCCTCTATAATTATTTCGATTCGTGTGGCCAACACTCGTTTTACATGTTAACGCTGCGGGAATTGCACATTTAGGAGTTGGCTAAGAGCGACCAAAGAGACTTAAAATGAGAGTCTCTTTGGCGACTTGTGGCAAATATTCCGAGTGGTTGTTGCTGCTGCTGTCTCAACACAAAAGACTGCAAGGCACAAACTTTCCGACACTTTTGCACTTCCCCCGAAAACAACGCGAAATATTCAAAAGATTCACAAATCATTCAGCACGTAGTATTTACTGGCCCGGTTCAACCACCCGTCGAGCTTAATAGCTTCCCAAGGGCAACAACAATCGGAGAAAAACACGACAAAAATATCACACAACACAACACACAATAAAACACACAACAGCAACAACAGCAACAATTTCAAATCAAATCTCGGAAGCCCAATCAAACAAAAATCTTTTCAAATGGGCAATGCCGTTCAAAATCCGTTTGCACGATCCAATTAGAACCGGGTAAACAGAGTTCTACCCGTAGAATTCAAAGCACACTCAAAAGTCTCACGCACGATTATTCGTATGGGTTATATGGATCGAAACGAATCGGATCTTACTGTATAGGATCGAAACGGAGCGGTTCGGAGTGGAGCGGATCTGTCGTGCGATCCGCGTTCGTTGAGCGTTGTGGATGTGTCTCGCACACCAACCTGGCCAAGACTGAAAACTCTGGGCTCGTGAAACCCAAACGCTCGCACTCCGAAGAAATTGTTAAGACTGCTGGCCAACAACCGGTCTTGGCCAAGATTCGGAGTGGCGTCTCTCAGGGGTTTTCGGAGCAATTCGCAAGTCTGAGTTCGCTCTTAAAACGAGCTCTTAATTTATAAGTAAGTACTATAGTAATGCTGCTGATGTGGTCGTCTTGGTGTCGCTGCCAGTTTTTCAGCAGCAACACCAGGCTGTGTGCATCCAGTTGATGATCATGATCGACGGGAATGAGGGCCACGCTCCGCTGGCTCTCTTTGCTACACCTACGGGACGAGATTGTCTTTCTAATGAGTGCGGCATAATTAGAGGGTCGTACAGTGGTCATCCCATATCACAAGTCTACACTCAAGAAAAAACTATGCCAACAAAACTTAAATTAAGATCTCTTAAATTTAAAATCAAGATTTGTGGGTTTTCTTAACTCAAAAATAATGTTTCTTAAAACTATAAGCCATAAAACTATTTCTATTTCATCATAAAATGTTTAAAACTTTAAAATTAAATACAATTAAATTTTTATATTGTACAAACTTTAAATCCCTTCAAAAATTTGCAAAGAAATTTTTTGTATTGTAATGAGTAAAAAATATTTATATTTTTCTTAAAATTAATGTTTACAATTAAAATAGTTTCTTAGAAAAACCTACAGCTGAATATGATTCCCCAAAAAAATATATTCTTTTGGTTAATATTTACTCTAAAAAATCTCTAGATAATGTTGCTTTTAAAGACTTAAAGTACAAAACAAATAACTGAACTATCAGTTTTTGTTTTAGTGTCTTTAAAAACCTCCCCAGAGCAAGCGTCATGGCATGCTCTCGCAACTGGTGGCCAGGTTCTGCTCGAAGTTGGCAACAGACCCGCTGCAATTATGGCCAATCCAATCCAATGTGTGGGCTGTCACCAGAACACCTTGATGACGGCATATATAGCCACTGGTGAGGCTGATTGACTCAACGAGCTGGCTCTCGCTGTGCGACAAATGTTATATCTTCTTTTGTTTTACTTCAGCTGCACATAAATCTTGAACTTGCATTTACAGTCTGTGAACCCAGCACCCTTGCACCCTCAAAAAAATACAGGTACAATTACAGGTAGCTGTGACACCCAGCGAAGACCTCGAATTGTTGCTCTATTCTTGGGTATTTCCCTTTAAGTCAACCGTTTCTGTTTATACTTTTAGTTATACCAATATTTATGATTATTATGCGTGGTCTTCTTTTTGACTTTTTATCCTCTGGGGAATAGAAAAAGAGTGGGAAAGTGAACGAGTTGTTCTTTTGAGACGTGAGAGAATTCTCGGCAGTGGAGCAGAGGATTCCCTCAATTACCATCTTAATACAGTTTACCATATTCAAGAAGGTCTTAGAAAGATTATGATATTGAAAGGGAAAAACACAAAAGATTTCCGTATCAATTAAGAGAAAATTAAACCTTTCTTAAAACTTAAAAGAAGAATTGTATGTATTTTTGTTTTATTGTTCATAAAAGTCACTCAATATTGAAATATTTATCAAAAGTAAACATTGCTATAATTAAATTCAAGGTTAAGCTCTTATACAATCTTTCATTAGTGCGTCATGCCGAAAAAGTGTTTATATTTATGGTTCAGTTACATCATGCAAATTCTGAAGAGTAAGCAAAGCCATCCCACGCGACTTTGTGTCTCTTGTGTGAATTTTATCGCCCACACTTGGCCAAGTTGATTGAGTGCCTCAATTCCCCCCAAGAAAGCTTCAGGTATTTAAAACCCAAGCAACAGTCGTCTGGGGGGACAATCGAACAAACCAAAAAACCACCCCATAACAGCAACAGGACATGGACACTTCCCAGGAGCCGGCCAATTCCCAGAAGTCCAGGAGTAAAGGACTAGGTAGCCAGGGGTTACTGTCACTGTTTGGTGATGGGAAAATTTATGTACTTCGGGCCAAATAAATCATATCAACCTTGTCTTTCGACTCGAACGATATAGCCGTGTGGAGATCCCAAATCAAATCTGAGTAAAATTTAATGTGTGTAGTTTATCCAGGACCTTTATCAAGTCAGAACCATTAAAAAGCCCAGGACACAAAGTTGGAAACGTAATCAAAATCCAAATATAGTCCCGCCGAAATGACCGAGCTTTTGTCACGCGAAAAGGAACTCTTCAAAATTAACCAGGAGCTCAACCTGCTGACCCTCAGCTCCGCCGCCGAGTCCATGTATCCATCAAAGGCTTCACCCACTGCCTGCGGTGTGGCGGTTCCAAGATTCGCCACCTTTCAGAAGCACAAAGGTCCGAGCAGCCTGCTGCGGAAAAAGGCTGTTACTACGGCTCCAACGAAGCCCAGGCCGAAAACTCCACCTGGAAGAGATCCAATTGCTACATCACCGCTGCCCGAGACGAACCTGCTGACAAAGTCAAAGACTCCCGACTGGAAGAACACGAAATCCGGGCCTGGAGCCACTTCTCCAACCACCCGCATGGTGTCCAAGTTCAGCACATTTACGCGGGATGTGAGCAGTAAAACAGCCACCTTTGTGAAGTACCGGAATCCCAACTTTAGCGAGAGTCCATCTCTGGACCTTCTGCTGCGAAACGACTCCGAAGAATCAGCCAGAAAACAGGATGTCGTCGAAGTGGAGGTCACCCAGAAACAGGAGAGCACCACCGTCATCAATGGCCAGGTCAAGAAGCAGGTCACCAAGGATAACTTTATCAAGTAAGTAAGAATAAAGTAGAATCTATAAAGCCGTTTTAAAAAGTTCCTGTTAAAAAATATAAACAAGGATTAAAAAATTAAAAAACATACAAAAAAGTTGTTTAAAAACCCTTTTTCCTCCCAGGTTTCTTAAGGCCAAAGTGGCTATTCTGGAGGAGGACCACGTCCACCATGCCGGCGAGCTGAGCCGGCAAAAGGAGCAGTTGGAGCACGCCCTGGATGCGCAGCGGAAATCGGATCACCAGCGCGACCAGACTATGAGTTCCAACAAGCATCTAACGGAGCAGCTGATGCGCGCTGAGCGGCAGTATGAGGATGCTAGCCGACGGCAGAAGGAGCACCAGCAGGAGTTTACCCGCCAGCAACGGGAACTGGAGCAGCTGAAACGGGATGCGAAAGTTGCCAAGCAGACGAACATGAATCTGGAGAACCGATTGTCCCGCGCCCAGGAGGACGCGGATACTGCTCGTTTGGAGCTCAAACAGCTACGCGAGGAGCAGCGCGACCAAATGGAGGCGCAGCGTAAGGAGCTGAAGCAGCGGGACAGCCGGATCCGGGCGCTCAAGCGCCAGCGGGGTGACCTGCTCAACGCCTACAAGAAGCAGCTCTACATGATCGACAACCTGAAGCGCCAGACCAGCTGCATGGAGCAGTCGGCGGCCATTGGATTCGGCGAGAAGGAGTTCAACAAGGTGCTCGAGTGGAATGCCAAGACGTGAGCTTATCCATCTTTGGATTGTAGCATAGAATAAGCATCTACCCATGTAAATAAGTGGAATGTAATTACATTTTATGGTCTCACTCGTACTAGTCCCCAAGCAATCTCGTTTCAATTAGTGGTGGTTGTAACTCAATTAGGCTGGTTTCATCCTTTCTCTGATGAGATGGAGGGTATAAAAGTCAGGGATTTCGCATGGATTGTCACAGAAGCATCCGTTCTCTCCAAGCGCTCAGACCAGCCATCGCACACTGCCCATAACGCTCACCGAAAACTGCAAGATGGCACTAAGATTCACCCTCACTCTTTTGCTGGTCACGATCCTGGTTTCAGCCATTCTGCTGGGCTCCAGTGAGGCGGCCTACAGGAAGCCTCCCTTCAACGGCAGCATCTTCGGCAAACGCAGCAGTCTAGGTAAGTTTAATTACATGAGCTGGTAAATATCCTACACCCATCCATATCCCATTTCAGACTACGACAGCGCCAAGATGAGCGCCGTTTGCGAGGTGGCCATGGAGGCGTGTCCCATGTGGTTTCCACAGAACGACAGCAAATAGGATCAAGCCCTGCGACTGCGCCTCCAAGAACTGATCTCAAGCCTTCGACAAAAATACCAGCGACAGGTGGGCAGATGCTGCGCCTGCACCTGCGACTAAATGGGGAAATTAACATAAACAAGACGTTAGAAAAATCATGTATAAAGTTTATAGTGTAAGCCGTGCATATGCGTACATATTATACATACAATACTCAATAAACTTACAGCACTGAACTTGCTCCAGCTTCAAAATCATTGAAATATTCTAATAGATACCTGGCTGATGACAGCACACTCTTGAGATACAATGGGATTAAAATTAAAATACAGTTTTCATATGGATTCCTAGTGGGTCCTGGGGGCTCGGCCACGCCCCCGATGCCTCAGTTCGTTGACATGCTTGCGCAGATTGGTTATGTAATCGGTCATGGAGGAGGTAAGAGCCTGTAAAAAATTGTTCATTTAATAATCTAGAAATACGTAAAGGTTTCTAGTACATACTGCATCCAGGACATAGCGGGGAATATAGCCCTTGAGGTCCAAGCAAAGCACCCATTCTACGATGCAGCTGTCCGCCTTGCCAATGATTTCACGAAAGGCGAACCCAGTGACAATGTTCTGACCTCTAAATTGCAAAAATTCGAGTTAAAATTTAAAACCAACACATTTCGTATGTTTTAAGCTCACCTTGTGTATTTAGATGAGGGTGGAACCCCCGCATATTGCACACTAAACGCTGAGCTAACCCAAACTTTATCCTTGGTCTTGCCAACACTTGGTGGATTTGGTTTTGTCATGTTATCTGCTTCGCCATCGACCCTGTCCTTGGCATCCTCAAACTCATCTTGTTCCAACGGCGGTGGCTCCTCCTCGAAATTCAGGATGGGACCTAAGCTCTTAGCGCCCAAACTGTTGCCCAACGTATCGAAGGGAGTTTTGGGTGCCGTAGATGAGCTGGGAAACTGGGCCTTGCAACTGGACACGCTGCTTGGCAGCGGTGTATGTGATTCACCATCGGAAATGGTGCTAACACTGCCCTCACAGGATCGATTAAGGCTGTTGTCATCGTCACTGCTGAGTTGAGCAGCTTCATCATCATCGCAGATTTTTCCATTATAAAAGAGACGCCAAGACCGCAGGTTGACAAAGTCGCGGCTCTTCACCATGCCACCTCCTCCGCCAACAGAGACCTGATAGGTTATATCGGTGTAGGAGTTGATTTTCTGTAGAAAGGTATTTTATATCATGGAACATTTTAAACCAAATGTTATGTTGGCACTTACTCGCACTATTCTTGATTCTAAGAGAGCGGGATTCCACTTGGGACAGTCTTCAATGCGATAGAATAGATCTTCCATCAGTGCTTTTGCGGGGTACTTAATGCGCGCCTGCAGATTATATAATTTAAGTACAAATTCATGTAAAAATCGGTTGTCTTAACCCACCGTCAATTTGTATATTTTTCCAATTTTATCCCGCTGAGTGCTGTGAATAGTGTCGCCCTTTTGGGTCACCTTATCCACTTTCCAGTCACTGGACTCGATGATCTCGTACGCCTTTCTTAGGCAGTCCAAGCCCATCTGGTTGTACTCCTCATCCTGAAATCCAAACACATAAGAACTGATAAGAAAAACTCCAAACTACTACCGATATCATCTTAACAGACTCCTTTTGTCGATGGTGGCTTTATCGTCAGTTCAGCCTCTTATATAGTCGCCAGACTCATATCTTATTCTAGATCGACTTAAGAATGCGCATACATGCATAGCTTACCTCCTCTTCCTCCTCGTCCGAATGGCGAGCCGTGTCCAAGGGTGAATAGAAATCAGTAACACTTTGTGGAGCCCTCTCGTTCTGTGTCAAAATGGCCGGCTGTTCCAAAGGTGAGCGATCATTTGAGAACATAGCTTAAAGGAGTACAAAATGAATTAGATATGTAGACTAAAATCAATCGGTTGTGACTGTCCTTACAACGGAAATAGTGGCGGGCATGACGTTCCTGTGGAATGACACGACAGTCCAGAAACCAGGCTTCACCCCAAGCCAATATAAACGAGGTTATTATCAGGATGACTTCGAATACTTGTTGCTTGGACTGCAGCCACTAAAGAAGAGAGATATTTAGTCAGTATTTACTTTTAATTGAGGTTGAGAGCTTCTTAAACTTACGTCGAACACAAACACCTTGGAGATAAGAAACAAACAAGATCCACTTGTAGAGAGCTGCAAAAAGAATACACTAATAATAGAAAAAAGATCTACCGTAGTAACAAACTCACCGCTATGATGGACCAGTGATTGATGTACAATATGGCATAGAAAAATATGAGAACCACAAAACGGCAGATGGCGACGGCCACAACATCAAAGAGTGACTTGTAAATGGTGTACTCCATGATCTCTTTATGGAAAGCATTGAATATATTGTCTCCGTTGATCTGCAAAGCGAAGTGCATGAATGAATCTCTACTGAATCTCATTTAAATAAGTCATTTACGTACCACAATGCAAATGAGCCAGAGCAACGAGACGAAGACCAAGTCGAATGTGACGAAGAGGCAGAAAAAACGACGCACCACGGACATCCGACCATCTTGCATGTAGCCGGCTAGAAAGTCCTCTGTAATCAGGTTGATGGAATGTGCTCGCGCTGGAATCGGTTTGAGTTTTTTGTAGTTCGGATGGTATTTATGCTTATTTATCTGGAGATATACTCACACATATCGTACTGCATGTTGTAGGCGCTATTTCCTTGTCTCCCGTTGGACAAAATGAGCTGGGCGGTGCTGCGGACATCGGCTGGATCCATATTAGACATGGCAAGTTGGTCTCACTAAGCTTAGCTCATGTCTTAAATACTGAAATACAAAGATTTATCATAAGTGATCAGCCATCAATAGTATGACTAAGGGTCCAAAATTTGCTGATAAGAAACTATAGAACCAATTACAGTAAAATAAGTACCTTGTAAATAGACGTTGCGATCCCAAAAACTAGGTTTGAAATCTGGGGCAGAAAGCTTTTCTACTTCCTATAGGCAGTTATAGATTATCGATACGCACAAGTGATTCGTCAGCTTTGGTTTCTTTGTTTTTCTTCAATCATAAACAAAACTTCTCATATTGCAAAAAGCCCGCATAAATCGCTCAATCGATAGGGATATCTCTAATAACCAATAATTTATGTTAGAAATTAGTCTCGAATGCTGTGAAAACCGCTCAAAATGGGGTTCTAACATTTGTTTTATATTTGCCCTAGTTTTAAGCCTTTTAATTGCACTATCTGAACAAAAGGAACACCGACGAAAAACGCAAAATCAGCTGTTTGGTGGGCCAAACTAAAACTACCCCAAAATACCAAATATGTAAAAAAAATACCGAAATTGTTTTAATTAAAAGCGCTACTTAAGTTATTTGAATTTCTATGGGATAAAATCAAAACTTTATTTACAATCTCTGCTTAATTACTTAAGTGTATGGATATAATTTTAATGTCATCGTAGGGTTTGTCCGTCTTGGGATTCGCCTTTGAATTGCAAATGTTGAGAACCACTTCCATGCCACGATAAACGCGTCCGAAAACTGTGTGTTTATTGTCGAGCCAAGGCTGAAAAATATTATTTATTAATAATTAGTTACAGATATTAAGTGCTTAAGTACTTACAGTGGGCAGGACTGTAATAAAGAACTGGCTGCCATTTGTATTCGGACCCGCATTTGCCATGCTAACCGTATAGGGACGATCGTGTTTTAAACTCGCTACGAACTCGTCTTTGAAATCGCTGCCCCAGATGGATTTTCCACCAGTGCCCGTTCCCGTTGGATCGCCGGTCTGCACCATGAAGCCCTTGATCACGCGATGGAATATGTGGCCATTATAGTACCTAGAAATATAGTGTGATTAAAACGATAAATTCTAATCTATTCCGGAAGTTTTTACCCATTTTTCGCATGAACACAAAAGTTTTCCACCGTTTTTGGAACCTCCTTGAAGAACAGCTTCATGTGCACATCACCTTTCGTGGTGTGGAGCACCACGTTTTCATAAATACGTTGAACGACTAGAATAGATTAAACATTTTGAATGAAATTGTTCTTGAAAGCACGTATAAAGATAACCTTCGTCTTGAAACAGCGTTAGCGTGCAATAAGAAACAGGTTAGTGGTTAGTAAACGATTAATAACTAGGTCAACTATGAACAAATACCTGTGGCTTCGGGCACCGCGATAATGTCCTCCTTTGAAGGCTTCTCGTTGAATATATCCCGATCGACATCTTGCAGATCCGAGGGTAGTCTTCGGCTGAACAAGTAGAATCGATTTTTCCTAATAGAAATAAAATAAGTTTAGTAGATAAATTTTGAGCTGTGGAGATTGGTAATGACTAACTTGTAGGCTGTACAAAAGGCTGTTGGATCATTTAAAATATTCTGCAGTGCTGGGTTTTCACTGGCCTCCTGTTCCATTGTTATGGCAGCTTTTTGCCGCTTAATTCGTCCCTGAAAAAGGGCCACTTGCAATGGCCTAATGTTGTCCGTTTTTCCTAGAATGGTGACGCAGCGATTCGTGACCACATTGATCACCTTGATCCCCAGCATGGTGGGGTAGAGTAAGAAGTTTCCAGTGCTATCAAACAGAATGTTGAGAGTTGTGTTTTGCGCCGTCTTTTCCAGATCCCGCTCAGCAGCCATTCTGAAAAAGCAAAGCTATATTGTCTAGTTAGTATAAGAAAAAGAAAGTTTACCTTCTGCCAAACTCCATGTTGGGCAGGGCATGCTGCGTCTGCTGCATTTGAGTGTAAGTGGTAAGAGCTTCATCAAATACCCGGATCATTTTGCCTGTATTGAACTGAAAAACGCGCACTTTACGATCTGTGGAAATGGCCGCAAATCGCTTTCCATCTGGGGTGGCAGCCAGACCCGTCACTTGGGTCTTTTGCTTGGCAAACTCAAAGAGGCCTATTGATAAATGATTTAAATTAAAAATGAGATAACTAAACGCTTCCTTTAAACCATACTTGTGTCCAGTTTGGAGTCAAAGTTGACCAGGCGCTGGGGAAACTTGTAGTCGTGTTTGGAGTTCTGCCAGTACTCTAAAATTCCATTGCGATCCACAGAGATGACCGTCTCCATGGCGACATTCAGGCACATGGCAACCACAGGCGCTGAGTGCAGTTTCTCCAAGGTGTGCAGCACTTCTCCGCCACCCTGCCCGTCGTAGATGTGAATGCAGCTGCTCTCTGAGTCCGATCTGTAAGGGGGTTCTTTAGTTTTCCTTTACTAGACAAGTGCAGCCCACTTACATGGCTAATCCCTGGACTGCATCACCTGGACCATTTATCCACTCACTGCACTGCGGTGTGTAGCCCAAACGAATGATGTTGATCATGTCAAAGTTGACCACATCAAAGACCTTGGCTGTCTGATCCGTGGCCGCCGAGCAGAGCAGTGTGCCACTGTCATTGGTGGTCAGCGATTTGATGGGAACTAAAAGTACATTAACGATAAGTCAGCAAACAGTTTTACTGCACGTTATTCTGTAGTTACCCAGATGACTGCGAAAGTGCTTGACGAACTCGATTCCCAGCTCGCCCTTCTTCCAGAACTTGATGTGTCCATCCAGACTGGCGGTCACCACGAAATCTGTTTTGGTGCACACCAAATGCGTGATCACATCTCGGTGCATGTAGCTCCTTTCGTAACTTTCGGCATTGGGCAGGTTCTCCAGGTAGATGTGCTCATAGGGCAACACTATTGATGTTAAGAGGTCATTTAAGCAAAGAGCGGGATTAAGTTAATTTTACCCTTCTTTTTCTTGGCCGGCACGGGAGCACTTTGCTCTGAAGGCATCGGTCCTATCCAGGCGTCCTCCTCGCCCTCCGCTTCCTTCTCCACGGCGGGCTCCGCCTGCGGTTCATCCTCCTCCTCCTCTGGAGCTCTCCGCTTTAGATCCTCCTTGCTTGTATCGCTCATTTTGTGGATTTTCGGATTTATAAACAAAAACACACGAAATGTGAATGTGAGTTTTTGCCGCGTTTTTGCAACACTGAACGCCGTGTTGCAAAACGCAACAAAACAGCTGTTGGGGGTGAACCGCGGTTTTGTGCGAATGGCAATATTCACACAAATTGCAAACACAACAAGAGGCACGGAGATTTAAAACAAATTAAATTGTATATAAAAGTGCTAGCCCAGCGATGCAGAACATAGCGGAGGAGCCGAGCCGAGCGGCAGGGGGCGTGGCCGCTGCAGCAGCCACCGAGGGCGACGACGGCGGAGGAAGCGGAAGCGGAAGCAAAGGCAACGGCAGCGGCGGCGGCATCATTGTTTTGAGAGCTGCGCTGGGAGAGACTGAGACGAGAGCGGTAATCAATAAATGGCGGGTTCGCGAGGGACAGTTCGTGTCCGCAGCACAAATCCTGTTTCTCTACCAGCCAGTGGGTGAGGACGGAAAGCCCGGGAAGCCGGGAGAGTCCGTGATCCAAAAGTACAAGTCCCAGCGCGCCGGGGTGGTAAAGAAGCGCCTCCGCAAAGATGGGGAGCTGCTAGCGAAGGGGTGAGTTTTTGTGGGTGGAGAGAGTTTGCGTGGGTGGGCGCTGTGCTGTGCTGGGGGGGAATGCAATTATGCAGCCGTATACACACTAACCGAGCTCCTTCCTTTAGGGATGCCATTCTGGAGTTGTCCGAGTGCATACACACCACGGTAATCAAGGACATGTGCGCGGACTGCGGTGCCGACTTGCGTCAGAACGAGAATGTGAGTGAATACGCATGCCTCCTCCTCCTCCCACGCTTCCACTGAATACTTAACTACTCAAACACAGGGTCAAACATCGGAGGCCTCGGTTCCCATGGTTCACACAATGCCGGATCTGAAGGTTACCCAAAAGCTGGCGCAGAAGCTCGGACACGACGACACCCGCCGTTTGCTGGCCGACAGGAAGCTGGTGCTGCTCGTCGATCTCGACCAGACGGTGATCCACACAACCAATGACCAGGTGCCGGAGAACATCAAGGGCATCTACCATTTCCAGCTGTACGGACCACAATCGCCGTGGTACCACACGCGCCTGCGCCCCGGCACTTCCGAGTTCCTGGAGCGCATGTCCCAGCTGTACGAGCTGCACATCTGCACCTTTGGGGCGCGCAACTACGCGCACATGATTGCCCAACTACTAGATCCGGATGGAAAGTTCTTCTCCCATCGTATTCTGTCCAGGGATGAGTGCTTCAATGCGACCAGCAAGACGGACAACTTGAAGTGGGTTACTTTTTATATAACTCAAAACTTTTACTTATAAAATCGTAATTACAGAGCCCTGTTTCCCAATGGCGATTCCATGGTGTGCATCATCGACGATCGGGAGGATGTGTGGAACATGGCCTCCAATTTGATTCAGGTGAAGCCCTACCACTTCTTTCAGCACACGGGTGACATCAATGCCCCGCCGGGATTGTCCAAACACGAGCTCGATGGTGAAGGTGTTGACTTTAAAGGTTAGTTTTCTGAATAAACCACTTTCAAACATTCTGGTTAAAACCCCACTTCTTGCAGAGATTACTGAGAAGAAGGAGGAAAAAGACAAGACGGTATCCACCAGCGATGTGAAACCAGAAGACACAGATAAAAGCGACAATACTGTCTCAAGCACAAGCAAAGATGATGAGGGGAATGAAGAGTCCGTAGATGTATTTGAACTGGAGGGCGAGGCAAAGGACCCAGAGTTTTCCAACTCCTCGAGCGCAACAGAGGCACCCAAAGAGCTGAGTGACAAATTGAATGGCAAGACCACCGCAGAGGAGATAATGGTCACTGAAGACAGTTCACCTGGCTCACCGGATGCCGAAAAGCCGGCCAGCGATGGCGAAGACTTAGTTGTTATTGATGATAATTCCAAGGAGAGCACAAAAGCCGAGGTGACAGCCACACCGGCAGAAGCCAATGAAGTAGTGCCATCATCTACTAGTACTTTAGAGGAGAAGAGCCCAACGGCGGAAGAAGTCGTGGCCTCTACGTCAAAGAGCACGCCTAGCGTTCGAGTAACGCTCGACGGGCAGAAGCAGATTGAGATCGAGGACCCCGACGACTACCTGCTTTATCTGGAGGTTATACTGCGCAACATTCACAAGCGATTCTACGGCATCTACGATGAGACCACGGAGATACCCGACCTGAAGATCATCGTCCCAAAGATTCGCTGCGAGGTGCTGCGCGGCAAGAACCTGGTGTTCTCCGGCCTGGTGCCCACGCAGATGAAGCTGGAGCAGTCGCGGGCGTACTTCATCGCCAAGAGTCTGGGCGCCGAAGTGCAGCCTAACATTGGGAAGGAGATTACGCATCTGGTGGCGGTCAATGCGGGCACCTACAAGGTGAACGCCGCTAAAAAGGAGGCCACCATTAAGGTGGTCAATGCGAACTGGTTGTGGACCTGCGCCGAGCGCTGGGAGCACGTGGAGGAGAAGCTCTTTCCGCTGGACCGCAAGGTGCGCAACAAAGGCCGCCAGCCACCCGCTCATTGCCACAGTCCCGAGCACGTGGTCAACTACAGCGAGCGGTCAGAGATCTCACCGTCGAGCAGCAAGCAGCAGGAGGAGCAGAGCGGAAACTTTCGCGAGACGCTTAATCCGCTGCTGGTCTTCACCAACGCGGACATCGAGTCAATGAACAAGGATTACGACACATTCTTTGAGTCGGACTCGTCCAGCGACGAGGGACCTATTAACTTTGGTGAGTCTTTAATTAATAAGAGCACGTGGCAGTGTGCATCATTGCAGCTTGCAGTTGTTTTGTTTTACCAGGGGGTTTTTTGCGCCATTGTCAAAACTTGTTCTAGGATTTAATTAATACCAATACTTACTACATTAATTAATTTATTTATTTGCAAAGTAATGGCAAATATCTTTTACTTTTACGATAGTTGTCTTTGATTATAATCAACATATTTTATTATTTCCAGAAAATCCACCAATGGACAAGAAACTGTTAAAGAGAAAGCGCGAAGATGACAATTCCAATAGAGCCCACGACTTCTTCACGCGGAGCGAGGATGTGATGATTGGAGCGCCGAATATCACGGACTTTGACAAGAGCTCGAATGAGGAGGGCGACGACAATAACGAGGATGAGGAGGAGGAGGATGACGATGATATACCCAGCGCCAAGTTTCGACGAGGTAAGATTTTAAACATAAAGTTATTTGTTGACTTGTTAATTGGCTTCATTTAATTATTAGGGGAAGAGCTGCCATCTGACCTGGAGATTGGCTCGGACTCGAACAGCGAGAACAACCCTGAAGACGAGGACGACGGCGAGTGGAATATGATGGGCGCTGCCCTTGAAAGAGAGTTCCTTGGCCTGGAAGATTAGCTACCCGACTTTGATTTTGACATTTAGAGATTCTGCGACATCCTCGGGCACCAGAACAACGGTGACCAGCTTGAAGCACCTGCTGAGCCCGGCCACTCAAGACATTTCAGTTTCACTGTAAAGCAAGGAGCTAAGCAATGGACGGGTACGCTTATGCTTAGGATCTGTACTGTATGTATTAGCTGTTAATATGTACTTTTAAAGTAGCCTGTAAGAGATCGCACATCGGCCGGCGCCGCAGGTCCTCCAATCGCAGTGAATTCTTAAGTTCAAAACCTCTCATTCTAATCTAATGTAAATTGAAGCCTACTGTAAATGTTTTAAAAATAAATTCCGTTCCAGCGGACTAGCATCTAGTGTTTAATTTTAAAACCAATGTACACCACACGAGTAGTTGTTTATTGTTTGCGTTGTGTTTGTAATACAAATTCACATTAAACTTGAACAAATATACGAGTAATTCCCAGCTGAAATTTTACTCTTCGCTACGTTTTGTGGGAGGCACGCTGCTCCTTGAAGCGACTGACCCGCTTTTTGGGCGCATGCGAGTCGATAAACCTTCCCTTGGGCAGGGGCTCTGGTGCAGTGGGCTCCTTCTCCACAAGATCGTGCATGACCTTTGTGTAGGCACTCATGTCGCGCAGGTCGTCGTCCAGGGTGCGCTCCTTTTTCTTCTGCTTCCGTCCCTTTTTGCCTTTCTTTGGCTGCTGGTTGACGATGTGCGGCTCCAGCTCCACAGCCGCTTTATTCCGAAGAATTGACTTGGTAGTTGACTCGGGGTCCGTTGATTCTCCATCTGATGTACCCGGCTTGGAAAACTGCAAAAATGGAAGGTTAAGTTCTATCCTGGACAGAAGTTGATAGTCTTACCTGACTCCTGGGATCTTCATAGGCTGTTTCACGCGCAGCTTCGCTCAATATGGGCACCTTTACCTCCTCCTCACCCTCAAAGCCATTAACATAAATAGGAAACGGTTCCTTCATTTTTGACACTTCTTTTTCATATTTCTCATAAAAATCAGCTGGGGTACCAGGTATGGCTTCGTCTGGATCACTTTTAGGAGAAGGCACAGCATCGGAATGTTTGAAACTAATGTGTAAAGTATTTATACGCCCTGTGGACTCCTCCAAAATGCGATCAACTAAATCAAAGTCCTGGGCACTCTGTGTCTCCTTGACAAACTCAATGTTTCTCTCAACTTTTTGCATGATGTCTAAAATCGTTTTTCGCTCTTTTCGAGTGCTGGAGCTTTGAGCTTGTTGTGTTGTCACTGGGGGTTTAACAGGTTCATCCAGCTTTATAATATCCCTGGAGTTCTTCCTTGCATTGGGCAGCATTTCAGCCACGGTTTCCTCCCGTCTAAATTCTAGATGTTCGTCAGCGAGGGCAAACGAAATGCGTCGTTTGTTTGTGCTGGGTTCAGGTACAACTTCAGGTTCTTTAGGGGTCTCAAATGGTGCCTCGTTCTCATCGCCTTCCTCTTCCTCATTGGCCTCCAGCTCCTGCTCGAATATCATGTCCTGAAGGTCGTCTTCCAGCATGACCACCACATTCATCAAGTGAATCAGCTCATCGCTGATGAAATTCACCTTTTGTATCTTTCGCATTTTTGCCTTGAGCACTTGCAGCTGAGCTCTCAAGAAGGGCTCACGTTCTTCGTTGGGCAGCAGGGAGATCTGCTCTCTTATGGTTCGTACCTCCTCTTCCTGGTCTCCATCATCATCGTCTGATAAGGTGTCCTCCAATTCAATGGGTTTTTTAATGCCTCCAACACGTTGCTTCTTAGGGGAAGTTTCTACTTCTCTGGACATTAGTTTTCGCACTAGGTCATCCGTGCTTTTCAGACTATCCTCTGCTTCTGGGCTGAGATCTGCCGTCTGGTTCTGCTCCTCAGCTTCTAGTTTCTTCCACAGCTCTGATTCCTGCTCCTGGTTTAGGGGTTTAGGAACATGTTCGGTACTTGTTTCCTTGGGCTCTTGCACCACATTCAAGAGGTCTTCGAGCACTTCTTCGTTGATATTGTCGGGATCCAGACCTAGTTCCTCCATCATCTCGCGCTCCTCAAGCTTTCTGAGGATATTATCGTCCGTTTGTGGAGGTTCTGCTTGACGCTTAAGACGCTCCTTTTGCTTTTGTTGACGCACCCGCTCCCTGTGCTCCGTCATCCACTTGTTGTGCGATTCCTCGTTGAAATCCTCTACGATTTCCACCTGTTCACCGCTAGGAACCGCTCCCTGCTCGAGTGGCGCTTGTAGTTTGTTTCTGCAATGCAAATATAAGCATTACGAATTCTAGTTTCTCCATTATCCACAGATTAACTTACCTCCACAAATCAGACTCCGTTCCGAGCTTTTTCAGCTGCTCCTCGGCAAGCTTCAAACGGTGGCGGCAAATCTCCTTGGCCTTGTGGGCGGAACAGGCCGAGAAGTAGCCCTCGTAGTGACCCACTAGGAGCTCATTGGTGTGGATCAGCTCTCCGGGCATCAGAGCCTTCTTTCCAATTGGCACCATAACCTCCACGCTGAGTTTTTGGGCGAACATGTCCAGGTTCCTGATGGTGCTCTCATTGTCGTCCTTAAAGGTCTGCCAGCGCTCCGTTTCGCTAGCATTCTTATCAAGGGCCTATCGTAGACGGTTCCCGACGAAAATCCAATAGTAAGTGCACTTAAAACTATTATTTATTAGTATTTATTTACCTGTCGCAGAGCATCTTCGCGCCGGTCCATTGTTTTTGTTGATTGGTAGTGTGACCGCGCAACAAATGTTTAAATATACTTCTTAATTTAGTGCAAGTGCCATAAAAGCAATCAAGCGCGCGTAAATGAAATCGTTTTTTGAATTTTACTGAAAGCTTTCATAAATAATTAAATGTTTATGTTTCTATTGTGTGGATTTAAAAAAAAATGAACCCCTTCATAAAACATGTGAACAATTTTAAAAAGCATTCTACATATTTATCACAATTTAATCCAAATGTTATATTTTTATCAAGTCTTTGTATTTCACAATTTCTTGAATTAACTAAAAGCTTTTGTTGAAATAGCATTTCTCATTTCCCAGAAGTACGTAGCTTTTCTTTGAATGTTTGCACACAACAAAGATAACAATAGATAGCATAGTGCTCCATATGTATGATAGTAAAACAAACTGATGTTTACAGCCAATTTCCATTTGATGATAATCTATCGTCGACCAGCATATGTTGCCATTTGATAAGCACACATCCCATTTGTGGAGAGCTAGTAAAACAAACACAGCCCAGGGTAATTGTCATCCAGGCTAATTGCTATATTACAATGTGATTGATTTGAACTTTATTAGGTTGCGAACATTTGCTACACACAAGCTCACTCGTAAAGATTAAAAACGCATCCCAGATTAACAGGTTGCTCACTACGCTACTGCTTGGACTAAGTCACATCGAACAGATTGCTTCGTGGGGGCGCGCTATATAGGGTGATATAGTTCGGCTAGTTCACGTTCAGATTACTCACAACATGACCTGGTATGTTGACACGGTATATATGTACATAGAAAATATACAGGGATAAAGCTATTGTTGTCGTATATAATCCTTATGCCTCAGTTGCGGTGCGTATTGGAAGCTGAGCTTCCGAGTACGGGAAAGTTCTTTGTTAGCTCATGCGCCTGCTGGTGGCCCTCTAAATCGGCTGTGATGAGGATCTGCTTGCAGAACTTGCAAACTTCGAGACTCGGAACGGATTTTCGTTGGGCGGGCGACAGGCTGTTCAGTTGCTGTTTGTGCACCAGATAAAGTTCCTGGTAAATAAAGGGGTTGATTAACAAGTAAAAGAGTTGGGAAACAAAGCAAAGCTAACCTGTTGCTTGCTTATATCTGGCAGCATAGCCAGAAGCTCTGGGAACAGGGTGTAAAAGGAACTCAGCATAGCGCACTGGCAGTGCTCGTAGTACGCGCGACCAGAACACGATCCATCACGGAACTTGGACGATAGCAATCGAAATTCGTTAAGAGCCTCTGGGGTCTTGAGTATGTCCCTGACCTCGTCCACCAATATCTAAGGGGAAGCAAAAAGTTATATTAATCGTCAGGCTTCTAAAAAGGACATTGTCTTACCTGGTTCCTCAAAGCGGTAGCTGGCGGATCGGTGTACGTGTAGGTGCTAGGTACAATGTTGTAGGACTCGCCCAGCGAACTGGTGAACGTGAGATTGTTGGGCAGCTTGGCCACCGAGTTCACAGTCACATTGGATATGAATCCGGGCGGTGGTTTAAGCGGTCCGCCAGATCCCAAACCAGGTGGAGCACGTATGGGCGTAGGTGGAGCCCCATTGGCTGTTGATTTTTGTTCGTTGTTATTGTTTTTCTCCTTCTGCTTGCCCAACTTGGGTTGATTCTCTTGATTGTTCTTCTTCTGTTCCTTTGCCTTTTTATCTTTTTTGTTGGCCTGTTGTTCCTGGACATTATTATTGTTTGCCTTGGGAGGGAGTCTAACTGTGGGTATGGGCAAAACAGGAGCAGCTGCCACCTTAGACTTGCGGTTCTCCAGCTCTCGCTGCTTCTTCTCGGAGGTTGGCTTGGACCAGTTCAAGGAAGCAGATCCATTGCTTGGTTTTGGTGCACTCATTCGGTTGGAACTGGAACTAGCACTTGCACTCGGTCCTAGACTGGGAAACTCCAGTGCTGTCAGCTTGGGAGCACTCTTTTTCAAAGCCTCTTGGCGCGCCTTTGCATCGTCCTCCTCCTTTTGTACCATTTGCAGCTTGTGGAAGGTGGTAGGGTTGGCCACCGACACATAATCTTCGCAGAGACCTCGATGCTTAGCGGATACATTCGTCATGGGCACTGCAGAGCTGCTGCCCATGTCCTCTTCTAGGTTTTTGAAATTCTTCTTGTTTCCCTTGCCCGGGAGAGCGGGGAAGTCCAGCTGCGGATCGGCTGTCTTTTTGGACGCAGCTGCTGGTCGATTAGACACATGCAAGAGCATTCCATTGCTTGGAGGAGCAGTCCGACTGGCGGAAGCGGTTGGCTTTTTGAAAACAGCTGCCGCGGGATGTTGGGACTGTGCAGCTCTGGCGGCAAGGCTGTTGCCCGAGGGGCCCACAGCACCACCTCCACTTCCCCCTCCCAAAGCCGGGAAGTTCTCTTTGGTTCGAGCAAGTCCCGAGGAGCCACTTAGATTGCGCATTGAGGGCGGCGGCGGTCTCACCAAGGAAACGCTGGGACCCGTGGAGGCACCTTTCAAAGTGGGGAACTGCTCCTCGTTGCCAGCATCGATGCTCACGTGTCGCTGGCTACTCGATGGCAAGTCGTCAAGGTAATCGTTGTGCTCATCGTTTCTGTAAGGTTCAGACTTTAGAATGATCTTTATAGCAAATAGCCACCAACTCACCGTGCTCCTCTCATGTTGGCTATGCCCTGCTCTGTTTGTCCGCTGCGTCCGCGTGGACCCAAGGTAATCTCCAGCTGCAGGGTGCGCGTCTGCTTGGCCTGCTGCTTGTTCAGCGACTTGCCGTGCACGTTAGCCACGTGCGCCTTGTACTCGATCTCGTTTCGAAAGGCCCCAACGAACTGTTCTGTAGAGCACTTGCCCTCCTCGCAGAGGTAGTGCTCCTGCCTGAAATGATCCGCCAAATCGGCGTAGTCGTTGTAGAACTCATTGCAGCCGTCGGCGTCACAGAAATGGCAGAAGTAGTGCTCGCGTCGCAGATGACGGAACAGTTCGTCTCTGTCCAGGTAGCGCTTCTTGCAGTACTCGCACAGCGGATGACCGCGATGCGAGCGATTGTCCGGATCGCCCTTGGTGTTGTGCAGCTGCAGCTCCGCCTGCGTGTAGCACCTGCGCTCGAAGGTGAAGATCTTCAGGGTCTCTACGCAAAGGTCGCAGTACAGCAGGCTGTGTTCGCTGCGCACATGGTTGCGCAGGCCCTGGAACGTTCTGTACGGCGGGGCATCGCACCTAGGGTTCAACAGCTATTTAGTAACCTAAATCAACTGCTGAGCAATCATATTTACTTGGGGCAGGGATGGTCGAGCAGCTTAAAGAACTGCTGCTGAATCTCGGCACTGCAGAAGCCGATGCGGTACTTCTTGCTGTAGAAATCGGAGCGGTTGCTGGCCTCCAGCTCGCGATAGGGCAGCTTCTCAAGTGTAAACAAAACCTACGAACAAGAATATGTTTATTTGAGTTTGTTTTCGCTGACCAGCAGAATTACCTTGGACAAGACGTGGCGGCAGATGGGGCATTCGTTCTGCTGGCACAAGACCCGCATTCGCGTGGAGCACTCATAGCACACGGGATGGTCGCAGTCCCCAATGGAGTAGATGTCCACATTCTTGAAGCACACCACACAGGCGTTATCATCGTTGCCCACTTGGTACTCGGTGGTCTCCGGCTTAGCAGAAGAGCTCTCCGTGGAGTTGGCGCTAGGTGCTCCGGTTCTTGGGCGACGGTGATGATGATGCGGTGGCCTGGCCACGGATCTCGGCTTCCCGTTCTGCATTTCTCCCACTTAACTCTCCTCTCTCTCTCTCGAATCGAATGGGAAGGGGAAAATTACTTGTTGCCAAGGGCACAGTGAAATCGAAGTGCAACGAGGGCTCTCTGATGAATCAGCTAGGGTTTTCCTGATCCCTGCAACTCCTTAGCCAGCAGTGGTGCGGTGGGTCAACAAAATCAGTCAATTAAATGGAATATTGCAACTGCAAACACGAGGCAACACGCACACACGACAAACGCGAAAAGAAAACTTTGAGAAACTAGAAAACTCGACTGCAATGGAATGGGTTGGCAGTTCAGCGATAGACGATAACCTGAGCTTGGAGCCCTGGAAGAACCGATAAGTCCCAGTCGATTGTTTGGCTGAATGCAGTTAACATTAAAAACTAAAATTTAGACAATATGAATGTTTTTACAAAGTAAACATTGATTAAAAAGAAACTTATTTCATAATAAAAAGAAAAACCCAAAAAGTTTTGGTTTTTAATTGTATCAGCTTCACGATAGTCAGTTGCAATTTAAAAAATAAACAATTTCATATAATAACAAAAGCAAAAACAGAAAAATTAATAAAACTAAATAAAATTTGTTAAATCTTTTTTTATTTTTATCCACTTTTTTCCGATAATAAGTTGGCATCCCACCAATGCCAATCGATAGTTATATCCAGGGCTGACTCAACATGTTTGCCGAAATTACCAGGAGTTCGTTTTACGCTTCACGTGCAGTCGGTCGTTTGTCCGCTTTAATCCCAAAGTCAGCAGCCACTGTTGTCCAAAGCCACAGATACATTCAGCTAGAGAGAAAGCGTACGAAAGCAGACAAAATGGCCCTGTACGAAACCATTGAGAAGGGCGCCAAGAACTCGACGAGCTACAGCCTGTATTTCAGTGAGTATCCAAATCTGAGGGCAATTTTATGACCCGGCATAACCTGCTGGCGGTGTCTGAACTAATTTGCAAATTACCTGCACCTGGTGCAGTTACAACATGGGTTTAGTTAATCGCAAATGAGCAGCTAAGATTATGAAACAAGTCAAACCGGACTCTGCTTATTTAACTCGTCGCTTTATCAGCATTATCAGCGATTTGTCTTTGAGGCGGCGGAACTGGCGGAAATACCTAGAGGACCGGGTTCTTTGGTCTTATCTTTGTATATTATAGCAGTTATGGCTTCCATATCGCAGATATCGTAATTGGGGGGACAAATTTCAGTTGGGCACACAAAATTAAGAGCAGTACGGTGACCTTTGTCTAGACGACAGACTGTCCAGCACTATCAATCAAATCGCGTGTCCAGGTGTCGTATCATCAATATAATAATTTGTGGCACTCTGTTTACAGAAAACAAGTGCGGCAATGTCATCTCGCCGATGCACGACATTCCACTGTACGCCAACGAGGAGAAGACCACCTACAACATGGTCGTGGAAGTGCCACGTTGGACCAACGCCAAGATGGAGGTGAGAGAGAAATCAATCAATTTGTCACCAGCTTGAATGATTCACCGATTGCATGTCCGACTCTGTTCAAACCCACAGATTAGCCTGAAAACCCCACTGAATCCCATCAAGCAAGACATCAAGAAGGGCAAGCTGCGGTTCGTGGCCAACTGCTTCCCCCACAAGGGCTATATCTGGAACTACGGAGCCCTGCCCCAGACCTGGGAGAATCCCGACCACATTGAGCCCTCCACCGGCTGCAAGGGCGACAACGATCCCATCGATGTGATCGAGATTGGCTACCGTGTGGCCAAGCGCGGCGATGTGCTGCAGGTCAAGGTGCTGGGCACCATTGCCTTGATTGACGAGGGCGAGACCGACTGGAAGATCATTGCCATCGATGTGAACGATCCGCTGGCTTCCAAAGTCAACGACATCTCCGATGTGGATCAGTACTTCCCGGGCTTGCTGCGCGCAACCGTTGAGTGGTTCAAGGTAGGAAATGTAATAACCTCTGGTTTTAGGAACATTTCTAACTCTTTGTACTCTATAGATCTACAAGATCCCCGATGGCAAGCCGGAGAATCAGTTTGCCTTCAACGGCGATGCGAAGAATGCTGACTTTGCCACCACCATCATTGCCGAGACCCACAAGTTCTGGCAGAATTTGGTCCACCAGAGCGGCGCCACCAGCTCAATTTCTACGTGGGTTTTATATCACACAAGTTCCCTTAAAAATTATTAATTTCCAATCCCTATTGCAGTACCAACATCACTAACCGCAACTCGGAGCACATTATTGCAAAGGAGGAGGCCGAGAAGCTGCTGTCCGAAGCCCCTGAGGGCGGTCAGGTGGAAGAGGTGGCCGACACAGGTAAGGTTCATTATGTTAAAGCGCGCTTATAGCTGCTTAACCCGATCCCAACCAAAACACGCTACTTCAACACCCGCTTTAACCAGAAACTTGCAAACAAATTGGTTACACAACCCAGCAACCTGCATGCTTACTACTAATTACTTTTAAATGTCTAGTTTCCTACCAAAAATTGAATTACCCCCGCTGTAAATATTGCGAAACAAAACCCAATACATGTAATTGGCTGTCCTGCGTTTGTTAATCCTTGTACATATATATTGATTGTGATTTTAAAATAAACCTTTTTCAACCCATGTCTCTTTGTTATTGCAGTCGACACTTGGCATTTCATTCATCTTAAGTGAGGTGTCCCCTGGGAAGATTTCGCCCCAAGATCGTTGGTATCGTAGTCTAATCGAATTGGAAATGCTTGCACTTGTGAATTATTGATATTGAAATATATAGAAGAACGTTGAATAAAGTTTTGCACCGCAATTAAATTCGCTGCCGACTCCACTTGAAATATACAATCTTTATTTATATTTTACGACTAGATCCAAACAAATTTAAATTAATTAATAGTTATGTAATCGTAGGGCATATGCAATAGTACATAGAATCGAATCGAATTATGCCGTTTGGGGGGTTTCTCGGATGTACTATGATCTTGCGCTTTTCGGTTCTATTTCAGAGGGTGCTTATGTGGGGATTTGGGTGTGGAACGTAAAATTTATTGCCGTAACAAGTTAACTTAATCTTACGAAATAAAAGAAATGTACAAAATAGTTAGGCGTTATAAATATGTATGTATAGAAATCTTTAAAAGAAGACAAAAATAATTTATTTACATCAGACATTTTGATTCTTGTTCGTTCGTTCGTTTGTTTCTTTGTTCCTTTGTTATCTTATTTGTTTGTTGGCTTCCTTCTTTTGCTTTGCTCTTACGCGAAGAACTTAAAGAAATAAGCATAATTCTCGTAATTACTATAACTAAAAGCTCCACGAGACTGTTTAACGGATCGATGTGCATGACAGAAAATAATACAATAATATAAAAAAACAAAAACGAATTTTCACTTTCCGATATCGGATAAGTAACGTGTAATAGCTTAGTAATTGTTTTCATTTTTTTTGTTTTTTCAACATTTTTGATCTACTTTCTCTTGTAGCTTAGTCGATGGTTATTTGTTTTAAGTGGGTACACATTCCTCGGGTCGATCGTTTCCTGGTTGCCATTGTTTCGTGCCGTGTTCTGCCACAGTTATCAATAATACGTAGTGTACTTTAGTTTAGTTTATAGTTTATAGAATTAAGTAGCTGCTCGTGCCAGTGACGGTGCCAGTTCCCAGATAATTTGCAATTTACTTGCGTCCCAGGGTGTCGCGCCATTCGTTGTACTTGTCCATCTCCTCGTGCAGCTGAAGAGCCTCTATGCAGGCGTTGAAAAAGGGCGATCCAAAGCATTCTTGCCTGTTTTGAGTAAATCAAAAAGGGATTAGTAAAACTTATTTTTTAATTTTTTTAATATGCTCAAAAACGGGAGCCAAAATGTCAAAAATTGGTCAAATGGTTGCTTTATTTACATAAAATTGCACACTGCTTCGGTTTTAATGGCAGTTGTGGCAAAAAACCTTACCAAAGAGGTTTTTAAAAATTAAAATTAATTTTAAAAAATGTGATAAAAATTAAAAAGCCACCAGAACGGTAACTAAAAATTGTTCTTTAATCATCAAAAATTATTGATTGTGTTAGAACAAGGAAATAAAATTTTTCCAGATTAAAGGTACAAAATAGTTATCAAAAACTAAACCATAAATGTTAAAAATGCTTAAGTTGTGTGCTTGATTAAAATTCAAAAACAAGTCCCACATTTTTAAGTCAAAAATCAAATAATAAAATAAAAAATAATAAGAAATAAAAACGTACCAAAACAAAAACGGTAAGCACGCGTTTTAAGTCGCGCCAGAAACGCGCGCAAGAGCGCCGTCTGCTGTCCGTCTCTTTCACCTCCTCTATAGCGATCTCTTTCACCGCATCTACAGCGATCTCTTTCTCTGGATGTGAATGTGGATGTGGTTCTGATTATCTGGGTCTCTGGCATCTGTGTGTCGCGCATTCGCATTCTAATTCTCATTTATCACAATTTTGATGCTCTCAATAGCCAGCGAATGATTATCTTTTATTATTTTACATTGGGGTTTATAATTGTTTCAGCTACATTTGTAATGTAATCCTTTTATCGCGTGTTTTTACCAGGGGTTTTTGTTTGTGTCTTGCACAAATTGCGTTTTTGCGTTTTTGCGTTTTCAACATTTAGTAATGTGTGTACTGTACTCGTAGTATGCGGATAAATCTTAGGTTTTAGATAGATATATAGACATATATGTCATCTTTTTGCCAACAGATTTACGCTAATTAGGTTTTTAATCTTTACAAAATAGCACAAAATTGTAAGTGTAATACATTTGCAAAATACTTTCGGTCTCGTGTGTGCGTGTGGTGTGTGTGTACAATGGATTTTCTTTATCTTTATCATTATATTTTTGCCCTTGCGGAAAACTGTGTAAAATGTAAATTTTAAATGCTGATTTTACAATAGAATACAAAAATAAAAATAATCATTTTACATTAACATAGATTAAAAACAATGGATTTCGTTTGTTTATTTTATATACATAACGCATAACGCAATAATAATAAAACAAGCTAAGAATACTTATAAATAAATACTTCGGCTTCTATTAAAAGGAGTTACAAGATCGGCGAAAATCTCATCGCTTTTTCTATACCATATCTCATCACTCCTCCCTACTTTTATGTTACTTACAACAAACGCATAACGTTCTCAATAAATTAATAAAAATAATTCGTTTTTAAAAAAACACATATATAGTAAAAACTGTACGAAATACAGTAATAAATAAGTACGAATTAAATTTGGGCGTTTTAATATTTTAGATTTCTTTGTTCTGGCTCTGCATTTGTGGTTGTAGTTGGTTTGCCATTCTCCATTCCACATCATTCGCAGCGAATTTTCAACTGTGTGTGTAGTGTGTTGTTGTGTGTGTTTGTGTGTGGGGGAGGGGGGTACTTAAAGTTATGTTTGCGGCCCCATGTTGAAGGATATTGGAGAGCCATTTACTACTCTCAGAAAGTGCTGTAAGTTCGATATTTCCTCTTCGGGTATTAACAGCACTTTCAGGCATTCGCCAAACCATTTTGAATCAAAGCAGTCTTTCCTAAAATTAAAAACACGAAAATCATAATGAAACACAACAATAAATAAGGTAACTGAAGCTTAGTTAAATAAGGTAAGAAGAAATCAGGTAAATAAAAGCGGAAGCGGAAACGGAAACGAAAGTTGAAACGGAAGTGAGAAACGAAAGTGGAAACAGAAAGTGAGGTGTCTAATGGTAAACGGGCTTGTGAAACGGATAGGGCGATCCGTTGATCACTTTCAGATAGTGCTGCAGCTGCGATATCTCTTCATCGTCGATTAGGAGAACCTTCAGGCAATCCCCGAAGGTTTCGTGGACGAAACAATTGGCCCTGCATCGAATAGACAAGAAATACAGATATAACATAGGAGGTCGCACAGAGAAAAATAAAACAGTACTTAATTATAACCATTTCATATTCAAAATTCAATTAGACATTTTGTGTTTTTATTAAAATAAATATTAAGTTTACTTCAAGAAAATTCCAGTGGATTGAAAACATTTTAAAATAAACCTAAACGATTTGTTTAATCAATATTGCTAATCAAATATGACGAAATACTTTTTTAAGCATGTTTTTAAGATACAGAGAGATTTTTTAACAACCCAAATATTAAAAATAAGTTTTTTAAATTAAATGAAGACCAAACAAAGCTTTACAAACAAAATTGTTCATTTCCTTATTTCTCTGTGCGAAAGAGTCAAGGAGAAAGTATGTAGCTAGTTGGGCGTGAGAAGAGACCATAAAGTTTAGAAATAAACGAAGGTCCCTAGAGCAAAATTCCCTCAAAGACCCTCAGAATTTGTGTCAGGGTCTGCAAGCACTTAAGATCTTTTCTTGATCTTTTGCCTTGAACTGCTATCCAAACGCTGTAAGGTAATCTCTGCTTCAGGGTTATGTTAGTTATATTTATAGACTTAGTAGGCTTATAGAAGGTGTATTGGTGGAGGGAAAACTTACTTGCATAATCGGTGTATACTCGTCTCGCGGAACAACTGATAGCAGTCCTCGCAGATGCGGTCCAGTCGGAAGAACATGGTCTTGTTGAAGATGCCCTTGCACTCCAGATCGAAGAAATTGCTGCGCTTCGACAGATTGTGGTTGTGTGGCAAGGCGGCGAAGATTGGTATCAAGACGAGAAACAGCACCACCGAGATCTTTATGTTGCGGGAACACATCTGCAAGTGGAGAGTACGTACATCCATTATAGAGAAACCGGAAATGCATTTAAAAATAGAACCCTATTTATAGCGAAACCATCAATTAACTACTGGCCATCTGCCTTATGTACTATGCTATAAGTTAACTGGGTAAGTAGATATGGGCCAAGCCAAGCTGGGATGGGGACTCACTTATACTAAATTGGCCGACAAAGGACAGGGGCAAGGGCATAGGCGGAGCCAGCCAGCCAGCCAGGTGGCAATCAAGCTGCTGCCGCTGCTGTCCCATCGGTGGATCCTAAAAATAGACCTCCTCTCGTACGACAGACGTCTGCTGACTGGCTGACTGGCTAAAAATAAGATCCCATCCCCCCATCCCCATCCTCATCAAAGGTGCAATTGCAATTGCAGTTGCTGTGTGTGCGCTGCAGCCGCAGACGATCTTATCGCAGGAAAGCTCTATAAATAGCACCGGCTTTTCGATTTCAATGTTTTTTGCATTATTTGCCATCTGTCGGCGGGGCTTAATTTATGATGTAAGTTTGTGCTGTTTCGGTGGCTCAAAGGAGATCCAATTTACGGGCGGACGGGCCCCCAAAAAAAATTATATATACTCGTACATAGTACCTACACACCCGTATTTGTTTATTTTGCATATTTTATCAATTTGCGCGCTCTCGCTGGTCAATTACAGCGCATTCCAAACTATTGAATAATTTGATTAAAACTGCAAATTTTTCCATTGCGCATTGTGCCAATTGTTTGTTGTGCACACATGACAAGTGTGAAATTCTTTTCACCCCATTCACCCCGTCCCACCCTCCCGAAAAATGAAAAAATTATAATGCTGAATGAAAACCAAGCAGACACTTCGACGTCGACTATTTTCAGAAAGAGGGAAACAACTTTAAATATCAACAACATGAAAGCGAATTTGTGAAACAATTTCGCGCTCTTGTGCCGATGATTTAAGCACATAGCATTAAGCTCTTTTTTTTCGGCTGTCGAATCTGACGATCTCTGTGCGTCCTAAGATCTTTGGCAAATTGATTTTTTATTGCCTTGTTGATGTCTTCAATTAAGTTGAGCACATTTTTCGCCTCGCCTCGCCTCTGATTTTCTGATTTATGGAATGGGCATGGAAATCGCATCGAAAGTGGGATTGGGCCATTGGGGACTGCGAATGCCAATGGGAATTCTTAGAAAGTTCATCAGTCGCTTGCCAATGGCCTAGCCAAAAAATACATACTTTGACTATATACGATTTTTATTGGCTGGCTATCAAGGGAAATACCGCCCCTAAAAGTATGCTCTTAAACGGGGGGTTTATTAAATTTAAATATAATTTATTGGAAAATTAAAGATCAAAGGGTTAGACAAGCTGAAAATTTCTTGATAAACTATTAAGAAAGTGGAACAATTAGGGCACTGTTTACTTTAAGTGATTCACTTAAGTTTACTATTTTCCTAAAAAGAAGGACATAATTTTATATGACTAATCATACTACTTTCATACAAAATGATGAAATTAATTGTTAACACCTGCAAGTAAAAAACCTTGAATTAACTTAAAATTAGTATAAAACATTCTTTGAAATCCTTAATTTTGTAATGTTTTTATTAAGCTAGTCTTAGTTGTTTTGACCCCAAAAACATATATATTTCCAAATTTTTACAGACAATTTAAAAAATTATGAAATAAATCAAAAACCATCTCTACCCCCAAGAAAATTCTGCCTTCCCACTCACTAAATAAAGTTTTTTCTTTACGCAAATAGTATTATTACTTGCAGCTAGATTTCCCCGCACGTGTGTGAAAAATGCAAGTTGTGACCGATTAGGGAGCACTTATATACATATATAGTATTCATTTCGTCAGAGATCTCCCATCTGCCGCCGGCTTTTCAGTGCAAAGTGCAACAGCTTGCGTATACATAAGTGATTCGAATTTCCCCGATGGCGTAGCGTCTTCGATTTCGTTATTGATTTCGGCTTTGGCTTAAGCGTCTGGTGATAATTGGCTTCGAGTTGCACGATTTATGGCATCATCGTCAGAGCAGGCGGCTATTTTTAACGCTATTTGGCTTTTGCCGGCCGCATGAATGCCATAATTGATATGCGAAACGCGTGAAAGATAATGTAACATGGTCCATGGAAGGGAGGGGTCTTTAAGGGGAGGTTAAGGGAAAGTTGAAGGAGAAGTTGAAGTTGAATGAATGATCCGTCATCGATCGAATGGCGTCATCTCTGTGGTGGTGGTCACCGCAGAAACCGTAAAAAAGGAGCCAACAACCGACGTCGCCTTAATCGATCTTCAATCTTTGATACTCATACATATGTACATATGTATATAGCATCTTTGATCATCATTATCATTGGCCGATGATGATGCGACATGTGCTGGCAATTTGTTTGCATTTTACTTTTGATTAGCTGCCAATTGATTTTATTTGTCGGCCGGCTTTCGCGCTTTGTGGCAATTCAAGTCGCGAGCGTGGCGTGTCGCACATACAAGTCATCCCATTATTCGAATTCCACAGGCACTATCTATGTGTCTGTACTATATATACATACTATACAGATATAAATTTATTCGTATTTTGTACCACTGAATCATTGGAGCGAGTCGCACGCACGCCTCTCAATTGCCATCTTGCTAATGTCGCTGCTGTTATTTTGCTGTTGTTTTTGATTTTGATTGCCACTGTCTGATTGTACACTATTCAACTTTGATTTGATTGCTGTTTTTGCCGATCCGATGATTTTATTTGTATTTGTATTTTCGCTGCTGCCAGGCGACATTGAATGAAGTCATGAGCCAAAAATAATTACGCCAATTATGACACAAAAACGGATTGTGATTGTGATTGTGATTCTTTTTTGCGCAATAGTTTATAATTAATTATGCTCAGTATAATTGGGCAAGGGGTCTATTCGATTTTTGGTTATAATTGTGCCACAATTTGTTCTGTATATGGACAGAAATCTTTAATCTTTAAGCAGAGTCAGACGGAATCTATTTACTAGAATAAGCTTGATTGAAAATCAGTTACCTTTTGCAAACGAAATCAAAAAGAACTCATTGTTTCTTGAACTCATGTTTTCTTAAAATATTAACATGATAATTAAGAAAGTACCTATATGAAGATATTCAGAAAAAGAAACCTTCTTATTTAACAAATTGTGGGAATAAATGTTCATATAAATAAAATATAATCACTTAGGATAACAAAATATCTAGATTAAGATACAGAATACATCAAGGGGCACTTGAAAGTCGACTCATTATATTATTACCCCACTTTACCCCATTTTTATAGCGACCACCCGGAGCTGTCACGGAATGCGCTATTAATAGAACATAAATAGTAGGTTCAAGTCCAGCGATTCCTTATCAGTTCCCCTTAAACTCGTCTCGGTATGTGGGAAATGTTATCGTAAGATACCAATTGTATATCATTGGGCATTATGTGGATTATAAAGCGGCACTGAAACGACTGCAAAACTGTTCTATATGCCTGATATGCCTGATTGCGATATGTGAGTGCAACTATATGGTATATCTTAACGCTTGGCTACGCAAGCATGGCAAGCCGAAAGGCAAGAGCCAAAACATAAAACACACAGGCCCCCTTTAGTTTTTGTTTTTACAGCGCAACTAAAAAGTGCTTAGACACGCAAAAACAACACCACCAACAAAAAGTATATAAACATTTGCGATGGCGAGACTGCTTGGTACCAACTACTATAAACTGGCACAACGGCAACACATGCTGCTGCTGTAGTAGCAACACTTGCTGCTGCTGCTGCTGTTGCTGGTGCTGCTGCTGCTGCTGCTGCGCCTGCGCGGATCACTAAACGCTGCTGTTAATTTGATGGACATGCAGGAGTCTCGAGCTCTTCACAGCAATTTGCATGATATGTGTATTCGATTAATATTCATTTATTCATGAAATATCTTGGGTATGCTAAACAGGAAAGGCCGACTTAAAAGCAAGCCAGTGTGCACTGCAGAAAACGTTTCCCCGAATCTCTTGGAAATCTCACACAACACATTTCGCATATCATCCAAATAAATATTCATTTTATATTGTTTAGATATCTACGATGGAGATAAGAAGAAGCTTTTCGTCTCTTATGGTTTTTCTAGTAATCTGCGTTACTTAGAAAATATGATGAACCGAATTTGTGGACAGCAAAGCAACTAAATTTCCAGAGTTTTAAATATAACAAAGATAATAAACCTCTGTTTTTGTGATTGATGCACATATTTTACCCAAGATTAAGCAGTTATTTTTGGTGGAAGGTAAGTAAACTTTAAGGAATATCAGTAAACTAATGATGTATATTTGTTATAGGTACTTTCTTCAGACACAAACTGGACACAAGTAAGCCCTAGGCCCTCGTGAATAATTCATCACTCTTTCAAACGATTCATTGTTGCTGTTGGACCTGAGGTACTCGTAATTTGGTTTAATTTCCAAGCAATTTTACATCCTCCCCACTCACAGTGACTGCTGCCATTGCAGCGATTCTATGGCTTCCATTTAAATTTCCATTTCCATCCGAGGGGCGATTGGCGAGGGACATATTGGATATTGGACTGCGACTGAGAGTCAATTAATCTGATCTGAATATATATCCAATTGATATTATTGAGAATAATGGCGAACCGTTACGTTTCGTTTCGATTCGTTTCGTTTCGCAATAGATCTTGGGGTCTGCCAAAAGGCAATTGGCCGTGCGCGATTCCTGGCTCGAGTCTTATATCTTGGATAAACAATCTCGATATGTTTAGACAGCGATGACAAAAGTCAGTCGCGCAAACAGCACGAGATATTCTTCGAAAAAAACCGACCGAAAAAAAACGAGAACGACGCGCGAGCAATCAACTTTTGTTGGCAACAAAAATAAAACTGAAGATCGCGAACGGCTTGTGGATTGTGGCTGCTACCGCTTCTACATATTCTCTTATCATTCAGGCACACACAGATACACACGCACACACACACACACACACACACACTTAGTAAGACAGACGACAGCGAGTCTGGCGTATTCAGAGAAAAGCCAAACGAAAAACCAAACGGAGCAGAGAGCATGAAGTGCATTTGTGAGTGCGCAAGTGAGTATCTGTATCTGTATCTTTGGGGTCGTTGTGTCTGTGAGAGCGAACTGTCAGTGGAACACCCAGGCGTATACGTGATGTGAATGGCCAATAGCCAAACTCACATCGTTGCTTATCATTCAAGCGAAGTTGGCCGGCAAAAGCCGTTAACACAAAGTCACTGGAGAGCGGCAGCACTTGTCCTGAAACGCTCACAGAATATCTAATTACTAGGCATTACTAAGACGATCGGTCGATCGATCGATAGCTGGCTAAACTAGTTTGGAATTCCCTCCAAACTCCCCTCTTCGCCTGCCCCATCGAAAAAGTGAATTAATCAGCCATAAACGAGTGCCTGCAACTAAATTTCCACCCAGCCAGGGCAAGTGGAAATTTCTCAACCGATTCTATCTAGTTATTTGTTAGTTCCACTCAAAAACGTTGAATGTTTTTTATGAGTCAGTAAGACAGTTTGAGTTAATTGTCCTATTAGCAAAGTAATTTCCGCAAAACTCTTTGAACACATTTCAATAGGGGTTTATTGTTTTTATGCCGCGTTATAAACTTGTTGTTTTTAAAGGGGATTTTTATAATCTCAAAGAATGTGTTGCATACATCTGGGAGTTCTTATTTGTAATTACTTTATTAGAAAGCTATCAACTGAATTCTCTTTAACCTTGGTTGTATTTGCAGGATCCTTGATTACTTGTAAGTAAGCGTCTTTTATGAATATCATACATTCAACCCTTTCATCCACTTAAATACCATATATTCCTATACTATGAAATATTTAAATTATTAACCTTTTATTAAAACTTTTTTAGTTAAGGAATATAATTTAACGTTAACGTTAATGTAAATCAACAATAAAATGGGTACTCCTATTTCTAACGTCTAAGATATGTAACATTTTTGTGGAATGAATGAAATGTCGAATCCTGCATCACCCATACGCCATGTAGCACTGCTGCCCCACCAATTAATCTGCCAGCTCTCAAACTATTTTGCGTCCCCCTCTCGCTCTGTAGCTGCCTCTCCGTCCTGCACAGCAACGTAATAGCAACGACATGCGATCGGAATCGAGAAATGCAGTGTGACTCTGGCCATATGCACACATACTATATACGAGTACGAGTATATTGCTGCTGACGTTGTCGCGAGACTTTGCCAGCCAGTTGGGCGACCATTTGGCACAAACAAACAAACAGACAAACAGACAGACAGAGAGACTTACATAGATACTCAGATACTCGCACTCACACACGACAATTGGCATTTTATTAGTTTAATTGAAAGCAAAACAATTTAGCATGGCGAACTGGTTTCAGCTCGTTTTCCAAATGCACACACCAAAAATTATCATACTCGACTAAGTGCATTTTTTTTACATTTGTTTGCAACGAGGCGGCCAACTTAAGTCCGAGTCTGAATTTGTATCTTGTATCTGAATCTGAGGCAGATGTTGGGGCAGCGGCGCACAGAAGCGTGTCACACGTTTCGCTCTCACGTATAAATATTTACGTATACATGCTTTCAATTTGTACGTATATAAATAAACAAGTCCATTGAGGAAATTATTTGCAAAATATTCACAAAAATGTGCAAGCCGATCGCCTTTCTGGCTGATTGTGCCAATTTGCTGTCGCTGAGCGCTTTGTTTTAAATAAAATCGAAAAGCGTATAAATCACATAATTAAGTTTTGCCCCTTCGCAAAATCGGACTGGATCTGAATGTGAGTGTTATGGCTACGTGAATCGTATTAATGAAACGTAACCCAGCGGGTGTTGAGCTCTCGATAGGGCCATTAAGTCCCGCAGCTGGACCTCTCATTCTCATCATTTGGATGTCGGATGGGGAAAAGGGAAAGCGGTACAGGGGGATCACCGATCCGATCCGCTCCGATCACTAATCACCGATCGACGATGATGGCAAGGTGTGGTTTATTTTCGGTCGCCGGGTATCGAGAAATTCGCGGAATCCTCACTCAGAATCACACTTAAGCTGATTAAAAGTAAACGCCTCATGAAGTCACAATCAAGGGGCTTAAGTTGGAAATAGAATATAGAAGTGAAAGTGTTTGGAAAGATCAAGAATTATTTAGTTATGGGATTAGTAATCAGGGAAAATGTCAAAGGGGTTTTGACCGGGAAATATTAGAAAGAAATAATTTTGTGATTAGCAATCAAGAAAGAAGAAAGTGTTTAATTTTTTGCAAGTATTTTCAAGTTAAACGATTTGTTCAATTAAATGATAAGAATTCAAGGAAGACTTGAAAAAAGGCTTAACAAATAGTTATGGGTTTATAAGATATTTATAAATACCTTCATCAAGATAAAATCAAAGTTTATATTCGTAATATGATTTATTATTACCGAATATTGTCATTACCAATCTCCCTTTTAATCCGAATTTTTTCTGTATTTTGCGAAAACGTGGCAACAACAAACAGCACAAAAATATACCCCCGAAATATTTGAAATATTCCAAATTGACGACCTATATTCGAGCGATTTGGCTTAAGTATTTGGCAAATACAAATGTATATAACGAATGTCAAACGGCGGCAGCAAGAACGGAAATGAGTCATTGGCAAAGTGCGAGGCGATCACGATCAAAGAACCAATTACAATGAACGGCCATTGAACGATCGGATCGGGGACCGGGGATCGGGGATTGGGGATTGGGTGTGAATAAAAACGTGGAAAAAGAAGCAGCAGACGAGGAGCAGATAGCAACAGCAGAAAAAAACTGGCCATAACCAATAAATGCACCGCCTGACTGATATACAGATACAATCGCTCGTGCATTCAAAGAATTCGAAAAATGCTCCAAACGGAGAGATGCAGGGGAAAAAAAACCTAAACATCAGTTAAAAACCTTTTTTGGATCGATTATGATCCACTTTCCTCAATAACTTTTTAGATTGTTTATTAATTCATGAGCAATTTACTTTATTATCAGTAAAAATATAAATTATACATGTTAATAACATTTAAGTTTGTATATCGTAGGTCGTGCTATAAGGATTTTTACTGTGTACAAATATCTTGGTTTTTTTTTTTTTGGTGGGGTTTTCACATTCCATTCGGGTGTTTGGCTTCGTTTTTCCATTGGCCAATTCTCTTGGTCTAATAAGGTCACTTACAACTCCAAGCCAGAGCAACAAGTATTGCAATTGCAATAGCAATTGTCGTACGGCCAAGGACGGAAGAAATGTGTGTGAGGAGAGGAGATCGGGCGATCGGGCGATCGAGCGGACTCGGTTTGACGTCAATTAAATTGGCTAAATGCCTGAAACTAGTTTCAGCCCGCTTTAGCCCCCATGTCGATTACATGACACAAAATCAATCATTAACATTTGTATATCGCAGACATACAGACATATTTGGTAACCTGTCGTGGGTCTTTTTCTTTTTTTTTTTTTTTTTGTTTCCAACTTTTTAACTTCGACGGGCCCCCGTTTTCAATTGACTTTGTTTTTATTGCTGTTTTGGCTGCCGCTGTTATTATTGTTATTGTTTATTGTCAAGTTTTAATGGCGTTTTGTCAATTTGTTGTTAATTTTCATGGCTTATTACAGCATTTCATTTGCCTGCTGCTGACATAAGAACCCATTAATAATTTAACGATCAGTTATTAATTACAAGAACAACAGCCACTAATTGAATCGTTCAGCATAAAATGATAATTATATGTTGGAGATATGGAGTTAGCGGGGCATGACCATAAAAGGCGAAAATTAATTTTATTTGCAGACAGGCCATAAAACGATTGTGGCCATAATTCAGGCGGTTGCATCAGCCAATTTCAATGTGAATTGCTGGCCATGATTAAGTGTAATATCGACCAGCAATTCTCTGAATTAGTGTTGAGTCATAAGTAGTAAAAAAAAAATAAATAAGACCATATGATAAGACAGTACGAGATGGATAAATGATAAGGTGCTGTGGATAATAGTGTTCAAGTGCTTTTTGATATCAGTAATATCAGTGCTGTGACTAATTGTATCTATGAAGCCTTCTTCATACCCTCCAGTTATCCAGCAATTCCCAAATTATGTCCCAAGCCAAGTCCCAAACAAATAAACAATCGAAGAGGCAAGCAAACTGAGGTTTTGGGGCATTGAACTGCGGAAAATAAGCCAAACGACAAGTCGGATCAGGGAACAGTTGGCAGATGTTATATGTAAGCATCGCCAAGTGTATATACTTATTTGCATGCATGCTAAATGCTAAAAGCATATGCATATTGTATACTGTACAGTATGATATATGGGCAATGACTGTGGATTGCCGCAGGAGAGGCTGGCAGTCTCTTGAATTGGAATTGGAATTGCCAACATCAAAGTCGCGTATCTGCGAAATACATTTGTATCTGGACTTCTGCCACACATTAACCCCGAAGACCGAAGAGAGTGCGGCATCCGAATCCGATCCACAAAGTGCGCCACAATTGCTTTTCAATTAGCCAGAAGAGCAAGAGCAAAATAAAGGCATGGCGATGAGGATCTATAAGATGCGACTGAGGTGGCGCGTGGCGGTGATTTATCGCAGAATTCAATTAGAGCCACTTCAGTCTCTGGCAAGCCGCAAAAGGCGAAGGTCAATCCATTGACCGTTGACCAATAAATAGTTGGGCATAAGGGGGAACAATTGCGATGTGCATAAGCCTTCGTTATGGCGCAAAATATTAAAAATATAATTCAAAACGATTTAACGGAACGTAGCCAATATGAAATGTAAGGGTTTTTTTCTTTCGAAATAAACCAAAAGTGTACTTAAAGTTCGTAAGTAATTTTCTTTTTTTTCTTTCTTTCTAAATAATTGTTTTTTTTTTATAGAACAAGTACTTTTTTTAGATATTGGAAAAGTTATACCTTGTTTTATTTGGCTGTTTTAAATAAATTTAATGTGTTTTAATTGGTTTATGAGCGTGATAGACACTTAATTATTTATTTTCAAATTAATAACACATGAAATAAGATTGTAAGAGGAAATGTAAGCCAGTAAACATATTTAAAGAAAGTTAATATAGTGCTAAAAATCATTGAAACCGATACCAAAATGATATTAATTTTGATTCTTTAATTTGGATTGGAATGTAAAAGTAAAGTAAAATCACTTTCACATCTTCTAAGGTTGGACTATGATCGCGGCCAGTGCTATTTGTGCAATTGATTTGCGAGCTTGTCAGACTTGTCAATTGACCTGAATGTCTCCATTTAATTTTCCCTGCTGTTTTAACTCAACTTTTCCAATTGCTCTCCGATTCTGCACTTCAATTTTAACGATGACTGTGGTGAAGTGAAGGAAACAACTTCGTCATGGTGCTCATCATCCGCCTTTTGGATCATGATCTTCCACAGCGATCGAGAGTCTTTTCAAGTTCATTAACATGACACGGTCCCCCCTTCCGAATTCCGTTCCTGAACTTGAAAAGAGCACTTCTCCCGCCTGCCACTGCCACGCCCCCTTTCGGAAGACAGCCCTTTGTTGGGCTGGGACAACGTGACACGTTGTTTGCATTATGTATATAGAGTGTTGATGTCAATTCTTGTGGCCCGACCAGATTGATACTCACATTTAGTGACAGCTTCTTCATTGCGAACGATTTGTGTCTGTTTCTGTGGTTGCTGCTAGTTTTTATTTTTATTTTTTGTTTGCACTCTCTTTTCAGAAAAGAAAGAAGTCGTTTGTTTGCGTTTCTAATTATTGTATAATGTCGAAACTAAATGTTTGCTTAAGTACTGTTTTGTTTAGCTGTTTAAGTACTTTGTATATAACACAGTTTGGGTTTAATGTTTGCCTTATTCGGGTTTCCTAATTGGTAAGTTGTTTGGCCGCAGATGTTTGCATTTAAATGTGGACTATCTAAAATTGAAATAAATTAGTTTGTCACGAACTCTGTTATTTAGCTTTTGATTGACAGCGCCCATTTCGATTTAAATCACTCTCTTTTGAGTTGTGCAATTTCGATTAGTGGTCGCAGCTTAAGCAAAAGATTGACAGCAATCACCGATCAAAGTTGACGTCTAAATTTGCCTTTGCAATATTTTTTGCTTTATTTTTTATATACATATTCCTTATAAGTCCATATGTTAAATGGCATTTGTTATACTGCCGCATGATCGCTGATTGTCATTTATTGTTATTAATGTAGTTGTTGCTGCCGTTGATTAAAATCATTTGTATGCATTGGAGATGAACGGGTTGCTGCTGCTGCTGCTGCGACTGCTACTGCAGTAGCTGCAACAACAACAACTGGGCCCTGCCGCTGATGTTGATTTATTTAGCCGGTCCGATCGCTTCGCTGGCTGCATTTAAAATGTCGGAAGTGTTTGGACGCAAAAAAAAATAAATACAAGCATACGAAAAATATAAAAAAAAAATCATACAAACATACAAAAATGTGTGTGTTTTGCTCAGCATAAAATATTTCCTGTTGCACGCACTATTGTGCTGCGGCAGCAACGATAGAGACGCCGGCATCAGCGATTTAATGGCATTTAAAAGATTTCGTTTTTGATTTCGATTTCGGTTTCGAGGAAATGCCCAAGACAGGGCCTTAAATTCCATAAGCAACCGCAGTCAGTCCGTGTCCCTAGGGCCTGTGCTCGCTTATGACATCATCGCCGGATCAATATCGGTCGAATATCAACGAAAGTTGTTCTGGTTGCTGCCACACAGTACACAAAAGGCTGTCCAGAATGGAGAAGCAAAGAAACAAAGATGCTGCTGCTGCTGCCGCTGCTGCAAGGTGGCAACATCATGCGAAAGGGCAAACAGCAGCAGTGATATGGCCATAACCAGACACCGGACTGTTATTGTTACTGACTGACCACCACAGCAGCAGGTAGTTGAGTTGAGCCACTCAGCCTTCTTTTCTTGGCCAACACAATTCGGTCAACAGACCGAATGAGCAGTCGTCGCGACGAAAGACAAAGATTACAGATAAGCAATTGGTATTTGGTATGGGTAAAAATGGGCAAAGTTCCCTGCTGTTATTGTCTCCGAACGCAAAATCAAAACTCTTGACCAATCAGTTACATGCAGCGGCTCTTACAAACGCATAAAGCTTATAATTGTTATTTAATGTTTCCTCTTTTTTTTGGCCCAGTACTGCTCAGTACTTTTCCACATTCGATCTGGATTTGTGCCATTTGCTTAATTTCGCTTGATGTTAATTGCTGCCAATCTTGAAAGCTGCTCCAAGTTCGCGCTCAGTTTTATATTTTTTGGTTATTTTTTTGGTTATAATTAAACGTTAACGTTTATTACATTTTCGTAATTCTGTTTGTTGTTTTAAGCGGGGGAAACTTTGCGTTTCGTTCGATTTTCAGTGCTGGGCACCGACCGGCACGAGGTTGCAGGTTGCAGGTTACAGGTAGCGTTAACTTTTCCACCGATATTTTCAGCGATTTTCCTTCACTCGCGTCGGCAATCCAGCAAATACTTGGTAGCACTTGATTACTGACGCTTATTTACGGGCACGGGCACGGGCACACACTTTTGGCTTGAGTTCGAAACCGAAACCGGAGTATCTTGTATCTTGTATCTCAACTTGGCTGCGATGCTTACTTGTTGCTTTGCGTTTAAGGACTACGCTGCTGTCGGCGGTAACATTGTATTATAAGTGAGCGGACCGCAGCGCAGTCGGCGGTGACGTTGGCGTCGCACAGTGGCGCCGTTTTAGTTTTTTTGTTGCAAAATAAATACAAATAAAAACCGAGTTATTTAAATAAGAAATGAAGGATAAGTGTTCATTCAACTCAACAAAATTTGAACAAGGTGCTACTCTGTTTAGTTGCTTAGATATGGGTTGTTAAAGTTTCAATTAAAAAAAAAAAATTGTAAAGTAATTGTCATGTTGTATAAAATTCTATTGTTTTAAACTGTATTAAATTCTTTATGTTTTCTTATTATTATTTAAAAAATGTTGTTTGTTTTACGAGAGCCACTGTGCGTTGGCAGTGGAAGTGGCAGTGGAAGCAGCAGCGCTCTCGCAGCGACTGGCGACTGTATCTGTATCTGTGTTGTGCGAGCAGCAACATGTTGCCGCAACACAGCGATCTCATAGATACATCTCTGGCTCTTCTCTTCTCTTGTTTCTCTCTCTCTCTCTCTCTGTCTGTCTTCTCTCGCTCTCTCAACCACTTGTTGCCGGCATAACTGTTCTTGGTCTTTAGGGTTTCCCCGTCTCATATAAAACACCTAATTGCTAATCAATGCAATTATCTGTAGCGGTAATTGCAGGGCAATCTCCATTGTTTTGCGCGAGAATGGGAAAATTGTCAGCCGAAAATCTCAGGTTAATGATGACTCTTGACTTTTTCCACTACAAAGCCAAGCCGGAACTGTAACTATTTGATAACAACATAAAAATAGGTCCTGAAAAGGGGGTTTCTTTTTTGCAGGTTTTGTTAAGGGTAAAAAAGTAGAGCAATGTTTACACTTCTAAGTATGAACGCAGAAAGAAAGGTTTTTGATATAAGTTGGGATTTTAAAATATATAATAAAAAAGTGTATACTCACATGAAAATAAATAATACATTTGAAAACTAGTTTTGTTCATACAAATTTTTAGACCTTAGACAACAGAATCCCCATAAGGTGCATAATTTAAATTGTTAACAAAAAGCCGCCTTGCTAAAATTGCACTTTTTTGTTGATTATTCTCATTAGGCGCAATTAATCATGCCCTCTGGGCATTCCCGTTCCCACAATTGTTGTTATTTAACAGAACCGAATGCAATAAATGCCCAATTTTGGTCATTGCCATATCGGGTGGGATATCGTAGTTCTATACTAGGACCCCGGTGTACTTTACACGTGCCCTATCTGCATGACTCAGTTTTTCCCAGGTGAACAGACCCAAACAAAATGGAAAAAAACCGTTCAATGGAAATATTTTTCTTAGAGATTCTGTGAGAATGTACAGTTTTTTTTATAACAGTCATAGATTTTTTCGTTTATATTGCGATCATTATTTACTGCAAGTTGTTGTTTCCATAACAAGATAAGAGATACATGGATAAGTGATAAATGGAGAGGATTGGCCAGGTCAGAAAGATTGACAAGAGCTTGCAAAAATTCGAGCCCCAACTCCATCAAAGAAATTATTTAATTCTAACATTTAAAAATATATTTTATTTACAGAGTATTAAGCGTGGATTGCAATGCTCCGAATAGTATGCAATAGAAAATGACAAATCAAGATAAAATGACCTGACTCAATTAAATGAACCAATGATAACCAAGGGATAATGAAATAATACAAGTTTACATTAATAATTTAATAAAACTTTTATATTTAACACATAACAAGAAAAATATGTTGATCAGATTAAAGAGTTTCCCACACGCAAAAGCTGATCAATTGGGATGTGAATTATGTATAATGGCTGTCACAAAGCGACACTTTTCACGCACACAAAACAAAACGAGCATAATGGGGCACCCATTACAGATTTAAATAACGGAACCGGAAATTGCCTCAAGAGAATCTTGACTCGCTTGGATTAACTGACACTCTCGACGGCAACTTTAACTAAAAAAAAAAATAAATTGTGATAATAAATGAAAGCAACAATAGCAGAACCGAAATAATAATGCGTAAATGTGCCTATATATATTTTTCCCAAAGCGTCGCTCGCTCAAACTACTGACCTTGTAACAATTTCTTTTTACACGAATTTGTGCCCGTCATTTTAGTCGGAAAAGTAATGCAGGGCCAGGGACAGGGCCGTCGACTATTTACGAATACGCTGTACTTGGCCGTACGCCCCAATCCCAGTGTTATTAACCTCCAAGTGGGCCAGACCCGCGATCCGATTCGAACAAAAGCTGAACTTGTAAAAAGGGTGTGACACCGCTAAATGCGAATGCAAACAATCAACAAACAAACGAACACATTTGCGAATGTCGATCAGAAGTCACTGAGCTAAAAACTCCACAAGATGGTTCTTTTAAAAGAAACCTGAGAAGTAACCAAAATTTATTCGAAAACTATATTTTATTTTAATTTAATTAAGAACAAGTACAAACCGGAAACCAAAAAAACCTTTTTGTTTAGAAAAATTGTTTTTTATTAAGCATAAGTTTTTTATTAAGCATTTTCGCAACGGAAAATCATTTGAAAATCGAAGAAAATATAAGAGAGACCAGCATATTTATTAACAGGTATCTACCAATTAATTTGAAATTCTTCGATATTACTTAGAACCTTTGTTCTAACGACTTTGGGACTTTGAATCACAAAAGACCTTTAGTGTTGTGATTGCCTTTGAAACCTTTTGTTTCCAGTGCTGGAAATAAGCATTTGTTGCACTGGAGAAGAGAATAGGGAGTTGGGCTTACCTTAGGCGCTTGTTTCGCTTGTTTGTTACGGAGTTGGCTGTGGACTGGGCCACCCAAACTTTCGGATGCTTATCACTGCTACGATGGCTGATTTTGTGGGTTCTGCTTTCTGCTGGATCTCTGGATTGCAGATATGTGGGGGGTGTGGGCGGTGTAAACTTGTTTGTTTACTTCCTTTTCGTGGCGAATTAAACTTGGGCTCGCGGAGATTCTCTGGCACTCGGGTTGTTTATCGCCATTTTGTGTGGATTTTCGTTAGGTCTTTGTGTTTGTTGTGTTTGTTGGGTGTCCGCTGATAACGCGTCACAGGGGGCGTCATAAGGGGGCGTTGCCAGAGCGAACTTTTCAATGGGCGCTGCTTCCTCTCCAGCTTCATTCGCTCCACTCCCCGCACTCCGATCGCATTTTCATACGGTTCACACGCGTCACTCTACTCTCCACTCCACTCCACTCTCTCTCACCCACTACTCTCACTCTCTTTCGCCCCCTGTTCCCTGTGCGTGGTGGTGAAAGAGGAGCAGCAGAGGGGCCAAAGCAAAACTGGCGATAATCGCAGCAATGAATGGGAATGAATGTGAATTGTCGCTTGCTTTTGCTTTGTTGTTTGTTTGTTTGATGTTGTTGCTGCTGCTGCTGCTGCTGGCGGTAACTGATCTACACGCACTGAACTGAAAGAGAGCACTCCCACTCTGTAGATATCGCTCTCTCTCTGGCGCTTTTAGTGACATTCAGTGCCAGGAGGAACCCGCACACTCACACACTCACGGCACAGGCACAAGGGGTATCTTTGTAAATATATTTCCACATAATTGACACTCCACATCGATGTTACACTGCGAACTTGCAACGCCAGCGCAATTCTCACGTTCGCACTGATTACACACACATGTGTATGTATTCTCGTGTATATTTGCGTATTTATTTTAGCTCAGACAATATACATATATATATTTCCAAAATATTTGCAGGGCACACAGAGCAAGTATTCTCGTACCTAGGCTATAGATGCACATCGAGTATTGTAGCTATAGCTGTATGGCCAAGGCAACGATCGCGATCGCGACACAAGGATTTTCCGGCGAAATCGAAGGAAGGAAACGAGGAAAAACCCCAAACCGCATGAGAAGCGAAAGCAGACTAACTGCAAACATGAAATGTCAAAATGCTGGGGACCGTTCTGCCATGCACACCAACACACACACTTACTCGAGCACACGAACATCATGTGAGGGGACGAGAGGGGATTAAAAAGTTACCGGATCTGTTATTGTTACACTGAAAAAAGTATAGCCAATGTGTTTTACCATTTCTTTTTATTTTAAGATTTATTTTCTTTATTTTGTAATAAATTTTGACATGACATTAAACTTCTTAAAAATCAACTAAATCGAATACTTCAAGATCAACCCTCGCTGGATATATGGAACGCTTGTTGCTCGAAAGAGCACGCATGTGCCAGTGGTTTGATTCGCTTTTCGAATCGTTTGTGTGTGTGTGTCTGTCGGACAATGCGACCCCAAATCTTGCCCACCCACCCCACTGCCCTACCACCCCCTTAGCCCCCTGGCCACCCCCTTGATCCCCGAACCGCCGGACGAGGAGACAAGCGCCTCTAAGGGGTCTTTAGACGAACAAAGGAAGTGGTTCGAGGGTGATAAGTCCGCATGCACATCCATATTCACAGCCACTTCCAGTGGCTGGTCGAGTCATGGTCGTTGTTTATCGGGTTAGCGGGGTAATTGGCCCCCGTTCGCCTGCATTCATTGGCAATTCGACGCCCCTGCTCACTGACTTTAGCTTACCGTGTCACACACACACACAGACACATGTACACACGTTCGCTAATTGAAATTGAAGCATGTAACTGTAAGTCAGGCTCTCGCAAAGAAAACGTGAGCATAAGTTGCTCTCCATCTGCCACTGGGAGAGCAGCTCCTCCCACACACACATACAGACACCAGCGGGGAAAATGCAGAAGAATCTCCAAGAACAACAACAACAACCACTTGAGTTCGAGTTTGATTTCGAGTTGAGTTGCAAATGCGATGTAAAAAGTTTGCGTCGCAAATTATTGCCCATTTCCGTTCTATCCCACTGTCCGTCCGTCGGTCTGTCTTTGTCTCTCTGGCTGCCCGTCTTTTAGTCCGTTTTACCAAGCACCCGCAGAAGCAATGACAACCACTGTTCCAAGACCCAAATTTTAAAAAACTGAAAATTTTCGAATTCGAAATCTTTTAGAACTCGAACATTAAAAGGTTTTTTTAAAATTAACATTCTTAAATATAAACTCAAGACTTTAAAGTCTTAAACTCTATATCTTTTTAATATCTTTGTTAATTGGTTTTTTAGAACTTTACAAATGCTTTTGAAATATTTACTTAAAGTTAACTTCTTAGTGTTATTATAATGAAAAACTTAGGCAGTTTGTGATATCTGTAACTAATTTCTAACATAAACTTCTGTAACCTCAAACTCTATTCTCTATAAATTTAAAATATTTCTTTTAATTTTTATATTATTATTTATAACTATTTTATTAACACTAAATTTCAGCAACCAAATTCGAATCCATAATGGTTTCAGTTATAGAAGTTGAACTGTTCATAAAAAGCCATATGGACACACAATGTAGACTTGTTCACAATTAGATTTACGATCATTCTACGCTCACGCTTTGAACCAGCTCATATATCATGCATACGATTAGCATTTCTCATATGCATATTGCTCATTCAAGTTTTGTTCGTAATGAAAATATTACGTATACGTCATATTACGTATGTGTCAATGTGTGAATCAATAAGATCAGAATAATGGTGGAGTTATGTCTTCCAGGCAAGGTTACATAATGCAGTCTCAGTCCCAGTCGCACAATAATAAGTATTAATAATAATAAGAAGCGCTGGCTGCACCGGAGAAGAAAAGAGGAGAAACGCTGACTTGACTTGACTTTGACCGGTCGGTCAATTGAGCTGCAGTTGAGTTTAGCGGGCTAATTGCCGCTTTCAGATCTAAATGAGCGGCGCACACGCAAATGATAAAAAATAGAAATACGACACACATTCATTTGTAAGGAAATGCCACCAGGCGGCACAAGACAAGACAAGCTCAAACCTAAATCGAGATTTGAGATTTGAGATCCGAAATTCGCGACTCGGGCATTTACTTTCTCAGAGCCTCAGCCTCAGCCTCGCAAAGGTCAAAGCGAAACGAAACTAAAACGAAAACGATCTGCAGATGTATCTCGGTTCGTGACTGTGACTCGTGATGGCCACTTAGGAAATCCAGATATAACCGATGCCATTTAAAGCCGCATTTAAAGCAACGCCCCAGCCACAACGGATCACAGCTCACAACATAAATAGCAATAGCAATTTCAAACAATTTTCAATTGCCAAATGCCCGAGACGATGGCTTTTCCCTCTGCCGACAAACTCGTTTCCACTGTAATTGAAACTAGATCTATTTTTAGATCCAGTCCAGCCAGACGCCAGCCCAGAAAATATTGCCAAAGCCCCGGCACAACACTAACAACACTCACAAACGCGAATCGACCACAAACTATCAATCGATCGATGGATTTATGTGTCTCATTCAGCGGCTATTAATTCCCACACACAAAACAAGAGTGTGATATTAATTAATTTATCTCTTAAAAATTATCCTCATGTCTTAGCAGTATGAAACCAAATTTTTAAATAGATTTTTAACTGTAAGAATGTTTCTATTTTGGGAGAAACAATTTCTAAATAGATGAATTATATTAATTTAGATTTGTCACTTTTTCAATAGATCTTTAAGTTTAAATTTTATTCCAGGAGCTCATATGGAATTAAAAAGGGATTTTAATTTAGACATTTATAACCTTTGTTTAGATGCTTTTAAAATACACACAAAACAAGCGAGAGATAATCATTTAACATATTTAGAAACTACTTTTTAAAAACTGAGACTCATAATTTTGAGCTTATGTTTATATTCCAGAAAAAATCTTTTAAGAGATGCCTTTCCATTCTTATATTTTCAATAAGATCTTGATATTGAAAAACTTTCAAATCGGTATTTGTTAAATAGTTTTGTGAATTTATTAAAACACCTTGAAATCTTTGCTCAAGAAAATTGAAGACATCAAAATAAAGGTATATTTAAAAACATATTCACAATTTTTCCCTTCCTCAAGTAAAGTGTTATATTTTTTTCAGCACTCACCATTCTAAAAGCCCTTCTGCTGGGTTGACGGACTTAGAGAACAAACTGACTATAGATTCCCGGACTAGACTAGCACTTAACTCGGTCGATGCCAAAATGTTTGCGAAACTTCTGGCCAAGTCGCTTTTATACGCTGCTCACAAGCCAGCGGATGCTAGGGTCTTAGCTTTGAATTTGGATTCAGCTTGGGGTTGGTGGTGTCGATGGATGGTTTTGCATAATACGCGGTTAGTATTGGCCGATTACAAAGAGCCCCGAGCACACAAACACAAGACAAGACAAGACAACTCAACTCAACTCAAACTCAAAGACAACTCAAACTGAACTCAAGATGAGAGGAGCGAATAAATTATACGATTATTTGTACGCCCTTTAGAATGTCTGTTCTGGTCATATGATTATGATTACGTTGATTAAAACGCGCTCTTATCGCCACTTGGTCGGCAGCTGTGTGTTAATGTGTGTCCCATGCCGAGTGTCCCATCTCCTTCTCCTCTAGCATTCGGTATTAGCATTCAGCATCCGCCCCGTGCGCCCACTCAATTGCAATTGCTCATACGCCGCGTTGGCGACAGGACAACCTTTCAATTTGCTCACAAAAGGACGTCGTTAGGCAAACGAATGATGTACTACTCATTATGCACATCGATATGCGCTTATTGTGGGTCACATAAAAGGATAAAAGGGAAAACCCTTTCACTTTTTTCTCCTTTGAAGGCAGAAGATAGTTTTTGTTGTCAAGGAGAGATAGAAACCATATGGAAGACTAGGATTGTTAAAATATATAATTACTGATCTTAAGTTTGTTACAACCACTTGCATTTTTAAGTTGGACTAACTCTTAATTAAGTAGAGGTCAATACTTTAAGTACACCTTCACTGACTTAAGTATCTCCCGTGAAATAAATTTATTTTCTATAAATCTCCATCATCATATATCCCTCAAAACACAAACGACTTTCAGTTGCAAACCTTTTCTGTGTTTGTTTTTATTTGCGATACTCGAAGAGTAAGCAAATACTGTAAACGATCAAATGTCTGTCTGTCCGTCCGTCCGTCCGTCTGTCTGTCTGTCCGCACAAACATCGAGATCTCGGGAACTATTAGAGCTAGAGCCACCAAATTTTGCACACAGACTTCTATGAGCAAGGCGCAGATCAAGTTTGTTTCAAAACCTGACCACGCCCCTTTTTACGCCCACAAACCGGAAAAAACTCTGTGGTGTGCACATTTTTAGTGCTAGAGAAAAGTGGCCCTTACAAATGTTGTTCGTGTTGAAAATATCTACCCAAATATCTAAAAATTTTTAAAATCTGACCATTTTCAAGAAATTGTGCATACAACTGCGTTGAAAATTTTTATTGCGCTCAAAAGTAGGCAAAACAATTTTTTTTTTAAGAGAGGGCGCTTAAAACTGATTGCGCATGAAAGTAGGCTACACATTATTGAAGAGGGCTAGCTAACTGTTTTTAAAGAGGGCAATGAGTATCGCAAATTTTATAGTCGGAAAACCCGACTATAGCGTTCTTTCTTGTTTTAAGTTGAGTCAAACTGTCAATGTTTAAGTGTGTGAACCAAGTTGCTTTATTAGACTTTTAAGTAGGTACTTAATCCCAACAGATGGTACTTAAAAATATGGCACTCTTTTTGTTTAAATGAAACTAATTTTGTAACAGATTTATATTTCAATTCATTTACATATATTTAACCTTATTTTAGCACATTTTGTTAACAGATGAACTAATGCTTGCCATGATGTCCGTGTCCATGTCCATGTCCACCGCCTCCTCCACCTGAAACAGGAGGCTTGACCACCACCACGGGTTTTACAATTACTACTGGCTTTTTTACGATTTTTGAGGAGAGGGTTGATAAAAGTTGACTGGGATCCGGCTTTGGTGGTAGTTTGGCCAACAACTGACTGGGATCCAGTAAGGATTTAGTCTGGGCCAATAGTTGACTGGGATCCGGAAGAGCTGGCTTGGTTTTTTCTACGGTGATTGTGGCCTGGACGCAGACACACAGGCAAAGTGCACTAACCAGGAGCAGATAGCAACTCTTGAGCAGATCCATTGTGAGTGTGGCTGATAACTAAAGAAGGCATCTATTTATGGTGGAAGATGCTCCAGTAACGAGACTTCATTGCTATGCACCACCTGTAGCCCGATCTTGGCGAGCTTTTATTCAAATTTGAGGCGATCAATCGATCGAAACTCTTCGGACAGCAGGCGGCATTCCACGTTTTGTCGAAAGAATTCCCCCGAGTGTAAGTAAGTTGAATTCACAATTACCGACTGGGCAGGGTTTTCCTTCTCGTAATTCTGCGCGACATTTATTCATGATTGAGCCTGAGTCTCAGTTGGCATTCAGAAGGCGAACCGCGAGATTCAAATCAGACATCATGACATGACGTCTTTAGCTCCCGAGAGTCAAGGCTCCACTCGCATGCCTAATGTGCTTGACATAATTTCTGATTTCTGTCTGGCCAAAGGCGGAAGTAAAAAATGTACAACTTAATTTAATAGTGTTTATTTATAAAGTTTAACAAATTTAAGAACAACATAACGATTTTGTATTGATTTATTAGCAAAAACTTATATATTTCTTTAAATTTATGCTAATTAAATTATGTATATTATATTATTTAAAATTATATTTCTTAACATAAATATAAGTACATAAAATGTATAAATAAATGAATAAATGAATGCAACAATACTTTTAAAATATTTCTTGCACAATAATTTAGTGTAGGTGTAATGTAACTCACAAAAAGGGATTATTTATATATCTTAACTTAAATTAAATTTATTTAATTTCATTAAACTAAATTGTTTTAATATTCTTAAGTTTTATGTATTTATTTATACTAAGAAACAAAAGCAACTAAAAGTAGGCAACGTATTTTTTAATTCTGACTTGAGAAGTCTGGCAACGTACGCTTCGCGGTCCGGCAGCACTGGTCTCTCTTGTTATTGCATCTCTTTTGGATATAAAGACAACCCTGCGCGATAAGGGAGAGAAAACAACAAATTGTTTTGCAAACAAAGCGGAATTCTCAAAGAAAACACCTTTAAACAGATATGGACGACAGCGTAATACTGCTAGACGATTCACAGAACAGTGTGGAGATCGTGGAGGACGACGTGGAAGACGGCGAGCTGGAGGAAGAAGTGCAATTTGTGCTTCCTGCGGAAGAGGCACCAAACGAGGTCAAGCCAGCCGCCACAAATGTGGAAAATGAGACAGACACTGCTAGTCAGGTGAGTGCAACTGAATATATACAATAATTGGATAACTTAAGTACGTTTTTCTTTCAGGAAACCAGCGAAGGAGATGCGGACAACTTGGTATTCGAAGTGAGATTCACAAAGGAGGAGGACTTCGCCAGTCATCATGGCCAATTGCTGGAGGTTTTGGAAGACACCTTTGCGGGTAAAAAATATGTTTACAGGGTAAACCCGGAGGAGCCGCTGATAAGTGTCTTTAGGCAAAGTGAGATTCAGCAGGAGGAAAGGGAATCCCCCGCCCTGGCCACTGAAGATCTCTTCTTGATCGACACCCAACCAGCTGCCAAGCTGAATGCTGCGCAAGTTCCCTCCTACAAACGCTGCAATGCAGATGTCCTGGATGAGCAAACGGAGGAGCGTAAGAAACTCAAATTGGAGGCGGTCAACAAGTGCTTCCGACCCAAATCTCAGTCCTCCTGCTTCAATTGCGGTGGCACAGATCACTCGTTGAGAGAGTGCCCCAAGCCCAGGAACAATACCAGAATCATGCGGGCCCGTAAAAAGAACAACCAGCGGATGGAGCGGTACCATGTGGATGCAGAGCAGCGATTTGGCCACATACGACCGGGAAGGATAAGCACCAAGACCCGCCATGCCATGGGATTCGCTCGCGGCCAGCTTCCATTCCTGTTTTACCGCCTGAGAGTTTTGGGTTATCCGCCCGCTTGGTTGGAGGAGGCCAAGGTCCAGAGCTCGGGCATAGCTCTCTTCAACGCAGATGTAAGTTCGTTAGCTTTCTTTCAGCTGGAGCCCTTAGCCTACTAAATCACTTTTCAGGGCTCTGAGGTAACAAAATCCGACGACGAGGACGGAGAGTCTGACACCTTCAAGTACGACATCAACAAAATAGTCGAGTTTCCTGGCTTTAATGTACAGCCCACTGGCAAGTTCTTTGATGTAAATATGAGCTCTAGTTGAATCCAATACCCTATTTATAACCTGAAATCCCCAAGGACTTTAAACACCACAATGTGCCACCGTTCCAAGAGTGTCATTCCAAGGCAAACTTCATCAAATCGCTGGGCGAAAACGTGATCAACGGATACAAGCGCAAGAAGCTGGTGGATTTGCCAGCGCCACACAATGAAGTTCCCGCTGAGGAGCAAACCAGCTTCGCTGACTGCGACATGGAGCTGGTTGACGAAGCAGAGGACCCACCACTCCCAGCCTCAGCGCCACCGCCACCACCACCGCCCCCAGAAAACGAGGAGGAGGAAGAACTGAACCCCCGGTCGCCATCACCCAGCCTAGATGATTTGAGGGCCCAGCAGGAGAAGCTGCTGCAGCAATTGGAGTGTAATACGTCGCTGGACACGACGGCGAACGAATCGAAATCACAGACTGACCTGGATGACACCTTTGAGATCACAGAGCCTGCAGCGAAGACCAAGAAGATTGAGCAGTCCCAATCAGCGCCTTCGACTCCTTTCAAAGCCTCCTACGAGGGCACGCCTCTGCTGAAATTCTCCGTTTACGACAAGCTGCCCGTGGGCAGCAACTTTAAGGTGGGCGTCAGCGACGTCATAAACTTTGAGAACCTGCCCGACTCCACCGGAAAATACGAACTAATGAAGGACCTGCTTAAAAATGTGCGTGAAAAGATGGTTAAATTGCAGAACGAAGATAACTGACGAGTTTGACGACACAAAAAACCACATCTTATCCCGCCCACCATATGTACAACATTTTCTATATAATTAAAACCCAATTGTACAAAACAAAAAGCGAATTATATAACAAAAAGTCACAGTTTTGGTGGCACATGGTGGTTCGAGTAATGGAAATTAGACTGTAAATAAAATAATATAAGCAAACCCACGTAGTTTTTCAAAGTCTATTTTCAAAAATTTCCAAATATGTAATAAGCCTGTCTTGTGTGCAATATTGTGTTTTGTACAATGTAGGGGATGTATAATTTGTCTAATCTTTGTAAACCAGCATTAAAGCAGGTGTGCGAAAGGATTTCACCAATTGTATTGCGCTGGCTTCATCCGTGGACATTTTTTTCCTTTGCGAATTGCGAATTGGGGTGTAGAAGCTCAGGTTCGGCAAAGGCAAAGATCCCCGGCGGCACCTAGTTGATGGTGGGCGGAGGAGGCTGCGGGGGCGGTCCGGAGCCGTCCTGGTTATTGTCGCGTCTTCCGCTGGCCCGCTTGTTGCTGGTCAAACTGCCCCAGGTACTCGGATTCAGTATGTACATGAACATGGCCACGATCATGAAGATCATGGCGACGGTGAAGCCGCTGCCATCTTCGCGACCCGAATTTGGACCCTGCTGCGCCTGCAGTGAACGTCCGCTGACTGGGAACAAGAGATTAGTTATTACAATTGGAGGTGGAACTGCCACTGAAGTGGATCGAACTTTCCCTGCTCAAAGTATTCTTGGATATTGTACAATTGTTCTTATCATAAAAATATGAATAATTCATGAATTCTTTTTGACAAAATTTAAATGGCGAGTCGAGTAATTAAAGAACAATAAGTACAACAGTTTATCTCAAAGCTAAATGAACATAAACGTTTATCAGAGTTTTTTTGACTAAACCTTGACTTTAAGAACTACAGCTATTTTCTAATATGTGTACTTTTTCTGTACGTTTG